>JAGIQG010000034.1:474679-1179482 GCA_024679065.1 Sphyrna mokarran | reverse complement strand
GTCTAAATAAATAAAAAAAAGAACAAACAAAAAAAAAAGAAATATAGATGATTAGAGGTTTAGATAGGGTGGACAGTGATAGCCTTTTTCCTAGGATGGAGAAAGCTAGCACGAGGGGACACAGCTTTAAATTAAGGGGTGATAGTTATAGGACGGATGTCAGAGGTAGGTTCTTTACCCAAAGGGTGGTTCGGGAGTGGAATGCCCTGCCTGCAGCAGTTGTAGATGCGCCAAGTTTGGTGGCGTTTAAGAGGTTAGTTGATAAGTATATGGAAGAGAAGGGAATGGTTTAGTTTGGAGGGGCATTGCTTTTTATATTGGTTGGCACAACATCGAAGTCTGAAGGGCCTGTTCTGTGCTGTAATGTTCTATGTTCTATGTTCTATGTTCTAAGTCTTCTCGTGTCCCCTCTTAGCTCTCCTCAACTCACTCTTTAGCTCCCTCCTGGCTAATCTATAGCTATCCATTGCACTAACTGAGCCTTCAAGCCTCATCCTGACATAAGCCTCTTTTTTCCTTTTAACCAGCGAATTAACTTTTTTCGTACACCAAGGTTCCCTTACTCGACCATTTCCTCCTTGCCTGACAGGGACATACTTATCAAGGACTCGCAGCAGCTGCTCCTTGAATAAGCTCCACATTCCAGATGTTCCCAGTCCCTGTAGTTTCCTAGTCCAACCTATGCACCCTAATTCTCTCCTTATGGCCTCATAATTACCCTTCCCCCAGCTATAACTACTGGCCCCAGCTTCATGCCTATCCCTATCCATCACTAAGGTGAACGTAACCGAATTGTGGTCACTATCACCAAAATGTTCACTAACTTCCAAGCCTAACACCTGGTCTGGCTCATTGCCCAGCAGCAAATCCAATGTAGCCTCACCTCTAGTTGGCCTATCTACATACTGAGTCAAAAAACCTTCCTGCACACTTTGTACGAAAACTGACCCCTCTAACGAGCTAGAGCTATAGCTATTCCAATCAATATTAGTAAAGTTAAAGTCCCCCATAACAATTACCCTATTACTTTCACTCCTGTCCAGGATTGACTTTGCAATCCTTTCCTCTACCTCTCTAGAACTTTTAGGAGGTCTATAAAAGACTCCCAACAGGGTGACCTCTCCTCTCCTGTTTCTAATCTCAGCCCATACTACCTCAACAGACAAGTCCTCATCAAACTTCTTTTCTGTCACTGTGATACAGTCTTTGACTAATAATGCCACTCCTCCCCACCTTCTACCTCCTTCTCTACTCCGACTAAAGCATTTGAACCCCGGAACCTGCAACAACCATTCCTGTCCCTGCTCTATCCATGTCTCTGAAATGGCCACAACATCGAAGTTCCAGGTACTGGTCCAAGCTGCAAGTTCCTCCACCTTATTGTGAATACTTCTTGCATTAAAGTATACGCATTTCAAACCATGCCCTACTCCACCCGTACGCTGCTGTGTTTTGCAGGTCTCCTCTATGACCCCTCCTATTCTCATCCCTCTTAGCACCCCAACTACTCAGGATCCCACCCCCCCTCTGAATCAGTTTAAAGCCCCCGCATAGCCTTTGCAAATTTTCCTCCCAAGATGTTAGTTCCCCTCTGGTTCAGGTGTAGACCATCTCTCTTGTAGAGGTCCCACCTATCCCATAATGAGTCCCAATTGTTCAGGAACCTGAACCCCTCCCTCCTGCACCATCCCCGCAGCCACGAGTTCAAACATTCCCTCTCTCTATTCTTCTCTAAACTATCCCATGGCACAGGCAAGAGTCCAGAGATAACCACTCTGCCAGTTTTGGCCCTAAGCTTCCACCCCAACTCCATAAATTTCTGTTTAATATCCCCTTCCCTTGTCGTACCTATATCATGTGTCTCTACATGAACTATGACTTGAGGCTGACTCCCCTCTCCCTTAAGAATCTTAAAAACCCGCTCTGAGACATCCTGGACTCCAGCCCCTGGGAGGCAACACACCAGCCCTGAGTCCCGTTTATTACTATTTACTCTCCTATCTGTCCCCCTAACTATGGAGTCTCCAATTACCAGGCCCAATCTCTTATTCCCCCTACCCACCTGAGCATTCACAGCAGGCTCACCCCCAGGGACCTGCTCCCTTTGGTCATCTCCAGTTGATTCTTCCTCAACTGTAGCCTCCAGGACAGAAAATTTGTTTTGGAGGGGAACAGCCCCGGGGGATTGTCTCCCCGATTGCTTCTTACCCCTCTTCCTAATAGTTACCCAAGAATCACTTTTAGGAGTGACTATCTCTTTGTTACTCCTGCCTATATCCTCCTCAACCTCCCGATTTATCCTGAGTTCCTCTAATTCCAGCTCCAGCTCCTTAACACGATCCTCAAGGAGTTGCAGATGGGCACACTTCCTGCAGGTATAATCAGCAGGAACACTACTGGTGTCCCTCACCTCGTACATACCGCAGGAGGTGCAACGTACTGCCTGCACTGCCATCTCTGATACTTTAATTTCCAGGAGAGGAAAAAAAACTTCCCACACACTTTTATTAATAGGTTAGAGGAGGGGGGAGGGTGGGATACTCTACCTGTGTAGAGTATCGGGTTTCCTCTCTGGACTAATTTATAGATTCAGAGAGAAAAACTACAACTACCGGCAGTCTCCTAATGACAACTTCCAGTTTTGTTAGTTTAAATAAAAACGGCAAAAAACTACCACCGCTTGCTACTTTAACCAAAGAGAAAAAGTTAAAAATTACTTAACACTCGAACTTTACGCTCTCCCAAATCGCTGCCTCTCCGTGCTGCTCCAAGGGAACAATGAAAGGATGAGGGGGGGGATTTCATTGAAAATTACAGAATACATTCTATCCAGGATAGAACGGACATGGGGAAGGTGTTTCCATCTGTAGGAGAGTCTAAGATTCAATGGCAAAGCCTCAGAGTGAAGGGACAACACTTCAGAACCGAGATGAGGAGGAATTTCTTCAGCCAGAGGATTGTGAATCTGTGGAATTCATTGCCGCAGAGAGCTGCGTAGGCCAGGCCATTGAGTGTATGTAAGACAGAGACAGACAGGCAAGGGGATCAAAGATTACGGGGGGAAAAGCAGGAGAATGGGTGGAGCCATGATCAAATGGCGGAGCAGATGATGGGCCAAATGGCCTGATTCTACTCCTATATCTGATGGTCTTTTGAATCTGAGGAAGAAGGAGTCAATCATCCAGATTTCCTGCTCCTAATCGTTCCTGCTGGAGAAGGCATGTGTGCAGCTGCTAAGTAAGCGGAGAGGAAACGGGAGTCTGGCCCACCTGTATCTCCCTCTGCGGTGCAGCACTCTGTTAGCACTGGTTAATCAGACTGAACGCTGTTCAACGGCAACTCAGAGAGAGGGACAGGCAGAGAGAGTCGGCAAGAGGAGTTGGGAATCTTGCCGAATGGTAGAAGATGTAAATGACGGAGGGATTAGTAACTAATGAAGCTGATAATATAGTGGAATATCCAAATCCTTCTCTTTGTGCAGCTCCGGTGAAACTCCCCGTGTCAGTGGCAGTGTTATCTGGTGTCGATGGCAGTGTTCTGTGGACATCCCCAGCCCCGGAGCGACTGAAGTTCATCCAGTGCAGCATTGGCTACGTGGATGGAGGGACGGGTTCTATCTGCCTGCTGGTTGGAATCAGTCACATGTTGAAGGCCGTTAACAGCAGCTCAGGTACGCAGACCCTCGGCAGAATCACCCTCAGGAACTCTGCTTAAAACTGTCTGCTATCCTGGTGTCATCACAAGTTCCATCAGGGTGAGGCTGGATGTGTAATTAACCAGCTCCCAGCTCCAAGAGTGTCAGGGTTTAGAGTTAGTGACCACAGTTTGCTCTGTCTCTCTGTGACTGGACCCTGTGTTAAAGCACACACTCTGTCACTGATCCATTGCATTCTCTGTGATTGAACCCTGCATTAAAGTGCACTATTTCTGTGACTGTAATCTGCATTACACACACTCTCTGTGACTGTTTCCTGTGTTACACCACACTCTGTATGTAACTGGACCCTGTGTTAAAGCACACTCTGTCTATAACTGGACCCTGCATTACAGCACACTCTGTCTATAACTGGACCCTGCATTACAGTGCACTCTCTCTGTAACTGGACCCTGCATTACAGTGCACTCTGTGTATAACTGGACCCTGCATTACAGTGCACTCTGTCTATAACTGAACCCTGCATTACAGCACACTCTGTCTATAACTGGACCCTGCATAACAGCACACTCTGTCTATAACTGGACCCTGCATTACAGCACACTCTGTCTGTAACTGGACCCTGCGTTACAGCACACTCTGTCTATAACTGGACCCTGCATTACAGCACACTCTGTCTATAACTGGACCCTGCATTACAGTGCACTCTGTCTATAACTGGACCCTGCATTACAGCACACTCTCTGTAACTGGACCCTGCATTACAGTGCACTCTCTCTGTAACTGGACCCTGCATTACAGTGCACTCTGTCTATAACTGGACCCTGCATTACAGTGCACTCTGTCTATAACTGGACCCTGCATTACAGCACACTCTGTCTATAACTGGACCCTGCATTACAGTGCACTCTCTCTGTAACTGGACCCTGCATTACAGTGCACTCTGTGTATAACTGGACCCTGCATTACAGTGCACTCTGTCTATAACTGGACCCTGCATTACAGTGCACTCTGTCTATAACTGGACCCTGCATTACAGTGCACTCTCTCTGTAACTGGACCCTGCATTACAGTGCACTCTCTCTGTAACTGGACCCTGCATTACAGTGCACTCTGTCTATAACTGGACCCTGCGTTACAGTGCACTCTGTCTATAACTGGACCCTGCATTACAGTGCACTCTGTCTATAACTGGACCCTGCATTACAGTGCACTCTGTCTATAACTGGACCCTGCATTACAGTGCACTCTGTCTATAACTGGACCCTGCGTTACAGTGCACTCTCTCTGTAACTGGACCCTGCATTACAGTGCACTCTGTCTATAACTGGACCCTGCATTACAGTGCACTCTGTCTATAACTGGACCCTGCATTACAGTGCACTCTGTCTGTAACTGGACCCTGCGTTACAGTGCAGTCTCTCTGTAACTGGACCCTGCATTACAGTGCACTCTCTCTGTAACTGGACCCTGCATTACAGTGCACTCTGTCTATAACTGGACCCTGCATTACAGTGCACTCTGTCTATAACTGGACCCTGCATTACAGTGCACTCTGTCTATAACTGGACCCTGCATTACAGTGCACTCTGTCTATAACTGGACCCTGCATTACAGTGCACTCTGTCTATAACTGGACCCTGCATTACAGTGCACTCGTCTATAACTGGACCCTGCATTACAGTGCACTCTGTCTATAACTGGACCCTGCATTACAGTGCACTCTCTCTGTAACTGGACCCTGCGTTACAGTGCAGTCTCTCTGTAACTGGACCCTGCATTACAGTGCACTCTGTCTATAACTGGACCCTGCATTACAGTGCACTCTGTCTGTAACTGGACCCTGCATTACAGTGCACTCTGTCTATAACTGGACCCTGCATTACAGTGCAGTCTCTCTGTAACTGGACCCTGCATTACAGTGCACTCTCTCTGTAACTGGACCCTGCATTACAGTGCACTCTGTCTATAACTGGACCCTGCATTACAGTGCACTCTGTCTATAACTGGACCCTGCATTACAGTGCACTCTGTCTATAACTGGACCCTGCATTACAGTGCACTCTGTCTGTAACTGGACCCTGCGTTACAGTGCAGTCTCTCTGTAACTGGACCCTGCATTACAGTGCACTCTCTCTGTAACTGGACCCTGCATTACAGTGCACTCTGTCTATAACTGGACCCTGCATTACAGTGCACTCTCTCTGTAACTGGACCCTGCGTTACAGTGCAGTCTCTCTGTAACTGGACCCTGCATTACAGTGCACTCTCTCTGTAACTGGACCCTGCATTACAGTGCACTCTGTCTATAACTGGACCCTGCATTACAGTGCACTCTCTCTGTAACTGGACCCTGCATTACAGTGCAGTCTCTCTGTAACTGGACCCTGCATTACAGTGCACTCTGTCTATAACTGGACCCTGCATTACAGTGCAGTCTCTCTGTAACTGGACCCTGCGTTACAGTGCAGTCTCTCTGTAACTGGACCCTGCATTACAGTGCACTCTGTCTATAACTGGACCCTGCATTACAGCGCAGTCTCTCTGTAACTGGACCCTGCATTACAGTGCACTCTGTCTATAACTGGACCCTGCATTACAGTGCAGTCTCTCTGTAACTGGACCCTGCATTACAGTGCAGTCTCTCTGTAACTGGACCCTGCATTACAGTGCACTCTGTCTATAACTGGACCCTGCATTACAGTGCACTCTCTCTGTAACTGGACCCTGCATTACAGTGCAGTCTCTCTGTAACTGGACCCTGCATTACAGTGCACTCTGTCTGTAACTGGACCCTGCATTACAGTGCAGTCTGTCTGTAACTGGACCCTGCATTACAGTGCAGTCTCTCTGTAACTGGACCCTGCATTACAGTGCACTCTGTCTATAACTGGACCCTGCATTACAGTGCAGTCTCTCTGTAACTGGACCCTGCATTACAGTGCACTCTCTCTGTAACTGGACCCTGCATTACAGTGCAGTCTCTCTGTAACTGGACCCTGCATTACAGTGCACTCTCTCTGTGTTAAGTAACCACATTATTCACTTGTTTTTCAGGAAGTAGCCTGTAGGAAATGAAGAGTGTGTACCAATCCCATCAGACTCCAGCAGCCCCGGCCTCGATCCTCCCTGATTTACAGGATGTGGAGATGCCGGCTGGTGTAAACACAGTAAGAAGTCTGAACACCAGGTTAAAGTCCAACAGGTTTATTTGGTAGCAAACGCCGCTAGCTTTCAGGGCTTTCGTTCTTTGCCAGGTGAGTGGGGAGTTCTGATCACAAACAGGGCTTATAGAGACACACATTCAGTTTACAGAATACTGATTAGAATGTGAGTCTTAACAACAAATCAAGTCTTAAAGGTACAGACAATGTGAAAAGAGATAGCATTAAGCACAGGTTAAAGAGATGTGTATTGTCTCCAGACAGGACAGTTAGTGAGATTTTGTAAGCCCAGGTGAGTTATGGGGGTTACAGATAGTTTGACATGAACCCAAGATCCCGGTTGAGGCCGTCCTCAGGAACTTGGCTATCAGTCTCTGCTCAGTGACTCTGCGCTGTCGTGTGTCATGAAGGTCACCTCAGAGAACGTTTACCTGAAGATCAGAGGCTGAATGTCCGTGACCGCTGAAGAGTTCGCCAACAGGAAGGGAACAGTTTTGCCTGGTGATTGTCGAGCGATGTTCATTCATTCATTGTTGTAGTGTCTGTATGGTCGACTGTCAACACCACATACCCCACACTGCTGCCTCATAACACCGGGGACGTGGGTTCAATTTCCAGTTTGGGTCACTGTCTGTGTGCAGTCTGCACATTCTCCCCGTGTCTGCATGGGTTTCCTCCCACAGTCTGAAAGATGGACTGGTTAGGTGCATTGTCCATGCTCTGTGCACTCGAACAGGTAAACAGAATGTGGCGACTAGGGAATTTTCACACTAACTTCACTGCGGTGTTAATGTCAGCCTACTTGTGACACTAATGACAACTTAATGATTTCATTTCAGAATAACCTATCAGATGTTAAACCCTTGCAAACATTTTGAGGAGGTAAATACAGCTTCTTTAGCTTCAGGCCATCCTTGTTATTTACCCCAGGGTTGTACTCTTAGGTTGTGGACCAATCATCTTCACTGCTTGGTGACTTACACGGGTGTTGTTGCTAGGTTACAGTGAGGATAAACATGATCATGTTTTCCTTTCATCTCTGGCCTTTGCTGATTAGAACTTTGCCCACACTCGCTGTGCCCCCTGTTCAGAGGCAGATATGCCCTGCCCTCAGCCAGTGGTGAGTGCCCATACCCCAGAGTAACCCTTCCCACTGCTGCCCAATTACAGCAGATACTGCTTAGCTTGGCAGGGTGTAGGGCCACGTATAATGGGCAGTTGCACTAATCAAATAACCCCTGCTGTGTGCGAGCAAAAGATGCAGTTCTGTGTGCGCACAGACATACACAGACACGTGCACACATGTGCACATCCAGGCACAGACATGTGCACACATGTGCACATCCAGGCACACACACATGCACACACACACACATACAGACCTGCAAACACACGTGCACATAGTTACACACACACACACATGTGCTGCAGTTACCTGTTTGTGGTCTTTGAGCAGCAGGATGTGTGAGTGAGTTGTGTGGATCACACCTTTAAGGTACGTCACCCATTCAGAAAGCCCCTTGGGGAATCACTGCTCTGTGGTGTACTCTTGATAGCCAGTTGGTGAAGGAAGAATGCAAAGCTAGTTCTTAGACAGAATCATAGAATTCCTAAAGGAGGCCATTCAGCTCATTGAGCCTGCACCAATAACAATCTCACTCTGGCCTTCTCCCCGTAACCTCGCATATTTACCCTGCTAATTTTGATTTTAAGATTTTGAAGGGGATAGATAGAGTAAACGGGGTTAAGCTTTTTCCTAGGATGGACTCAAATAGCATGAAGGGTCACGGGCTTAGGGTGAGGGGGGTAAGGTATAATTTGGATGCTAGAGGGAGTTTTTTCACACAGAGGGTGGTGGGGGTATGGAATGCGCTGCCAAGTAAAGTGGTGGAGGCAGGTACTCTGGAGTTATTTAAGAAATACTTAGATGGGCACATGAACAGAATGGGAATGGAGGGGTATAGAAAACTGATTTAAAATAGGGATCATGAGCCTTGGGAGTCCCTGGGAAGTGTGTAAATAGATGATGATATTGATGTACTTGTTTTTATCCTACAGGTGCTTTGGTCCACCTTGTTGTCTAACGAGGGGCATACACGCGATGGGTCGTGAGAGGGCTGCTCTTGGATTTTTTTCGAGAGTATCCTAGTGCTTCACGTCGTTAGTGTACGCTTGACCTGGACCATTTGATGGGCAACACGACAGCTCAGTGACTATCGCTGTGCTGTGCAGATACATGGATTTGGACCTGTGTCTGTGGGAGTTTGTGCATTCTCCACGTGCTTGCGTGGGTTTTCTCCGGGAGCTCCAGTTTCCTCCCACATCCCAAAGATGTGCTCTTAGGCTAATTGGCAAAACAAATTCTCCCTAAATTGTCCAGATTTGGTTTTTAATCCATTGATCTATAAACATAGACAGGGATTGCGGGTAGAGGTGGGAACATCGGGGTGGTGGCGCGGGCTCGTTGGGCCGAAGGGCCTGTTTCCTGTGCTGTTTTTGTTCTTTGTTCTAATCCCCCTGACAGTAAAGAGCAGTGAGTGCGTACATGCATGTGTGCTTGAATATCCAAGACTTTGGATGCCTTTTTCTAATGAATTGTTTCCATTTCAGACCAGCCGTGTCCGTGACGTTTCCTTTGCGTTTGTGTCAGGAGCAACTGGGACTCTGATTGGTCAGGTGGTGACTTACAATGTGACTGGTGAAGGCAAGCTGATTGGCCCAAAGGCATACACGTCTGGAGGAGGGGTCTTGTACGTTATGTTTGGTTATGGTAAGCAGGTGTCTTCCCTGGATCTGGTTATTTAGCATCCCCGCTATCCTTCCTCGAGGGTTTTGGTTACTGTTCCGTGTGAATTAAGAGCAGGAGTGGTGACCCCTCCCTACCACACCATCTGGTTGTAATCTCAATCCCACATCCTGCCCACCCCGACAACTTTTCACCCCCTTGTTAATCAAGAATCCATCTAGCTCTGCCTTAGAAATAATCAAACTCTGCTTCCACTGAACCATAGAACCCTTGCAGTGCAGAAAGAGGCCATTCAGCCCATTGAGTCTGCACCAAATCTTCAACAACAATCCCACACAGACCCTATCCCCGTAAATCCATGTACTTACCCCAGTAATCCCCCTGACCTACACATCTTTGGGCACCAAAGAGCAATTTAACGTGGCCAATCCACCTAACCTGCACATCTTTGGACAGTAGGAGGAAACTGGAGCACCCGAAGAAAATCCATGCAGACATGAAGAGAATGTGCAGACTCCACGCAGACGGTCACTCAAGGGTGGAATTGAACCCAGGTCCCTGGCACTGTGAAGCAGCAGCACTACCACTGTGCTGCCCTCTCTTTGAGTTCCAAAGACTTGGAACACTCTGAGAGAAAAAGATTTTCATCTCGTGGATCCAGAACTGGCTTGCCGGCAGAAGGCAGAGAGTGGTTGTGGATGGGTTTTGTTCTGCATGGAGGTCGGTAACCAGTGGAGTGCCCCAGGGATCTGTTCTGGGACCCCTGCTGTTTGTCATTTTCATAAGTGACCTGGATGAGAAAGTGGAGGGATGGGTTAGTAAGTTTGCCAATGATACAAAGGTTGGTGGTTTTGTGGATGGTCTGGAGGGATGCCAAAAGTTGCAGCGGAGACAGGATGCAAGACTGGGCGGAGAAGTGGCAGATAGACTTCAATGCGGATAAATGTGTAGTGGTCCATTTTGGCAGGAATAATGGGGGTGAAGGAGTACAATATAAGGGGTAGGAGTCTTAGCTGTGTTGTAGAGCAGAAGGATCTCGGGGTCCGGGTCCATAGGACTCTTAAATCGGCCTCGCAGGTGGAGGAAGTGGTCAAGAAGGCGTACAGTGTACTGGCCTTCATTAATCGAGGAATAGAGTTCAGGAGTCAGGAGGTAATGATGCAGTTCTATAAGACTCTTGTCAGACCCCAGTTGGAATATTGTGCGCAGTTCTGGTTGCCTCATTATAGGAAGGATGTAGAGGCTATTGAGAGAGTTCAGAGGAGATTTACAAGGATGCTGCCTGGATTGGGAGGCAGGCCTTATGAAGATAGGTTGAGGGAGCTGGGACTCTTCTCACTGGAGGGACGTAGGTTGAGAGGCGACCTGATAGAGGTTTATAAAATGTTGAGAGGAATAGATAGGGTGGACTCTCAGAGACTATTTGCCCGAGCTGAAATGGTCACTACGAGAGGACACAGATTTAAGGTGCAGGGAAGCAAATACAAAGGAGATGTCAGGGGTAGGTTTTTCACTCAGAGGGTGGTGAGTGAATGGAACCGACTGCCGTCGGAGGTTGTTGAGGCAAACTCACTGGGGTCTTTTAAGAGACTTCTGGATGAGTATATGGAAAAGAGTAGGATAGGGGGTTACAGATAGGTCTGTGGATTGGTAGATGTGATCGGCGCAACTCGTGGGCCGAAGGGCCTGTTTGTGCTGTATTGTTCTATGTTCTATCTCCATCCTAAACAGACCCCTAGTGTTAAACAGTAACTCTTGTTCTAGATTCTCCGCCATGTGGAAACAGCCTCTCCACAGCCATCCTGTTAAAATACCCTTCAGGATCCACAAGTTTCGGCCCAGTTGATTCTTACACTTCTAAACTTTGCTGGATACAAATCTAACTTCTCCAACCTTTCATAAGACAACCCACCCATTCCTGTTATCAGTCTAGTAAAACTTCTCTGCATTGCTTCTAACACATTTGCATCTTTTCTTAAATAAGGAGAGCAATACTAAATACATAAATAGTATGTGGTCTCACTGACACCCTGAATAAGTGAAGCATAACTGTGCTGCTTTTGTATTCAGTTCCACCATTTTAACCTGTCACTGTGTGAATACAAAGTACTGCACACCTCGCTGGTGCTGAGTCACCTGATCACAAGACAGATGACCTTTGCCCCTTCAGCAGCCAATGCCAGTGTAAAATGCTGAGGTTGTGCCCTCTGCCATGCAATGCCTGCCCATCACTGCCAAACCCCACCAGCCAGCTTCACTTCCAGCAGTGGAGAGGAAATTTGAAGCCCTCGATCTCTCACCTAACTCCCAGGACGGTCTCACTTCACCTTTCCAGCCATTCGTCCCAGTGACTCATGCTGTCAACCACTTGCCCATTCCCAGCTTCAGCCACCATTCCACATCCTCTGAAATGGTATTCTATCTGAAGGTAAGTATGCAAGTATAGCAGGCGATAAAGAAGGCAATTGGCACGTTGATCTTCATTGCGAGAGGTTTGGAGTACAGGAGCAGGGATGTGTTGTTAC
This sequence comes from Sphyrna mokarran, assembly GCA_024679065.1. Taxonomy (NCBI): domain Eukaryota; kingdom Metazoa; phylum Chordata; class Chondrichthyes; order Carcharhiniformes; family Carcharhinidae; genus Sphyrna; species Sphyrna mokarran. The sequence continues at coordinate 1,167,392 of JAGIQG010000034.1, read as the reverse complement.
AGTTATGATGTGGAGATGCCAGCATTGGACTGGGGTAAACACAGTAAGAAGTCTCACAAACCGGTTGGACTTTAACCTGGTGTTGTGAGATTTCTTGTTGCAATTATACAGAGGCCTTGGTGAGGTCACACCTAGAATATTGTGTACAGTTTTGTTCTCTTTTCCTGAGGAAGGATGTTCTTGCTCTCGAGGGAGTGCAGCGAGGGTTTATCAGGCTAGTTCCAGGGATGGTGGGACTGATGTATGAGAAGAAATTAGGATTGTTTTCACTGGAGTTCAGAGGAATGAGGGGAGGATCTCTTAGAGACTAATAAAATTCTACAGGACTACACAGAGTAAAAGTGAGGATGTTCCCGATGATGGCAAAGTCCAGAAACAGTGGGTCACAGTCTGACCATTTAGGACAGAGGTGAGGAGACATTTCTTCTGTGAGCCTGTGAGAATTCATTCCCACGGGAAGTAGCTGATGTCAATGAATTGAATGTATTCAAGAGGCAGCTGGATATAGCACTTGGGGCGAATGGGATCAAAGGTTATAGGAAAAAAGCAGATTGAAATTGTTGAGTTGGCTGATCAGCTGTGACTGTGATGAATGGTGAAGCAGGGTCAAAGGGCCGAATGGCCTCCACCTGCTCCTATTTATTTGTGAAAAGATATATTGACCTTGGAGGGAGTGGAGAGAAGGTTCATCAGGCTGATACAGGAGATGAGGGGGTTAGCTTATGAGGAGAGATTGAATAGACTGGGCCTGTACTCGTTGAAGTTTAGAAGGCTGAGAGGGGATCTTATAGAGACTTACAACATAATGAAGGGACTAGATAGGGTAGAGGTGGAGAGATTCTTCCCGCTTAGAAAGAATAGCAGAACTAGAGGGCATAGCCTCAAAATAGGGGGGGGGGGTGCGTGCGGTCTCTGGTCTATCCCCGTAACCCCACATATTCACCATGGCTAACCTCTCTAACCTACACAACTTGGGCTACTAAGAGGCAGTGCAGTGTGACCAATCTCCCTAACCTAAATATCTTTGGACTCAGGAGGAAACCGAAGCACAGATTTAGAAAAACATGAGAGGAGACTTGAATGGACTGGTTGGGCCGAATGGCCTGATTCTGTGGTGCATGCCCATTGCAGTCCTGGCTATTGAGTCTGCATCGACCACTGGTGTCAGACAGTGTCAATCAAATCCTAATCTACTCGTGTAAATATAAATGTTTTTATCATTTCACCTCTTCTCAATCCCATGTCCTTTGGTCCCACCCACGCCCACACCCCCCTCTATCCTTGTCACCCCACACATTCCCTATGGCTAATCCACCTGACCCACATTTCTTTGGTCTGTGGAAGGAAACTGTAGTTGACGCCAAAATATTGTGTGATTTCAAGAAGAAATTAAATCTAACTCTTGGGACTAAAGGGATGAAGGGAGAAAGGGGGGGGGGAATCAGGATACTGAATTCAATGATCAAAATGAATGGCGGAGGAGGCTCAATGGGCTGAATGGCCTCCTCCTGCGTCTAGGAAACCCATGAAGAGACAGGGAGAACGTGCAGACTCCTCTCAAACACTGACTCAAGCCGGGAATCGAATCATAGAATCCCTACATTGCAGAAGGAGGCCATTGAGCCCATCGAATCTGCACTGACCACGAACCTACCCAGATCCCATCCCCTCAACCCCAAATATTTACCCTGCAAATCTTCCTAGGCTGAGGGTCAATTTAGCATGGCCAATCAACCACACACCTTTGGACTGTGGGAGGAAACCCACGCAGATATGGGGAGAATGTCCAAACTCCACACAGACAGTGACCCAACGCCAGAATTGAACCTGGCTCCCTGGCGTTGTGAGGCACTGTGCCACACTGCAAAGTAACCCAGTTTAAGGAAAGTTCTCCCTCATAGCTCGGCTTCTCATTCTAAGTGAAAGCTGTCATCTCGTTCCTAGCCAAGATTTCTAAATGATTATTAGTCAAAGTGGCCCAAAACCATGAAACTGCTGATTTAGTTTAAATCCAGCTTCATATCCCATCAAGACTCTTAGCAGTGTTGAGGATCAGAAGGATCTTGGGGTCCGGTCCATAGGACTTTTAAATCGGCCTCACAGGTGGAGGATGTGGTCAAGAAGGCGTATGGTGTACTGGCCTTCATTAATCAAGGGATTGAGTTTAGGAGTTGGGAGGTAATGCTGCAACTTTATAAGACCCTTGTGAGACCCCACTTGGAGTACTGTGCTCAGTTCTGGTCGCCTCACTATAGGAAGGATGTGGAAGCTATTGAGAGGGTGCAGAGGAGATTTACAAGGATGTTGCCTGGATTGGGGGGCATCATTATGAGGATAGCTTGAGAGAGCTCAATCTGTTCTCCTTAGAGAGACGAAGGTTGAGAAGTGAACTGATAGAGGTTTATAAGATGTTGAGAGATATAGATAGGGTGGATTCTCAGAGGCTATTTCCCAGGGCTGAAATGGTCGCTATGAAAGGGCACAGATTTGAGGTGCTGGGGGGCAAGTACAGAGGAGATGTTAGAGGTAAGTTTTTCACTCAGAGGGTGGTGGATGAATGGAATCGGCTGTCGTTGGTGGTGGTAGAGGCGAATTCGATAGAGTCTTTTAAGAGATTTCTGGATGAGTATATGGGATTTAATAGGATTGAGATTTATAGATAAGCCTAGTAGGTAGGAATATCATCGGCGCAACTTGTGGGCCAAAGGGCCTGTTTGTGTTGTAGTTTTTTTATGTTCTATGTTTTAAGATGTGTTATGGGAACATGACATACACTGCTTTAGTACATAAAAAAGGCAATGCAAATTTTAGTCTGAATGATTAGAAGTGGCAATGACATTGCGTCCATTTCTTTTTATACCGTAAACTTTTTGTTATGTTTAGTTAATTTGTAGAACAAGAATAGCTGGTCAAACATGAAGAGATCTTGGGACCCCCCCCCCCAGATCTGAAAGGATTCTGCAGCTACATAGAGATCTATACCTGTCATATAAAACAGCTGGTGAAAAATTCCAAGATGTGGAGATGCCGGCATTGGACTGGGGTAAACACAGTAAGAAGTCATGTATATGGATTTTAGCAAAACGTTTGATAATGTTCCCCATGGAAGACTACTGCAGAAAATACAGATGCATGGGATTGAGGGAGATTTAGCAATTTGGATTAGGAATTGACTAGCTGATAGAAGACAGAGGGTGGTGGTTGATGGGATATATTCAATCTGGAGTTTAGTTACTAGTGGTGTATCTCAGGGATCTGTTTGGGGCCACTGTTGTTTGTTGTTTTTATAAATGACCTGGATGAGGGTGTAGAGGGATGGGGTAGTAAATTTGCTGATGACACCAAAGTCGGAGGAGTTGTAGACAGTGAAGATGGATGTTAAGTTTGCAGAGGGACATACATAAGTTGCAGAGCTGGGCTGAGAGGTGGCAAATGGAGTTTAATGTGGAAAAGTGTGAGGTGATTCACTTTGGTAAGAGTAATATGTGTGCAGAATATAGGGCTAATGGTAGGACTCTTAGTAGTGTAGATGAGCAGAGAGATCTCGGTGTACAGGTACATAGATCTCTGAAATTTGGTACTCAAGTTGATAAGGTTGTTAAGAAGGTATATAGTGTGTTAGCATTTATTGGTAGAGGGATTGAATTTCGGAGCCGAGATGTCATGTCGCAATTGTACAAAACTCTGGTGCGGCCGCACTTGGAGTATTGTGTATAGTTCTGGTCGCCACATTATAAGAAAGATGTAGAGGCATTGGAAAGGGTACAGAGGAGGTTTACCAGGATGTTGCCTGGTATGGTGGGAAGGTCTTATGAGGAAAGGCTGAGGGATTTGAAGTTATTTTCATTAGAGAGAAGAAGGTTAAGAGGTGACTTAATTGAGACATATAAGATGATCAGAGGGTTAGGTAGAGTGGATAGTGAGAGCCTTTTTCCTTGGATGGAGATGGATAACACGAGGGGACATAGCTTTAAATTAAGGGGTGATAATTATAGGACGGATGTCAGAGGTGGGTTCTTTACTCAGAGGGTAGTAAGGGTGTGGAATGTCCTGCCTGCAGCAGTTGTGGACTTGTCAAGTTTAAGGGTGTTCAAATGGGCAGTGGATAGGCATATGGATAACATTGGAATAGTTTAGGATAGAGGGTCATAAAATTAGTTACATTGGTCGGCACAACATCGAGGGCCGAAGGGCCTGTACTGTGCTGTAATGTTCTATGTTCTATGACAACACCAGGTTTAAATCCAACTGGTTTATTTGATAATAAACTCGTAAACTTTCGAAAACTCTATGGCCTTCATCAGGTGAATGAGGTGTTTTGGTCTCCAATAGCACACATCAGCACAGACTGTTTACAGATTGCTGATTAGAATGCAAATCTTTACACCTAACCTGCTATTCAAGTCTTAAAGTGGCTAACAATGTGAGTGGAAGGAGCACTAAGCACGGGTCAGAGAGATATGTATTGTCTCCAGACAGCACAGTAAGTGAGGTTTTTTGTTAACCTGGGCAAGTCATGGGGGTTACAGATAGTGTGACATGAAGCCAAGATCCCTGTTAAGACCGTTCTCATGTGTGTGGAATTTGGCTATCAGTCTCTGCAGAGACTGCAGAGTTAGCGTGGGTTGCCTGGGTTAGCAAAAAACTTCACTTACTGTGCTGTCTGGAGACAGAATTCACATCTCTCTAACCTGTGCTCAGTGCTCCTGTCCACTCACATTGTTAGCCACTTTAAGACTTGAATAGCAGGTTAGGTGTAAAGATTCACTTTTTGAGAAAGTGACCAGAGAGGTGGAAAGTGACCAGAGAGCCACTTTAAGACTTGAATAGCAGGTTAGGTGTAAAGATTCACTTTTTGAGAAAGTGACCAGAGAGGTGGATGGGGGTAAGGCGGTTGATGTAGTATATATGGACTTTAGTAAGGCTTTTGATAAGGTGGCCCATGGAAGACTTCTACAGAAAATGCAGATGTGTGGAATAGAGGGTGATTTAGCTAATTGGATTAGAAATTGGCTGGCAGATAGAAGACAGAGGGTGGTGGTTGATGGGAGATATTCATCGTGGAGTTCGGTGACGAGTGGTGTGCCTCAGGGGTCTGTTTTGGGGCCCCTGCTGTTTGTAATTTTTATAAATGATCTGGATGAGGGTATTGAGGGATGGATCAGTAAATTTGCAGATGATACTAAAGTTGGTGGTGTGGTAGATAGTGAAGAGGGGTGTTTTAGTTTACAGAGTGACTTGGACAAGTTGCAGAGCTGGGCCGAGAGGTGGCAAATGGAGTTTAATGTGGAAAAGTGTGAGGTAATGCACTTTGGCAGGAACAATAAATGTGTAGAGTATAGGGCTAATGGTAGGGCTCTTAATAGTGTTGAGGAACAGAAGGATCTTGGTGTATGTGTCAATAGATCCCTGAAAGTAGGCAGTCAAGTGGATAAAGTTGTTAAGAAGGCTTATGGAGTCTTAGCTTTTATTGGTAGGGGGATTGAATTTAGGAGCCGCAGCATCATGTTGCAGCTGTACAAAACTCTAGTGCGGCCGCACTTGGAGTATTGTGTGCAGTTCTGGTCCCCACATTATAAGAAAGATGTGGAGGCATTGGAGAGGGTACAGAGGAGGTTTACCAGGATGTTGCCTGGTATGGAGGGCAGGTCCTATGAAGAGAGGTTGAAGGATTTGAGGTTGTTTTCGTTAGAAAGGAGGCGGCTAAGAGGGGATCTTATTGAAGCATATAAGATGATTAGAGGTTTAGATAGGGTGGACAGTGATAGCCTTTTTCCTAGGATGGAGAAAGCTAGCACGAGGGGACACAGCTTTAAATTAAGGGGTATGAGTTATAGGACGGATATCAGAGGTAGGTTCTTTACTCAAAGAGTGATTAGGGAGTGGAATGCCCTGCCTGCAGCTGTTGTAGATGCGCCAAGTTTGGTGGCGTTTAAGAGGTTAGTTGATAAGTATATGGATGAGAAGGGAATGGTTTAGTTAGGAGGGGCATTGCTTTTTATTTTGGTCGGCACAACATCGAAGGCCGAAGGGCCTGTTCTGTGCTGTATTGTTCTATGTTCTATGTTCTATGTTCTATTCACATTCTAATCAGTAATCTGTAAACTGTCTGTGTTGGTATGTGTGCTATAGCAGACCAGAACACCTCATTCACCCGACGAAGGCCATAAAGCCGAAAGCTAGCAAGTTTACTATCAAATAAATTGGTTGGATTTAAAACTGGTGTTGAAAAATTCCAACACAGCATAAACAATACCACTGACAGCAAGAGACAACTCAGGAGTAAGATAGCACAATCCAGGACCTTGGCGCTGTAAGGCAGCAGTATCCTATGGCACCGTGCTGCCCCAAATAAAGTTTAAATTTATTTATTAGTGTCACAAGTAGGCTTATATTAACACTGCAATGAAATTGCTGTGAAAATACCCTAGTTGCCACATCCAGCGCCTGTTCGGGCACACTGAAGGAGAATTTAGCACGGACAATGCACCCTAACCAGCACGTCTTTCAGACTGTGGAAGGAGACCAGAGCACCTGGAGGAAAACCACGCTGACATGAGGAGAACATGCAGACTCCACACACACACACACACACACACACACACAGAGTTTCCAAAGACTGGTATTGAACCCGAGTCTATGGCAGTGTGAGGCAGCATTGCTAACCATTGTGTCACCATGCCGCCTGTATTTACCAGATAATAACTTTTAAATAACAGGACAAGTGGGTGACTGTTATTCTGCTGCTGTTAGCACCATCTCTTGGACAATACAAGATAACACTGGAAATATTTGCAGAGTTACATCTGAGGCAGTGATGATCACAGTGAGAAAGACTGTGGCTGCTGAGTTATACCAGGCTAAGCTGGGCAACAGTGAGAGAGGAGGAGATAACTGGGGAAATGGTGACACCAAGCTTGGGTTTGCAAGACTTGTAAAGTTTAGTTTGAAAGGAAGACAGAGTTTAGGAGCTGCATCGTTGGGAGGGGACACACTGCATAAATACACAGAGTGAATTTCAATCTAACCATTAGTTGTTTAACCAGAAAGGAAATGTTCTTATCATTTAACGTGTAACTGTCAGTGTAGTGAGGGAAATCCAGAGTGGCACATGCCTATTGTAAGAAAATGAACTGCATTGCATTTTTAGGAAGGTTGTTGCGGAGTGGAATTGTCACAGGACTCGTAATCCAGAGACCCAGGGTAATGCTGTGGGGACCCGGGTTCAAATCCCACCTCAACAGATGGTGAAATTTGAATCAAATAAAAAAAGTTGGAATGTCAATTGTCCTAAAAACCCATCTGGTCAGGATTTCCTTTAGAGAAGGAAATCTGCTGTTCTCACCTGGTCTGACCAACACATGATTCTTAACTGCCCTCTGAAATGACCTGGCAAACCACTCAGTTCAAGAGGTAATCAGGGATGAGCAACAAATGCTGACTGTGTCAGTGATACCCGCATTCCATGAAAAAATAAAAACATATCAGAGACTCAGGGAGTGGAATGTACAGTCACCCTGAGGATAATTTGGAGTTTGAGAGATTTCACTTCCCAAACCAGTGGAACACACTGAAGCATTTTACAGCCTCTACCCTAGTTTTGTTCAGTTGAGCCATTGCTGTAGGAAATACGGCAATTAATTAGCACGCAAACAACTCCCAAAGTGAGAATGACCAAATTGATTGACTACTTCTTTTAATTAGCAGAAGGATAAACATTCGCTCCAAAACTTTGGGGAGAACCGTCCTCCATTTCTTTAAAATAATGCAGCGAAATCTTTGACCTCCATCTGAAAGACCAATCGGCATCCCAATTACAAAGAGAGATTTCACACTCTAATCTTATACACGTTCTTGAGACGTGTGCATAGCCAGCATTTATTGCCCCATCCCAATTCTCCTTGAGCTATTGGCGAGCTGCCTTTTTGAGCTGCTGCTTTTCATGTGTAGGTATTCCGCAATGCAGTGAACCAACAATCCCAGCACCTGTGCCAGTAACAGTCAAGCAACAGTGATATACTTTTAGGTCAGAAAGATACGTAACTCAGAGAGGAATTTACAGGTGGCAATGTTTCGATACGTCTGCTGTCCTTGTCCTTCTAGGAGGTCGAGGTCATCGACTTGCAACTTGCTACCCAAGGAACCTTGCTGAGTTGTTGCAATGCATCTTGTAAATAGTGGATGGGATTCTGATTGAACCATAGAATCCCTATAGTGCACAAAAGAGACCATTCGGCCCATCAAGTCTGCACTGACACTCTGAAAAAACATCCTACCCACTACCTATCCCATAACTCCATATTTACAATAATCCACCTAAGCTGGACATTCCTGGACACCAATCCAGCATGGTCAATCCACCTAACCTGCATATCATTGAGCTGCTTTGTCTTGGATGGATGTCAAACTTCTTGAGTGTTGTTGGAGCTGTGCTCATCCAGGCAAGTGGAGAGTATTCCATCACTGCCTGACCTGTGTGTGTGTGGATGGTGGATGAGCTTTGAGGAACCAGGAGTTGAGTTACTCTCCAGAAGACGTGCTGGTTAGCTGCATTGGCCATGCTAAATTCTCTCTCAGTGTAACCGGACAGGCACCAGTCTGTGGCAACTAGGGGATTTTCACAGTAACTTCATTGCAGTGTTAATGTAAGCCTCCCTGTGATGCTAATAAATAAACTTCAAAAAAAAGGAAATTCCAGCCTCTGGCCTACTCTTGTAACTACAGGATTTAGATGCTGCTCCAGTTAAGATTTCAGTTAAAGGTAACCCCAGGGATGTTGCTAGTGGAGGATTCAGCATTGCTAATGCCATTGAATGTCAAGGGGAAGTTATTAGATTCTTTCTTATTGGAAATCATCACATCCAGGCCCTTGTGTGGTATGAATATTGTTGGCCACTTATCAACTCAAAGCTGAATATTGTCCAGGTTTTGCAGTACGCATACACAGAGTGCTTCAGTACTGAGGAGGTGCGAATGGTCCCGGACACTGTGCAACTAGTGAACATTCCCATTTCTGACCTGATTGTGGAGGGAGAGCCCATTGATGAAGGAGGGAGATGGTTGGGCTTTGGGGATTACTCTGTGGAACTCGTGCAGCAATGCCCTGGGACTGAGGCGATGGGCCTCCAATAACAAACATCTTCTGTGGCAGTTAAAGAGAAAACTCTCCAGCCAATGGAGAGCTTTCCCCTGACTCCCAGTGACTTCAACTTTGTCCAGGCTCCTTGATGTGACACCCAGTCAAATTGTGCCTTGATTTCACTCCCCTCCCCAGCCTCCTTTGCCTGAGTTCAGCTCTTTTATCCATGTTTGTCCCAAGGCAAGAATGAGATCAAAAACTGAGTGTTCCTGGTGGAACCCAAACTGAGGATTGGTGAGATGTTGTTGCTGAGTAAGGGCTGCCTTTAACACAGTTACAGAGTCATGCAGAAAAGGTCCACTGAGTCTGCCCCCACAATATCTACTACTAAAGTCACTCTAATCCCATTTTTCAGCACTTCTCCCATATCTTTGAATGTTCTGATATTTCAGGTGCTCATCCAAATATTTTTTTAGAGATTGTAAAGTTTCTGGCCTCCACTCCCTTCCCAGGCAGCGCATTCCAGATTCTCACCACTCTCTGACTGAAAGGGATTTTTCTCACGTTGCCTCTGAATCTCCTGCCCCTCACCCTAAATCTATGCCCCCTCGCGATTGACTTCTCAACCAAGGAGAACAGCTGCTTCCTGCTCACCCTGTCCATACCCCTCATAATCTTATACACCTCAATGAATATGATGCCTTCCATCCTTTGCTAATAATTGACTGATGGGGAGGTAATTAGTTGGATTAAATCTGGTTGGATTCGATATGTCGTCTCTGTGTGGGTCCATAGCTGGACACTTTTCCGTGCACTCAGGTAGATATCAGTGCTTTAGCTGTACTGGAATTGCTTGGTCCCTGGCCAATGGAGTCTCAATGTTTTAGGGTGGCCCTGCTGCCTCACAGCGTCAAAGACCGGGGTTCAATTCCGGCCTTGGATCAGTGTCTGTGTTTAGTCTGCACATTCTCCCCATATCTGTGTGAGTTTTAGAACATAGAACATTACAGCACAGAACAGGCCCTTCGGCCTTCGATGTTGTGCCGACCAAAATAAAAAGCAATGCCCCTCCAAACTAAACCATTCCCTTCTCTTCCATATACTTATCAACTAACCTCTTAAACGCCACCAAACTTGGCGCATCTACAACAGCTGCAGGCAGGGCATTCCACTCCCTAATCACTCTTTGAGTAAAGAACCTACCTCTGATATCCGTCCTATAACTCATACCCCTTAATTTAAAGCTGTGTCCCCTCGTGCTAGCTTTCTCCATCCTAGGAAAAAGGCTATCACTGTCCACCCTATCTAAACCTCTAATCATCTTATATGCTTCAATAAGATCCCCTCTTAGCCGCCTCCTTTCTAACGAAAACAACCTCAAATCCTTCAACCTCTCTTCGTAGGACCTGCCCTCCATACCAGGCAACATCCTGGTAAACCTCCTCTGTACCCTCTCCAATGCCTCCACATCTTTCTTATAATGTGGGGACCAGAACTGCACACAATACTCCAAGTGCGGCCGCACTAGAGTTTTGTACAGTTGCAACATGATGCTGCGGCTCCTAATTCAATCCCCCTACCAATAAAGGCTAAGACTCCATATGCCTTCTTAACAACTTTATCCACTTGACTGCCTACTTTCAGGGATCTATTGACACATACACCAAGATCCTTCTGTTCCTCAACACTATTAAGAGCCCTACCATTAGCCCTATACTCTACACATTTATTGTTCCTGCAAAGTGCATTACCTCACACTTTTCCACATTAAACTCCATTTGCCACCTCTCGGCCCAGCTCTGCAACTTGTCCAAGTCACTCTGTAAACTATAACACCCCTCTTCACTATCTACCACTCCACCAACTTTAGTGTCATCTGCAAATTTACTGATCCATCCCTCAATACCCTCATCCAGATCATTTATAAAAATTACAAACAGCAGGGGCCCCAAAACAGACCCCTGAGGCACACCACTCGTCACCGAACTCCACGATGAATATCTCCCATCAACCACCACCCTCTGTCTTCTATCTGCCAGCCAATTCCTAATCCAATTAGCTAAATCACCCTCTATTCCACACATCTGCATTTTCTGTAGAAGTCTTCCATGGGCCACCTTATCAAACGCCTTACTAAAGTCCATATATACTACATCAACCGCCTTACCCCCATCCACCTCTCTGGTCACTTTCTCAAAAAACTCAATGAGGTTAGTAAGGCATGACCTACCCTTCACGAAACCATGCTGACTATCCCCAATCAATTCATTTCTCTCTAAATAACTATAAATCCTATCCCTAATAATTCTCTCCAATACCTTGCCCACAACAGAAGTAAGACTCACTGGCCTATAATTCCCTGGAAGGTCTCTCTTCCCCTTCTTAAACAATGGGACCACATTCGCTATCCTCCAGTCCTCCGGAACCACACCCGTAACCAACGAGGACCTGAAGATCAGAGCCAGAGGCTCGGCAATCTCCTCTCTTGCCTCCCAGAGAATCCTAGGGTAAATCCCGTCCGGCCCAGGGGACTTATCCAACTTCAAACCCTCGAGAATTTCTAACACATCCTCCCTATCTACTACAATACTTCCCAATTTGCAACCCTGTACCTCAGTGATCTCCATAGCTACATTTCCAGCACTCTGGAGATGTAGGTGCTCCGGTTTCCTCCCCTGCTCCAAAGATGTGGGGGTTGGGTTGATTGGCCATGCTAAATTAATCCTAGTGTCAAGGTAAAGGGGTTACAGGAATAGGGCCTGAGTGGGATTATTGTTGGTAAAGAGTTGATGGGCCAAATGGCCACCTTCTGCACTGTAGGGATTCTGTGATTCTACGGATGTGGCTAGTTCTGGATCCTCAGTCTTCAGTCAGGGTGTTGTAAGGGCCAAAAGCTTTGCTGTGTATTGGACTTTCAGCCATTTCTTGATATAACGATGTGAATGGGATTATCTGAAGATTGGTCTGTGTGTCGCTGGTGACTGTGAGTGGAGGCGGAGATGGATCATCTGCTCGGTACTTCTGGCTGAAGAGAATTACAAATATTTCAGCCTTGTTTTTTCCGATTGAAAGGCTAAGCATTGAGAATGGAAATATTTTCAGAGCTCCTTCCTTCCGTAAGTTATTTAATTGTCCATCAGGAATTACAACTGGATGTGGCAGCATTACAAAACTTTAATCCCTGTGTTGTGCTGTTTGAATCAGTTGTTGGTGTGAGATAAAGTCTTTTAACTGAGAAGTGTTTAACTGATGAAGTTGAGATAGAACATAGAAAAACTGCAGCACAAACAGGTCCTTCGGCCCACAAGTTACGCCAATGATATCCCTATCTACTAGGCTTACCTATCACCCTCAATTCTATTAAGTCCCATGTATTCATCCAGAAGTCTCTTAAAAGACCCTATTGAATTTTCCTCCACCATCATCACCTCTGGCAGCCAATTCAAAGAACAAAGAACAAAACAGCACGGGAAACAGGCCCTTCAGCCCAACGAGCCCGCGCCACCACCCCGATGTTCCCACTTCTACCCGTGATCCCTGTCCATGTTTATAGATCTATGGATTAAAAACCAAATTTGAGACAATTTAGGGAGAATTTGTTTTGCCAATTAGCCTAAGAGCACATCTTTGGGATGTGGGAGGAAACCGGAGCACCGGAGAAAACCCACACAAGCACGGGGAGAATGTGCAAACTCCCACAGACACAGGCCCAAATCCATGTATCTGCACAGCACAGCGATAGTCACTGAGCTGTCGTGTTGCCCATCAAATGGTCCAGGTCAAGCGTACAATAACGATGTGAAGCACTAGGATACTCTCGAAAAAAAATCCAAGAGCAGCCCTCTCACGACCCATCGCGTGTATGCCTCTCATTAGACAACAAGGTGGACCAAAGCACCTGTAGGATAAAAACAAGTACATCAATATCATCATCTATTTACACACTTCCCAAGGACTCCCAAGGTTCATGATCCCTATTTTAAATCAGTTTTCTATACCCCTCCATTCCCATTCTGTTCATGTGCCCATCTAAGTATCTCTTAAATAACTCCAGAGTACCTGCCTCCACCACTTTACTTGGCAACGCATTCCATATCCCCACCACCCTCTGTGTGAAAAAACTCCCTCTAGCATCCAAATTATACCTTACCCCCCTCACCCTAAGCCCGTGACCCCTCACCCACCACCCTCCAAATGAAAAGCTTATTCCTAACATCTCCTCTGTACTTGCCCCCCAGCACCTTAAACCTGTGTCCTCTCGTAGTGACCATTTCAGCCCTGGGAAATAGCCTCTGAGAATCCACCCTATCTATTCCTCTCAACATCTTATACACCTCTATCAGGTCGCCTCTCATCCTTCGTCTCTCCAAGGAGAAAAGATCAAGCTCCCTTAACCTATTCTCATAAAGTATGCCTCCCAATTCAGGCAACATCCTTGTAAATCTCCTCTGTACCTTTTCAATACCTTCCACATCCTTCCTGAAATGAGGCAACCAGAACTGTGCACAGTGCTCCAAGTGTGATCTGACCAGGGTCATATAAGGCAGTAAGTAGCATTATCTCCCAACTCCTAAACCCAATCTACGATTAATGAAGGCCAATACCCCATTTGCCTTCTTAACCACATCCTCGACCTGCGAAGCCAATTTAAGAGTCCTATGGACCAGATCTCAGGACCTGGTCCATAGGACTCCCAAGGCTAATTGTTCCTTGGGATCACTGTGGAGAGGCAGCGATTTGCGAGTGGAGAGCTTGTGAGTGAGTAGAGCGATTTTTAAGTCTAAATTTTACTAGTTTTTTTTAAACTTTTTAAACTTGTAAACCCGCAAGGTGTTGCAAAGCACTTTGGGTAGTGTAGTTTTTTTTTCAACCTCACTATAAATTGGAGTGGTGTGGAATCCCGATACTCTACACAAGTAGAGTATCCCAACCCTCCCTCCTCCTCTAACCTAAAAAAGAGAGAGAGGAGCTCTGAGAAGGAGCAGGTAAGTTTGTTTTTGTGTGAGCTGTAAGGTCCTTGGCTCACAGGGCCTAAGCAAAAAGGGGAGGCAAGATAAGATTTTTTTAATCTTTCTGACTTTTTTTTTCTCTGGGTTACTAAAAAGGGGCAAGCATGGGTGTGAGGCCAGTATGTTGTTGCCAGTGTAACATGTGGGAGGTCTTGGAGGCTCCTGGTCTCCCAGATGTCCATACCTGTGATCGCTGTGTGGAGCTGCAATCCCTACGGGACCAGGTAAAAGAACTGAAAATGCAGCTTGAGGACCTTCGACTCATTAGGGAGAATGAGGAGATTATTAATAGGAGCTACAGACAAGTAGTCACACCAGGGCAAAGGGGAGAAGGCACATGGGGAACTATTAGGAAGGGGAAACCTCAGGTGATGGAAAGTACACCGGTGGATGTCCCCCTTCAAAATAAGTACTCTTGCCTGAGTACTACTGTGGGGGACAGCTCATCCAAGGGAGGCAGTGGTGGCCAGCTCCCTGGAGCTGAACAAAAACAAAAACCTAAAAAACAGAGCAAAAAGGCAGTGCGTATAGGGGACTCCCTAGTGAGGGGGGCGGACAGGCGTTTTTGTGGACGCAGACGGGAGTCGCGGATGGTGGTATGTCTCCCTGGAGCTGGGATTCGGGATGTCTCTGGACGCGTCCCAGACATCCTGAAAGGGGAGGGTGAGGAACTGGAAGTTGTAGTACATATAGGTACTACTGACATAGGCAGGAAGAGGGAAGGGGACATGAAAAGGGATTATAGGGAACTGGGTAGGCAGCTGAGAGAGAGGAAAGCGAAGGTAGTAATCTCAGGATTGCTGCCTGTGCCTCGGGAGAGTGAGAGCAGGAATAGTATGAGGTGGAGGTTGAATATGTGGCTGACAGACTGGAGTAGGGGGCAGGGATTCTGGTTCCTGGATCATTGGGACCTCTTTAGGGGCAGGTGTGACCTGTACAGCAAAGACGGGTGGCACCTGAATCCCACGGGGACTAATATCTTGGCGGGAAGATTGGCTAGGGCTACTGGGGGGACTTTAAACTAGAAAGGTTAGGGGGAGGGAATAGTGATGTGGAGACTGGGAGCAGGGAAGTTAGCTCCCAGGTAGGGAAGGACTCTAGGCAGGATGAGAGGCAGGTTAGACAAGTGGGGGAGAAGGGAAATGTCCAGTCTGAGGGGCTGAGGTGTGTCTATTTTAATGCCAGGAGTGTAGTAAATAAGGTGGATGAACTTAGGGGGTGGATTGCTGCTTGGGATTGTGATGTGGTGGCCATTACAGAGACTTGGATGTCTCAGGGACAGGACTGGGTACTACAGGTCCCGGGATTCAGATCCTGCAGGAAGGACAGGGAGGGAGGCAAAAGAGGTGGTGGAGTGGCACTGTTGATCAGGGACAGTGTCATGGCTGCAGAGGAGGTGGATACCGAGGAGGGAATGTCTACGGAGTCTCTGTGGGTGGAAGTTAGGAATAGCAAAGGGTCGGTGACGTTGCTGGGTGTATTCTCTCGGCCGCCCAATAGTGACAGGGAAGTTGAGGTGCAGATAGGGAAACAGAAACTGGAGAGATGTAGAAATAACAGAGTTGTTGTGATGGGAGACTTCAATTTCCCAAACATCGACTGGAATATCCCAAGGGTAAGGGGTTTGGATGGGGAGGAGTTTGTTAGGGGTGTTCAGGAGGGTTTCCTGACACAGCACGTGGACAAGCCTACGAGAGGAGAGGCTGTACTGGACCTGGTACTAGCTAATGAACCAGGACAGGTGATGGATCTCTCGGTAGGAGAGCATCTTGGGGATGGAGATCATAATTCTATCTCCTTCACCCTTGCATTGGAAAAGGATAGGATCAGACAGGCTAGGAAGGTGTTTATCTAGAATAAGGGGAAATATGAAGACATCAGGCAGATGTTGGGGCGAATAAACTGGAAGGAGGTGTTCTTGGGGAAAAGCACAGAAGAAGTGCCGTATCAAGTAAATGCGTCGGGAGCTTGCACGGACAACGCCCCATTCCGGTGAGACAAGGAGGTTTTGGTAGGACGCGGGAACCGTGGTGCAAGAAGGCTGTGGTGAACATAGTCAGGAAGAAAAGAAAGGTGTATAAAAGGTTCAAAGAGCTAGGAGATGTTGGGGATCTAGAGAAGTATAAGCTTATAGAAGAGAGCTTAAAAAGGAAATTAGGAGAGCCAGAAGGGGTCATGAGAAGGCCTTGGCTGGTAGGATTAAGGAGAATCCCAAGGCATTCTACAAATATGTGAAAAGTAAAAGGATGAGAAGAGAAGGGATAGGACCTATAAAAGGTGAAGGGGGAAAAGTCTGTATGGAACCGGAAGAAATGGCAGAGGTGCTTAATGAGTACTGTGCCTCAGTATTCACGGTGGAAAGTGATCTGGGAGGATGCACTACAAGTTTGCGGCAGACTGAAAAGATTGAGTATGTAGATATTAAGGAAGCGGATGTGTTAGAACTTTTAAATGCTATCAAGATAGACAAGTCTCCGGGACCAGATGGGATGTACCCCAGGTTAATGTGGGAGGTGAGGGATGTCATTGCAGAGCCCCTGGCGATGATCTTTGCGT
The DNA here is from genome assembly GCA_024679065.1 of Sphyrna mokarran. Taxonomy (NCBI): domain Eukaryota; kingdom Metazoa; phylum Chordata; class Chondrichthyes; order Carcharhiniformes; family Carcharhinidae; genus Sphyrna; species Sphyrna mokarran. The sequence goes on along the minus strand of JAGIQG010000034.1, from coordinate 1,150,748 downwards.
CATCGATGGAGACGGGAGAGGTCCGGAGGATTGGAGGATTGCGGATGTGGTCCCTATTTTCAAGAAAGGGAACAGGGATAGTCCTGGAAATTACCGACCGGTGAGTCTGACCTCAGTGGTTGGTAAACTGATGGAGAGGCTTCTGAGGGACAAGATTTATGAGCATTTGGAGAAGTTTAGGTTGATTAGAAATAGTCAGCATGGTTTTGTAAAAGGCCGGTCGTGCCTTACGAGCTTAATTGAGTTCTTCGAAAATGTGACTGAACACATTGACGAAGGAAGAGCAGTGGACGTGGTGTACATGGACGTCAGCAAGGCATTTGACAAGGTCCCCCATGCAAGACTTCTTGAGAAGGTGAGAGGGCATGGGATCCAAGGGGCTTTGGCCTTGTGGATCCAGAACTGGCTTGCCTGCAGAAGCAGAGGGTGGTTGTGGATGGCTCTTTTTCTGCATGGAGGTTGGTCACCAGTGGAGTGCCCCAGGGATCTGTTCTAGGACCCTTGCTGTTTGTCATTTTCATAAATGACTTGGATGAGGAAGTGGAGGGATGGGTGAGTAAGTTCGCCGATGACACGAAGGTCGGTGGCATTGTGGATGGTCTGGAGGGATGTCAAAAGTTGCAACAGGACATCAACAGGATGCAAGACTGGGCGGAGAAGTGGCAGATGGACTTCAACGCGGATAAATGTGTTGTGGTCCATTTTGGCAGATCCAACGGGATGAATGAGTACACTATCAAAGGTAGGAGTCTTAGCTGTGTGGAAGAGCAGAGGGATCTTGGGTCCGGGTCCATAAGACTCTCAAATCGGCCTCCCAGGTGGAGGATGTGGTTAAGAAAGCTTACGGTGTACTGGCCTTCATTCATCGAGGGATTGAGTTCAGGAGTCAGGAGGTAATGCTGCAGCTTTATAGGACCCTTGTCAGACCACACTTGGAGTACTGTGCGCAGTTCTGGTCGCCTCACTATAGGAAGGACGTGGAAGCTATTGAAAGGGTGCAGAGGAGATTTACAAGGATGTTGCCTGGATTGGGAGGCATGCCTTATGAAGACAGGTTGAGGGAGCTGGGACTGTTCTCCCTGGAGAGACGAAGGTTGAGAGGCGACCTGATAGAGGTTTACAAGATGTTGAGAGGAATAGATAGGGTGGACTCTCAGAGACTATTTCCCAGGGCTGAAATGGTCGCGACGAGAGGGCACAGATTTAAGGTGCAGGGAAGCAAGTACAGAGGGGATGCTAGGGGAAAGTTTTTCACTCAGAGGGTGGTGAGTGAATGGAATCGGCTGCCGTCGGTGGTGGTCGAGGCGAACTCGCTGGGGTCTTTTAAAAGACTTCTGGATGAGTATATGGGATCCAATGGGATTGGGGGTTATAGATAGGTCTATGGCTGGGTAGGTTTTGATGTGTTCGGCACAACTTGTGGGCCGAAGGGCCTGTTTGTGCTGTAGTGTTCTATGTTCTATGTTCTATCTTTCTGATCTCTACACTGCTAAGTGTCCTACCTTTGATAGTGTACTCATTCATCCCGTTGGACCTGCCAAAATGGACCACCACACATTTATCTGCATTGAAGTCCATCTGCCACTTCTCCGCTCAGTCGTGCATCCTGTCTATGTCCCGCTGCAACTTCTGACATCCCTCCAGACTACCCACAACACCACCAACCTTCGTATCGTCGGCGAACTTACTAACCCATCCCTCCACGTCCTCATCCAGGTCATTTATGAAAATGACAAACAGCAAGGCTCCTCGAACAGATCCCTGGGGCACTCCACTGGGACTGACTTCCATGCAGAAAAAGACCCATCCACAATCACTCTCTGCCTTCTGCAGGCAAGCCAGTTCTGGATCCACAAGGCAAAAGCCCCTTGGATCCCATGCCCTCTCACTTTCTCAAGAGGTCTTGCATGGGGAACCTTATCAAACGCCTTGCTGAAGTCCATATAAATCACATCATCAATGTGTTTAGTCACATTTTCAAAGAACTCAACCAGGCTTGTAAGGCACGATCTGCCCTTGACAAAGCCATGCTGACTACTATTGAGCATACTAAACTTCTCTAAATATTCATAAATCCTGACCTTCAGAACCTTCTCCATCAACTTACCAACCACTGAGGTTAGACTCACCGGTCGGCAATTTCCAGGGCTATCCCTGTTCCCTTTCTTGAATATAGGAACTACATCCGCAATCCTCAGAACCTTTCCCGTCTCAATCGAAGACGCAAAGATCATCGCCAGGGGCTCTGCAATCTCTTCCCTTACCTCCCACAGTAACCTGTGGTACATCCCACCCAGTCCCAGTGATTTATTATCTTGATGCTATTCAAAACTTCCAACACATCCTCTTTTTTAACGTCCACATACTCAATCTTTTCAGTCCGCCACAAATGTGCAGTACAACCCCCCAGATCTTTTTCCACCATGAATACCGAGGTAAAGTACTCATTAAGCACCTCTGCCATTTTTACCCGTTCTATACAAACTTTCCCACTGTCACATTTTATGGATCCTTCATATCTCATCCTTTTACTCTTCACATATTTGTAGAATGCCTAAGGGTTCTCCTTAATCTTACCTGCCAAGGCCTTCTCATGACCCCTTCTGACTCTCCTAATTTTCTTAAATTCCTTCCTACAAGCTGTATACTCCTCTAGATCCCTAACATCTCCTAGCTCTCTGAACCTTTTGTATGCTTTACTTTTCTTTTTGAAAAGGTTCATTACAACTTTCGTGCATCATGGTTCCCATAACCTGCCAAAACCTCCCTGTCTCATCAGAATGTTGTCGTGCAGAACTCCAGACAAACATTCCTTGAAAATCTGCCGCCTTACTTTGGTACATTTCCATGAGAATACCTCCTTCCAATTTACTTGTCCAATTTACTTCCTGATGGTTTCATATTTCCCCTTACTCCAGATAAACATTTTCCTAGCTTGCCTGATCCTATCTTCTCCAATGCTAGTGTAAAGGAGATAGAGTTATGATCACTATCCCCAAGTTGTTCTCCCACTGAGAGGTCCGATATCTGTCCTGGTTCATTAACCAATACCAGATCGAATACAGCCTCTCCTCTTGTAGGCTTATCCACATACTGTGTCAGGACAACCCTCTTGAACACACCTAACAAATTCCTCCCCATCCAATATCCAAGGGATATTCCAGTCGATGTTTGGGAAATTAAAGTCTCCCATCACAACTCTGTTATTTCTACATCTCTCTAGGATCTGTTTCCCTATCTGCACCTCAACATCCCTGTCACTATTGGGCAGCCTATAAAAAACACCCAGCAAAGTTTTTGACCCTTTGCTGTTCCTAACTTCCACCCACAGAGACTCCATAGACAGTCCCTCCACGGCATCTACCTTCTCTACAGCTGTGACACAGTCCCTGATCAACAGTGCCACTCCCCCACCTCTTCTACATCCCTCCCTGTCCTTCCTGAAGCATCTGAATCCCGGCACCTGAAGTACCCAGTCCTGTCCCTGAGACATCCAAGTCTCCGTAATGGCCACCACATCACATTTCCAAGCAGCAATCCAGGCCCTGAGATCATCTACTTTATTCACTACACTCTTGGCATTAAAATAGACACACCTCAGACCCTCAATCTGGGTGATTCCCTTCTCCATCACCTGTCTAACCTCCCTCTCATACTATCTACAGTCCTTCTAGACTTGAGAGCTAACCTCCTCACTCTCAGTCACCTCACCTCGACTCCCTCCCCCCAATCTTTCCAGTTTAAACTCTCCCCAGTAGCCCTAGCCAACCTTCCCGCCAAGATAATGGTCCCCCTGGGATTCAAGTGCCACCCGTCTTTATTGTACAGGTCACATCTGTCCCTAAAGAGGTCCCAATGATCTAGGAACCTGAATCCCTGCCCCCTGCTCCAATCCCTCAGCCACGCATTCATCCTCCACCTCATTCCATTCCTGCTCTCACTTTCCCGCGGCGCAGGCAGCAATCCCAAGATTAATACCTTTATGTTCCCCTTTCTCAGCTGTCTACCTAACTCCCTACATTCTCTTTTCATGACCTCTTGCCTTTTCCTACCTATAGAACATAGAACATAGAACATTACAGCGCAGTACAGGCCCTTCGGCCCTCGATGTTGTGCCGGCCAGTGGACCCTCTAACCTAAACTACTCCAATATCATCCATATGCCTATCCACCGAACATTTGAATGCCCCCAAAGTAGGCGAGCCCACAACTGCTGCAGGCAGGGCATTCCACGCCCTCACCACCCTCTGTGTGAAAAACCTACCTCTGACATCCGTCCTATAACTACCACCTCTTAATTTAAAGTTATGTCCCCTCATGTTGGTCATTACCATCCGAGGAAAAAGGCTCTCACTATCCACCCTATCCAATCCCTTGATCATCTTATACGCCTCAATTAGGTCACCGCGTAAACCTTCTTCTCTCTAATGAAAACAACCTCAAATCCCTCAGCCTCTCTTCATAAGGCCTTCCCACCATACCAGGCAACATCCTGGTAAACCTCCTTTGCACCCTTTCCAATGCTTCCACATCTTTCTTATAATGCGGCGACCAGAACTGTACGCAATACTCCAAGTGCGGCCGCACCAGAGTTTTGTACAGTTGTAACATAACCTCACAGCTCCTAAATTCAATCCCTCTACCAATAAAAGCTAACACACCGTACGCCTTTTTAACAACTTTATCAACCTGGGTGCCAACTTTCAAAGAGCTATGTACTTGTACCCCAAGATCCCTCTGCTTGACAGCACTATTAAGGGTCCTTCCATTAGCCCTATGTCAGTGGTACAAATATGTACCATAAGCTCTGGCTCCCTCCCACTTCACGATTTCTGGGACGCGACCAGAAACGTCACGGATCCCGCCTCCGGGGAGGCAAACCACCGTCCGAGACTCCCGTCTGCTTCGCAAAAACGCCTGTCCGACCCCCTCACTGTAGAGTCCCTGATTAATACTGCGTTCCTCCTCCTTTCCTTAGCCCTCTGAGTTATAGGGCCGGACTCTGCTCCAGAGACCCTGCCACTGCTTCCTCCTCCAGGTGAGCTGTCCCCGCCAGCAATGCTCCTCATTCTCTCTAACCAGATGGAATTCCTCGAGCTGCAGTTCCAATTCCCTAACGCGGTCCCTTAGGAACCGCAGCTCGACACACATCCACCCTCCATCTCATTCCATTCCTGCTCCCACTCTCCCGCGGCACAGGCAGCAATCCTGAGATTACTACCTTTGTGTTCCTCCTTCTCAACTGTCTACCTAACTCCCTATATTTTCTTTTCATATGAGATTGATAACTTGGTTTGATGTGTGAATTGTACAGGGCCTGAGATCAGCCTTTGTGTTCTGCCTCTGAGTATTTCCATGTGATGTTGATTCCTTTCCAGGAGACTGCACTTAGTCACGTAGTGAAAGCTATACTGAAACAGGCTCGTCATCCTGCATTCCAAAATAGCAACAAGAGTGACCTGCTTCTACAATCAGTCACGTACTGAAACAACCTTCCTCACATGACTGCATTGTGCTGTCAACAACAGACTTTTAAAGATGACTTTGAGAGTGAAGGAGATAAGGTCATGTTGGGTAACTGAGCTAATATAGCGACTCCTTCCAGTCATTCATTCACGGGGTGATGTTTATCACTAATGTTAAGCGATGCTGAGGTTCATTCAGCCTCTGATCTTCGGGTAAACGTTCTCCAAGGTGCCCTTCACGACACACGACAGCGCAGAGTCGCTGAGCAGAGACTGATAGCCAAGTTCCGCACACTTGAGGACAGTCTTAACAGGAATCTTGGGTTTATGTCACACTATCTGTAACCCCCATAACTTGCCTGGACTTACAAAATCTCACTAATTGCCCTGTCTGGAGACAATACACATCTCTTTAACCTGTGCTTAACCCTCTCTCTGCTCACATTGTCTGCACCTTTAAGACTTGAATAACAGATTAGCTGTGAAGACTTGCATTCTAATCAGGATTCTGTAAACTGTGTGAGCCTTTATATACCCTGTTTGTGATCAGAACTCTCCAATCACCTGGTGAAGGAGTAGTGCTCTGAAAGCTAGTGATGTTTACTATCAAATAAACCTGTTGGATTTTAACCTGGTCGCAGATGGCACTGACCCTCCCCGGGTACAGGCAGCATTGATCCTAGCGGGCACAGGTGGCACTAACCCTCCCAGGCACAGAGTGCACTGACTTACCCCCCCCCCCCCCCCCCCGCCCCCAAGGTGCAGAGGGCAGTGACCCTCCCCCCGGACACAGACATTACTAACACCCCCCCCTCCCCCACCCCGGACACAGACATTGCTGACCTTCCCCCTAGATATACAGATGCCGGCATTGGATTGGAGTGGTAAGAACTCAGTAAGAATTTAGCAACACCAATTTATAATCCAACCGATTTATTTGATAGTAAAAACGCGAGCTTTCAACACTCTGTGTCTTCCTCAGGCATTTGCCTGAGTGTTGAAAGCTCGCGTTTTTACTATCAAATAAATCGGTTGGATTATAAATTGGTGTTGCTAAATTCTTACTGAGTTCTTACCTTCCCCCTAGACACAGACATTACTGACCCTGCACTGGGCACAGAGGGTACTGACCCTTCCCCCACCCAAAATGAATGAAAGGCAATGCCCTGTTTAACGCTGCTCAAATTATCTGGCTGTTTTTCAAGAAATGTGAGGGAATTAGAGCTTTCCTGCAGCATTAATGATTATAACAACCCCAATTCTGTTTCAGTATGTCGAGTGTGTCGATCGGAGTTACTGTAGTTTCAGAGGATGGGGGGAGCTGTTATCCGATTTTCTGCACTACTGTCTGAGTCGAACCAGATACCTTAATCCATCAAGTGAGTATATCTGGGTGAATAGATTCCGGAACATAGAGATAGGTGCAAACCCCATCCAGCCTGCTCTACCATTCAATTAGAAATAGATCAGGACTAATCGTCCACCTTGACTTCTCTCACTCAAGTTTTCACCATATCACTTGATATCACTTTTCTGCAGAAATGTCTCAATTTCTGTCTAAAACATACTCAGTAGTGGAACCTCAACGGCCATCTGAGGTAGGGAATTCCAAAGATTTACCACCCCCCTGAGATATTAAAGAGTTAGTGCTCACTGTGGAAGGCAAGGTGAACTATTGGGCTTGTAAGAACAGCAGAGAAACATGGGAGATGAACATGATAATCACGGCACTCCATAAAGAGCCAGAAATGGATGTTATAACGCAAACATCACTGGAAAGAGCTCAGGGGCCTGCGAGGGATTTGAACCAAGGATCTCCTGTTTACTAGGCAGGCGCTTTAATCAGCTAAGCCACAGAGCCTGACACTACAGCCTGTGGGAGCAAACTGACAAACCAGGTTAACCACAGGCTGCAGCTTGCTGAGTCCGGCTGGGGTGTGAGTCCAGCTGAGTACGTGATAATGTTCTCTTTTGTACCAACACATGGCGTATTTTAAAGACATTATGCTTATGTTCTGATAGGTGGGGGTTGTAAATAACTGCTTACTTTAATAGGATGTTCATTCTTATGCAGCAATTCCTGTAACTGCTCGTTTTTGATAGAATCGGCTGATGTGTGTTTAAGTCTTGTTTGAAATCCCATCTACCTGATGGGGTTGTAAACTGTATAAAAAGCATTGTTGCTTTGGGTATTTTTTACTAGCACTGAGTGGAGGTTAAGTAGTAAAGGTTCACCATCCAACATATGTAGGACAAGTAAAGAACTTTGATTCCGACAATGGTCAGAATTTGAACAAAAAGAACAAAGAACAAAGAACAATACAGCATCGAAACAGGCCCTTCAGCCCCTCCAAGCCTGCACCAGTCATGTGTTCCTAACTAGACTATCCGTTTGTATCCCTCTATTCCCAGTTTGTTCATGGGGCTATCTGGATAAGTCTTAAATGATCCCAGTGTGTCTGCCTCAACCACCTTGCTTGGTAGTGAATTCCAGGCCCCCACCACTCTCTGTGTAAAATACGTCCCCTACATATCCGTACTGAACCTTACCTTCCTGTTACCTTGAACTTGTGACCCCTTGTGTTTGTCATTTCTGAACCTTGGAAAACTCTTCCAACTGTTCACCATATCAATGCCCTTCATAATTCTATAAACTTCTATTGGGTCGCCCCTCAACTTCCGTCTTTCTAAAGAGAACAACCCTAGTTTACTCAATCTCACTTCATAGCTAAGACCCTCCATAGCAGCAATATCCTGGTAAACCTTCTCTGCACTCTCCCCAAAGCCTCTGCATCCTTCTGGTAGTGCGGCAGCCAGAACTGTACATATTCCAAATGTAGCCCAACCAACATTCTATATAACTGCAACATCACATGCTAACTTTTATACTCTAAGCCCTGTCCAATAAAGGCAAGCATGCCATATGCCTTCTTCACCACCCTCTCCACCTGTGCTGCCACCTTTAAGGATCTGTGGACTTGCACACCCAGATCCCTCTGTGTGTCTATACTCCTGATGGTTCTGCCATTTATTGTATAGCTCCCCCCTGCATTAGATCTACCAAAATGCATCACTTCGCATTTATCTGGATTAAATTCCATCTGCCATTTCTCTGCCCAATTTTCCAGCCTGTCTATACCCTGCTGTATTCTCTGACAATGTTCATCACTATCCACAACTCCAGCAATCTTTGTGTCATCCAAAACTTACTGATCACACCAGTTACATCATCTTCCAGATCATTTATATATATCACAAACAGTAGAGATCCCAGTACAGAGCCCTGTGGAACACCACTAGTTACAGACCTCCAATCAGAAAAAAACTCTCCACTGCTACCCTTTGGGGCGGCACGGTAGCACAGTGGGTTAGCACTGCTGCTTCACAGCTCCAGGGACCCGGGTTCGATTCCCGGCTCAGGTCACTGTCTATGTGGAGTTTGCACATTCTCCTCGTGTCTGTGTGAGTTTCCTGTGGGTACTCCGGTTTCCTCCCACAGTCCAAAGATGTGCAGGTTAGGTTGATTGGCCGTGCTAAAAATTGCCCCTTAGTGACCAGGGATGCATAAATTAGAGAGATTAGTGGGTATAGCATATGGCGATAGGGCCTGGGTGCAATTGTGTTCGGTGCAGACTCAATGGGCTGAAGGGCCTCTTTCTGCACTGTAGGGTTCTATGAGTCTTCTATGGCCAGGCCAGTTCTGTACCCATCTTGCTAGTTCACCTTTGATCCTGTGAGATTTAACCTTTCGCACCAGCCTGCCATGAGGAACTTTGTCAAATGCTTTACTAAAAATCCATATAGATGACACATCCACGGCCCTTCCCCCATCAATCATTTTTGTCACGATGTCAAAAACTCAACCAAATTTCTAAGGCATGATCTCTATCGTACAAAACCATGTTGTCTATCGCTAATGAGATTATTTAGTTCTAAATGTGTATAGATCCTGTCTCGAAGAATCTTCTCCAACAATTTCCCTACCATGGACATCAAGCTCACTGGCCTATAATTACCTAGGTTATCCTTGCTACTCTTTTTAAATAATGGGACCACATTTTCTATCCTCCTCTGGGACCTCATTTGAAGAAACAAAGATTTCTGTTAGAGGCCCAGCAACTTCATCTCTTGTCTCTCTCAGTAATCTAGGACAGATGCCATCTGGTCCTGGGGATTTGTCTGTCTTAACTTTCTCTCTTGTAATTGCGATTTGTTCTTACGGGTCTACACATCCCTCTGAGACGCTACCAATCAATGTGTCCCTCTCCTTTGTGAATATTGATGCAAAATATTCATTTAAGATGTCTCCTATTTCCTTGGGTTCTAAGCATAACTCCCCTCTTTCATTCTTGAGAGGTCTGTCTCTTTCTTTTTTTCCAAAAATATCCTTTATTCATAAAAAATTTCAAACAAACCATTGCAAAATTACATATCTTGAATTGCAAAAACAGTGCAGAATTCAAACTTTCATACAGTTCTATACAAAATGCAGTCATATCATTTCAAAAACTTACAAACAATACACATGCCACAAAAACTGCCGTGTGCCGCCACTGCTCCGACTGGCACACAGTAACCAGCTTTTCCCAAAAAATATACTTTATTCATAAAAAAAACTTGAATAAACCCTGCAAAATTACATGTCTTTGTATTGCTAACAGTGCTGAACTAAATTTTTTTAAAGTAGTTCCACTCAAATTACAGTCATAACATATCAAACTTACAACTATACACATGCCTCAGATTTTACTGTGTGCCGTTGTTGCTCAGATTGGTACACAGTTACACAGGTCGAGGATATTCTGCAGTTCCCGGGCCCTCGGTCTGTCTCCGTTAAAAGGCCTTACAGTGTGGCCTTTCCCCATTGTGCCTTTGTGGTGGCAGCTCCAAGCTTCAGCGCGTCCCTCAGCACGTAGTCCTGGACCTTGGAATGTGCCAGTCTGCAACACTCGGTCGAGGACAGTTCTTTCAACTGGAAGATCAGCACGTTTCGGGCGGGTCAGAGTGCGAACTTCACCGAGTTGATGACCCTCCAGCAGCAGTTGACATTTGTCTTGGTGTGCGTCCCTGGAAACAGCCCGTAGAGCACAGAGTCCTGCGTCACCAAGCTGCTCGGGACAAACCTCGACAAATACCCACTGCATCTCACTCCAGACCTTCTTTGCAAATACTCATTCCACAAGAAGGTGTGTGACCGTCTCATCAGCCTCACAGCCGCTTCGAGGGCAGCGTGCGGTGCCGCTGAGACCTCGAGTGTGCATAAAGGATCTGACAGGGAGTGCCCTTCTCACCACCAGCCAAGACAGATCTTGGTGCTTGTTTGTAAGTTCTGGTGATGAGGCGTTCTGCCAGATGACACTGACAGTCTGCTCAGGGAACCATCCGACAGGATCCGCCATCTCCTTTTCTCTCAGGGCCGCAAGGACATTACACGCTGACCGTAAACTGATAAACTGGTATATGGATGGGAAAGAAATGGAGATGCCGGTGTTGGACTGGGGTGGACACAGTAATTCTCACAGGTTTAGTGTTCACCATTAGGATTACCTGATGAAGGAGCAGTGCTCCAAATGCTCGTGATTCCAAATAAACCTGTTGGACTTTAACCTGGTGTTGTGAGATTTCATAAAATCACAGAAATCCTACAGTGCAGAAAGAGGCCATTTGGTCCATCGAGTCTGCACCGACCACAATCCCACCCAGGCCCTACACCCCCATACCCCTACATACTATACTCTAACCTACGCATCTCGGGACACTAAGGGAAATTTTTAGAATGGCCAATCAACCTAACCCTCACGTCTTTGGACTGTGGGAGGAAACTGGAGCAAACTCACACAGACATGGGGAGAATGCGCAAACTGCACACAGAGTTATCTGAGGCCGGAATTGAACCTGGATTCCTGGTGCTGTGAGGCAGCAGTGTTAATCGCTGTGCCATCATCATATCATCTTTACAGTGCAGAAGGAGGCCAGATTAAAGACAACATTGTAATAAGGGATAAATAAATTAAATGTCAGTTTGAGGACATCTCAATGCAGCCGAATTGTTATGAAGATGGGCAGTGCTTAGGAAGATATCCTGGTTTCAATTTATCTTGGTGTTTTTTACTGGGACAGTTAGCTGCAGTTTGGAAGTGGGATGTGCACTTTACTGCTTATTGAGGGAAGGTAGCTAAAGTAATGGACAAGCTGTGCTGTGCCTTGTTGAAAAACAAAGTTCATCCCTGTGGAATACGAGTGGGGCTTAATCCCTGTGGAATTCTGTGAGGGAACGGAAGCTGAAAGGTTACCGAGTTTGATCCGAGTGGAAGCATCCACAATGGTCCTCACAGAATGTTGTGCCAAAGAAAACAGCCAGCAGATTAACTTAACAGACCCAAGGAAATATATCAAGAGATAGTAAATAGAGAAAACAAAACAACTCTAAGAATAACTGGAGCTGAGGAGAAATTTCCAGGCAACTGCAACATACAAAATGGATGCTCCCTAGGGGATCAATAACTTTAAGATAGTAAAGTCACAGATGCACCATAGAAAGCATCCTTTCCAGATCACAGCTTGGTATCGGCTTCTGCTCTGTCCAAGTCCACAAGAAACTACAAAGGGTCATGAATGAAGCCCAGTCCATCAGTCAAACCAGCCTCCCATCCATCGACTCTGTCTACACTGCCTCGGAAAAGCAGCCACCACAATCAAGGACCCCATGCACCCAGGACATTCTCTCTTCCACCTTCTTCCATTGGGAAAAAGATACAAAAGTCTGAGGTCATGTATCAACCAACCCAAGAACAGTCTCTTCCCTGCTGCTGTCAGACTTATGGTTGGACCTGCCTTATATTAAGTTGATCTCTCTCTGTACCCTAGCTATGACTGTAACAGTACAGAATGTACTTTCTCCTTTCCTGCTCTTTGAACAAACTGTTTTGTCTGTATAGCATGCAACAAGCTATACTTTTTACTGTATACTATACATGTGAAAATAAATAAAATCAAAAAAGAAATCTTAAGAACATAAGAAACAGGAGCAGGAGTCGGCCATCCAGCCCCTCGAGTCTCCCCACCATTCAACAAGATCATGGTTGATCTGAAGTGAATCAGTTCCACTTACCCGCCTGCTCCCCATAACCCTTAATTCCCCTGTCTATCAGAAATCTATCTATCCGTGACTTAAATATATTCAGCAAGGTAATAAGGTAATCTTGAGGGAAGTAGGAAGTAAACCTGGGTACAGAATTATAGTTATAACTGTTGTAAGGTTTATGTTGCCTCATGAAGAAGTCTAAAACCTTGTATGTTTGAAAATTAAACGTTTGTTAATAACACATAACTACATATAATATATAGCAAACAGTTTTGACCAGGTGCTGTCCTCATATTGATTTCTATCTAAATCATTCCAACACCCCGTTATGCCTGTCTGACTCTCTACAACACAGCATGGACGTTACCATTTCCCCAGTCTCACATTAACCCTTAAAGAACTAGGGAAGGTGATAACTAGAAATCTGAGACTAGACTATTATTCCAGAAACTTAGTCAATATTCTGGGGACCTGGGTACAAATCCTGCCATAGCAAATGGTGGAATTTGAATTCATTAAAAAGTATCTGGAATTAGGAATGTATTCATAGATCCCCAAAGCGCAGAAGACAGCCATTCAGCCCATCAAGTCTGCATGGACAACAATCCCACCCATATTCTCCCATGTCTGTGCCTCTTTCCTCTCAAATTCCAAAGTTGTGCGGTTTAGGTTGATTGGCCATGATAAATCTGAAAGGTGTGCTGGTTAGGTGCATTGACTCGAACAGGCGCCGGAGTGTGGCAACTAGGGGATTTTCACAGTAACTTCATTGCAGTGTTAATGTATGCCTTATTTGTGACTAACAAATAAAATTTAACTTTAAATTTCCACTTAGTGTCAGAGAGAGTAGCAGGGTTATGGGGATAGAGCCTGGGTGGGATTGTTATCGGTGCATCTTGTTCATGTTGATGAGCCTCTGGCTCTGTCCCTGGGATTAGCCCCTGATAATTGGTAAGTGTGTCCACTATTATATCCCCTTGTTTCAGCATTTCTGTCCTTTTTGTTGGCATAGATTCCTAAGATAAATATAGCAACCGATATTGTTATTGATTACAGATTCTTTTAGTTTCTTTCCAGTAGATTTCTGCTGCGTTGTGGTGAAAAATTACCTTTCAATCAGTGCCCTTCCTGCAGAGGGGGGGTGGCTGTTTCCGCCCGGAACTTTGTCGAGGCGCCAAGTTTCCTCCGCCGGAGTCTGAACGAGCGGGTGCCCGAAAAAAGATGGCGGCGGAGGGAGATTTCCTGTTGCGTACCGCGCGGTCCTCCAATAACCTGAAACGTAAACGGGGGAGGGGGGAGAGGGGGGGAGAGGGAGGGAGAGAGAGGGGGGGGGGAGAGGGAGGGTGGGGGGAGGGGGGAGAGGGGAGGAGGGGGGGAGAGGAGGGTGAGGCTGACCCTCTGACAGTGCGGCACTCCCTCAGCACTGACCCTCTGACAGTGCGGCGCTCCCTCAGCACTGACCCTCTGACAGTGCGGCGCTCCCTCAGCACTGACCCTCTGACAGTGCGGCGCTCCCTCAGCACTGACCCTCTGACAGTGCGGCGCTCCCTCAGCACTGACCCTCTGACAGTGCGGCGCTCCCTCAGCACTGACCCTCTGACAGTGCGGCGCTCCCTCAGCACTGACCCTCTGACAGTGCGGCCTCCCTCAGCACTGACCCTCTTACAGTGCGGCGCTCCCTCAGCACTGACCCTCTGACAGTGCGGCACTCCCTCAGCACTGACCCTCTGACAGTGCGGCACTCCCTCAGCACTGACCCTCTGACAGTGCTGCGCACTCCTCGCCTCAGCACTGACCCTCTGACAGTGCGGCGCTCCCTCAGCACTGACCCTCTGACAGTGCGGCGCTCCCTCAGCACTGACCCTCTGACAGTGCGGGGCTCCCTCAGCACTGACCCTCTGACAGTGCGGCGCTCCCCTCAGCACTGACCCTCTGACATGCGCGCTCCCTCACACTGACCCTCTGACAGTGCGGCGCTCCCTCAGCACTGACCCTCTGACAGTGCGGCGCTCCCTCAGCACTGACCCTCTGACAGTGCGGCGCTCCCTCAGCACTGACCCTCTGACAGTGCGGCGCTCCCTCAGCACTGACCCTCTGACAGTGCGGCGCTCCCTCAGCACTGTTCCCCTGCAGTCCCCATTCCTATCCACATTGGCCGGCAGTGTGGAACTCCCCCCGCCCCTCCGCAGTCGCCTTGTCCATCCCTCTCCCACAGGGGCTGTGTAGTTAATAATGTAAGAAGTTTCACAACATCAGGTTATATCCAACAGGTTTATTTGGTAGCAAAAGCCACTAGCTTTTGGAGCGGTCCCCCTTCATCAGATAAATGGGAGTTGTGTTCACAAACAGGGTATATAAAGACACAAACTTATATTATATGATAATGGAATGCGAGTCTTTACAGCTAATCAAGTCTTAAAGGTACAGACAATGTGAGTGGAGAGAGAGTTGAGCACAGGTTAAAGAGATGTGTATCGTCTCCGGATAGGACAGTTAGTGAGATGTTGCAAGTTCAGCAAGTCATGGGGGTTACAGATAGTGTGACATGAACCCAAGATCCTGGTTGAGGCTGTCCTCATGCGTATGGAACTTGGCTATCAGATTAAGTTCAGCGACTCTGCGCTGTCGTGTGTTGTGAAGGTCACCTTGGAGAATGCTTACCCCAAGATCACAGACCAAATGAAATGTTGACCAACAGGAAGGGAACGCTCCTGCCTGGTGATTGTCGAGTGATGTTCATTCATCCGCTGTCGTACTGTCTGTGTGGTCTCCCCAGTGTACCTTACCTCGGGACATCTTTTCCTGCAGTGTATCAGGTAGACAATGTTGGCCAAGTTACAAGAGTGTGTACTGTATATCTGGCAGATGATATTCTCATATGAGATGATGGTATCCATGTCAATGATCCAGCATGTCTTACAAAGGTTGCTGTGGCAGGGTTGTGTGGTATTGTGGTCACTGTTCTCCTGAAGGTTGGGTAGTTTGCAGCAGACAATGGTTTGTTTGAAGTTGCGCGGTTGTCTGAAGGCAAGAAGTGGGGGGGTGGGGATGGCCTTGGTGTGATATTCATCTTCATCAATGACATGTTGAAGACTCCAGAGAAGATGTCGTAGCTTCTCTGCTCCGGGGAAGTACTGGATAACGAAGGGTACTCTGTCCATTGCATTCTGTATTAGTCTTCATATACACAAGATCTGCTGAGATGAGGAGGATCGCAACAGATGCCTCCAGACACCTTGTAAGAACAGGATATGGCACTCGACTCATCGATCGACGGTTCCGATGCGCCATGGCAAAAACCACATCAAGCTCCTCAGAAGACAAATACGGGACACAGGGGTACAGAGTACCTTTTGTCATCCAGTATCTCCCCAGAGCGGAGAAGCTATGATATCTTTTCCAGAACCTTCAACATGTCATTGATGAAGAAAAACATCTTGCCGAGGCCATTCCCATACCTCCATATCTTACCTTCAGCACAACCTCAAACAGACCAGTGTCCACAGCAAACTACCCAGCCTTCAGGAGAACAGTGACCACAACACCACACAACCCTGCCACAGCAACTTCTGCAAGACATGCCAGATCATAGACATGAATGCCATCATCTCACGAGAGAACACCATGCACCAGGTACACGGTACAATCTCTTGCAACTCAGCCAACGTTGTCTACCTGATACACTGCAGGAAAGGATGTCCCAAGACAAGGTACATTGGAGAGACCGTGCAGAAATTATGGCAACGGATGAATGAACATCACTTGACAATCTTCCTGTTGGGGAACACTTCAGCAGTAACGGATGTTCGGCCTCTGATCTTCAGGTAAGCGTTCTCCAACGCAGAGTTTCTGAGCAAAGACTGACAGCCAAGTTCCGCACACGTGAGGACGGCTTCAACCAGGATCTTGGGTTCACATCACACTATCTGTAACCCCCATGAATTGCCTGGGCTTGCAACATCTCTTTAACCTGTGCTTAACCCTCTCTCCATTCACATTGTCTGTACCTTTAAGACTTGATTAGCTGTAAAGACTCGCATTCCAACTATTATTCTGTAAATTGAGTTTGTGTCTCTATATGCCCTGTTTGTGAACAGAACTCCCACTCGCCTGACGAAGGAACAGCGCTCTGAAAGCTAGTGGTATTTGTTACTAAATAAACCTGTTGGACTTTAACCTGGTGTTGTGAGACTTCTTACTGTGTTTATCCCAGTCCAACGTCGGCATCTCCACATCATAGTTATTGGTGACCCGGTTCTCCCTGTTGGTTTTTCCTGCAGGAGATGAATAAAGCAGCAGAAGCCTCGGTGCATTATCAGAGAGCAGCTGAGCTCCAATCCCAGGTTCCCATCGAGTGTCTCCTGTCTCTGGGCAAAGTGGCAACGTGCAAAATAATAACCCGTGAGTACAGAGTACCCAGCCTTGCAGTTCCCCCTTCCCGGAGGCTCCAGCAGTTCCTTTCCCTCCTCTCACCCCTGCCAGTCCTCCCCCATCTCTGAGTTGTTGCTGATGATGTTTGGGTGGGAACTGTGCTGGTTTCACCCCGTTTCTTGGATATCTTGCAGGCGATTACGATGGTGCTTTAGCTGTGTTCACAGAAATGCAGCTTCTGGCTCAGGAGAAAGGCTTACAGGTACCAGGAACCTGTACCCCTGTCGGTGAGTGTCAGAATTACTCAGCTAAACTCACGGCTATTTACTCATAATCTAGACAAGTGGATTCGAATCCCACCAGGGAAATTTTAATTTAAGGAAGTGAATATGGATTAAAAGCCTCATCTCAGTAAAAGCCTTGGAAAAGCAGCCAACAAAATGAAGGACCCTCCACACAGCCTGGACATTCTGTCTTCCACCTTCTTCCATTGGGAAAAAAATACAAAAGTCTGAGGTCATGTACCAACTGACTTGAGAACAGCTTTTCCCCGCTGCTATCAGACTTTGCAATGTTCCTGTCAAATACTAAAACATAGCAGCATTTTGTTTGAGTTGCAATGCCCCTCCAGGAGCTGTCACCACCCTTCAGCAAACCCCCCCCCCCCCCCCCCCCCCCCCCATCCGTTTAGTTTTGGTTTACATTAAAGAAAATAATATAACAGAAGCTGTGATCAAAATGGATAGCCTTGTCCTGCTTCTATGTTTCTGATCTTCCTCTACACAGTAACTGTGACTGTAACATTACATTCTGAACACTCTCCCCCTCTCCTGTGTACTCTAGGTACAGTATGTATAGCGTGAAAGAAACAATATTTTCACTGTTTACTAATACGTGTGACAATAATAAACCAGTAATGGTAACTGTGCAATTATCATCAATTGTTCTAAACATCCCAATCTGCTTCACATGAGCTGGATTCTGTATTGTGATATTGTCACTGGACTAATAATCTCGAGACCCAGGGTAATGCTCTGGGGCCTTGATTCAAATCCCGTCACAGCAGGTGGTAAAATTTGAATTCAATACAAACCTGGAACTAAGAATCCACTGATAACAGTGAAACCCATTGCTGATTGTCAGAAAACCCATCTGGTTCAATGATGTCCTTTAGGGAAGGAAATCTGCCGTCCTTGCACGGTCTGGCCTACATGTGACTCCAGAGCCACAGCAATGTGGTTGATTCTCAACTACCCTCCAAGAGCAACTACAGAAGGGCAATAAATGCTGGCCCATGTCCCAGGAATAAAGGAAAAAGAATTACTCGATACTCAGCACAGTGCCTTTACCGGTAGGAATAGCCACTACAGTGTGACATGTTTACAGGGATAGGTGCCATTGCAGGGAAGTGGACACACGGATTCACACGGGAGTGCAGCGGGAATATCTGCTTCACCATCAGACTTTTTAAACCTATAACTCACGATTTTATTGGCAGCAATGCTTTTGATCTGATGTCCCAAAGTCATGAATATGCTGTTCAAAATCATTAAAATAAATCTCCGTGCCCCTCTCTCAGCTTTGGGAGTGTGGGTGTGGGGGAGTGTGGAGTGTGTGGGGGAGTGTGGAGTGTGTGGGGAGTGTGGAGTGTGTGGGGGAGTGTGGAGTGTGTGGGGGAGTGTGGAGTGTGTGGGGGAGTGTGGAGTGTGTGGGGGAGTGTGGAGTTGTGGGGGAGTGTGGAGTGTTGTGGGGAGTGTGGAGTGTGTGGGGGAGTGTGGAGTGTGTGGGGAGTGTGGAGTGTGTGGGGGAGTGTGGAGTGTGTGGGGAGTGTGGAGTGTGTTGGGGAGTGTGGAGTGGGTGGGGAGTGTGGAGTTGTGGGGAGTGTGGAGTGTTGGGGAGTGTGGAGTGTGTGGGGGAGTGTGGAGTGTTGGGGGAGTGTGGGAGTGTGTGGGGGAGTGTGGAGGTGGGGGAGTGTGGAGTGTGTGGGGGAGTGTGGAGTGTGTGGGGGAGTGTGGAGTGTGTGGGGGGAGTGTGGGTGTTGTGGGGGAGTGTGGAGTGTGTGGGGGAGTGTGGAGTGTGTGGGAGTGGGTGGGGAGTGTGGGGAGTGTGGGGGAGTGTGGGGGTGTGTGAGAGCGCGCAGTGTGTGTGCATGTCAGTCCCTCACGGTGGGGATGGGACACGATCCATCGCAGCTACTGTCTACAGGTTAATGTAACCTGGCCTTACGTTTGTGAGTTGTAATTCTTGCTTTCTGCCTTTGTAAGTTGGCTCCCCGCTCCCCGAGCTGTGGTTTTAGTGCAGACAGCGAATAGTGGGAGTGTTTAATTCTCACACACAGCCAGGGTTTTCTGAGTGTTAGTGCCAGCTTTGGGTTCACTCAACAACACTCAGCCATGTCTGCCTTGTTCTTTCAGGTGCTTTTATGGATGTTATTGCTCGCTGTGAGGTTTCCCGTGTCTTGCTGCTGATGCTGCTCCAGGTGAGAGTCCGTAAATCACCCCAGCGTGTGTTCCGACTGCCTCTGTGTACATCCCAGTCTGACCAGCAGATCCA
The DNA here is from genome assembly GCA_024679065.1 of Sphyrna mokarran. Lineage (NCBI taxonomy): Eukaryota > Metazoa > Chordata > Chondrichthyes > Carcharhiniformes > Carcharhinidae > Sphyrna > Sphyrna mokarran. The sequence goes on along the minus strand of JAGIQG010000034.1, from coordinate 1,131,275 downwards.
ACCCTCCCTGACTGTAGCTGAACCCTTGGGCCCTGCCACCCTTGGGCCCTGCCACCCTTGGGCCCCACAGCAGCAACGCTCCTTCCCTGGTTGGTTGTCTCATACCACCTACTTGTCTGCTTTCCACTGCATAGAATCCTTACAGTGCAGAAGAGGCCATTTGGCCCATTGAATCTACACTGACTCACTGACAGAGTATCTTGCCCAGTCCCTCTCCTTGTCTGTCTCCATAACCTCACACATTTATCACGGTTAATCCACCTAACCCACACATCTTTGGACTGTGGGAGGAAACTGGAGCACTGGGAGAAAACCCACGCAGACATGAAGAGAATGTACAGACTCCACAGACGGTGACCCAAGCTGGGAATCTAACCCAGGCCTCTGGCGCTGTGAGGCAGTTCCCAATCCCACTGAGACATGTAAACATTCCCTAATAATCTCACCCTTTTCCTTTCTGACCTCGTGAATCTCTTCCCCTACAATATCCATCACTCCCAGTACCTGTCTCTGGTGTGTAATTTACTCTAACAATCACATCATTCCTTGTCCATTGAAATTGTTTGTTGGGATATGGGCATCTCTCACATTAATCACCCAGTAAGAAGTCTCTCAACACCAGGTTAAAATCCACTAGCTTTCGGAGCACTGCCCCTTCGTCAGGTGAAGGAGCAGCCAGTTTCAAAAGCTAGTGACATTTACTACAAATAAATCTGTTGGACTTTAACCTGGTGTTGTGAGACTACTTATCGTGTTTACCCCAGTCCAGTGCCGGCATCTCCACCTCATTAATCGCCCATCGATATACACCATGTTTGAGAGCATCCCTGGGAACCCATTAGAGGGCAGCTGGGTGCCAGTGTATTGGCACAGGATTGGAGGCACGTAGATTGAATGAGAAAGTCCAATCTCCTTTCCTTAAGGTTGTGTTTATTAATCACAACTTCGTGAACACCTTTACCACACGGTTACCACTTTGTACCATCCCTGGTAACCCTGCGCAACAAGCAGTTAAAGAGGCTGTTATTGCCTCAGAGACAGTTACTCAGGAAGCAGCTTAGCTGTGCCCAGGGGGCTCCTGTTCAGGGTCAGCTTTCGCTCCCTGACCCCTCACATTTGACCCCTGCCTCCTGCCTTTTGTCCATTGCTCCGCATTAATTGCTTTGCTGTAATTGAATTTAAAGTTTAGTTTATTTATTAGTGTCACAAATACATTAAAATTGCAGTGAAGTTACTGTGAAAATCCCCCAGTCATCACACTCAGGTGCCTGTTTGGGTACACAGAATTTAGCGTGGCCAGTGCACCCTAACCAGCAGGTCTTTCGATTGTGAGTGGAAACTGGAGTGCCTGAAGGAAACCCACACAGACATGGGAACAATGTGCGAACTCCACACACACACACATATACACTGATCCAAAGCCAAGAGTCGAACCCAGGTCCCTGGTGTGCTGTTAGACAGCAGTGCTAACCACTGTGCGGAATCCCTTATGAAGTGTGAATGTTTAAGTTGTGATTGACCTGCTCGCAGCTGGAGCTGCACAGTTTCATTTTCTCTCTCTCTCTCTCTATCTCTCAGCCTCCCCCACAGAAGTTGCTACTGGAACACGCTCAGACGCTGGAGAAATACGACTGGGAATCATTTGACAGTCACAGCCAAGGTAGAGATGGTACCTCAGCCTGCCTACCCCGCACTCTCCCCTCCTGGGAGCGGTTTCTAATGAATTTCTCTCCTTTTTTCAGTGAATTACCTTCCTGAGAATATTTTCTTGCTGCTGCAGTCGGTGGTGGTGAGTGTTAGAATCCCCGGCGGGTGGGTGGGTACTATGGTCCGCAGTAGGTGGGTGTTGGGTTCCCTGGTGGGTGGGCAGGTATTGGAGTCACTGGCAGACAGTGAGTATTGGGGTCCCCGGGGGATGGTGGGTATTGGGGAGTGTGGTAGGTGGGTGGGAGTTGGGACCCAGCTGGGTAGGTGGGTGTTGGGTTCCCTGGTGGGCGGATTGGCGTCCCTGGTAGGTAGGTGGGTGCTGGGGTCCCCAGTAGATGTTAGGTTACCTCGCGGGCGGGTGGGCAGGCAGGTATTAGGGTCCCCGGTGGGCGGGTGGGTGGGTTTTGGGGTCTCGGATGGGCAGGTATTGGGGTCCCCGGTGGGCAGGCAGGAGTCCCGGACTGTAAAGCTGTCACTGCATTTACCCCATGATGGGGAGGAGGCGGATGTGGGCGTACACAGGGTGTGTGGGTGGGGATGGGGCGGGGTAATGGCCATTTCCTGATTCCCTGCTGTATTGTTTCCACAGATGGCCTGTCAGGAAAAGGATCTGGAGTCTTTGAAGGTTCTGCAGGTGGAGCTGTGGTGAGGATGCTGGTCCTATAATCCCTGTTAGAAATCTCACACAGGTTAAAGTCCAACAGGTTTATCCGGAGCAAATGCCACTAACTTTGGGAACTGTCTATTCCTTCGTCAGGTGGATGGGAATTCCCCGCTCACCTGAAGAAGAGGCAGTGCTCCAAAAGCTCCAGATAAACCAGTTGGACTTTAACCCAGCGTTGTGAGACTTCTTGCTGTGTTTACCCCAGTCCAGCCCCAGCATCTCCACATCCTGACTCCCCCCTAATCCCTGAGGGAGCTTCCTCACATTCTGACCTCGAGCAGACCCTAATCCTGCTCTCGATCTTGAGGGTTTTCCCTCTTGGGCGAGGGTGCGGGAGGTCGGTACCAGTTGAGTGCGTGACTGTGTGGACCCCACCAAACCATTGTGCCTGGAAAACAGAAGCAGGAGCAGGCCATTCGGCCCTTCGAGCCTCCTCCATCATTCATTATCATCATGGCTGATCAGCAAATTCCATATCCTGGGGTGACACAGTGGGTTAGCACGGCAGTCTCTCAGCGCCAGGGACCAGGGTTTGATTCCCGGCTTGGGTCACTGTCTGTGTAGAATCTCAACGTTCTCCCCATGTCCGCGTGGGTTTCATCTGGTTTCCTCCCACAGTTCAATGACATTATGGTTCAGTACATTCATAGAATCCTACAGTGCAGAAGGAGGCCATTCAGCCCATTGAGTTTGCACCGACCACAATCCCACCCAGGTCCTAACCTCCCCCCCATCCCTACATATTTACTCACTAATATCCCAGGGCCCTAAAGGCAATTTTACCATGGCCAATCAACCTAACGTGCACATCTTTGGATTGTGGGAGGAAATCGGAGCACCTGGAGGAAACCCACGCAGACACAAGGAGAATGTGCAAACTCCACACAGACAGTGACCCAAGCTGGGAATCGAACCCAGGTCCCGGGAGCTGTGCTCCCGTGCCATCCTTTGGGCCGTGTTAAATTTTCTCTGTGTACCTGAACATTCGCCTGAGTGTGGCGACTAGGGGATTTTCACGGTAACTTCATTGCAATGTTAATGTAAGCCTACTTGTGACACTAATAGAATAAATAAACAGCCCCTCCCCATATCCGTTGATCCTTTAGCCCTAAGAGTGATCTCATTTTTTTCTTGAAATGAGACAATGTTTTGACCTCAGCTGCTTTCTGTGGGAGTGAACTCTGTGCATTTAGTGCCCTCTGGATGAAGAAATCTTTCCTCACTTCTGTTCTAAAATATTCTCAATCTTTAACCCCTAGTTCTGGACTCCCCCACTAACAGGAACATTCTTTCTGAATCTATCCTGTCTAACCCTGTTAGAATTTTATAAGTTTCTATGAGATCCCCTCTCTTTTAAACTCCAGTGAATATAATCCTAACTGACTTAGTCTCTCCCAGGAATCAGCCTGGTAAACCTTTGCTGCACTGTCTCCATAGCAAGGATATCCTTCCTCAGGTAAAGACACCAAAACTACACACAATACAGATCTGGCCTCACCAATGCCCTGTACAATTACAGCAAAACAATCCCTGTGCTCAAATCCTCTCACTATGAAGGCTCACGTACTGTTTGCTTTCTCACTGCCTGTTTTATCTGTTCACTTACTTTCAGCAATAATGCACAAAGACACCAAGGTCTCACTGACTACCCACCTCTCTCCATTTACACCTATTCAAATAATCTGCCTTCTTATTATTGCTACTGAAATGGATAATACATTTATCCACATTATACAACACTTAGCCTGTCCAAATCACGCTAAAGCATCTCTGTGTCCCCACCCAACTCTATTATCTGCAAATTTGGAGGTAACACATTGAGTTCCCTCATCCTGGCACAGATCCCTGCTGTAATCCAACTAGTCACTGTCTGCCAATCGGAAAATGACCCTTTTTTTCCAATTCTTTGTTTCCTGTCTGTTAACCATCTCAAAACACTACCTACAACAACTTTACACAGCAGTATGTTATGCCAGACCTTGTTAAAAGCCTTCTGAAAGTCTAAATAAATCACATCTACTGGTTCTCCTCGGTCAACTCTACTAGTTACATCCTCAAAAAATTCCAATAGATTTGTCAAGCATGATTTCCCTTTTGTAAATCCATGCTGATTCTGTCTCATTATCCCACTGCCTTCCGAACGCTGAATTATGATGTTCTTGATAATAAATTCTAGCAACTTCCCAGTATTGATGTTAAATTCACTGGTCTACAGTTCCCTGTTTTCTCTCTACCTCTTTTTTTTTGAGTAGTGGGATTGCATTAACCATCCTTCAATCTGTAGGAACCATCCCATATTTTGGAAAATGACCACCAATAGATCTACTATTTCCAGGGCCACTTCCTTAAGTTCTCTGGGATGCAGGTTACCAGAACCTGGAGATTGATCCAGCCTAAATCCCATCAATTCCCCTAAAACTGTTTCTCAATAATACTGATTTCCTTCAGCTCCTCATTAAAACATGTTTCTCTCAGAACTTCTGCTAAATTATTCATGTTTTCCATTGTGAAGACAGAAACAAAATACAAAGTTTGTTCCTCAGCCATTTCTTTGTTCCCCTTTTATCAATCCTCCCGTTTCTGACCATTTGTTTTTGTCAAATCTCTTTCTCTTTACATGCTTATAGAAACAGACTAAAAGTTTCTGTGTTTCCTGCTAGCTTACTTTCTTACTCTATTTTTCCCTAAATCAAGTTGCCTTCTTTTTATTTTCAATTTTCCTTTTTTAAACCATCGGGGGAGTTATTTTTTGTGAGGTCTGCGACAATGTTAAAACCAGCACTAGATCATTGGGGGTGAAATTGGGAAGCATTCTTTCGCATGCGAGAGGAATAGAAATCTGCAAATGAATGAACTGGAGTAGAATTTAATTGGATAAGGGGACTGAGGGAAATGGAGCAAAAACAGATGAGTTCAAATTGACCATGTTCTAATTGAGGGACAGGACAGACTTGATGGCCCAAAGGGCCTTCTGCTGTTCCTAATTTACACCAGGGATAGTGTCTGACCAGGCACTTGAACATTCCTTCAGTTTGTACACTGCCCGTATCCCTCTCCACTGCTGAATGTGACAAAGTGTTTCCAAGTCTGAGATTTCAATATAAAAATACACCCCATACTGTGACTGCCTCGCTGATCGCTCCACGGCGCAGTGGGCTCAACGGGTTTGTAACAAAACAGGCTGGGGCTGGAGGGCTTTCCAGTGCGCAGGAGCGGCTGTGTAACCTTCTCTTCTCTCACTGCCTAGGCCACTGCTGACACCAGAACAGAACCACCTGTTACACCTGGTCCTGCAGGAGGTGCTGGCACCCTCTGGCCGAGGAGTCTGAGAGTCAGAGAGATCCCACCGGCAGCTGTGTAACCATTCCAGAGAAATCCGGTTGTATTTATCGTGTCTGTTCATTGACATCCCCCCCTCCCCCCCATCCCCACCCCTAGCCACTCAGCAATACATTCTATTTATTAAAGATGGAAATATTGAGAATTCTGTGTCTTGTGAGTAGTTTTTTTTTGCTCTTGCATGGAAGGGCAGCACGGTGAATAGCACTGCTGCCTCCAGAGCCTGAGACCAGGTTTGATTCGCAGCGTGGAGTCTGCACATTCTCCTTGTGTCTGTATGGGTTTCCTCCAGCTGCTCTGGTTTCCTCCCACAGTCTGAAAGACGTGCTGGTTAACTGCATTGGCCATGCTCAGTTTACCCCAACAGGCAGCGGAGTGTGGCGGAGATTTTTGCAGTAATTTCATTGCTGTGTTAATGTAAGCCTGCTTGTGACATTAGTATGATGTAGAGATGCCGGCGTTGGACTGGGGTAGTAAGAACTCAGTAAGAATCTAGCAACACCAATTTTAAATCCAACCAATTTATTTGATAGTAAATTTGCGAGCTTTCAACTTTGTCTTCGTCAGGCAACTGCAGTGTTCTGGTCTGCAATAGCACACATCAGCACAGACAGTCAGAGATTGCTGATTAGAATGCGAATCCTTACATCTAACCTGCTATTCCAGTGTTAAAGTGGCTAACAATGTGTGTGAAGGGGATCCTGAGCATTGTTAGAGAATTGTGTATTTTCTCCAGACAGCACAGTAAGTGAGGTTGTTTGCTAACCCAGGTAAGTTACGGGGGTTACAGATAGTGTGTCATGAAGCCAAGATCCCTGTTAAGACCGTCCTCATGTGTGCGGAGCTTGGCTATCAGTCTCTGCTCAGCGACTCTGCGCTGTCGTGTATCACGAAAGCCCCCTTGAAGAACATTTACCCGCAAGTCGGAGGCCGAATGCCCATGACTGCTGAAGTGTTCGCCCACAGGAAGGGAACTGTTTTGCCTGGTGATTGTTGAGCGATGCTCATTCATCCGCTGTCGTAGTGTCTGCATGGTCTTCCCAATGTACCATGCTTCGGGACATCCTTTCTTGCAACGTATTAGGTAGACAACGTTGGCCGAGTTGCAAGAGTATGTACCTTGTACCTGGTGAATGGTATCCTCACGTTTGATGATGTCATCCATGTCTATGATCTGGCATGTCTTGCAGAGGTTGCTGTGGCAGGGTTGTGTGGTATTGTGGTCACTGTTCTCCTGAAGGTTGGGTAGTTTGCTGCGAACAATTATCTGTTTGAGGTTGTGCGGTTGTCTGAAAGCAAGAAGTGGGGGGGTGGGGATGGCCCTAGTGAGATGTTCATCGTCATCAATGATATGTTGAAGATTCCGGAGAAGATGTCGTAGCTTCTCCGCTCTGGGGAAGTACTGGACAACAAAGGGTACTCTGTCCACCGTGTCCCGTGTTCGTCTTCTGAGGAGGTCAGTGCGGTTTATCGCTGTGGCACGTCGGAACTGTCGATTGATGAGTCGAGCGCCATATCTTGTTCTCACGAGGGCATCCTTCAGCGTCTAGAGGTGTCTGTCACGATCCTCCTCATCTGAGCAAATTCTGTGTATACGGAGGGCTTGTCCATAGGGAATGGCTTCTTTAACGTGTCTAGGGTGGAAGCTGGAGAAGTGGGGCATTGTGAGGTTGTCTGTCGGTTTGCGGTACAGTGAGGTGCTGAGGTGACCGTCCTTGATGGAGATGCGTGTGTCCAAGAATGCAACTGATTCTGGAGAATAGTCCATGGTGAGTCTGATGGTGGGATGGAACTTGTTGATATCATCATACAGTTGTTTCAATGATTGTTCACCATGAGTCCCAAGGAAAAAGATGTCATCAATGTATCTAGTATATAACCTTGGTTGAAGATCTCGTGTGGTGAAGAAGTCTTGTTCGAACCTGTGCATGAAGATGTTGGCATACTGAGGTGTGAATTTGGTCCCCATGGCTGTTCCATGTGTCTGGAGGAAAAGCTGATTGTTGAAGGTGAAGACATTGTGGTCCAAGATGAAGCGGATGAGTTGTAAAATTGCATCCGGAAACTGGCAGTTGTTGGCATTGAGTACTGAGGCATTTGCAGCAATACCATCGTCGTGGGGGATGTTGGTGTAGAGCGCCGAGACATCCTTTGTGTCAAGGAGTGTCCCTGGTTCAACTGCTCCACATGTGCTGAGTTTCTATAGTAAGTCCGTAGTGTCAAGACAAAAGCTGGGGGTTCTTTGTACAATGGGTTTCAGGATGCCCTCAATATAGCCGGAGAGATTCTCACACAGGGTCCCATTGCCCAATACGATGGGACGGCCGGGTATGTTTGCCTTGTGTATCTTTGGGAGGCAGTAGAGATCTCCAATGCGGGGAGTACGTGGAATGAGAGCCCAGAGGGTGTTCTGAAGGTCCGGATCAAAGGTTTTGATCAGAGTGTTGAGTTGATGAGTGTGTTCTTTGGTCGGATCTGCTGGTAACTGTCTGTAGTGTTTCACATTGTTTAGTTGTCGGTACACTTCTTCACAGTAGTCCGTTCTGTTCGGTATGACGGTGGCGCCTCCTTTGTCTGCTGGTTTGATGACAATGTTGCGGTTGGTCTTGAGAGCACGGATGGCCTTGCTTTGTGCTTGGGTGATGTTCGGGACTGTCTTGTAAGTGCGGTTGATGAGTCTGGTGTTCACGCACCTCCTGATGGCTTGGGTGTACATGTCCAGTCAGGGGCAGCTGCCTTCTGGAGGAGTCCAATTGGATTCATTCCTCTTCGGTTGCTGCACTGCGGATCCCTCTGTCGGCTGTTCTGGTTCATTAGCTGTCTCATTGAGTCCGCTGTTGGCCTCTTGGGGTTTGTGGAAGAACTCACGCAGCCTCATTCGCCTGATGAATTCCTCTGTGTCCGCTGCAAGACTGATGGGGTCCATTTTGGTGGTGGGACAGAAATTGAGCCCTCGGCTGAGAACTTCGATTTCCTCTGATTGAAGTGTGTACTCTGACAGGTTAACAATGGACCTCCCTGCAGTAGTGTTGTTTTCTACTGTGGTGCCAAGGGAGGCTTGGTTGTTGCTGGTGGCGATGCCGAGTTTTTCAAGTTTCCTGTTCTTGGTGTGCATATAAATGGTGTAGTTTCTTTGTCTCATCTGCTTGGCAAAGTTTCGCAGCTGATCTGCGTCCTGAGCGCAAGTTGAGAATATGTATTCCATTTTACTTTCCAGGGTGCGGCGTTTGCTATAGAGCTGGTGTATGAGGTGATTGAGGAGTGTGAGAGAGGTGCAACAGCAAAGCCTCTCAGCGTAGTCCGTGTTATAGGTTGACCTGAGTGGGTTCGTGATCTGTAGTCCCTTTGGTATCCTGTCTGCTTTCTTGCATCTCTGTAGAAACTTCATGTCTGTGTCGATATGTGCAATCCTCTTGGAGATCCTCTCCACTTGGATCCGGCAGTATGCGGTGTCGATAGTAGTCATGTGACACTAATAAACAGACAAATTTTAAACTTTAAACTATGTCAGCAGTGTTTACACTGACACAGACCCGTTTTGTAGCACAATTATTAGAAAAGATTGCGGACTGAGGGAATGCTGTGTTGTTTGTCTTGGTGAGGGCCGAGCTGCCCCCTCAGTTGGATATTAAAGATCACAAGGCACTGCGTCCTTAGTGTACGCTTAAACTGGACCAGCTGACAGGCAATGCGACAGCTCAGTGACTGTGCAGATGCAGGCACCTGGATCGGATTTCTGATTTGGGCCTGTGTCTGTGGGAGTTTGCGCATTCTCCCCGTGCTTGTGTGGGTTTTCTCGGGGTGCTCCAGTTTCCTCCCACATCCCAAAGATGTGCACTTAGGCTGATTGGTGTCAATAAATTGTCCCTGAATTAGATCTCCCTTAATCTGGCGCACATAGAATTCCCTAAATTTGCACCCCTTTATTGTGGAGTCCAAGAGGCGTAGACAAAAGTCGTAGATAGAAGAAGGATTGGAATGAAGCACTCACTGAGTGTTAAAATGGGTGGCGCAGGCTTGTAGGGCCAAAGGGCCTGTTTCCTGTGCTGTGCTGTTCTTTGTTCTTTATTTCGTGGAATCCCTACAGTGCAGGAAGAGGCCATTTAGCCCATCGAGTCTGTACTGACCACAATCCCATCCAGGCCTTATCCCCATAACCCCATGGATTTACCCTGACTAATCTCCCTGACACTAAGGGGCAATTTAGCGTGACCAATCCACCTAACCCACACATCTTTGGATTGTAGGTGGAAACCCATGTAGACATGGAGAGAATGTGCAAACTCTACTCAGACTTTTCAAAGTTGAGCATCAGAGAGACCTGGATGGATTTGTACAGCAACACAAATATAAAGGAATTAAAGAACAGCATCCTGCCTGGAATACTGTGCACGGTTTTGGCCTCCGTGTGTAAGAACAGCACAGTGAAGGTTGATTTGGTTTGCTGAGGGTTGTCCTGTGCTGACAAGCTGAGTAAATTTGGCCGATAGTGGCAATCTCATTGAAACATGGGTGGCACAGTGTTTAGCACTGCTGCCTCATGGTGCCAGGGATCTGTATTCGATTCCCGGTTTGGGTCACTGTCTGTGGGGAGTCTGCACATTCTCCCCGTGTCTGTGTGGGCTTCCTCTGGGTGCCCCGATTTCCTCCCACACTCTGAAAGACGTGTTGGTTAAGTGCATTGGCCGTGCTAAATTCTCCCTCAGTATAACCCGAACAGGCACCAGAGTGTGGAGACTGGGGGATTTTCACAGTAACTTTTTTCTAGTGTTAATGTAAATCTGGGATTTACGTTAATGGGATCAGGAGTTACAGACAGTTCTATGGCCTGGTAGGTATAGATATGATCAGCACAACTTGTGGCCCACAAGGGCCTGTTTGTGCTGTAGTGTTCTATGTTCTACGTCTGCTTCCGATACTAATAAATAAATTTTAATAGAAAAGCCTTTGGATCTGCCACACAGTAATATCTTCCCTTTTATATTATCACAATCTCTTGTGCTCATCAGTCCTCCCGCCTCCACTAATAGAAAGTGTGTTTTAATCCTGACAATCCTCAATTCACCACATTATTCTCCGAGCTTTTTAATTTAATCATCTAAATTTGCCGTGTGTTATAATTCATCCTCTGATATTATCAGGATCATTGAGGGGAAAAGATCGGATTTGAGATCAGTTTAAACTTATCCCTTCTGTATTACTGTTCTTTGTTGGAAATCAAAAATAACTCAGACATATCATTATTCTTATTTTAAATTCTTTAATGCGATTTGAGCACTGCTGACCTCTATTACCCATTCTTAATTACCCTGGAGAAGGTGGTGCTGAGCCAATATCTAAACTGCTCTGTATCTGATGTAGGTACACCCACAGTGCTGTTAGGAAGGGATTAAATAGTCTGGGTCTGTGATGGAGTTTAAAGCAGTGACTTTATTCAAACATATCCTATCCTGAGGGGATTCTGTGTAGAATCACAGAAGGAGACCGTTTGGCCCATCGAGCCTGCATCAAAAATAATCCCACCCACATCCTATCCCCGTAACCCCATGAATGTACCCCACTAATCCCCCTGACACTAAGGGGGAATTTAAGCATGGCCAATCCACCTAACCCACACATCTTTGGACTGTGGAAAGAAACCGGAGCATCCAAAGGAAACCCACGCAGACACAGGGATACGATGCAGACTCCATGCAGACTGAGGTTGGAATTGAACCCAGGTCCCTGGTGCTATGAAACAGCAGTGTTAAACACTGTGCCCATCCAGGAAGTAACCTCATGATGTAAAAAGACAGGGGATGCTTGACTCCCTGTTTGACAACCCGATTGAATTAGTGCAGCATCCGAAAATGTCAGATTCTGTTGGAGCCTTTCATACAATCGTAGAAGAGATGGAATATCTTCACACCCAGTAACACCAAATCCTATATAAGAAGTCTCACAAAAGTCCAACAGTTTAATTTGGTAGGATGAGTTTTCAGAGCATCGCTCCTTCATCAGGTGAGTGCAGACAGAGCAAATATAGACACAAACTCAATTACAAGATAATTGTTGGAATGTAACAAACTATTATCTCATAATTGAGTTTGTGTCACTATTTTCTCTGCTTGTGAAACACATCCTACACTCACTTGATGAAGGAGCGGTGCTCTGAAAGCTCGTGCTGCCAAATAAATCTGTTGGACTTTAACCTGGTATTGTGAGACTTCTTACTGTGTTTACCCCCAGTCCAACGCCGGCATAGAACAATACAGCACAGAACAGGCCCTTCGGCCTTCGATGTTGTGCCGACCAAAATAAAAAGCAATGCCCCTCCAAACTAAACCATTCCCTTCTCTTCCATATACTTATCAATTAACCTCTTAAACGCCACCAAACTTGGCGCATCTACAACAGCTGCAGGCAGGGCATTCCACTCCTAATCACTCTTTGAGTAAAGAACCTACCTCTGATATCCGTCCTATAACTCATACCCCTTAATTTACAGCTGTGTCCCCTCGTGCTAGCTTTCTCCATCCTAGGAAAAAGGCTATCACTGTCCACACTATCTAAACCTCTAATCATCTTATATGTTTCAATAAGGTCTCCTCTTAGCCGCCTTCTTTCTAACGAAAACAACCTCAAATCCCTCAGCCTCTCTTCATAAGAGCTGCCCTCCATACCAGCCAACATCCTGGTAAACCTCCTCTGCACCCTCTCCAATGCCTCCACATCTTTCTTATAATGCGGGGACCAGAACTGTACACAATACTCCAAGTGCGGCCGCACTAGAGTTTTGTACAGTTGCAACATGACGTTGCGGCTCCGAAATTCAATCCCCTACCAATAAAAGCTAAGACTCCATATGCCTTCTTAACAACCTTCTCGACTTGACTGCCTACTTTCAGTGATCTATGCACATACACACCAAGATCCCTCTGTTCATCAACACTATTAAGAATCCTACCATTAGCCGTATACTCTACACATTTGTTATTCCTGCCAAAGTGCATTACCTCACACTTTTCCACATTAAACTCCATTTGCCACCTCTCGGCCCGGCTCTGCAACTTGTCCAAGTCACTCTGTAAACTAAAACACCCCTCTTCACTATCTACCACACCACCAACTTTAGTATCATCTGCAATTTTACTGATCCATCCCTCAATACCCTCATCCAGATCATTTATAAAAATTACAAACAGCAGGGGCCCCAAAACAGACCCCTGAGGCACACCACTCATCACCGAACTCCACGATGAATATCTCCCATCAACCACCACCCTCTTTCTTCTATCTGCCAGCCAATTCCTAATCCAATTAGCTAAATCACCCTCTATTCCACACATCTGCATTTTCTGTAGAAGTCTTCATGGGCCACCTTATCAAACGCCTTACTAAAGTCCATATATACTACATCAACCGCCTTACCCCCATCCACCTCTCTGGTCACTTTCTCAAAAAAAGTGCATCTCCACATCATGGTTATTCCCCGACCCTGTAAACTGCCAATTCAAAGTGGAGAGGATCTCCAAGAAGATTTCACATGTGGACACAGACATCAAGTTTCTACAGAGATGCAAGAAAGCAGACAAGATACTGAAAGGACTACAGATCACGAACCCACTCAGGTCAACCTAGAACACAGACTACTCTGAGAGACTTTACCATCGCATCTCTCTCACACTCGTCAACCACCTCATACATCAGCTCTACAGCAAACACCGCATCCTGGAAACCAAGATAGAATTCATATTCTCAACTTGTGCTCAGGACGCAGACCAAAACTCTGCCAAGCACACAAGACAAAGGAACTACACGATCTACATGTACACCAAAACCAGGAAACTCGAGAAACTCAGTATCACCACCAGCAGTAACCAAGCCTCCGCCGGTATCACAGTAGAAAACAGAACCACTGCAGGAAGTCTATTGTCAACTTGTCGGAATACACACTTCAACCAGATGAAATCGAAGTTCTCAGCCGAGGGCTCAATTTCTGTCCCATCACCAAAATGGACCCTATCAGTCTTGCAGCGGACACAAAGGAATTCATCAGGCAAATGTGGGAGTTCTTCCACAAACCCCAAGAGGCCAACAGCGAACGCAATGAGAAGCCAATGAATCAGAACAGCCGACAGAGAGATCCGCATTGCAGCGACTGAAGAGGAAGGAGTCCAATTGGATTCCTCCGGAAGGCCGCTGCCCTCGACTGGGTTACTGCAAAGAAGTGATCACATTCCAACCATTATCTTGTCATTGAGTTTGTGAATATTTGCTCTTTGGTGAAACAAATCCTGCACTCACCTGATGAAGGGCGGTGTTCCGAAAGCTCGTGCTACCGAATAAACCTGTCAGATTTTAACACGGTGGTTATGAGATTATTAACTGTGTTTACCCTAATACAACACCGATATCTCCGCATCTAGACCAAATCCTGTCACTGAGTGGTAGCTGTACTACTGGCTTAGAACCATTAGAACCATAGAAAATTACAGCTCAAAAGCAGGCCGTTCGGCCCTTCTTGTCTGTGCCGAACCATTTTTTTGCCTAGTCCCAATGACCTGCACCTGGACCATATCTCCACATCCCTCTCATCCATAAACCCGTCTGAGCTTTTCTTAAATGTTAAAAGTGATCCCGCATTTACCACTTCATCCGGCAGCTCATTCCACATTCCCACCACTCTCTGCATGAAGAAGCCCCCTCCCAATACTCTGTTTAAACTTTTCTCCTTTCACTCTTAACCCATGTCCTCTGGGTTTTTTTTATCTCCCCTAGCTTCAGTGGAAAAAGCTTCTGTTGTTCTGTATGGAGTTCAGTCAACTTCTAACTCTGATTCACCTCACACCCCAATAGTGCAGCATCGTAAATGGAACCAACTTTATTCATGTGCAGGATGACAGTTCAGATGCTCCGTTTGGTAAACACACATCTGCTCATGAGTCTGGGTCATGTACTGTTTCCCATCATTGGGCAATCTCACGTTAACCCTTTATGCGCCAGGTCCTTATACCACACTCTTAAACAAGACATCTCACCCTATTGTTAAATCCTTTGACATGAATTCACCATAATCTTCCTTTTCCATTGTTAATTCTATCTCTGTATTATTGTCACTTTACAGCTTCACCATGTTTGATTCATTAATATCTTGTATTTGATTTTGGCGGATAGGATTAAGGAAAATCCAAAGGCTTTTTACTCCTATGTTAGGAATAAAAGGGTGGTTAGAGGAAAAATCGGACCTCTTAGGGACAGAGGAGGGGAACTGTGCTTAGAGCCCGAGGGAATGGCGGAGATCCTGAATGAATACTTTGCGTCAGTATTCACGAAGGAGAGGGGCTTGTTGACAGCTCCTGTCTCTGAGGGAGCTGTGGACCAGTTGAGGGAAATATCCATACCGAGGGAGGAAGTGTTAGAGCTTCTAGGTAGCATTAAAACTGATAAATCTCCGGGGCCTGATGGCATTTATCCCAGGCTGCTTAGGGAGGTGCGAGGTGAAATTGCTGGGCCTCTGACGCAAATCTTTGTCTCTTCCTTGGACACAGGTGAGGTCCCAGAGG
Source organism: Sphyrna mokarran (assembly GCA_024679065.1). Classification (NCBI taxonomy): domain Eukaryota; kingdom Metazoa; phylum Chordata; class Chondrichthyes; order Carcharhiniformes; family Carcharhinidae; genus Sphyrna; species Sphyrna mokarran. The sequence goes on along the minus strand of JAGIQG010000034.1, from coordinate 1,116,020 downwards.
ACTGGAGAATAGCTAATGTTGTACCGTTGTTTAAAAAGGGTAGTAGGGATAACCCTGGAAATTATAGGCCGGTGAGTTTGACGTCAGTGGTAGGGAAGCTGTTGGAGGGGATTCTTAGAGATAGGATGTATAGGCACTTAGAGCGTTGCAATCTGATTAGGGATACGCAGCATGGCTTTGTTAAGGGGAGGTCGTGCCTTACAAATCTGGTAGAATTTTTTGGAGGTGACGAAAACGGTGGAGAAGGGCGAGCCGTTGATGTCTCTATATGGATTTTAGTAAGGCGTTTGACAAAGTCCCTCATGGGAGGTTAGTTGAGAAGGTCAAGGCTAATGGGATACAAGGACAGGTAGCTAGATGGATAAGTAACTGGCTTGGTAATAGGAGACAGAGAGTAATAGTGGAAGGGTGTTTTTCTAGCTGGAGGTCGGTCACTAGTGATGTGCCGCAGGACTCGGTACTGGGACCTCTTCTATTTGTAATATATATAAATGACTTGGAAGAGGGAGTAAGTGGAGTGATCAGCAAGTTTGCAGACGATACAAAGATGGCTGGACTTGCGGATAGTGAGGAGCATTGTCAGGCGATGCGACAGGACATAGATAGGCTGGTAGCTTGGGCAGACAGATGGCAGATGGAATTCAATCCTGATAAATGTGAGATGACGCATTTTGGGAGAAAGAATGTAGGGGGAAGGTATATGATAAAGGGTAGACCTATTAAGAGTATAGAAACGCAGAGGGACCTGGGGGTGCAGGTGCACAAGTCTCTGAAGGGGCAGAGCAAGTGGAGAAGGTTGTGAAGAAAGCATATTGTATGTTAGCCTTTATAGGAAGGGGTATAGAGTACAAGAGCTGGCCTTTAATGTTGCAGTTGTATAAAACATTGGTTAGACCTCATTTGGAATACTGCGTCCAGTTCTGGTCGCCTTACTACCAGAGGGACGTGGAGACTCTGGAGAGAGTGCAGAGGAGGTTTACCAGGATGCTGCCTGGTATGGAAGGTCTGAGTTACGAGGAGAGATTAGGCAAATTGGGACTGTTTTCCTTAGAAAGACGTAGACTTAGAGGAGATCTGATAGAGGTGTACCAGATTATGAAGGGGATAGATAGGGTAAACAGGGCTAAGCTTTTTCCTAGGATGGACTTGAATAGCACAAGGGGTCACGGGCTTAGGGTGAGGGGGGTAAGGTATAATTTGGATGCTAGAGGGAGTTTTTTTCACACAGAGGGTGGTGGGGGTATGGAATGCACTGCCAAGTAAAGTGGTGGAAGCAGGCACTCTGGAGTTATTTAAGAAATACTTAGATGGGCACATGAACAGAATGGGAATGGAGGGGTATAGAAAACTGATTTAAAATAGGGATCATGAGCCTTGGGAGTCCCTGGGAAGTGTGTAAATAGATGATGATATTGATGTACTTGTTTTTATCCTACAGGTGCTTTGGTCCACCTTGTTGTCTAACAAGGGGCATACACGCGATGGGTCGTGAGAGGGCTGCTCTTGGATTTTTTTCGAGAGTATCCTAGTGCTTCACATCGTTAGTGTACGCTTGACCTGGACCATTTGATGAGCAACACAACAGCTCAGTGACTATCGCTGTGCTGTGCAGATACATGGATTTGGGCCTGTGTCTGTGGGAGTTTGCACATTCTCCCCGTGCTTGTGTGGGTTTTCTCCGAGTGCTCCGGTTTCCTCCCACATCCCAAAGTTGTGCTCTTAGGCTAATTGGCAAAACAAATTCTCTCTAAATTGTCTCAAATTTGGTTTTTAATCCATAGATCTATAAACATGGACAGGGATCACGGGTAGAGATGGGAACATCGGGATGGCGACGTGGGCTCGTTGGGCTGAAGGGCCTGTTTCCCGTGCTGTTTTGTTCTTTGTTCTTTGTTCCAGCATTTTTTTTGACATTAAGCTCAGATACTAAAAAGAGAAGAAAATCATCTCAAATCTCAAAAGCCACCCTGTCAATTGACTCTACAAAGTAAAAATAATTTGGATGAGCAATCCTTCCCAAAATGTCCAACACACATAATACCATAAGAACATAAGAAATAGGAGCCGGAGCCTCTAGAGCCTGCAATCTCCCCAGGGATCTGCGATGCCCAACTTTCAGAACTGCATCTCTCGGCTCATTCCTGGGACGAGAGGTTTCATCTTAAGAAGAAAGGTTGAAGACGTGCGAGAGTTTAGAACTAAACATTTTCAGCTGCTTCATCAATGATCTTCTCTTCATCAGGGGTCGCTCATGAATTCGTAATATTGTTGCCCATCAGTTGGTCCAATTTAAGCGTACACTAACGACTTTAAGCACTAGGCAATTCTTGAAGTCACGTCCAAGAGCAGCCCTCGTACGACCCACCGTGTCTATACCCCTTGTTGGACAACAAGGCGAACTGGATCAGTGAGTGAATAACTTTCAACTGCACAACCTTCAGGCGATGTCCATCTCCAACCAGAGAGAATCTAACCATCAACCCCTTTAATGATATCACCATCACTGAATTCCCCAGTTATCAACATCCTGAGGGATTATCATTGACCAGGAATGGAATTGGAACAGCCCCACATAAATACCATGGTTACAAGGGCCAGGATTCCTGTGGTGTGTCACCCATCTCCTCACTCCATACCCACCATCTGCACTCGTCAGGAGTGTGAGGGAAATCACTGCAATTGTGCAACTCCTGCAACACTCGAGAAACTCAAAGCACGATGTGTTTAACTCGACAGAAACCCCATCCACAAAGCTTCACTCCCTCCACTCCTGATGCACAGTCACAGTGACCTACAAAATGCACTGCAGCAACTCACCAAAGTTCCTTCGACCTTCGGATGCCACAACTGTTAACATCTAGAAGGGCAGCAGAAACTTGGGAATGCCCACACCCTTCCGAGTCACTCACCATCCGGATTTGGAAATATATTTGCTGTCGCTGTGTCAATCTCCTGGAATTCCCTCCCTGGCGGCACTGTGGGTGTATCTACACTACAGAGAAGGCAGCCGTTCAGAAAGGCAGCTCCCCATCACCTTTGGGCAGGAATGGGAAAAGTGATTAGCCCTGCTGCCTCACAGCACCAGGGACCCAGGTTTATCCTGCCCTCCCGGGCCATTGTCTGTGTGGAGTCAGAACATTCCCCCTGTGTCAGCGTGCATTTCCTCCCACAGTCTAACGATGTGCAGGTTAGATTGATTGGTCATGATAAATTGCCTCATAATGTTCAAAAGATGTGCAGATTAAGAGGAATTAGAGAGATAAATGGGTGGGTTTGCAGCTCTAAGGCCAGGGGCGAACGGGCTAGTCAGAGAATCATTGCAGACTCGATGGGCCAAATGGCCTCCTTCTGCACTGTAGGGATTCTATTTTATTTCATTTGGAAGTGACACACCATCCTGATGTGGAAATATATCGGCCATTCCCTCACTGTCACCGGATCAAAATCCTGGAACTCCCTCCCTGACAGAGCTGTGAGTGTTACACAGACTACAGAGGATTCAAGAAGGTGACTCATCACCACCTTCCTAAGGGGCAATTAGGGATGGGCAATAAATGCTGGCCCAAGATCATTCCCAGATAGTTATCCTGAGGTTGAGTGAAGGATTTCACAGGACACCATGGAGAATTTCCCAGCACATTATCGAAAGAGAGCATTTGATCCTCCACAGCCGCCTGAGTTGGCAGATCAGTCCTCGGTTCCATCATAAAGAGACACACTCGGCAGTGCAGCGCTCCCTCAGCACTGACCCTCTGACAGTGCGGCGCTCCCTCAGCACTGACCCTCTGACAGTGCGGCGCTCCCTCAGCACTGACCCTCTGACAGTGCGGCGCTCCCTCAGCACTGACCCTCTGACAGTGCGGCGCTCCCTCAGCACTGACCCTCTGACAGTGCGGCGCTCCCTCAGCACTGACCCTCTGACAGTGCGGCGCTCCCTCAGCACTGACCCTCTGACAGTGCAGTGCTCCCTCAGCACTGACCCTCTGACAGTGCGGCGCTCCCTCAGCACTGACGCTCTGACAGTGCAGCACTCCCTCAGCACTGACCATCTGACAGTGCAGCACTTCCTCAGCACTGACCCTCTGACAGTGCAGCACTCCCTCAGCACTGACCCTCTGACAGTGCAGCACTCCCTCAGCACTGACCTTCTGACACATCCCAGATTGGGATACTAATTAAAACAATAACCACTGGTCTTGTACAATCCACATTCACCAAACAATTTGAAAAAAAGCTGTTTTTAATCAGCAGTGATTGGGGCTTGAGGAGAGATTACTGGAACAGCACAAAAGATTATAGTCAAACTGTGGGATTAACGTTTTACACCGCACGCAGCTCCAACACTGAAGGAATTCTGGCATTTGACAGAGGAACATCGATAACGGAACATCTCTCTCCTCAAGCAGGTAAGGCAAAACTTCAAACTGAAACCGGGATTTGGGATTTTGTGTAGATTAAAATCTCGATTCACTATCCATAAATCTGGAGAATTCTGTCGCTATCTCAGACTGGAGACAGCCAGGAATTAAAGAAATTGTTTCCAATGTGAACAACCTGTAAAACCGTCACTGAAAATTTCAACACCTCAGATTTCTAAAGTGTTGTTGAGTCAATGGAGTCTTTCTCGGAGTCACTGTTGTAAAATGGGCAAAAGGATCACCAATTTAAACACAACAAAATCCCACAAAACAACACGATCATTCTCGGATGTTGGGTGAATGATTTGATGGGATACCATGGAGAATTTCCCAGCGCATCACCGAGAGAGGTTGTTTGATTCTTCACAGCCTCCCGAGTTGGCAGATCAGTCCTTGGGCCCATCACAAAGAGACACACTCGGCAGTGCGGCACTCCCTCAGCACTGACCCTCTGACAGTGCGGCACTCCCTCAGCACTGACCCTCTGACAGTGCGGCGCTCCCTCAGCACTGACCCTCTGACAGTGCGGCTCTCCCTCAGCACTGACCCTCTGACAGTGCGGCGCTCCCTCAGCACTGACCCTCTGACAGTGCGGCGCTCCTTCAGCACTGACCCTCTGACAGTGCGGCACTCTCTCAGCACTGATCCTCTGACAGTGCGGCACTCCCTCAGCACTGATCCTCTGACAGTGCATTTGAGGCAGTATTGTTGACTTAAGGTAGAACCATAGAAAATAACAGCTCAGAAACAGGCCTTTTGGCCCTTCTTGTCTGTGCTGAACTATTTTTTGCCTAGTCCCACTGACCTGTACTTGGACCATATCCCCCCACACCCCTCTCATCCATGAACCCATCCAAGTTTTTCTTAAATGTTAAAAATGATCCTGCATTTATCCGGCAGCTCATTCCACACTCCCACCACTCTCTGTGTGAAGAATCCCCTCCCTAATATTCCCTTTAAACTTTCCTTAACCCATGCCCTCTGGTTTTTTTTCTCCTCGAGCCTCAGTGGAAAAAGCCTGCTTGCATTCACTCTATCGATACCCATCAAAATCTTATACACCTCTACCAAATCTCCCCTCATTCTTCTACACTCCAGAGAATAAAATCCTAACCTATTCAATCTCTCTCTATAACTCAGCTTCTCAAGTCCCAGTAACATCCTCGTGAACTTTCTCTGCACTTTTTCAACCTTATTTACATCCTTCCTGTAATTAGGTGACCAAAACTGCCCACAATACTCTAAATTCAGTCTCACCAATGCCTTATATAACCTTACCATAACACTCCAACTTTTATACTCAATATTCCGATTTATAAAGGTCAATGTACCAAAAGCACTCTTTACGACTCTATCCACTGTGATGCCACTTTTAGGGAATTCTGTACCTGTATTCCCAGATCCCTCTGTTCAACTGCACTCTTCAGATTCCTACCATTTACCCTGTACATTCTGCTTTGGTTTGTCCTTCCAAAGTGCAATACCTCACGCTGGTATGTGTTAAATTCCATTTGCCATTTTTCAGCCCATTTTTCTAGTTGGTCCAAATCCCTCCACTAGCTTTGAAAACCTTCCTCACTGTCCATTACATCTCCAATCTTTATATCATCAGCAAATTTGCTAATCCAATTTACCAGATTATTATCCAGATCATTGTTATAGATGACAAACAACAATGGACCCAACATCAATCCCTGTGGCACACCACTAGTCACAGACCTTGACTCAGAGAAGCAATCCTCCATAACCACGCTCTGGCTTCTTCCATTGAGCCAATGTCTAAAACAATATCCTACCTCTCCATGTATACATAGTGACTGAACCTTCCTAACTAACCTCCCATGCCAGACTTTGTCAAAGGCCTTACTGAGTTTTTTCACACAGAGGGTGGGGGGGTATGGAATGCGCTGCCAAGTAAAGTGGTGGAGGCAGGTAGTCTGGAGTTATTTCAGAGATACTTAGATGGGCACATGAACAGAATGGGAATGGAGGAGTATAGAAAACTGATTTAAAATAGGGATCATGAGCCTTCAGAGTCCCTGGGAAGTGTGTAAATAGATGATGATATTGATGTACTTGTTTTTATTCTACAGGTGCTTTGATCCACCTTGTTGTCTAACGAGGGGCATACACGCGATGGGTCGTGAGAGGGCTGCTCTTGGATTTTTTTCAAGAGTATCCTAGTGCTTCACATCGTTAGTGTACGCTTGACCTGGACCATTTGATGGGCAACACGACAGCTCAGTGACTATCGCTGTGCTGTACAGATACATGGATTTGGGCCTGTGTCTGTGGGAGTTTGCACATTCTCCCCGTGCTTGCGTGGGTTTTCACCGGGTGCTCCGGTTTCCTCCCACATCCCAAAGATGTGCTCTTAGGCTGATTGGCAGGACAAATTCTCCCTAAATTGTCTCAAATTTGGTTCTAATGCATAGATCTATAAACATGGACAGGGATCGCGGGTAGAGGTGGGAACATTGGGGTGGCGGTGCGGGCTCGTTGGGCCGAAGGGCCTGTTTCCCGTGCTGTTTTGTTCTTTGTTCTTTGTTCTTCGAAGTCCATGTAAACAACAACCACCACCTTCCCTTCATCCACTTTCCTGGTAACCTCCTTGAAAAACTCTAACAGATTGGTTAAACGTGACCTACCGCACACAAAGAGATAAAACATGGATTCACACTGAATTCGGGCAATGGTTATGCAGCATTCTGTTGATTAAAGGATGTTCATTGCTGCTCCTTACCCAATCCGTTTGTGTTTCAGGAATTTGGGACATTGTGATGGGAAGATTATCCCTGAACCGAGACTCTTTCTCCCTTCTGCTGAACTTTGTGGCTGTGAGTCTGTCAGCTACAGCTCTGATCAGCACCTACTGGTGTGTGGGGACCCAGAAAGTGCCGAAACCTATCTGTACTCAGATAAGGGTGACAGACTGTACTGTCCCTCTGAACATGGAGACTGAGACCAACAGCAGTGACGGAGACAGCGGCTACAACTGGGAAACAGGCGACGACCGCTTCACATTCCGATCATTCCATACAGGAATCTGGATATCCTGTGAGGAGAATATAACCGGAACAGGTCTGAGCACTTAGATCAACTTTCACAGCATATAGATTGAAATAGAGAACTCCCTCAGCACTGACTCTCTGATAGTGCCGCACTCCCTCAGCACTGACCCTCTGACAGTGCGGCACTCCCTCAGCACTGACCCTCTGACAGTGCGGCACTCCCTCAGCACTGACTCTCTGACAGTGCGGCACTCCCTCAGTCACTGACCCTCTGACAGTGCGGCACTCCCTCAGCACTGACCTTCTGACAGTGCGGCACTCCTTCAGCACTGACCCTCTGACAGTGCGGCACTCCCTCAGTACTGACCGTCTCACAGTGCGGCCCTCCTTCAGCACTGACCTTCTGACAGTGCGACACTCCCTCAGCACTGACCCTCTGACAGTGCGGCACTCCTTCAGCACTGACCCTCTGACAGTGCGGCACTCCCTCAGCACTGACCCTCTGACAGTGCGGCACTCCGTCAGTACAAAGGACAAAGGAGAAAGAAAATTACAGCACAGGAACAGGCCCTTTGGCCCTCCAAGCCTGTACTGATCACATTTATCCAACTAAATCAATACTTGTATCTTTCTATTCTCCGTTTATTCATACGTCTGTCGAGATGTGTTTCAAATGCTTTAAATGTCCGACTAAACTAAAACCCATTACTGTTCCGGGGACTCTATTCCTCTATTCCCATCCTATTCCTATATTCATTAAGCTGTCCCTGAAAAGTCTCTATTTAATTTGTATCCCATGGTGGGTTCTGAAACGTTTCCCCTCCCTGAGCAGCACCAGTAGATGGAACACCAGTGACGTTACCGTTGGGTCACTGTCTCCCTCTGGTTGCTGTTGGTTCTACCTTATAAAAGCACTGAGTACTTTAATGGTCTGACAAGCACTTTGAGAAGTCAATGTTGCAATAAAAATGTGAGTTCTTTCGGTGTTGTCCCTCCGAGATAGAGCGATAGGCCGGCACCTTAACTCCAACAAAAAACGTCAACAATAATATTGGAGTAGAATGTTCGGGACAGGATTTAATTACATTTGGATAAATGTAGATTTATTACTGAGAGGCAGCAGAGCTTTGTGCTTGTCCTGTCTCACTAATTTGATTGTGTTTTTTACGGAAGTGATGAAGCTGGTTGATGAAGGTAGGACAGTAGATGTTGTCTACAAGGACTTTGACAAGGTCCCTCTTGGCAAACTGATACAGAAGGTGAATTTGCATGGGATCCGCAGTGAGCCGGTAAGAAAGGTACAGAACTGGCTTGGTCGTAGAAGAGTTTTTAAAAGTTTCAAATTAATTTATTTGTATCTCAAGTAGGCTTACATTAACACTGCAATGAAGTTACTGTGAAAATCTCCTGCTCACTACACTCCAGCGCCTGTTGGATAAACTGAGATACAATCTAGTAATGCTAATCCACCGAACCAGCACATCTTTCAGACTGTGGGAGGAAACTGGAGCACTTGGAAGAAACCCACACAGACATGGGGAGAATGTGCAGGCTGTGTACAGACAGTGACCCAAGCTGGGAATTGAACCAAGATATGGATAGGCTGGATACTTGGGTGGAGACGTGTCAGATGGAATTTAGTCTGGACAAATGTGAGGTGATGCATTTTGGAAGGTTTAGTGCAGGAGGGAATTATACAGTAAATGGCAGAATCTTTAGAAGCATTAAAATATACAGAGGGATCTGGGCATACAGGTCCACAGTTTTCTGTAAGTCACAACACAAGTAGATAACATAGTCAAGAAGGTATCTGGCCTTCTTGCCCTTGTTGGTTGGGACATAGAATGTAAAATTGGCAAGTCATGTTGCAGCTGTATAGAAATTTAGCTGGGACACATTTTTTGGGATATTGCATACAGTTCTGATCGCCACATTCCCAGAAGGATATGGTGCTTTGAAGAGGGTACAGAAGAGGTTTACCAGGGTGTTGCCCTGGTTTGGAGGGTATTCGCTATGAGGAAAAGTTGGATAAACTCGGTTTGCTTTCACTTGAATATCGGAGGCTGAGGGGTGAACTGATCGAGGTTTACAAAATGATGAGAGACGTGGATAGAATGGATATTCAGAGGGTAAGAACATCAATTACCAAAGAACATTGTTCAAGATAAAAGGGAGAAAGGAGATGTGAGAGGTAAGGTTTTTACACAGAGAGTGGTGAATGCCTGGGATGCGCTGCCAGAGGAGGTGTTAGAATGATGTGGCACCTTGGCACAGCCTTGCGGGGCACCGCCTGTCAAAGAGGCCGGAGTCGCAGGGGCTGGAAGCGCAGAGGCCGGAGTCGCAGGGGCTGGAGTCGCAGGGGTCGGAGTCGAGCCCCAGGCCACACAGTTTGAACATAGAACATAGAACATAGAACAATACAGCACAGAACAGGCCCTTCGGCCTTCGATGTTGTGCCGACCAAAATAAAAGCAATGCCCCTCCAAACTAAACCATTCCCTTCTCTTCCATATACTTATCAATTAACCTCTTAAACGCCACCAAACTTGGCGCATCTACAACAACTGCAGGCAGGGCATTCCACTCCCTAATCACTCTTTGAGTAAAGAACCTACCTCTGATATCCGTCCTATAACTCATACCCCTTAATTTAAAGCTGTGTCCCCTCGTGCTAGCTTTCTCCATCCTAGGAAAAAGGCTAACACTGTCCACCCTATCTAAACCTCTAATCATCTTATATGCTTCAATAAGATCCCCTCGTAGCCGCCTCCTTTCTAACGAAAACAACCTCAAATCCCTCAACCTCTCTTCATAAGACCTGCCCTCCATACCAGGCAACATCCTGGTAAACCTCCGCTGTACCCTCTCCAATGCCTCCACATCTTTCTTATAATGTGGGACCAGAACTGCACACAATACTCCAAGTGCGGCCGCACTAGAGTTTTGTACAGTTGCAACATGATGCTGCCGCTCCTAAATTCAATCCCCCTACCAATAAAAGCTAAGACTCCATATGCCTTCTTAACAACTTTATCCACTTGGCTGCCTACTTTCAGTGATCTATTGACACATACACCAAGATCTTTCTGTTCCTCAACACTATTAAGAGCCCTACCATTAGCCCGATACTCTACACATTTATTGTTCCTGCCAAAGTGCATTACCTCACACTTTTCCACCTTAAACTCCATTTGCCACCTCTCGGCCCAGCTCTGCAACTTGTCCAAGTCACTCTGTAAACTAAAACACCCCTCTTCACTATCTACCACACCACCAACTTTAGTATCATCTGCAAATTTACTGATCCATCCCTCAATACCCTCATCCAGATCATTTATAAAAATTACAAACAGCATGGGCCCCAAAACAGACCCCTGAGGCACACCACTCGTCACCGAACTCCACGATAAATATCTCCCATCAACCACCACCCTCTGTCTTCTATCTGCCAGCCAATTCCTAATCCAATTAGCTAAATCACCCTCTATTCCACACATCTGCATTTTCTGTAGAAAATGCAGATGTGCCACACAGTTTGGAGATGAATTTTGCGGGAATAATGGTATTAAAGGCTGAGTTCCCATTGGTGGAAGGGTCAGGAATCAGATTACACCGATTTACGATGGATGGTTAAAGAAGCAGAGAGCAATCACCTTTCTAACGCAGTGAGTGGTTCGGATCTGGGGTACTCTGTCTGAGAGTGGGATAGAGGCTGAGTCAACTGTGTCATTCAAAAAAGGAATTGGGAAATTATCCAACAAGGAACATCTGTAGACCAATTGGGAAAAGGCAGGGAAGTGGGACTAGCTAAGATGCTCTTGCAGTGAGGCAGTATGAACATGATGGGCTGAATGGTCTCCTTATTTACTGTAATCATGCCATGATTCTACAGGGTAGCACAGTGGGTTAGCACTGCTGCTTCACAGCTCCGGTTGCCTGGGTTCGATTCCCGGCTCGGGTCACTGTCTGTGTGGAGTCTGTGTGGAGTACACATTCTCCCCGTGTCTGCGTGGCTTTCCTCTGGGTGCTCCGGTTTCCTCCCACAGTCCAAAGATGTGCGGGTTAGGTTGATTGGCCAGGCTGAGAAATTGTCCCTTGGTGTCCTGAGATGCTTAAGTTAGAGGGATTAGTGGGTATAATATGTAGGGATATGGGGGGTAGGGCCTGGGTGGGATTGTGTTTGGTGCAGACTTGATGGGCTGAAAGGCCTCTTTCTAGGATTTCTATGAAATAAAAGGGAGATGAGGTTAGGTCCTTGGATGAAGGGTGAGGGGTAGTGGATGGGGGGAATGGGGAGACACCAGAGATAACGGTGAGGGTTCAGGAAGAGATGCTCCACATCAGGGAGATAATCTGTTGATGGTGCTGTCTACCGAAATGGTTCGTTGTGAACATTTACTCAGCCTTGAATGTGGATTTAATTTATTTTACAAAATCTTCCATGTTACCTGCTGGTCAATAAGTGAGAAAAGTTAATCCCAGTTCACCCCAGAATCTGTATTGGGCAAGTTACCTTTTCAGGAGAGGTTGGACAGACTGAGCTTGTAACCGCTGGAGTTTAAAAGGATGAAGTGGTGACGTGATTGAGACAAACAATATCCTGAGTGGCCTTGACAGGCTTTTACATTTATTTATTGGTGTCACATTAACACTGCAATGAAGTTACTGTGAAAATCCCCTCGTTGCCACACTCTGGACCCTGTTCGGGTACACCGAGGGGAATTTTATCATGGCCAGTTCACCTAACCTGCACGACTGTGGAAGGAAACGGGAGCACCCGGAGGAAACCCACGCAGAAACAGGGAGAATGTGCAGTCTCCACACACAGTGACCCAAGCCGGGAATTGAACCAGGGTCCCTGGCGCTGTGAGGCAGCTGTGCTAACCTCACGCTATGAAGATCGAGTGACTTACTCCTGCTTCTTATGGTTTTTGTGTAATCTGGTTTTATTTCCTCTGGTTTGTCTATAAATAGTTGGGTTTTTTTTAATTGATCGACTGATTCAATTGCATAGAAATTTCTAGGAAGTGCAACAACGTTAAGCTCAACTGGACCATGCCAGTGATTATACCTCACCTCAATCTTTTCTCATCTCCACTACTTCTCTCCCCACTTATTGTCCCTCTTCCCGCTTATCAATCACCCATCAAAGCTATTGCTCCATAATAGTGGCCAGTTTTAATATCAGACCAGTGTTTTATGTGATTATGTGGTTTTATAAAGAATGAAAAATTTTCTCTGAAATGAGATTAATAACAGGGTCACAGAGCTCAAGGTAAAGATTAAAAAACAAACCCCTGTGATTCTGGAACCAAAAAACAGAAAATGCAGGATATTCACATCAGGGTTCTGTGAAAAAATAAATGGAGATTTTAACCTCGCAACAAACTCGGGTCCGTGTTGAATGGGACCAACATTTACAGAATTGCTATATCAGGAATGTCAGCTCCTGTTACAATATCCAGCAAAGGATTATTGTCGATATTATTAATGATTCCCCCCCCACCTCCCTTCAAATCTGCATCACCCATCTCCACAAAAGGAACTAGGATCATAGAAAATTACAGCTCAGAAACAGGCCTTTTGTCCCTTCTTGTCTGAGCCAAACAGTTTTTCTGCTTAGTCCCACTGACCTGCACTTGGACCATATCCCTCCACACCCCTCTCATCCATGAACCCGTCCAAGTTTTCTTGAATAGAACATAGAACATAGAACACTACAGCACAAACAGGCCCTTCGGCCCACAAGTTGTGCCGAACACATCAAAACCTACCCAGCCATAGACCTATCTATAACCCCCAATCCCATTGGATCCCATATACTCATCCAGAAGTTTTTTAAAAGACCCCAGCGAGTTCGCCTCGACCACCACCAACGACAGCCGATTCCATTCACTCACCACCCTCTGAGTAAAAAACTTTCCCCTAGCATCCCCTCTGTACTTGCTTCCCTGCACCTTAAATCTGTGCCCTCTCATCGCGACCATTTCAGCCCTGGGAAATAGTCTCTGAGAGTCCACCCTATCTAATCCTCTCAACATCTTGTAAACCTCTATCAAGTCGCCTCTCAACCTTCGTCTCTCCAGGGAGAACAGTCCCAGCTCCCTCAACCTGTCTTCATAAGGCATGCCTCCCAATCCAGGCAACATCCTTGTAAATCTACTCTGCACCCTTTCAATACCTTCCACGTCCTTCCTATAGTGAGGCGACCAGAACTGCGCACAGTACTCCAAGTGTGGTCTGACAAGGGTCCTATAAAGCTGCAGCATTACCTCCTGACTCCTGAACTCAATCCCTCGATGAATGAAGGCCAGTGCACCGTAAGCTTTCTTCACCACATCCTCCATCTGGGAGGCCGATTTGAGAGTCTTATGGACCCGGACCCCAAGATCCCTCTGCTCTTCCACACAGCTAAGACTCCTACCTTTGATAGTGTACTCATTCATCCCGTTGGATCTGCCAAAATGGACCACAACACATTTATCCGCGTTGAAGTCCATCTGCCACTTCTCCGCCCAGTCTTGCATCCTGTCGATGTCATGCTGCAACTTCTGACATCCCTCCAGACCATCCACAACACCACCGACCTTCGTGTCATCGGCGAACTTACTCACCCATCCCTCCACTTCCTCATCCAGGTCATTTATGAAAATGACAAACAGCAAGGGTCCTAGAACAGATCCCTGGGGCACTCCACTGGTGACCGACCTCCATGCAGAAAAAGAGCCATCCACAACCACCCTCTGCCTTCTGCAGGCAAGCCAGTTCTGGATCCACAAGGCCAAAGCCCCTTGGATCCCATGGCCTCTCACCTTCTCAAGAAGTCTTGCATGGGGGACCTTGTCAAATGCCTTGCTGAAGTCCATGTACACCACGTCCACTGCTCTTCTTTCGTCAATGTGTTCAGTCACATTTTCGAAGAACTCAATTAAGCTCGTAAGGCACGACCTGCCTTTTACAAAACCATGCTGACTATTTCTAATCAACCTAAACTTCTCCAAATGCTCGTAAATCTTGTCCCTCAGAAGCCTCTCCATCAGCTTACCAACCACTGAGGTCAGACTCACCGGTCGGTAATTTCCAGGACTATCCCTGTTCCCTTTCTTGAAAATAGGGACCACATCCGCAATCCTCCAATCCTCCGGAACCTCTCCCGTCTCCATCGACGACGCAAAGATCATCGCCAGGGGCTCTGCAATGACATCCCTCACCTCCCACAATAACCTGGGGTACATCCCATCTGGTCCCAGAGACTTGTCTATCTTGATAGCATTTAAAAGTTCTAACACATCCGCTTCCTTAATATCTACATACTCAATCTTTTCAGTCTGCCGCAAACTTGTAGTGCATCCTCCCAGATCACTTTCCACCGTGAATACTGAGGCAAAGTACTCATTAAGCACCTCTGCCATTTCTTCCGGTTCCATACAGACTTTTCCCCCTTCACCTTTATAGGTCCTATCCCTTCTCTTCTCATCCTTTTACTTTTCACATATTTGTAGAAGGCCTTGGGATTCTCCTTAATCCTACCAGCCAAGGCCTTCTCATGACCCTTCTGGCTCTCCTAATTTCCTTTTTAAGCTCTCTTCTATAAGCCTTATACTTCTCTAGATCCCCAACATCTCCTAGCTCTTTGAACCTTTTATACACCTTTCTTTTCTTCCTGACTAGGTTCACCACAGCCTTCATGCACCACGGTTCCCTCGACCTACCAAAACCTCCTTGTCTCACTGGAACGTTGTCGCGCAGAGCTCCAGACAAGCATTCCTTGAATATCTGCCATCTTCCTTCTGTGCTTTTCCCCAAGAACACCTCCTTCCAGTTTATTTGCCCCAACATCTGCCTGATGTCTTCATATTTCCCCTTATTCCAGACAAACACCTTCCCAGCCTGCCTGATCCTATCCTTTTCCAATGCAAGGGTGAAGGAGATAGAATTATGATCTCCATCCCCAAGATGCTCTCCTACCGAGAGATCCATCACCTGTCCTGGTTCATTAGCTAGTACCAGGTCCAGTACAGCCTCTCCTCTCGTAGGCTTGTCCACGTGCTGTGTCAGGAAACCCTCCTGAACACACCTAACAAACTCCTCCCCATCCAAACCCCTTACACTTGGGATATTCCAGTCGATGTTTGGGAAATTGAAGTCTCCCATCACAACAACTCTGTTATTTCTACATCTCTCCAGTATCTGTTTCCCTATCTGCACCTCAACTTCCCTGTCACTATTGGGCGGCCTATAGAATACACCCAGCAAAGTCACCGACCCTTTGCTATTCCTAACTTCCACCCACAGAGACTCCGTAGACATTCCCTCCTCGGTATCCACCTTCTCTGCAGCCATGACACTGTCCCTGATCAACAGTGCCACTCCACCACCTCTTTTGCCTCCCTCCCTGTCCTTCCTGAAGGATCTGAATCCCGGGACCTGTAGTACCCAGTCCTGTCTCTGAGACATCCAAGTCTCTGTAATGGCCAAATGTTAAAAGTGACCCCGCATTTATCCGGCAGCTCATTCCACACTCCCACCACTCTCTGTGTGAAGAATCCCTCCTAATATTCCCTTTAAACTTTTCTCCTTTCACCCTTAACCCATACCCTCTGGTTTTTTTTCTCCTCGAGCCTCAGTGGAAAAAGCCTGCTTGCATTCACTCCATCAATACCCTTAAAATCTTATACACCTCAATCAAATCTCCCCTCATTCTTCTACACTCCAGGGAATAAAATCCTAACCTATTCAATCTCTCTCTCTGTAACTCTGATTCTCAAGTCCCGGCAACATCCTCGTGAACTTTCTCTGCACTCTTTCAACCTTATTTACATCCTTCCTGTAACTTGGTGACCAAAACCGCACACAATACTCTAAATTCAGCCTCACCAATGCCTTATATAACCTCACCATAATATACTCACTTTGATTTATAAAGGCCAATGTTCCAAAAGTATTCTTTACAATCCTGTCCATCTGTAACGCCACTTTTGGGGAATTATGTATCTGTGTTCCCAGATCCCTCTGTTCCAATGCACTCTTCAAAGTCCTACCATTTACCTTGTATGTTCTACCTTGATTTGTCCTTCCAAAGTGCAATACCTCACACTTACCTGCATTAAACTCCAACTACTGCCACCCAGCTCCAACCAGCCCATCCTTCAACACAAATTCGCCTCCTGAATGTGTGCCTCCCAAATGCCCAGAACTCCATGGGGCAGGATTTTCCACACTCACCCCAAAACTGAGGTCCGCTCCTCGCCTGCTCCGATCCTGGAGGGGGCAGAACAGGAATATTCAGCCCCATACTTGAATCTCTCGGGTGAGATCTCACATCCCCTGGACCCAAATCAGGTGATAAAGGAAGTGAATGGAATGTTGACGTTTGTAACTAAAGGGGTAGCATCTAAAGATAAGGAAATATTGTTGTAACTACAAGGTGAGGCTGCTCCTGGAGTATTGTATATTGGTCCCCTTATTTAAGGAAAGGTGTAGTGAGATTGGAGGCAGGTCAGAGAAGGTTCACTGATTCCAGAGATGAGGGGGTTTGTCGTAAGAAGAGAGATTGAACAGTTTAGGCCGATACTCTCCGGAATTGAGAAGAATGAGGGAGATCAAATTGAGATGATGAAAGGTTCTGGATAAAGTAGACATGGAACAGATGCTTCCTCTTGTGGGATATTCTAGGATGAGAGGTCAGAATCCTAGGATAAGGGATAGTAAATTTAAAACAGAGCTAGAGAGAAACTCCCTCTCCCAGAGGGTTGTGAACCTGTGGAATTCACTCCCCCAAAGTGCGGTGGGTGTTGGGACAGTGAGTAAATAGAAGGAGGAGTTAGACAGATTTTGAATTGGGAATGGGGGTGAAGGGTTATAGGGAGAAGGCAGGAAAATGGGGAGGAGGAATGTATCAGCCATGATCAGGGTGGACTCGATGGACTGAATGGTCTAATTCTGAGTTTTATGAACTCATAAGTCGCAAATGACATTCCCATGTGACTATGGTCGAGTAAGTGACTGATCCTCATTCTGCCAGACCTATTAGTGATCTTTGACATGGAAATATTCACCTCCCACTCCTCATTCTCATTATTCACCTGGCAACATCCAATCACAGCCAGAGAATCACCCGCAATGGCTTCTCATCCAATCCCACGCCACGGTGCAGTGTTTAGCACAGCTACCCCCCCCCCCCCCCCCCCCCCCACACACACACACACACACACACACCGGCGGCCTGGGATCCAGGTTCGATTCCAGCCTTGGGTCAGTGCAGAGTTTGCACATTCTCCCTGTGTCTCCGTGGGTTTCCTCTAGATGCTCCAACTCTCCGCCGATGCGCAGATTAGGAGGATTGGCCATGCTAAATCATCTCTTAGTGTCCCAAGTTGCCTAGGTTCGGGAGAGCAGCAGGAAAAATACATGGGGTTAAGAGAGTAGGGCCTGGGTGGGAAGTTCTGTTGAAGGGTCAGTACAGACTCAATGGGCTGAATGGCCTCTATCTGCACTGGGGGGGATTCTATGATTACCTATGAAAAGCTCACAGTGGAAGTGGTGTGTCACCATCTCACTCCTTCAACAACATCTTCCAGTCTCTACCCCCAAGAAGGAGAAGATCAGCAGGGAACATCAACATGCAAAAGGCTAACATCACAAACCAGACGGTTTTGGAGCTCTATCGCTGTTCCTTCATTGTTACTGGGTCAAAATCCTGGAGCTCCTTTTCCAGCACTGTGGGGGTATCGACACTGTACGAAGTCTCACAACATCAGGTTAAAATCCAACAGGTTTATTCGACAGTAAACGCCGCGAGTTTTCGGAAACGCTGCTCCTTCGTCAGGTGAGTGGAAAGTTCTGATCAGAGACAGGGCATTAATGAGACTGTACTTATCCCAGTCCAATGGCAGCATCTCCACATCCGGGGTATCTACACCACACAGACACCAGGGTGACAATTGTTGAGCTTGGCTTTTTGCTCGCTGGGTGTATGACAGTGATGTTAAATCCTGGTTCCTACACCCACCCAGCCAGTACAGGAACTGTGTGGGGCAGGGTGGGGAGGCGGGGAGGGGACAGATTCGTTCTGCAGTTGAATAACCACCTGTCTTTCCTCTCAGGGGAGAAGTGTCGGAGTTTTATAGATTTGACCCCCGTCACACAGCAAGGTGAGCGGGCACCAGCTCTACAGGGTGGGCTGTGGATTGGAGGGATGGAGGAGAGAGAGGGGAGGGGATGGGGGCGGTGGAGGGGGTGAGGGATGGAGGAGGTTAGGGATGGGGGTGGGATTGTGTGTGAGCTGTGGAATGGGTGAGGGAGAGTTGGAGGGGGAGGGAAGTTGGGGAGCATGAGCAGGGAAGTGGGGAGGAGGTGTGTGTTGTGAGCTGTGGAGTGGGTGAAGGAGAGAGTGAGAGACATGGGAGAGTGAGAGGGAGAGGGGGAGGGAGGTGGGGTAAGGGAGAGGTTTGAGGGGTAGGAGTGATGTGGGGATGGAGGGGAGTGAGAGAGAGAGAGTGAGGGGAGTAATGGGGAGGGAGAGGAGCAGAGGGTAAGGATGAGAAGGAGTTTGAGGGGAAGGCAAGGGGTTGGGGATGGGGCAGGTGAGGGTGAGGGGGTGAGGGGTTGGATGAGAGGGCGGGTGAGGGTAAGGGGTGAGTGAGGGGTTTGGGTGGGGGCGGGGATTGGGGATGGGGAGGATAAGGAGGAGGGTGAAGGGGAGGAGGAGAATGGGGGAGGGTGAGGGGCTATGGATGGGAGGGGGAGGGGGTTGGATGAGGGAGAGGGGATGGAGACGGAGGGGTTAGAGGATGGGGAGGAGGAGGGTAAGGAGGAGGGTGAGGGAGAGGAGGAAGGTGAGGAGAACGGTTTGGATGAGGGGGAAGGGATGGGAGAAGGGGAAGGGTGTGAGAGAGTTGAGGATCGGGAGAGGGAGGGAGAGGGTGAGGGGTTGGGAATGGAGTTGGGTGAGGGGGAAATGAGGACAAGGGGGTTGAGAATGAGGAGGGAGAGGGTGAGGGGTTGAGGATGAGGGAGAGAGAGGGTGAGGGGTTGAGGATGGGGAGGGAGAGGGTGAGGGTTGAGGATGAGGAGGGAGGGGAGAGGTTGAGGATGAGGAGGGAGGGGTGAGGATGAGTGAGGATGGGGAGGAGAGGGTGAGGGGTTGAGGATGAGGAGGGAGAGGGTGAGGAGTTGAGGATGAGGGGGGGAGGGTGAGAGGTTGAGGATGAGAGGGATGAGGGGTTGAGGATGAGGAGGAGAGGGTGAGGGTTGAGGATGAGGGAGAGAGAGGTGAGGGTTGAGGATGGGGAGGGAGAGGGTGGGTTGAGGATGATGAGAGGGGGAGGGAGAGGGGTGAGGGGTTGGGATGGGGAGGGTGAGAGGATGAGGGAGGGGAGGGTGAGAGGTTGAGGATGAGGGAGGAGAGGGTGAGGGTTGAGGATGGGGGAGGGTGAGGGGTTGAGGATGAGGGAGGGGGAGGTGAGAGGTTGAGGATGAGGAGGGAGAGGGTGAGGGGTTGAGGATGAGGGAGGGTGAGGGTTGAGGGACGAGAGAGGGCGAGGGGTTGAGGATGGGAGGGAGGGTTGAGGATGAGGGAGTGAGGGATTAGGGTGAGGGGTTGAGGATGAGGGAGGGAGAGGGTGAGGGGCTGAGGATGAGGAGGGAGAGGGGTTGAGGATGAGGGAGGGTGAGGGGTTGAGGATGGGGAGGGGGAGGGGGAGGGGGTGAATTCTTAATGATGGATCTTA
Organism: Sphyrna mokarran; assembly: GCA_024679065.1. NCBI lineage: Eukaryota > Metazoa > Chordata > Chondrichthyes > Carcharhiniformes > Carcharhinidae > Sphyrna > Sphyrna mokarran. The sequence continues at coordinate 1,095,860 of JAGIQG010000034.1, read as the reverse complement.
TTTTAAATCCAGGATTGAACAAAAACAAAGATAAAACTGACTTTGGGAATGAGGGGATTGTGTTGAAATGTAAATCTCACTGAAATGAAGGATTCTGCTCAGTTCCTGCTTTGGGAGGAGATTGAGATTATACAAGATCCCAACAGCTCAATGGCCTGTGCTCTCTGACTCTCTCTGAATCTATCCGCTGTCTCCAATCTGGTCTGTACCTTGCTCTCTCTCTCTTCACCACTATCCTTGCCCTTTGTGAGCGGTTCAGTATTAATCTGTAGGCTTCTGTCTGTCTCACTATTTACCCATCATTCTCTCTCTGCCCTTGCGTTTCTAGAGCATAGAACATAGAACACTACAGCACAAATAGGCCCTTCGGCCCACAAGTTGTGTCGATCATATCCCTACCTACCAGGCCATAGAACTATCTGTAAATCCCAATCCATTATATCCCATATGCTCATCCAGAAGTCTCTTAAAAGACCCCAGCAAGTTTGCCTCTACCACCACTGATGGCAGCCGATTCCACTCACTCACCACCCTCTGAGTGAAAAACTTACCTCTAACATCTCCTCTGTACTTGCCCCCCAGCACCTTAAACCTGTGTCGTCTCGTAGTGACCATTTCAGCCCTGGGAAAATAGTCTCTGAGAGTCCACCCTATCTATTCCTCTCAACATCTTATAAACCTCTATCAGGTCGCCTCTCAACCTTCATCTCTCTAGGGAGAAGAGACCCAGCTCCCTCAACCTATCCTCATAAGGCCTGCCTCCCAATCCAGGAAAATCCTTGTAAATCTCCTCTGCATCCTCTGAATAGCTTCCACATCCTTCCTATAGTGAGGTGACCAGAATTGCGCACAGTACTCCAGGTGGGGTCTGACAAGGGTCTTATAAAGTTGCAGCACTACCTCCCGACTCCTGAACTCAATCCCTCTATTAATGAAGGCCAGTACACTGTAAGCCTTCTTGACCACATCCTCCACCTGCAAGGCTGATTTAAGAGTCCTATGGACCCAGACCCCAAGATCCTTCTGCTCCTCTACACAGCTAAGACTCCTACCCTTGATATTGTACTCCTTCATCCCATTGAACTTGCCAAAATGGACCATCACACATTTATCTGCGTTGAAGTCCATCTGCTATCTGTTTCTCTGTTTTTCTCTTTTACCCTTTCTCTGGTTTATTGTGTTTCTCACAGTTTCATAGAAATATAGAATATGAGTCGGAATAGGATTGGCATGGTGGCACAGTTGGTTAACACTGCTGCCTCGCAGCACAAGAAACCCGAGTTCAATTCCAGCGTTTGGTCAGTGTCTTTGTGGAGCCTGCACATTCTCCCTGTATCTGCATGGATTTCCTCTGGGTGCTCCACTTTCCTCCTACAGGCTAAAGATGTGCAGTTTGACAAAGTCCCTCATGGGAGGTTAGTCGAGAAGGTCAAGGCAAATGGGATACAAGGACAGGTAGCTGGATGGATAAGTAACTGGCTTGGTAATAGGAGACACAGAGTAATAGTGGAAGGGTTTTCGTTAGAAAGGAGGCGGCTAAGAGGGGATCTTATTGAAGCATATAAGATGATTAGAGGTTTAGATAGGGTGGACAGTGATAGCCTTTTTCCTAGGATGGAGAAAGCTAGCACGAGGGGACACAGCTTTAAATTAAGGGGTATGAGTTATAGGACGGATATCAGAGGTAGGTTCTTTACTCAAAGAGTGATTAGGGAGTGGAATGCCCTGCCTGCAGCTGTTGTAGATGCGCCAAGTTTGGTGGCGTTTAAGAGGTTAATTGATAAGTATATGGAAGAGAAGGGAATGGTTTAGTTTGGAGGGGCATTGCTTTTTATTTTGGTCAGCACAACATCGAAGGCCGAAGGGCCTGTTCTGTGCTGTATTGTTCTATGTTCTATGTTCTATGGGTGTTTCTCTAGCTGGAGGTCGGTCACTAGTGGTGTGCTGCAGGGCTCGGTACTGGGACCTCTTCTATTTGTAATATACATAAATGACTTGGAAGAGGGAGTAAGTGGAGTGATCAGCAAGTTTGCAGACCATACAAAGATGGCTGGACTTGCGGATAGCGAGGAGCATTGTCAGGCGATGCAGCAGGACATAGATAGGCTGGTAGCTTGGGCAGACAGATGGCAGATGGAATTCAATCCTGATAAATGTGAGGTGATGCATTTCGGGAGAAAGAATGTAGGGGGGAGGAATATGATAAAGGGTAGACCAATTAAAAGTATAGAAACGCAGAGGGACCTGGGGGTGCAGGTGAACAAGTCTCTGAAGGTGGCAGAGCAAGTGGAGAAGGTTGTGAAGAAAGCATATAGTATGCTAGCCTTTATAGGAAGGGGTATAGAGTACAAGAGCTGGCCTTTAATGTTGCAGTTGTATAAAACATTGGTTAGACCTCATTTGGAATACTGCGTCCAGTTCTGGTCGCCTAACAACCTTAAGGACATAGAACATAGAACATAGAACATTACAGCACAGAACAGGCCCTTCGGCCTTCGATGTTGTGCCGACCAAAATAAAAAGCAATGCCCCTCCAAACTAAACATTCCCTTCTCTTCCATATACTTATCAATTAACCTCTTAAACGCCACCAAACTTGGCGCCTCTACAACAGCTGCAGGCAGGGCATTCCACTCCCTAATCACTCTTTGAGTAAAGAACCTACCTCTGATATCCGTCCTATAACTCATACCCCTTAATTTAAAGCTGTGTCCCCTCGTGCTAGCAGGACGTGGAGACTCTGGAGAGAGTGCAGAGGAGGTTTATCAGGATGCTGCCTGGTATGGAAGGTCTGAGTTATGAGGAGAGATTAGGCAAATTGGGACTGTTTTCCTTAGAAAGACGTAGACTTAGAGGAGATCTGATAGAGGTGTACAAGATTTTGAAGGGGACAGATAGAGTAAACAGGGCTAAGCTTTTTCCAAGGATGGACTCAAATAGCACGAGGGGTCACGGGCTTAGGGTGAGGGGGGTAAGGTATAATTTGGATGCTAGGGGGAGTTTTTTCACACAGAGGGTGGTGGGGGTATGGAATGCGCTGCCAAGTAAAGTGGTGGAGGCAGGTACTCTGGAGTTATTTAAGAAATACTTAGATGGGCACATGAACAGAATGGGAATGGAGGGGTATAGAAAACTGATTTAAAATAGGGATCATGAGCCTTGGGAGTCCCTGGGAAGTGTGTAAATAGATGATGATATTGATGTACTTGTTTTTATCCTACAGGTGCTTTGGTCCACCTTGTTGTCTAACGAGGGGCATACACGCGATGGGTCGTGAGAGGGCTGCTCTTGGATCTTTTGAGAGTATCCTATGCTTCACGTCGTTAGTGTACGCTTGACCTGGACCATTTGATGGGCAACACGACAGCTCAGTGACTATCGCTGTGCTGTGCAGATACATGAATTTGGGTCTGTGTCTGTGGGAGTTTGCGCATTCTCCCCGTGCTTGTGTGGGTTTTCTCCGGGAGCTCCAGTTTCCTCCCACATCCCAAAGATGTGCTCTTAGGCTAATTGGCGAAACAAATTCTCCCTAAATTGTATCAAATTTGGTTTTTAATCCATAGATCTATAAATATGGACAGGGATCGTGGGTAGACGTGGGAATATCGGGGTGGCGGCGCGGCTCGTTGGGCCGAAGGGCCTGTTTCCTGTGCTGTTTTGTTCTTTGTTCTTTGATTGGTTGATTGGACTGTGCTAAATTGCCCTTTGGTACCTAAAGATTAGCCATGGTAAACGTATAGCGTTCTGGGACCTGGGTAAGATGCTCTGTCAGACTCGATGGGTCAAATGTCCTCCTTCTCCACTGTAGGGATTCTGTGGCTCTATTTGAGCCTGCTCAGCCAATCAATATAATCCTGGGGTAACTCTCTTTTTCAATGCTACATTCCTGCTTTCTCCCCATATCCCTTGACGCCACTAAAATTGAAAAATTAATCAATCTCTTTCTTGAATATATTCAGTGATGTGGCCTCCACTGCTCTCTGTGGTTGAGAATTGGACAGATTCACCTCCCTCAGTGAAGAATCTCAGCCCTAAATGGTCTACCCCATATCCTGAGACAGTGCCCTCCAGCTCGAGAATTCCCAACCAGGAAAACATCCTCCCTGGATCCAGTCTGCCCAGTGCTGATAGAATCTTGTACATTTCATCCCTGTCATTTCAGAGACTTGGGTAGAGCAGGTTCAAGAATGGATGTTGCAGGTTCCGGGGTTCAAATGCTTTAGTCGGAGTAGAGAAGGAGGTAGAAGAGGGGGAGGAGTGGCATTATTAGTCAAAGACTGTATCACAGTGACAGAGAAGAAGTTTGATGAGGACTTGTCTGTTGAGGAAGTATGGGCTGAGATTAGAAACAGGAAAGGAGAGGTCACCCTGTTGGGAGTCTTTTATAGACCTCCTAAAAGTTCTAGAGAGGTTGAGGAAAGGATTGCCAAGTCAATTCTGGTCAGGAGTGAAAGTAATAGGGTAATTGTTATGGGGGACTTTAACTTTACTAATATTGATTGGAATAGCTATAGCTCTAGCTCGTTAGAGGGGTCAGTTTTCGTACAAAGTGTGCAGGAAGGTTTTTTGCTCAGTATGTAGATAGGCCAACTAGAGGTGAGGCTACATTGGATTTGGTGCTGGGCAATGAGCCAGACCAGGTGTTAGACTTGGAAGTTGGTGAACATTTTGGTGATAGTGACCACAATTCGTTACGTTCACCTTAGTGATGGATAGGGATAGGCATGAAGCTGGGGGCAGTAGTTATAGCTGGGGGAAGGGTAATTATGAGGCCATCAGGAGAGAATTAGGGTGCATAGATTGGACTAGGAAACTACAGGGACTGGGAACATCTGGAATGTGGTGCTTATTCAAGGAGCAGCTGCTGCGAGTCCTTGATAAGTATGTCCCTGTCAGGCAAGGAGGAAATGGTCGAGTAAGAGAACCTTGGTGTACGAAAAAAGTTGATTTGCTGGTTAAAAGGAAAAGGAGGCTTATGTCAGGATGAGGCTTGAAGGCTCGGTTAGTGCAATGGATAGCTATAGATTAGCCAGGAGGGAGCTAAAGAGTGAATTGAGGAGAGCTAAGAGAGGACACGAGAAGACTTTGGCTGATAGGATTAAGGAGAATCCTAAAGCTTTCTTTAGATATGTTAAGAATAGAAGATTGGTTATGGCAAGATTAGGGCCAGTCATAGACAGCAGTGGGAAGTTGTGCGTGGAGCCTGAAGAGATTGGAGAGGTACTGAATAAATATTTCTCTTCGGTATTCACGCAGGGTGATGTAAATGTAGTTATGGAGAACACTGAGGTACAGGGTTGCAAATTGGGAAGTATTGAAGTAGATAGGGAGGATGTGCTAGATATTCTCGAGGGTTTGAAGTTGGATAAGTCCCCTGGGCCGGACGGGATTTACCCTAGGATTCTCTGGGAGGCAAGAGAGGAGATTGCAGAGCCTCTGGCTCTGATCTTCAGGTCGTCGTTGGTTACGGGTGTGGTTCCGGAGGACTGGAGGATAGCGAATGTGGTCCCATTGTTCAAGAAGGGGAAGAGAGACCTTCCAGGGAATTATAGGCCAGTGAGTCTTACTTCTGTTGTGGGCAAAGTATTGGAGAGAATTATTAGGGATAGGATTTATAGTTATTTAGAGAGAAATGAATTGATTGGGGATAGTCAGCATGGTTTTGTGAAGGGTAGGTCATGCCTTACTAACCTCATTGAGTTTTTTGAAAAAGTGACCAAAGAGGTGGATGGGGGTAAGGCGGTTGATGTAGTATATATGGACTTTAGTAAGGCGTTTGATAAGGTGGCCCATGGAAGACTTCTGCAGAAAATGCAGATGTATGGGATAGAGGGTGATTTAGCTAATTGGATTAGGAATTGGCTAGCAGATAGAAGACAGAGGGTGGTGGTTGATGGGAGATATTCATCGTGGAGTTCGGTGACAAGTGGTGTACCTCAGGGGTCTGTTTTGGGGCCCCTGCTGTTTGTAATTTTTATAAATGATCTGGATGAGGGTATTGAAGGATGGATTAGTAAATTTGCAGATGACACTAAAGTCGGTGGAGTGGTAGATAGTGAAGAGGGGTGTTATAGTTTGCAGAGAGACTTGGACAAGTTGCAGAGCTGGGCCGAGAGGTGGCAAATGGAGTTTAATGTGGAAAAGTGTGAGGTAATGCACTTGGCAGGAATAATAAATGTGTAGAGTATAGGGCTAATGGTAGGATTCTTAGTAGTCTAGATGAACAGAGGGATCTTGGTGTGTATGTGCATAGATCCCTGAAAGTAGGCAGTCAAGTCGAGAAGGTTGTTAAGAAGGCATATGGAGTCTTAGCTTTTATTGGTAGGGGATTGAATTTCGGAGCCGCAACGTCATGTTGCAACTGTACAAAACTCTAGTGCGGCCGCACTTGGAGTATTGTGTGCAGTTCTGGTCCCCACATTATAAGAAAGATGTGGAGGCATTGGAGGGTACAGAGGAGGTTTACCAGGATGTTGCCTGGTATGGAGGGCAGGTCTTATGAAGAGAGGCTGAGGGATTTGAGGTTGTTTTCGTTAGAAAGGAGGCGGCTAAGAGGGGACCTATCGAAACATATAAGATGATTAGAGGTTTAGATAGGGTGGACAGTGATAGCCTTTTTCCTAGGATGGAGAAAGCTAGCACGAGGGGACACAGCTTTAAATTAAGGGTGATAGTTTAGGACGGATATCAGAGGTAGGTTCTTTACCCAAAGGTGGTTCGGGAGTGGAATGCCCTGCCTGCAGCAGTTGTAGATGCGCCAAGTTTGGTGGCGTTTAAGAGGTTAGTTGATAAGTATATGGAAGAGAAGGGAATGGTTTAGTTTGGAGGGGCATTGCTTTTTATTTGGTCGGCACAACATCGAAGGCCGAAGGGCCTGTTCTGTGCTGTATTGTTCTATGTTCTATGTTCTATGTCCTATGTTCTATGTCTCCTGCTGCTCTTCAACTCATCTCCACCCTCTGCCCCAGTTTTCCTTCTCTCTTTCACTGTGTGTATCTCCTGTCCTGTTCTATCTACATCCAATTCACTCTATCCCTCACTGTTATCTACACTCTCTTCCTCAAGTGGATCAGTATTCCCACTTGGAATACTGTGTGCAGTTCTGGTCACCTCACTATAGGAAGGACGTGGAAGCTATTGAAAGGGTGCAGAAGAGATTTACAAGGATGTTGCCTGGATTGGGAGGCATGCCTTATGAAGATAGGTTGAGGGAGCTAGATCTCTTCTCTCTGGAGAGACGAAGGTTAGAGAGGCGACCTGATAGAGGTTTATAAGATGTCGAGAGGAATAGATAGAGTGGATTCTCGGAGGCTATTCCCAGGGCTGAAATGGTCACTATGAGAGGACACAGGTTTAAGGTGCTGGGGGGGTAAGTACAGAGGAGATGTTAGAGTAAGTTTTTCACTCAGAGGGTGGTGAGTGAATGGAATCGGTTGCTGTCAGTGGTGGTAGAGGCAAATTTGCTGGGGTCTTTTAAGAGACTTCTGGATGAGTCCATGGGATTTAATGGGATTGGGAGTTACAGATAGTTCTATGGCCTGGTGGGTACTGAAATGATTGCACAACTTGTGGGACTGAGGGGCCTGTTTGTGCTGTAGTGTTCTATGTTCTATGTTCTAAGTCTCCTGTGCTGTCTATTTGCCACTCATTCCCCTCTTTAATCCACATTTTCTCACTGGATTATAACGAAGATATAATTAGCACACATTGAGACTGATAATTACTGAGTGTCCAAAGCTCCCTCAGTTCTCTCCTTCTCTCCTGTGGGGCAGGTATTCTGTGGCTCTCGGGTGTGTTTCGGAAGTTCTACATTGCCCTGCTCTCAATTAGTTTCTTCTTGATGGGATTGGATTTGTGTTTGTCGAGGAAACCCCACTTGCGGATCAAACTCAATGCATTGCAGCCATTTTCTCTGTCTTGTCTGGTAAGTGAGTATCTAAAACCACAGGACTACCCGCAGGTGAGTAAAGGAATTCTCTCTCTACACTGTCCCCCCATAAACACTCCCAGGACAGGTACAGCACGGGGTTAGATACAGAGTAAAGCTCCCTCTACACTGTCACTTATCAAACACTCCCAGGACAGGTACAGCACAGGGTTAGATACAGAGTAAAGCTCCCTCTACACTGTCCCCCCATCAAACATTCCCAGGACAGGTACGGCACGGGGTTAGATACAGAGTAAAGATACTAAAGCCCCTCTACACTGTCCCCCCATCAAACATTCCCAGGACAGGTACGGCACGGGGTTAGATACAGAGTAAAGCTCCCTCTACACTGTCCCCATCAAACACTCCCAGGACAGGTACAGCACGGGGTTAGATACAGAGTAAAGCTCCCTCTACACTGTCCCCCCATCAAACACTCCCCACCAGGACAGGTACAGCACGGGTTAGATACAGAGTAGCTCCCTCTACACTGTCCCTTATCAAACACTCCCAGGACAGGTACAGCACGGGGTTAGATACAGAGTACTGAGGTACAGGGTTGCAAATTGGGAAGTATTGTAGTAGATAGGGAGGATGTGCTAGAAATTCTCGAGGTTTGAAGTTGGATAAGTCCCCTGGGCCGGACGGGATTTACCCTAGGATTCTCTGGGAGGCAAGAGAGGAGATTGCAGAGCCTCTGGCTCTGATCTTCAGGTCTCGTTGGTTACGGGTGTGGTTCCGGAGGACTGGAGGATAGCGAATGTGGTCCCATTGTTTAAGAAGGGGAAGAGAGACCTTCCAGGGAATTATAGGCCAGTGACTCTTACTTCTGTTGTGGGCAAGGTATTGGAGAGAATATTAGGGATACGATTTATAGTTATTTAGAGAGAAATGAATTGATTGGGGATAGTCAGCATGGTTTCGTGAAGGGTTAGGTCATGCCTTACTAACCTCATTGAGTTTTTTGAGAAAGTGACCAAAGAGGTGGATGGGGTAAGGCGTTTGATGTAGTATATATGGACTTTAGTAAGGCGTTTGATAAGGTGGCCCATGGAAGACTTCTACAGAAAATGCCAGATGTGTGGAATAGAGGGTGATTAGCTAATTGGATTAGGAATTGGCTGGCAGATAGAAGACAGAGGGTGGTGGTTGATGGGAGATATTCATCGTGGAGTTCGGTGACAAGTGGTGTGCCTCAGGGGTCTGTTTTGGGGCCCCTGCTGTTTGTAATTTTTATAAATGATCTGGATGAGGGTATTGAGAGATGGATCAGTAAATTTGCAGATGACACTAAAGTCGGTGGAGTGGTAGATAGTGAAGAGGGGTGTTATAGTTTACAGAGTGACTTGGACAAGTTGCAGAGCTGGGCCGAGAGGTGGCAATGGAGTTTAGAACATAGAACAATACAGCACAGAACAGGCCCTTCGGCCTTCGATGTTGTGCCGACCAAATAAAAGCAATGCCCCTCCTAACTAAACCATTCCCTTCTCATCCATATACTTATCAACTAACCTCTTAAACGCCACCAAACTTGGCGCATCTACAACAGCTGCAGGCAGGGCATTCCACTCCCTAATCACTCTTTGAGTAAAGAACCTACCTCTGATATCCGTCCTATAACTCATACCCTTAATTTAAAGTTGTGTCCCCTCGTGCTAGCTTTTTCCATCCTAGGAAAAAGGCTATCACTGTCCACCCTATCCAAACCTCTAATTATCTTATATGTTTCAATAAGATCCCCCCTTAGCCGCCTCCTTTCTAACGAAAACAACCTCAAATCCTTCAACCTCTCTTCATAGGACTGCCCTCCATACCAGGCAACATCCTAGTAAACCTCCTCTGTACCCTCTCCAATGCCTCCACACTTTCTTTATAATGTGGCGACCAGAACTGCACACAATACTCCAAGTGCGGCCGCACTAGAGTTTTGTACAGCTGCAACATGATGCTGCGGCTCCTAAATTCAATCCCCCTACCAATAAAAGCTAAGACTCCATAAGCCTTCTTAACAACTAATTGGAAAGTGTGAGGTAATGCACTTTGGCAGAAACAATAAATGTGTAGAGTATAGGGCTAATGGTAGGGCTCTTAATAGTGTTGAGGAACAGAAGGATCTTGGTGTATGTGTCAATAGATCCCTGAAAGTAGGCAGTCAAGTGGATAAAGTTGTTAAGAAGGCATATGGAGTCTTAGCTTTTATTGGTAGGGGGATTGAATTTAGGAGCCGCAGCATCATGTTGCAACTGTACAAAACTCTAGTGCGGCCGCACTTGGAGTATTGTGTGCAGTTCTGGTCCCCACATTATAAGAAAGATGTGGAGGCATTGGAGAGGGTACAGAGGAGGTTTACCAGGATGTTGCCTGGTATGGAGGGCAGGTCCTATGAAGAGAGGTTGAAGGATTTGAGGTTGTTTTCGTTAGAAAGGAGGCGGCTAAGAGGGGATCTTATTGAAGCATATAAGATGATTAGAGGTTTAGATAGGGTGGACAGTGATAGCCTTTTTCCTAGGATGGAGAAAGCTAGCACGAGGGGACACAGCTTTAAATTAAGGGGTATGAGTTATAGGACGGATATCAGAGGTAGGTTCTTTACTCAAAGAGTGATTAGGGAGTGGAATGCCCTGCCTGCAGCTGTTGTAGATGCGCCAAGTTTGGTGGCGTTTAAGAGGTTAGTTGATAAGTATATGGAAGAGAAGGGAATGGTTTAGTTAGGAGGGGCATTGCTTTTTATTTTGGTCGGCACAACATCGAAGCCGAAGGGCCTGTTCTGTGCTGTATTGTCTATGTTCTATGTTCTATGTTCTAAAGCTCCTCTACACTGTCCCTTATCAAACACTCCCAGGACAGGTACAGCACGGGGTTAGATACAGAGTAAAGCTCTCTCCACACTGTCTCCATCAAACACTCCCAACAGGTCAGCACGGGGTAGATACCTCTCTACACTGTCCCATCAACACTCCCAGGACAGTACAGCAGGGGGTTAGATACAGAGTAAAGCTCCCTCTACACTGTCCCCATCAAACACTCCCAGGACAGGTACAGCACGGGGTTAGATACAGAGTAAAGCTCCCTCTACACTGTCCCCCATCAAACACTCCCAGGACAGGTACAGCACGGGTTAGATACAGAGTAAAGCTCCCTCTACACTGTCCCCATCAAACACTCCCAGGACAGGTACAGCACGGGGTTAGATACAGAGTAAAGCTCCCTTACACTGTCCCTTATCAAACACTCCCAGGACAGGTACAGCACGGGGTTAGATACAGAGTAAAGTCTCTCTACACTGTCCCCCCATCAAGCACTCCCAGGACAGGTACAGCACGGGGTTAGATACAGAGTACTGAGGTACAGGGTTGCAAATTGGGAAGTATTGTAGTAGATAGGGAGGATGTGCTAGAAATTCTCGAGGGTTTGAAGTTGGATAAGTCCCCTGGGCCGGACGGGATTACCCTAGGATTCTCTGGGAGGCAAGAGAGGAGATTGCAGAGCCTCTGGCTCTGATCTTCAGGTACTCGTTGGTTACGTGTGTGGTTCCGGAGGACTGGAGGATAGCGAATGTGGTCCCATTGTTTAAGAAGGGGAAGAGAGACCTTCCAGGGAATTATAGGCCAGTGAGTCTTACTTCCGTTGGGGGCAAGGTATTGGAGAGAATTATTAGGGATAGGATTTATAGTTATTTAGAGAGAAATGAATTGATTGGGGATAGTCAGCATGGTTTCGTGAAGGGTAGGTCATGCCTTACTAACCTCATTGAGTTTTTTGAGAAAGTGACCAAAGAGAGTGGATGGGGGTAAGGCGGTTGATGTGGTATATATGGACTTTAGTAAGGCGTTTGATAAGGTGGCCCATGGAAGACTTCTACAGAAAATGCAGATGTGTGGAATAGAGGGTGATTTAGCTAATTGGATTAGGAATTGGCTGGCAGATAGAAGACAGAGGGTGGTGGTTGATGGGAGATATTCATCGTGGAGTTCGGTGACAAGTGTGCCTCAGGGGTCTGTTTGGGGCCCCTGCTGTTTGTAATTTTATAAATGATCTGGATGAGGGTATTGAGGGATGGATCAGTAAATTTGCGGATGACACTAAAGTCGGTGGAGTGGTAGATAGTGAAAGGGGTGTTATAGTTTACAGAGGACTTGGACAAGTTGCAGAGCTGGGCCGAGAGGTGGCAAATGGAGTTTAATGTGGAAAAGTGTGAGGTAATGCACTTTGGCAGGAACATAAATGTGTAGAGTATAGGGCTAATGGTAGGGCTCTTAATAGTGTTGAGGAACAGAAGGATCTTGGTGTATGTGTCAATAGATCCCTGAAAGTAGGCAGTCAAGTGGATAAAGTTGTTAAGAAGGCATATGGAGTCTTAGCTTTTATTGGTAGGGGGATTGAATTTAGGAGCCGCAGCATCATGTTGCAACTGTACAAAACTCTAGTGCGGCCGCACTTGGAGTATTGTGTGCAGTTCTGGTCCCCACATTATAAGAAAGATGTGGAGGCATTGGAGAGGGTACAGAGGAGGTTTACCAGGATGTTGCCTGGTATGGAGGGCAGGTCCTATGAAGAGAGGTTGAAGGATTTGAGGTTGTTTTCGTTAGAAAGGAGGCGGCTAAGAGGGGATCTTATTGAAGCATATAAGATGATTAGAGGTTTAGATAGGGTGGACAGTGATAGCCTTTTTCCTAGGATGGAGAAAGCTAGCACGAGGGGACACAGCTTTAAATTAAGGGGTATGAGTTATAGGACGGATATCAGAGGTAGGTTCTTTACTCAAAGAGTGATTAGGGAGTGGAATGCCCTGCCTGCAGCTGTTGTAGATGCGCCAAGTTTGGTGCGTTTAAGAGGTTAGTTGATAAGTATATGGAAGAGAAGGGAATGGTTTAGTTTGGAGGGGCATTGCTTTTTTTGGTCGGCACAACATCGAAGGCCAAGGGCCTGGCTGTGCTGTAATTTTCTATGTTCTATGTTCTATGTTCTAAAGCCTCCTCTACACTGTCACTTATCAAACACTCCCAGCCAGGGGTTAGATACAGAGTAAAGCTCTCTCCACACGTCCCCACAACTCCCAGGACAGGACAGGGGTTAGATACAGAGTAAAGCTCTCTCTACACTGTCCCCATCAAACACTCCCAGGACAGGTACAGAGTTAGATACAGAGTAAAGCTCTCTCACACATCAAACACTCCCAGGACAGGTACAGCACGGGGTTAGATACAGAGTAAAGCTCTCTCTACACTGTCCCCATCAAACACTCCCAGGACAGGTACAGCAGGGGTTAGATACAGAGTAAAGCTCTCTCTCACACTGTCCCCATCAAACACTCCCAGGACAGGTACAGCACGGGGTTAGATACAGAGTAAAGCTCCTCTACACTGTCCCCCATCAAACACTCCCAGGACAGGTACAGCACGGGGTTAGATACAGAGTAAAGCTCCCTCTACACTGTCCCCATCAAACACTCCCAGGACAGGTACGGCATGGGGTTAGATACAGAGTAAAGCTCCCTCTACACTGTCCCCTCAAACACTCCCAGGACAGGTACGGCATGGGTTAGATACAGAGTAAAGCTCCCTCTACACTGTCCCCCCAGGACAGGTACAGCACAGGTTAGATACAGAGTAAAGCTCCCTCTACACTGTCCCCATCAAACACTCCCAGGACAGGTACAGCACGGGGTTAGATACAGAGGAAAGCTGTCTCTACACTGTCATAGAACATGGAACATAAAACATTACAGCGCAGTACAGGCCCTTCGGCCCTCAATGTTGCGCCGACCAATGGAACCAATCTAATGACCCTTTAACCTAAACTATTCCAATGTTATCCATATGCCTATCCACTGACCATTTGAACGCCCTTAAACTTGACGAGTCCACAACTGCTGCAGGCAGGGCATTCCACGCCCTTACTACCCTCTGAGTAAAGAACCCACCTCTGACATCAGTCCTATAAATACCATCCCTCAATTTAAAGCTATGTCCTCTTGTGTTATCCATCTCCATCTGAGGAAAAAGGCTCTCACTATCCACCCTATCTAACCCTCTGATAATCTTGTATGCCTCAATTAGGTCATCTCTTAACCTTCTTCTCTCTAATGAAAACAACTTCAAGTCCCTTAGCCTTTCCTCATAAGACCTACCCATCATACCAGGCAACATCCCGGTAAACCTCCTCTGTACCCTCTCCAATGCCTCCACATCTTTCTTATAATGCAACCAGAACTGTACACAATACTCCAAGTGCGGCCGCACTAGAGTTTTGTACAGTTGTAACATGACCTCACGGATCCGAAATTCAATCCCTCTACCAATAAAAGCTAACACACCGTACGCCTTCTTAACAACTTTATCAACCTGGATGCCAACCTTCAGAGATCTATGCACATGTACAGCGAGATCTCTCTGCTCATCAACACTAAGAGTCCTACCATTAGCCCTATATTCTGTACTCCTGTTACTCTTACCAAAGTGAATCACCTCACACTTTTCCACATTAAACTCCAATTGCCACCTCTCAGCCCAGCTCTGCAGCTTATCTATGTCCCTCTGCAAACTGTAACATCCATCCTCACTGTCTACAACTCCTCCGACTTTGGTGTCGTCAGCAAATTTACTACCCCATCCCTCTACACCCTCATCCAGGTCATTTATAAAAACAACAAACAACAGTGGCCCCAAAACAGATCCTTGAGGTACACCACTAGTAACTAAACTCCAGGTTGAATATATCCCATTAACCACCACCCTCTGTCTTCTATCAGCTAGCCAATTCCTAATCCAAATTGCTAAATCTCCCTCAACCTCATACATCTGCATTTTCTGCAATAGCCTATCACGGGGAACCTTATCAAACACTTTACTAAAATCCATGTACACCATGTCAACTGCCTTACCTTTATCAACCTCTTTGGTCACCTTTTCCAAAAACTTGATAAGGTTTGTGAGGCACGATCTTCCCTTCACAAATCCATGTTGACTATCCCTAATCAATTTATTTCTCTCTAGATGATTATAAATTCTATCCCTTACAATTCTTTCCAAAACTTTCCCCACAACAGATGTAAGGCTCACCGGTCTATAATTCCCAGGATGGTCCCTACTCCCCTTTTTGAACAAAGGGACAACATTTGCCGTCCTCCAGTCTTCCGGCACTATACCTGTAGCCAACGATGACACGAAGATCAAAGCCAAAGGCTCTGCAATCTCCTCCCTAACCTCCCAGAGAAACCTAGGGTAAATCCCATCTGGCCCAGGGGGCTTATCAATTTTCATACCCTCAAGATTCGCTAACACCTCCTCCTTATGAACCTCAATTCCCATCTAGTCTACAACCCTGTATCTCAGTACTCTCCTCGACTATACTGACTTTTTCCTGTGTGAATACTAATGAAAAATACTCATTCAGTGCCTCTCCTATCTCTTCAGGCTCCATGCACAACTTCCCACTGCTGTCCCTGACTGGCCCTAATCTTGCCCTAACCAATCTTTTATTCTTGACATTCCTATAGAAAGCTTTAGGATTCTCCTTAATCCTATCCACCAAAGTCTTCTCATGTCCTCTTCTGGCTCTTCTTATCTCTCTCTTTAGCTCCTTCCTGGCTAATTTGTAACTCTCCAGTGCCCTAACCTTCACATCTCATCTTTATATAAGCCTCCTTTTTCCTCTTCACCAGAGAATCAACTTCCTTAGTACTCCACGGTTCCCTCGCTCCACCACTTCCTTCCTGCCTGACAGGTACATATTTATCAAGGACTCGCAGTAGTTGTTCCTTGAATAAGTTCCACATTTCAGATGTTCCCAGCCCCTGCAGTTTCCTACTCCACCCAATGTATCCTAAATCTTGCCTAAAAGCCTCACAATTTTTCTTTTCCCCAGCTGTAACTTCTTCCCTTCGGTGTATGTCTATCCCTTTCCATCACTAAGGTAAATGTAACAGAATTGTGGTCACTATCACCAAAGTGCTCACCTACCTCCAAATCTAACACCGGGTCTGGTTCATCACCCAGAACCAAATCCAATGCAGCCTCACCTCTTGTTGGCCCCATCAAACACTCCCAGGACAGGTACAGCACGGGGTTAGATACAGAGTAAAGCTCCCTCTACACTGTCCCCCCATCAAACATTCCCAGGACAGGGACAGCACGGGATTAGATACAGAGTAAAGCTCTCTCTACACTGTCCCCCCATCAAACACTCCCAGGACAGGTACAGCACGGGGTTAGATACAGAGTAAAGCTACCTCTACACTGTCCCCCCATCAAACACTCCCAGGACAGGTACAGCACGGGGTTAGATACAGAGTAAAGCTCCCTCTACACTGTCCCCCATCAAACACTCCCAGGACAGGGACAGCACGGGGTTAGATACAGAGTAAAGCTCCTTCTACACTGTCCCCCATCAAACACTCCCAGGACAGGTACAGCACGGGGTTAGATACAGAGTAAAACTCCCTCTACACTGTCCACCCATCCCAGGACAGGTACAGCACGGGGTTAGATACAGAGTAAAACTCCCTCTACACTGTCCCCCCATCAAACACTCCCAGGACAGGTACAGCACGGGGTGAGATACAGAGTAAAGATCCCTCTACACTGTCCCCCATCAAACACTCCCAGGACAGGTACAGCACGGGGTTAGATACAGAGTAAAGCTCCCTCTACACTGTCCCCCCATCAAACACTTTTCATCACCTGAGATCAACGTTCGTTCAATTCATCAGCATTTTGGCTCACCTTTGATCTGGCGATGCCACGGAGTCAACACGTCGAATATTACCCTGATATTAGCACAATGTCAATAAATGCTGTGACCCGGGTTTGATTCCAGGCTTGGGTCATTGTCTGTGTGGAGTCTCCATGTACTGCATGAGGTTAGATACAGAGTAAAGCTCCCTCTACACTGTCCCCCCCATCAAACACTCCCAGGACAGGTACAGCACGGGGGTAGATACAGAGTAAAGCTCCCTCTACACTGTCCCCCCCATCAAACACTCCCAGGACAGGTACAGCACGGGGTTAGATACAGAGTAAAGCTCCCTCTACACTGTCCCCCCATCAAACACTCCCAGGACAGGTACAGCACGGGGTTAGATACAGAGTAAAGCTCCCTCTACACTGTCCCCCATCAAACACTCCCAGGACAGGTACAGCACGGGGTTAGATACAGAGTAAAGCTCCCTCTACACTGTCCCCCATCAAACACTCCCAGGACAGGTACAGCACGGGGTTAGATACAGAGTAAAGCTCCCTCTACACTGTCCCCCATCAAACACTCCCAGGACAGGTACAGCACGGGGTTAGATACAGAGTAAAGCTCCCTCTACACTGTCCCCCCATCAAACACTCCCAGGACAGGTACAGCACGGGGTTAGATACAGAGTAAAGCTCCCTCTACACTGTCCCCCCATCAAACACTCCCAGGAAGGTACAGCACGGGGTTAGATACAGAGTAAAGCTCCCTCTACACTGTCCCCCCATCAAACACTCCCAGGACAGGTACAGCACGGGGTTAGATACAGAGTAAAGCTCCCTCTACACTGTCCCCCATCAAACACTCCCAGGACAGGTACAGCACGGGGTTAGATACAGAGTAAAGCTCCCTCTACACTGTCCCCCCATCAAACACTCCCAGGACAGGTACAGCACGGGGTTAGATACAGAGTAAAGCTCCCTCTACACTGTCCCCCATCAAACACTCCCAGGACAGGTACAGCACGGGGTTAGAACAGAGTAAAGCTCCCTCTACACTGTCCCCCCATCAAACACTCCCAGGACAGGTACAGCACGGGGTTAGATACAGAGTAAAGCTCCCTCTACACTGTCCCCCATCAAACACTCCCAGGACAGGTACAGCACGGGGTTAGATACAGAGTAAAGCTCCCTCTACACTGTCCCCCCATCAAACACTCCCAGGACAGGTACAGCACGGGGTTAGATACAGAGTAAAGCTCCCTCTACACTGTCCCCCCATCAAACACTCCCAGGACAGGTACAGCACGGGGTTAGATACAGAGTAAAGCTCCCTCTACACTGTCCCCCCATCAAACACTCCCAGGACAGGTACAGCACGGGGTTAGATACAGAGTAAAGCTCCCTCTACACTGTCCCCCCATCAAACACTCCCAGGACAGGTACAGCACGGGTTAGATACAGAGTAAAGCTCCCTCTACACTGTCCCCCCATCAAACACTCCCAGGACAGGTACAGCACGGGGTAGATACAGAGTAAAGCTCCCTCTACATGTCCCCCCATCAAACACTCCCAGGACAGGTACAGCACGGGGTTAGATACAGAGTAAAGCTCCCTCTACACTGTCCCCCCATCAAACACTCCCAGGACAGGTACAGCACGGGGTTAGATACAGAGTAAAGTCCCTCTACACTGTCCCCCATCAAACACTCCCAGGACAGGTACAGCACGGGGTTAGATACAGAGTAAAGCTCCCTCTACACTGTCCCCCCATCAAACACTCCCAGGACAGGTACAGCACGGGGTTAGATACAGAGTAAAGCTCCCTCTACACTGTCCCCCCATCAAACACTCCCAGGACAGGTACAGCACGGGGTTAGATACAGAGTAAAGCTCCCTCTACACTGTCCCCCCATCAAACACTCCCAGGACAGGTACAGCACGGGGTTAGATACAGAGTAAAGCTCCCTCTACACTGTCCCCCCCATCAAACACTCCCGGGTTAGATACAGAGTAAAGCTCCCTCTACACTGCCCCCCATCAAACACTCCCAGGACAGGTACAGCACGGGGTTAGATACAGAGTAAAGCTCCCTCTACACTGTCCCCCCCATCAAACACTCCCAGGACAGGTACAGCACGGGGTTAGATACAGAGTAAAGCTCCCTCTACACTGTCCCCCCATCAAACACTCCCAGGACAGGTACAGCACGGGGTTAGATACAGAGTAAAGCTCCCTCTACACTGTCCCCCCATCAAACACTCCTATTGAATTTCCTGCCAATATTGATATCCTACTTCCAGTCACCAAGTACCCCCAGTAAATATTAACAAACTTTCTGAAGATACAATCCTGTCAATACTGATAGAACTCCAACTTACTCTGTGATACTGCAGTCTCTGTCTGTGAGGTAGAGTGTACATTTGTGTGTATTTGTGAGTGACTGTGTACTTACTGTGGTTGACATTGTGTTTGCATGTCACTAACTCCATCTGTGACTACACCAGTAACTGTGTCCATATATGTGTCAGAAGATCACTCTGTGTGCGTGTGTATGTGTAATTATTGATTTAGTGAGAGTCTGTTCCTTGGGAGCGGCTGGTGTGAGGAGAGCTGGTGAATAAATTTCTGTGTCTTTTTTTTCCAAAACTGTGTCTGGTTTTTTTTAACTCTTAAAACCGGAAACAGGAGGTAGTCACAGGGAGGCCTGTGCAGGAGTTTTTTTTTCCCACCTGGACCTCCATAAATTGGGAAGGTGAAGAATCCCGATACTCTACACGTGTAGAGTATCCTCCCCCCTCCTCTAACCTAATAAAAAAGGAGACTAGGAGTGTGAGTAGGTAAGTTTAAGTTTATATTTGTTTCTGGGTAAAGGAAGTAATAGTGATGGCAGTGCGATGTACCTCCTGTGGGATGTTTGAGGTGAGGGACACTGGTAGTGTCCCAGCTGATTACACCTGCCAGAGGTGCATCCAGTTCCACCTCCTTGAGGACCGTGTTAGGGACCTGGAGCTGGAACTGGAGAAACTAAGAATTATTAGGGAAGCAGAGATAGAACATAGAACATAGAACATTACAGCACAGAACAGGCCCTTCGGCCTTCGATGTTGCGCCGACCAATATAAAAAGCAATGCCCCTCCAAACTAAACCATTCCCTTCTCTTCCATATACTTATCAACTAACCTCTTAAACGCCACCAAACTTGGCGCATCTACAACTGCTGCAGGCAGGGCATTCCACTCCCGAACCACCCTTTGGGTAAAGAACGTACCTCTGATATCCGTCCTATAACTATCACCCCTTAATTTAAAGCTGTGTCCCCTCGTGCTAGCTTTCTCCATCCTAGGAAAAAGGCTATCACTGTCCACCCTATCTAAACCTCTAATCATCTTATATGTTTCGATTAGGTCCCCTCTTAGTCGCC
Source organism: Sphyrna mokarran (assembly GCA_024679065.1). NCBI lineage: Eukaryota > Metazoa > Chordata > Chondrichthyes > Carcharhiniformes > Carcharhinidae > Sphyrna > Sphyrna mokarran. The sequence goes on along the minus strand of JAGIQG010000034.1, from coordinate 1,075,830 downwards.
TCCTTTCTAACGAAAACAACCTCAAATCCCTCAGCCTCTCTTCATAAGACCTGCCCTCCATACCAGGCAACATCCTGGTAAACCTCCTCTGTACCCTCTCCAATGCCTCCACATCTTTCTTATAATGTGGGGACCAGAACTGCACACAATACTCCAAGTGCGACCGCACTAGAGTTTTGTACAGTTGCAACATGACGTTGCGGCTCCGAAATTCAATCCCCCTACCAATAAAAGCTAAGGCTCCGTATGCCTTCTTAACAACCTTATCGACTTGACTGCCTACTTTCAGGGATCTATGCACAAATACACCAACATCCCTCTGTTCATCAACACTATTAAGAATCCTACCATTAGTCCTATACTCTACACATTTATTATTCCTGCCAAAGTGAATTACCTCACACTTTTCCACATTAAACTCCATTTGCCACCTCTCGGCCCAGCTCTGCAACTTGTCCAAGTCTCTCTGCAAACTATAACACCCCTCTTCACTATCTACCAGATGGCTGTTGATAAAAGCTACAGGGAGATAGTTACTCCTAAATGTGATACATGGGTGACTGTTAGAAGGGGTAAGAAGCAGTCAGTGCAGAGTTCCCCTGAGGCTGTTCCTCTACGCAATAAGTACTCTGCTTTGGATGCTTTTGGGGATGAAGATACAACCGGGGTAAGCCATGGAGTACAGGTCTCGGGAGTTGAGCCTGTCCTTGATGCTCAGGTGGGAAGGGGGAAGAAAAGATCTGGATTAGTGATTGGGGACTCCCTAGTTAAGGGGATAGATAGGAGGGTCTGTGGGAAGGAGCGGGACCCACGGTTGGTATGTTGCCTCGCGGGCGCTGGGGTCAGTGATATCTCTGACCGAGTGTTCGGGATCCTTAAGGGGGAGGGGAACCAGCCCCAAGTTGTGGTGCATGTAGGTACCCATGGTGTAGGTAGGAAAAGGGATGGGGATATAAAGCAGAAATTCAGAGAGTTAGGGTGGAAACTTAGGGCTAAAACAAACGGAGTGGTTATCTCTGGTTTGTTACCTGTGCCGCGGGATGGCATAGAAAAGAATAGGGAGAGAGAACATAGATAGAACATAGAACATTTGAACTCGTGACTAAAGGGATGGTACAGGAGGGAAGGGTTCAGGTATTTGGACAATTGGGGCTCATTCTGGGGAAGGTGGGACCTCTACAAGAGGGATGGTCTGCACCTGAACCGGAGAGGTACCAATATCTTGGAGGGTAAATTTACCAGTGCTATTCAGGGGGGTTTAAACTGATTCGGGGGGGATGGGAACCTGAATTGTTGTGCCAGTATACAGGAGGATGTGAATAGGGAGGTCACGGATAAGGTTTCTAGGTCGCAGCAGTATAGTGGCAAACGGGAGGGTGGTTTGAAGTGTGTATACTTTAATGCGAGGAGCATACGCAATAAGGTGGATGAACTTGCAGCCTGGATTGGTGCTTGGGACTTCGATGTTGTGGCCATTTCAGAGACGTGGATAGAGCAGGGGCAGGAATGGTTGTTGCAGGTTCCGGGGTTCAGATGTTTCAGTCAGAGCAGAGGTGGTGGTAGAAGAGGGGGAGGAGTGGCATTGTTAGTTAAGGACAGCATTACGGTGGCAGAAAAGACGTTTGATGTGGACTTGTCTGCTGAGGTAGTGTGGGCTGAGATTAGAAACAAGAAAGGAGAGGTCACACTGTTGGGAGTTTTTTATAGGCCTCCAAAAAGTTCCAGAGAAGTAGAGGAAGGGATTGCAAAGTTGATCCTGGATAGGTGTGAAAGTAATAGGGTAGTTGTAATGGGGGACTTTAACTTTTCTAATATCGATTGGAAAAGCTATAGTTCAAGTACATTAGAGGGGTCAGTTTTTGTTCAGTGTGTGCAGGAAGGTTTCATGACTCAGTATGTAGATAGGCCAACAAGAGGTGAGGCTATATTGGATTTGGTATTGGGTAATGAACCAGACCAGGTGTTAGACTTGGAGGTGGGTGAGCACTTTATAGAACATACAACATAGAACATTACAGCACAGAACAGGCCCTTCGGCCTTCGATGTTGCGCCGACCAATAAAAAAGCAATGCCCCTCCAAACTAAACCATTCCCTTCTCTTCCATATACTTATCAACTAACCTCTTAAACGCCACCAAACTTGGCGCATCTACAACCGCTGCAGGCAGGGCATTCCACTCCCGAACCACCCTTTGGGTAAAGAACCTACCTCTGATATCCGTCCTATAACTATCACCCTTAATTTAAAGCTGTGTCCCCTCGTGCTAGCTTTTTCCATCCTAGGAAAAAGGCTATCACTGTCCACCCTATCTAAACCTCTAATCATCTTATATGTTTCGATAGGTCCCCTCTTAGCCGCCTCCTTTCTAACGAAAACAACCTCAAATCCCTCAGCCTCTCCTCATAAGACCTGCCCTCCATACCAGGCAACATCCTGGTAAACCTCCTCTGTACCCTCTCCAATGCCTCCACATCTTTCTTATAATGTGGGGACCAGAACTGCACACAATACTCCAAGTGCGGCCGCACTAGAGTTTTGTACAGTTGCAACATGACGTTGCGGCTCCGAAATTCAATCCCCTACCAATAAAAGCTAAGACTCCATATGCCTTCTAACAACCTTCTCAACTGACTGCCTACTTTCAGGGATCTATGCACATACACACCAAGATCCCTCTGTTCATCAGACTATAAGAATCCTACCATTAGCCCTATACTCTACACATTTATTTTCTGCCAAAGTGCATTACCTCACACTTTTCCACATTAAACTCCATTTGCCACCTCTCGGCCCAGCTCTGCAACTTGTCCAAGTCACTCTGCAAACTATAACACCCCTCTTCACTATCTACCACTCCACCGACTTTAGTGTCATCTGCAAATTTACTAATCCATCCTTCAATACCCTCATCCAGATCATTTATAAAAATTACAAACAGCAGGGGCCCCAAAACAGACCCCTGAGGTACACCACTTGTCACCGAACTCCACGATGAATATCTCCCATCAACCACCACCCTCTGTCTTCTATCTGCTAGCCAATTCCTAACCCAATTAGCTAAATCACCCTCTATCCCATACATCTGCATTTTCTGCAGAAGTCTTCCATGGGCCACCTTATCAAACGCCTTACTAAAGTCCATATATACCACATCAACCGCCTTACCCCCATCCACCTCTTAGTCACTTTTTCAAAAAACTCAATGAGGTTAGTAAGGCACGACCTACCCTTCACAAAACCATGCTGACTATCCCCAATCAATTCATTTCTCTCTAAATAACTATAAATCCTATCCCTAATTTCTCTCCAATACTTTGCCCACCACAGAAGTAAGACTCACTGGCCTATAATTCCCTGGAAGGTCTCTCTTCCCCTTCTTGAACAATGGACCACATTCGCTATCCTCCAGTCCTCCGTAACCAACGACGACCTGAAGATCAGAGCCAGAGGCTCTGCAATCTCCTCTCTTGCCTCCCAGAGAATCCTAGGGTAAATCCCGTCCGGCCCAGGGACTTATCCAACTTCAAACCCTCGAGAATATCTAGCACATCCTCCCTATCTACTTCATACCTTCCAGTTTGCTACCCTGTACCTCAGTGTTCTCCATAACTACATTTACATCACCCTGCGTGAATACCGAAGAGAAATATTTATTCAGTGCCTCTCCAATCTCTTCAGGCTCCACGCACAACTTCCCACTGCTGTCTATGACTGGCCCTAATCTTGCCCTAACCAATCTTCTATTCTTAACATATCTAAAGAAAGCTTTAGGATTCTCCTTAATCCTATCAGCCAAAGTCTTCTCGTGTCCTCTCTTAGCTCTCCTCAATTCACTCTTTAGCTCCCTCCTGGCTAATCTATAGCTATCCATTGCACTAACTGAGCCTTCAAGCCTCATCCTGACATAAGCCTCCTTTTTCCTTTTAACCAGCAAATCAACTTTTTTCGTACACCAAGGTTCTCTTACTCGACCATTTCCTCCTTGCCTGACAGGGACATACTTATCAAGGACTCGCAGCAGCTGCTCCTTGAATAAGCTCCACATTCCAGATGTTCCCAGTCCCTGTAGTTTCCTAGTCCAATCTATGCACCCTAATTCTCTCCTGATGGCCTCATAATTACCCTTCCCCCAGCTATAACTACTGCCCCCAGCTTCATGCCTATCCCTATCCATCACTAAGGTGAACGTAACCGAATTGTGGTCACTATCACCAAAATGTTCACCAACTTCCAAGCCTAACACCTGGTCTGGCTCATTGCCCAGCACCAAATCCAATGTAGCCTCACCTCTAGTTGGCCTATCTACATACTGAGTCAAAAAACCTTCCTGCACACTTTGTACGAAAACTGACCCCTCTAACGAGCTAGAGCTATAGCTATTCCAATCAATATTAGTAAAGTTAAAGTCCCCCATAACAATTACCCTATTACTTTCACTCCTGACCAGAATTGACTTTGCAATCCTTTCCTCTACCTCTCTAGAACTTTTAGGAGGTCTATAAAAGACTCCCAACAGGGTGACCTCTCCTCTCCTGTTTCTAATCTCAGCCCATACTACCTCAACAGACAAGTCCTCATCAAACTTCTTCTCTGTCACTGTGATACAGTCTTTGACTAATAATGCCACTCCTCCCCCCCTTCTACCTCCTTCTCTACTCCGACTAAAGCATTTGAACCCCGGAACCTGCAACATCCATTCTTGTCCCTGCTCTACCCAAGTCTCTGAAATGGCCACAACATCGAAGTTCCAGGTACTGGTCCAAGCTGCAAGTTCCTCCCCTTATTGCGAATACTCCTTGCATTAAAGTATACGCATTTCAAACCATGCCCTACCCCACCCGTACGCTGCTGTGTTTTACGGCTTTCCTCTATGACCCCCTTACTCTCATCCCTCTTAGCACCCCAACTATTTAGGATCCCACCCCCCCCCCGAATCAGTTTAAAGCCCCCTGCATAGCCTTAGCAAATTTTCCCCCCAAGATATTAGTTCCCCTCTGGTTCAGGTGTAGACCATCTCTCTTGTAGAGGTCCCACCTATCCCAGAATGAGTCCCAATTGTCAGGAACCTGAACCCCTCCCTCCTGCACCATCCCCGCAGCCACGAGTTCAAACATTCCCTTTCTGTTCTTCTCTAAACTATCCCTTGGCACAGGCAAGAGTCCAGAGATAACCACTCTGCCAGTTTTGGCCCTAAGCTTCCACCCCCTCCATAAATTTCTGTTTAATATCCCCTTCCCTTTTCCTACCTATATCATGTGTCCCCATGAACTATGACTTGGGGCTGACTCCCCTCACCCTTAAGAATCTTAAAACCCCGATCTGTGACATCCTGGACCCAGCCCCTGGGAGGCAACACACCAGCCCTGAGTCCCGTTTATTACTATTTACTCTCCTATCTGTCCCTCTAACTATGGAGTCTCCAATTACCCAATCTCTTATTCCCCTACCCACCTGAGCATTCTCAGCAGGCTCACCCCCAGAGACCTGCTCCCTTTGGTCCTCTCCAGTTGATTCTTCCTCAACTGTAGCCTCCAAGACAGAAAATTTGTTTCAGAGGGAACAGCCCCGGGGATTGTCTCCCGATTGCTTCTTACCCCTCCTCCTAATAGTTACCCACGAATCACTTTTAGGAGTGACTATCTCTTTGTTACTCCTGCCTATCCTCCTCAACCTCTCGGATTATCCTGAGTTCCTCTAATTCCAGCTCCAGCTCCTTAACACGATCCTCAAGGAGCTGCAAATGGGCACACTTCCTGCAGGTATAATCAGCAGGAACACTACTGGTGTCCCTCACCTCATACATACTACAGGAGTTGCAACGGACTGCCTGCACTGCCATCCTGATACTTTAATTTACTTTAAGGAGAGAGAAAAAAAACTTCCCACACACTTATATTATTAGGTTAGAGGAGGGGGGAGGGTGGGATACTCTACCTGTGTAGAGTATCGGGTTTCCTCTCTGGACCAATTTATAGAGACAGAGAAAAACTCCAACTACCGGCAGCCCCTAGTGACGACTTCCGGTTTCTTGTTAGTTTAAATAAAACGGCAAAAACTACCCCCGCTCGCTATTTTAAACAAAGAGAAAAGTTAAAAAACATCACTATCACTTTGGTGATAGTGACCACAATTTGGTTACGTTTACCTTAGTGATGGAAAGGGATGGGCACGTACCGAATAACATACCCATGTTAACATACCCATAACATAACATGCCCATGTATGTGCCCATAACATGGGCACATACCGAATACTCTTCCCCTTGTTCAAGAAGGGGAAGAGAGACCTTCCAGGGAATTATAGGCCAGTGAGTCTTACTTCTGTTGTGGGCAAAGTATTGGAGAGAATTATTAGGGATAGGATTTATAGTTATTTAGAGAGAAATGAATTGATTGGGGATAGTCAGCATGGTTTTGTGAAGGGTAGGTCATGCCTTACTAACCTCATTGAGTTTTTGAAAAAGTGACCAAAGAGGTGGAATGGGGGTAAGGCGGTTGATGTGGTATATATGGACTTTAGTAAGGTGTTTGATAAGGTGGCCCATGGAAGACTTCTGCAGAAAATGCAGATGTATGGGATTGAGGGTGATTTAGCTAATTGGATTAGGAATTGGCTAGCAGATAGAAGACAGAGGGTAGTGGTTGATGGGAGATATTCATCTTGGAGTTCGGTGACAAGTGGTGTACCTCAGGGGTCTGTTTTGGGGCCCCTGCTGTTTGTAATTTTTATAAATGATCTGGATGAGGGTATTGAAGGATGGATTAGTAAATTTGCAGATGACACTAAAGTCGGTGGAGTGGTAGATAGTGAAGAGGGGTGTTATAGTTTGCAGAGTGACTTGGACAAGTTGCAGAGCTGGGCCGAGAGGTGGCAAATGGAGTTTAATGTGGAAAAGTGTGAGGTAATGCACATTGGCAGGAATAATAAATGTGTAGAGTATAGGGCTAATGGTAGGATTCTTAATAGTGTTGATGAACAGAGGGATCTTGGTGTATTTGTGCATAGATCCCTGAACGTAGGCAGTCAAGTCGATAAGGTTGTTAAGGAGGCATATGGAGTCTTAGCTTTTATTGGTAGGGGGATTGAATTTCGGAGCCGCAACGTCATGTTGCAACTGTACAAAACTCTAATGCGGCCGCACTTGGAGTATTGTGTGCAGTTCTGGTCCCCACATTATAAGAAAGATGTGGAGGCATTGAAGAGGGTACAGAGGAGGTTTACCAGGATGTTGCCTGGTATGGAGGGCAGGTCTTATGAAGAGAGGCTGAGGGATTTGAGGTTGTTTTCGTTAGAAAGGAGGCGGCTAAGAGGGGACCTTATCGAAACATATAAGATGATTAGAGGTTTAGATAGGGTGGATAGTGATAGCCTTTTTCCTAGGATGGAGAAAGCTAGCACAGGGGACACAGCTTTAAATTAAGGGGTGATAGTTATAGGACGGATATCAGAGGTAAGTTCTTTACCCAAAGGGTGGTTCGGGAGTGGAATGCCCTGCCTGCAGCAGTTGTAGATGCGCCAAGTTTGGTGGCGTTTAAGAGGTTAGTTGATTATATGGAAGAGAAGGGAATGGTTTAGTTTGGAGGGTCATTGCTTTTTATATTGGTCGGCGCAACATCGAAGGCCGAAGGGCCTGTTCTGTGCTGTAATGTTCTATGTTCTATGTTCTAACAGTAGTTATAGCTGGGGGAAAGGTAATTATGAGGCTATTAGGAGAGATTTAGGATGCATAGGGTGGAGCAGAAAATTGCAGGGGCTGGGGACATCTGAAATGTGGAGCATATTTAAGGAACAGCTTCTGCATGTCCATAATGAATATGTACCTGCCAGGCAGGGAGGAAGTGGTCAAGTGAGGGAACCATGGTGTACTAGGGAAGTTGAATCTCTGGTGAAGAGGAAGAAGGAGGCTTATATAATGATGAGACGTGAAGGCTCAGTTAGGGCAATGGAGAGCTATAAATCAGCCAGGAAGGAGCTAAAGAGGGAGTTGAGAAGAGCTAGAAGAGGACACGAGAAGACTTTGGCGGATAGGATTAAGGAGAATCCTAAAGCTTTTTACAGGTATATAAATAATAAAAGATTGGTTAGGGCAAGATTAGGGCCAGTCAGAGATAGCAGTGGGAAGTTGTGCATGGAGTCTGAGGAGATAGGAGAGACACTGAATGAGTATTTTTCGTCAGTATTCACGCAGGAGAAAGACAATGTTGTCGGGGAGAATACTGCGATACCAGGTTGTAGACTGGGCAGGATTGAGGTTCATAAGGAGGAGGTGTTAGCGAATCTTGAGGATATGAAAATTGATAAGTCCCCTGGACCAGATGGGATTTACCCCAGGATTCTCTGGGAGGCTAGAGAGGAGATTGCAGAGACTTTGGCTTTGATCTTCATGTCGTCGTTAGCTACAGGTATAGTGCCGGAAGACTGGAGGATGGCAAATGTTGTCCCTTTGTTCGAAAAGGGGAGTAGGGACCATTCTGGAAATTATAGACTGGTGAGCCTGACTTCTGTTGTGGGCAAGGTCTTGGAAAGAATTATAAGGGATAGGATTTATAAGCATCTAGAGAGGAATAAATTGATTAGGGATAGTCAGCACGGTTTTGTGAAGGGTAGGTCGTGCCTCACAAACCTTATTGAGTTTTTTGAGGAGGTGACCAAAGAGGTAGATAAGGGTAAGGCAGTTGATGTAGTGTATATGGATTTTAGCAAAGCGTTTGATAAGGTTCCCCATGGTAGGCTACTGCAGAAAGTGCAGATGCATGGGATTGAAGGTGATTTAGCAGTTTGGATTAGGAATTGGCTAGCTGATAGAAGACAGAGGGTGGTGGTTGATGGGAAATATTCAACCTGGAGTGCAGTTACAAGTGGTGTACCTCAAGGATCTGTTTTAGGGCCACTGCTGTTTGTCATTTTTATAAATGACCTAGATGAGGGTGTAGAGGGTTGGATTAGTAAATTTGCTGATGATACCAAAGTGGGGGGAGTTGTAGACAGCGAGGATGGATGTTACAGTTTGCAGAGGGACATAGATAGGTTGCAGAGCTGGGCCGTGAGGTGGCAAATGGAATTCAATACGGATAAGTGTGAGGTGATTCACTTTGGTAGGAATAACAGGCATATGAAATATAGGGCTAATGGAAGGACCCTTAATAGTGTTGTCGAGCAGAGGGATCTTGGGGTACAAGTACATAGCTCTTTGAAAGTTGGCACCCAGGTTGATAAAGTTGTTAAGAAGGCGTACGGTGTGTTAGCTTTTATTGGTAGAGGGATTGAATTTAGGAGCCGTGAGGTTATGTTACAACTGTACAAAACTCTGGTGCGGCCGCACTTGGAGTATTGCGTACAGTTCTGGTCGCCGCATTATAAGAAAGATGTGGAAGCATTGGAAAGGGTGCAGAGGAGGTTTACCAGGATGTTGCCTGGTATGGTGGGAAGGCCTTATGAGGAAAGGCTGAGGGACCTGAGGTTATTTTCATTAGAGAGAAGAAGGTTACGCGGTGACCTAATTGAGGCGTATAAGATGATCAAGGGATTGGATAGGGTGGATAGTGAGAGCCTTTTTCCTCGGATGGTGATGACCAACACGAGGGGACATAACTTTAAATTAAGAGGTGGTAGTTATAGGACGGATGTCAGAGGCAGGTTCTTTACACAGAGGGTGGTGAGGGCGTGGAATGCCCTGCCTGCAGCAGTTGTGGACTCGCCTACTTTGGGGGCATTCAAATGTTCGGTGGATAGGCATATGGATGATATTGGAATAGTTTAGGTTAGAGGGTCCACTGGCCGGCGCAACATCGAGGGCCAAAGGGCCTGTACTGCGCTGTAATGTTCTATGTTCTATGTTCTGTGTTCTGTGTTTGTGCCATCTTTGCAGGAGTGTCAGTTTGTGAGTATTAATGTGGACATTAAGAAAGAGGAGGTGTTGGAACTGTTAAATTCCATCAAGGTAGATAAGTCGCCAGGTCCGGATGGGATGTACCCCAGGTTACTGTGGAAGGTGAGGGAAGTGATTGCAGAGCCCCTGGTGATGATCTTTGCATCGTCGATGGAGACAGGAGAGGTTCCGGAAGATTGGAGGATTGCAGATGTGGTGCCTATTTTCAAGAAGGGGAACAGGGATAGCCCGAGCGATTACTGACCAGTGAGGCTGACCTCAGGTAAGTTGATGGAGAGGATTCTGAGTAATAGGATTTATGAGCATTCAGAGAAGTTCAATATGATCAGGAATAGTCAACACAGCTTTGTTAAGGGCAGATAGTGCCTTACGAGCCTAGTTGAATTTTTCGAAAATGTGACTGAACACATTGACGAAGGATGAGCAGTGGATGTGGTTTACATGGATTTCAGCAAAGCGTTTGATAAGGTCCCCCATGCAAGACTTCTTGAGAAGGTGAGAGGGCATGGGATCCAAGGGGCTTTGGCCTTGTGGATCCAGAACTGGCTTGCCTGCAGAAGGCAGAGAGTGGTTGTGGATGGCTCTTTTTCTGCATGGAGGTCGGTCACCAGTGGAGTGCCCCAGGGATCTGTTCTAGGACCCTTGCTGTTTGTCATTTTCATAAATGACCTGGATGAGGAAGTGGAGGGATGGGTTAGTAAGTTCGCCGACGATACAAAAGTTGGTGGTGTTGTGGATAGTCTGGAGGGATGTCTGAAGTTGCAGCGAGACATAGATAGGATGCAAGACTGGGCGGAGAAGTGGCAGATGGACTTCAATGCAGATAAATGTGTGGTGGTCCATTTTGGCAGGACCAATGGGATGAAGGAGTATAATATCAAAGGTAGGAGTCTTGGCAGTGTTGAGGAGCAGAAGGATCTTGGGATCCGGGTCCATAGGACTCTTAAATCTGCCCCGCAAGTGGAGGATGTGGTCAAGAAGGCATATGGTGTACTGGCCTTCATTAATAGAGGGATTAATAGGAGTCAGGAGGTAATGCTGCAACTTTATAAGACCCTTGTCAGACCCCACTTGGAGTATTGTGCGCAGGTCTGGTCGCCTCACTATAGGAAGGACGTGGAAGCTATTGAAAGGGTGCAGAGGAGATTTACAAGGATGTTGCCTGGATTGGGAGGCAGGCCTTATGAAAATAGGTTGAGAGAGCTAGGTCTCTTCTCCCTGGAGAGATGAAGGTTGAGAGGCAACCTGATAAGAGGTTTATAAAATGTTGAGAGGAATAGATAGAGTGGATTCTCGGCGGCTATTTCCCAGAGTTGAAATGGTTGCTACGAGAGGACACAGGTTTAAGGTGTTGGGAGGCAAGTACAGAGGAGATGTTAGAGGTAATTTTTTCACTCAGAGGGTGGTGAGTGAATGGAATCGGCTGCCGTCAGTGGTGGTAGAGGCGAACGCGCTGGGATCTTTTAAGAGACTTCTGGATGAGTATATGGGATTTAATGGGATTGGGAGTTACAGATAGTTCTATGGCCCGGTAGGTACTGAAATGATCGGCATAACTTGTGGGCCGAAGGGCCTATTTGTGCTGTAGTGTTCTATGTTCTAATGTGTGTCTATCAACACGAGAGTGTATCAGTGTGCCAGTGTATCGATGTGAGAGTGTGTCAGTGTGTGTGCATGTCAGTATGTGTGTGTGTGAGTGTTTGTCAGCATGTGTGTGTCAGTGAGTTTGTGTGTCGGTGTGAGCGTGTGTCGGTGTGTGAGCGTGTGTCGGTGTGTGAGCGTGTGTCGGTGTGAGTGTGTGTGTGTCGGTGTGAGTGTGAGTGTGTGTCGGTGTGAGTGTGAGTGTGTGTCGGTGTGAGTGTGAGTGTGTGTCGTGTGAGTGTGTGTGTGTCGTGTGAGTGTGAGTGTGTGTGTGTGTGTGTGTCGGTGTGAGTGTGTGTGAGTGTGTGTGAGTGTGAGTGTGTGTCGGTGTGAGTGTGTGTGTGAGTGTGAGTGTGTGTCGGTGTGAGTGAGTGAGTGTGAGTGTGTGTCTGTGTGTGTGAGTGTGAGTGTGTGTCGGTGGTGTGTGTGTGGTCGTGTGTGTGTGTGTGTGGTGTGTGTGTGAGTGCGTGTGGTGTGAGTGTGAGTGTGTGTCGGTGTGTGTGTGAGTGTGTCTGTGTGAGTGTGAGTGTGTGTCGTGTGTGAGTGTGTGTCGGTGTGAGTGTGTGTCGTGTGAGTGTGTGTCTGTGTGTGTCTGTGTCGGTGTGTGTGTGTCGGTGTGAGTGTGTGTCGTGTGAGTGTGTGTGTGGTGTGAGTGTGTGTGTGTCGTGGTGAGTGTGTGTGTGTCGGTGTGAGTGTGAGTGTGTGTCGGTGTGAGTGTGTGTCGGTGTGAGTGTGTGTCGGTGTGAGTGTGTGTGTGTGTCGTGTGAGTGTGTGTGTCGGTGTGAGTGTGAGTGGTGTGGTGTGAGTGTGAGTGTGTGTCGGTGTGAGTGTGTGCGGTGTGAGTGTGTGTCGGTGTGAGTGTGAGTGTGTGTCGGTGTGAGTGTGTGTGTGTCGTGTGAGTGTGAGTGTGTGTCGGTGTGAGGTGTGAGTGTGTGTCGGTGTGAGTGTGTGTCGGTGTGAGTGTGAGTGTGACGCTATTCCTTTATTCCAGGCCTGTTGGGGATGCTTGCCCACATGATGTACACACAAGTTTTCCAAGTGACAGCGAGCCAGGGGCCAGAGGACTGGAGACCGCATCGCTGGGACTTTGGCTGGTCCTTCTAGTGAGTACCGAGCAGTGAAGGGAGTGTTTCATTGTTAGTTTGCAGCGCGGCCTCACTCGCTGTCCCCGGGCTAACCTTTGGCTGTTTTTGCAGCTTGGCTTGGGTCTCCTTCACGTTCTGCATGGCGTCTTCAGTCACAGCTCTGAACATTTACACCAAGACTGTCCTCGAATTCCACCAGTCGCAGAAAATCTACAAACACAGCTTGAAGCGGAAGCCCGAGGAGTTGTTCTATTTCTCAGGCCACTCCAGCTGTGCCGAAGTCTTTTCCGACGCCGCTCCAAATCTCCTGATGGGAAGATCAGTTGTGGACGAACCAGAGACTGCCAACTCTCTGGGGGATGAACATTGCTAATGGGCGTTCGGGGTCTGCGACCAGTTACTTCGGCTGTTTGCTTTTGTTGACGCGGTGTGTAGTTCCCTTAGAAACAGTGTCAATGTGAAAACATTTCCCAATAAACATCCACTGGGCCCAGTGACCCCCTCCAGGGGTTTGGCGTTGACCCCCATTCCAGCCAAGTGGGTTAACACTGACTGTGATGAGTGGATCACAGATCCCGACTGGTTTTGATATATCGATTGGTAGGGAATTGGTTGAAAGCAGCAGCTCCCCGCCACCCCATGTATCAGAGTGAGGTTTTACTCATCGTTTCCTTTGAATAAAAGCAAATTACTGCAGAGGCTGGAATCTGAAACCAAAAGAGAAAATGCTGGAAAATCTGTAAGGAGAGACGTTTCGAGTCCAGATGATCCTTTGTCAAAGATAAAAGGATCAAAAGTGGGAGAAAATTATACTATCGGGAGAGGGAATGGAAGGTGAGGCATTGCCACAGAAACCAGGGGAAAGGCTGCTAATGGCAGCCCAGAGAGAGAATAGAATGGGCAATGGGCAGAGAAGCTGGAATCAGGGGGTCAACTGTGACAGATAGAGTTATGGGGGGTGGGAATGAGAGGTAAAATTTAGAAAAAAGGAGAAATAGGGAGCAGAGGGGGAGCAAAGGTAAGAAAAGGGGGATAAAATTGGGAGAAAAAGTCGGGGGGGGAGAAAAATGAATAATTAGACAATGAATTATTGTCTAATTATTTAATTAGACAATAAAGAAGAGAATAAAGTTAGAGAATAGTAAAAAAATTAAATAAAATGAAAACGGAGGGGTGGGAGGTGAGTGATGTTGAGTTGGGAAGGCTGTAAAGTGCCGAGCTGGAAGTTGAGATGCTGATTCTCCAGTTTGGGTTAAGCTTCACTGGGACATTGCAGCAGGACAAGTGCTCAGCAAAGTGATCACCCAGTCTACACCTGGTCTCTCCAATATCCAGGAGACCACATTGGGAGCAGGGAATGCAATAGACCAAACTAAAAGAGGTACAAGTGAAACCATCTATTGGATCTTGGATGGTGAACGTGGAAGAGGCAAAGGGACAGGAATTACACCTCCTGTGACAGCATTGGGAAGGTGCTGTGAGTGAAGGGAGAGGTGTCGGATATAGTGGAGGAAGGCACTAGGTTATCCCGGAGGGGAATGATCATTGCAGTCTCTACTCTTTGAAACTGTTCTATGGCCAGAACAATATTCAATATTGTGAGCCAGACAGTGAGAGAGTCTGATCGTGCTGGAACAAATTGCAGCACAGTGGCACAATGTTTGGCACCGCTGCCTCACAGTGCCAGGGACGCGGGTTCAATTCCGGCCTTGATGACTCTCTGTGTGGAGTTTGCACATTCTCCCTGTGTCTGAGTGGGTTTCCTCTGGGTTCTCCAGTTTCCTCCCACACTCCAAAGATGAGTGGGTTTGGTGGATTGGCCAAGCTAAGCGGTCTCTTAGTGTTGAGGGATTAGCAGGTTAATTTTATGGGGTTACAGGGTTAGGGTCTGGGTGGGATTGCTGTGAGTGCAGGCTCAATGGGCTGAATGGCCTCCTCCTGCACTGTGAGGATTCTGTGATTCTATTCTATGAAATAAATGTTGATCCAGATTTGTACCGGGGATATGGATGGAGACATTGGTAGCACATGGGAAGGTAGTGTATCAGGTCTGAGAGGGGAGAGGGCGAGGAGGGACCATGGGAATGGGAATTAAACAAAAAGCGAGGGATGAGACTGAAACTCATGTGGAGAATAGATACTTTTATTACCCTTGTTCCAGGAAGTTTCCTCCAACAGCTTCTTAAAATTCAAAAATGGATGCAACGTAGGACAGTGAACAAAAGATTAAAAGACAGAAGTGATGGAGTAAGAATGAGACTTGGTGAGAATGCTGGAGGGAGGCGAGGGAGGGGTGGAATGCTGCAGGGAAGAGGGGAAAAGCTGAAGGGGGGAAATGGGCGGGATGTGGGGAATGCTGGAGGGGATGGAGATATGCTAGAGGGAGGAGGGGATGCTGGGGAGTGGGGGATGCTGGGGAGTGGGGGATGATGGTATGAGTGAGTGAGTGGACAAGAATAGATTAGACGGATTAACATAGAACATAGAACATAGAACAATACAGCACAAACAGGCCCTTCGTCCCACGAGTTGCGCTGATCACATCTACCAATCCACAGACCTTTCTATAACCCCCTATCCTATTCTTTTCCATATACTCATCCAGAAGTCTCTTAAAAGACCCCAGTGAGTTTGCCTCAACAACCTCCGACGGCAGTCGGTTCCATTCACTCACCACCCTCGGAGTGAAAAACCTACCCCTGACATCTCCTTTGTATTTGCTTCCCTGCACCTTAAATCTGTGTCCTCTCGTAGTGACCATTTCAGCTTGGGAAAATAGTCTCTGAGAGCCCACCCTATCTATCCCACTCAACATTTTATAAACCTCTAACAGGTCGCCTCTCAACCTATGTCCCTCCAGTGAGAAGAGTCCCAGCTCCCTCAACCTATCTTCATAAAGCCTGCCTCCCAATCCAGGCAGCATCCTTGTAAATCTCCTGTGAACTTCTCAATAGCCTCTACATCCTTACTATAATGAGGCGACCAGAACTGCGCACAATTCTCCAACTGGGGTCTGACAAGAGTCTTATAGAGCTTGCATCATTACCTCCTGACTCCTAAACTCTATTCCTCAATTAATGAAGGCCAGTACACCGTACGCCTTCTTGACCACTTCCTCCACCTGCGAGGCCGATTTAAAAGTCCTATGGACCCGGACCCCAAGATCCTTCTGCTCTACAACACAGCTAAGACTCCTACCCCTTATATTGTACTCCTTCATCCATTATTCCTGCCAAAATGGACCACTACACATTTATCTGTGTTGAAGTCCGTCTGCCACTTCTCCGCCCAGTCTTGCATCCTGTCTATGTCCCGCTGCAACTTTTGGCATCCCTCCAGACCATCCACAACACCACCAATCTTTGTATCATCGGCGAACTTGCTAACCCATCCCTCCACTTCCTCATCCAGGTCATTTATGAAAATGACAAACAGCAGGAGTCCCAGAACAGATCCCTGGGGCACTCCACTGGTTACCGACCTCCATGCAGAACAAGACCCATCCACAACCACTCTCTGCCTTCTGCCAGCAAACCAGTTCTGGATCCACGAGGCCAAAGCCCCTTGGATCCCATGCCCTCTCACCTTCTCCAGAAGCCTTGCATGTGGGACCATATCAAACGCCTTACTAAAGTCCATGTACACTACGTCCACCGCCCTTCCTTCGCCAATGTGTTCAGTCACATTTTCGAAGAACTCAACTAGGCTCGTAAGGCATGACCTGCTCTTAACAAAACCATGCTGACTATTTCTAATCAGTCCAAACTTCTCCAAATGTTCATATATCTTATCCCTCAGAAGCCTCTCCATCAGATTACCAACCACTGAAGTCAAACTCACCGGTCGGTAATTTCCTGGACTATCCCTGTTCCCTTTCTTAAAGATAGGAACCACATCCGCAATCCTCCAATCCTCCGGAACCTCTCCCGTTTCCATGGACGACGCAAATATCATCGCCAGGGGCTCTGCAACACTTCCCTCACCTCCCACAATAACCTGGGGTACATCCCATCCGGTCCCGGTGACTTGTCTATCTTGATAGAATTTAACAGGTCTAACACATCCTCTTTCCTAACATCCACATACTCAATCTTTTCTGTATGCCGCATACCTGCAGTGCAATCTCCCAGTTCACTTTCCACCGTGAATACCGAGGCAAAGTACTCGTTAAGCACCTCTGCCATTTCTTCCGGATTCACACAGACTTTTCCTCCTTCACCTTTAATAGGCCCTATCCCTTCTCTTCTCATCCTTTTACTTTTCACATATTTGTAGAAGGCCTTGAGATTCTCCTTAATCCTACCAGCCAAGGCCTTCTCATGACCACTTCTGGCTCTCCTAATTTCCTTTTTAAGTTCCCTTCTACACACCTTATACTCCTCTAGATCCTTAACATCCCCTAGCTCTCTGAACCTTTTATATACCATTTTTTTAAGAGAGGTATGTGGAGAAAGAGAAAGAGTGAGAGGCTAAGAGTGACATGGGAAATGAATGAAGGAGAGAAGGAGTAAATAAGAGATGGATAGAGTGGGAGATACAAGATTTTGAGTAGCACAGTGGTTAGTACATCTCACAAGTGCCTGAGACCCAGGTTCAGTTCTGACCTTGGGAAACTGTGGAGTTTGCACATTCTCCCCATGGAATTCTTACCAGTGTCACAAGTAGACTTACATTAACTCTGCAATGAAGTTACTGTTTGCCACACTCCGACACTCGTTCGGGTGTACTGAGGGAGAATTTAGCATAGCCAATGCACCCTAATCAGCACATCTTTGGAATGTGGGAGGAAAGTGGAGCACCCACAGGAAACCCATGCAGACATGTGGAGAATGTGCAAACTCTGCACAGACAGTGACCCAAGTCAGGAATCAAACCCCGGACCCTGGCACTGTGAGGCAGCAGTGCTAACCTCACACTGGGTGGGATCATTGTCGGTGCAGACTTGATGGGCCAAATAGCCTCCTTCTGTACCGTGGGGATTCTATAGTTCATGCAGTGAATACAAGAATCATTTAACTCCTCACTGATGTGCTATTCCTTTTGAGGTTGGTCAGTTACTGGCTGTCGATGAAATCAGCAGTTGTTTTAGCTGGGGAGGCAAGGCTGGCTCTCCAGTGAGTTCACTCAGTAACAAAGAGCTCTCTCTATTTCAAACAGAGCGTCTTATTGCCTGAAATCTGAAGCCCAATGCCTTGCCTATTACCACTCTGCCCATTGCACCATCACAGAAACTTCTCATGGCTTCTCACTGATGGAGAGGATTTGAGAACAATTAAATCCACTCTCCGTCAGATGGCATTTACAGGATTTAAATGGATATTGGATGAGCCCTGGGAACAGCTGTGTAATGGATCAAACTGAATTCAATTAGTTGTATTTCTCAAAGCAGGCTGTACACCGGAGACTACTGATCAGGCAGACTGATAAAGCTGTCAGCTTCTGAATGGGGCAGCTAATGTTTCAGCTAAAAACTCTCAATAGAAGGGAAGAGAATGTAAACACCATTTAAAACTGACCCACACAAAGAGGGAGAACAGATAATTGGACAGGGATAGGTACTGGGACCATTACAACTGATCTTGGAACTAAGAGAGTTCTGAACAATAACCCAGGGATGTGGGAACTAAACAAGACTGTTTTTATTTTGGTTCTCTCTTCACAAAAGAGGACACAAATCAGATGTCAGAGATGTTGTAGAATGCAAGATTTAGTGAGATGGAAGAACTGAGGGAGATAGTAGAGAAATGGTGCTGGGAAAATTGATGCATTGAAGGCAGATAAATTCCCAGGACCTGATAATCCACATCCTGGAGTACTTAAAGAAGTGGCTCTAGAAATGGTGGATACATTAGTGGTCATCTTCCAGGGTTCTATAGACTCTGGAACATTCCCTGCAGATTGGAAGGTGGCAAATACCACTTCAATATTCAAAAAGAGAGGTAGAGAGAAAACAGGAAATTATAGACCAGTCAGCTTAATGTCAATGGTGGGGAAATTCTCTAATCCATTATCAAGGACTTCACAGTGGTGCATTTCGAAAGCAGTGGCAGAATCAGAGTCAGCACGGATTTATGAAGGGGAAATCATGCTTGACAAACCTGTTGGAATTCTTTGAAGATGTAATTAATAGAGTTGACAAGAGGGAGCCAGTGGATGGGGTATATTTGGACTTTCAGAAAGTTTTTGGCAAAATCCTCATGAAAGATTATCGTGGAAGATTAAAGTGAAAGGCATTAGGGAAGTGTATTGAGATGGATAGAAAACTAGTTGGCAGAGAGGAAATAAGGGGTAGGAATTAATGGGTGCTTTTCAATTTGCAGGCAGTAACTAGTGGGATGCCACAGGGATCAGTGTTGGGACCCCAGCTATTCACAACATATATTAATTATTTGAATGAAGGAACAAAATGTAATATCTCTAAGCTTGCAAGTGATACCAATTTGGATGGGAGGGTGAACTGTAGCGAGGATGCAGAATGATCTGGACAGGTTGGGTGAGTGGGCAAATCAATGGCAGATGCAGTATAATTTGGATAAATGTGAGGTTATTCACTTGGGGAGCAAAAACAAGAATGCAGATGACTACCTGCACGGCTGTAAATTGGGAGAGGGGAGTGTGCAGAGGGATCTGGGTGTCATTGTGCATCAGTCACTGAAGGTAAGCATGCAGGTGCAGCAGGCGGTAAAGAAGGCAAATGGGATGTTGACCTTCATTGTGAGAGGTTTCAAGTACAGAAGCAGGGATTTGCCATTACAATTATTCAGAGGCTTGGTGAGACCACATCTAGCGTATTGTGTGCAGTTTTGGTCTCCTTTCCTGAGGAAGGATGTTCTTGCTCTGGAGGGAAGGTTTACCGGGCTGATTCCAAGGATGGCAGGACTGATGTATGGGAGAGATTGACTAGGTTAGGATTGTTTTCACTGGAGTTCAGATGAATAAGTCTCATAGAAACTTATAAAATTCTTACAGGACTAGACAGGGTAGATGCAGGGAGGATGTTCCCAATGGTGGGGGGAATCCAGAATCAGGTGTCTGAGGATTCAGGGCGAACCATTTAGAACAGAGATGAGGAGACATTTCTTCACCCAATCACCCAGTGAATTCATTCCCACAGGAAGTAGTTGATGCCAAAACATTGAATGTATTGAAGAGGTGGCTGGATATAGCACTTGAGGGTGAATGGGATCAAATGTTACAGGGAGAAAGCAGGATGAGGTTATTGATTTGGATATTAACCATGATTGTGATGAATGGTGGAGCAGGCTCGAAGGGCTGAATGGACTACAATTTTTCTTCATTTCTATCACAGGTATGATGGGCCAATTGGCTTCTTCTGTGCTCCACATTTCTATCATTCTACAGCAAAGGTCACTGGGATGGAGGAGGTGTTATAACTGAGAGAGGGAGCTCAGGGACTGGAGATAGTGAGTGATAGACTGAGGGAGAGGAATGGAGCAAGTGAGGGAGAAATATTCTATTAATTTGTACAACGTGGGCATCACTGGCTGGGCCAGCATTTATTGCCCATTCCTAGTTGCCCCTTGAGGTGGTGATGAGCTGCCTTCTTGAATCACTGCAATCCACATGCTGTGGGCTGACCCACAATGCCGTTAGGAAGGGAATTCCAGGATTTTGACCCAGTGACTGCAAAGGAACAGAGATAATATTTCCAAGTTAGGATGATGAGTAGCTTGGAGGGGAACTTGCAGGTGGTGGTGTTCCCATATATCTGCTGCCCTTGTCCTTCTAGATGGAAATGGTCGTGGGTTTGGAAGATGTTGTCTAAGGATCTTTGGTGAATTGCTGCAGTGCAGATAGTTCACACTGTCGCTGCTGAGTGTCGGTGGTGGAGGGATTCAATGAACAAAGCACAAAGAACAAAACAGCACGGGAAACAGGCCCTTCAGCCCAACGAGCCCGCGCCGCCACCCTGATGTTCCCACCTCTACCCGCGATCCCTGTCTATGTTTATAGATCTATAGATTAAAAACCAAATTTGAGACAATTTAGGGAGAATTTGTTTTGCCAATTAGCCTAAGAGCACATCTTTGGGACGTGGGAGGAAACCGGAGCTCCCGGAGAAAACCCACGCAAGCACGGGGAGAATGCACAAACTCCCACAGACACAGGCCCAAATCCATGTATCTGCACAGCACAGCGATAGTCACTGAGCCGTCGTGTTGCCCATCAAATGGTCCAGGTCAAGCGTACACCAACGACGTGAAGCACTAGGATACTCTCGAAAAAAATCCAACAGCAGTCCTCTCACGACCCATCGCGTGTTTGCCCCTCGTTAGACAACAAGGTGGACCAAAGCACCTGTAGGATAAAAAAAGAGTACATCAATATCATCATCTATTTACACACTTCCCAGGGACTCCCAAAGCTCATGATCCCTATTTTAAATCAGTTTTCTATACCCCTCCATTCCCATTCTGTTCATGTGCCCATCTAAGTATTTCTTAAATAACTCCAGAGTATCTGCCTCCACCACTTTACTTGGCAGCGCATTCCATACCCCACCACCCTCTGTGTGAAAAAACTCCCTCTAGCATCCAAATTATACCTTACCCCCTCACCCTAAGCCCGTGACCCCTCGTGCTATTTGAGTCCATCCTAGGAAAAAGATTAACCCTGTTTACTCTATCTATCCCCTTCAAAATCTTGTACACCTCTATCAGATCTCCTCTAAGTCTACGTCTTTCTAAGGAAAACAGTCTCAATTTGCCTAATCTCTCCTCGTAACTCAGACCTTCCATACCAGGCAGCATCCTGGTAAACCTCCTCTGCACTCTCTCCAGAGTCTCCACGTCCTTCCGGTAGTAAGGCGACCAGAACTGGACGCAGTATTCCAAATGAGGTCAAACCAATGTTTTATACAACTGCAACATTAAAGGCCAGCTCTTGTACTCTATACCCCTTCCTATAAAGGCTAGCATACCATATGCTTTCTTCACAACCTTCTCCATTTGCTCTGCCACCTTCCGAGACTTGTTCACCTGCACCACCAGGTCCCTCTGCATTTCTATCCACCTTCAGAGACTTGTTCGCTTGTGGATGTGGTGCCAATCAAGCGGGGCTGCTTTGTCTGGTGTTGAGCTTCTTGAGCATTGTTGGAGCTGCACCCATCCGGGCAAATGGGGAGTATTCCAGCATACTCCTGCCTCGTGTCTTGTAGATGGTGGATAGGCTCTGGAGAGTCAAGAGGTGAGTTACTTGCCGCAGTGTTCCTAGCCTCTAACCTGCTATTGTAGTCACTCTGTTCATGTTTTGAATCCAGTTGAGTTTCTACCCCAATTTGAGTTTAACCCCAAGAATGTTGATAGTTGGGGATTCAGTGATGGTAACACCATTGAATGTTAAGGGCTGGCGGTGGTCAGAGTGTCTCTTATTGGTGATGGTCATTGCCTGGCATTCATGTGGCATGAATATTAGTTGCCATTTATCAGCCCAAGCCTGGACATTAACCGGAATTTGTTGCATTCGAACATGAGCTTCAATACATTCAATCTATCTGAGGAGTCACAAATGATACTGAACATTGTGCAGTCATTAGCAAACATCCCCATTTCTAATGGAGGAGAGATCATACAGCTGAAGGTTGTTGGGCTGAGGATCCTTCCCTGAGGGACTCCTGCTGAGATGTCGGGGCAGTTGAGATGACTGAACCTTCACAACCACAACCACCTTCCAATGTACTAGGTGTGACTCCAACCAGTGGAGAGTTTGTCCCCTGATCCCCACAGATTTCACTCGGGCTCCTTGATGCCACACTCAGTCAAACGTGGCCTTGATGTTGAGGGCTCACCTCTGGAATTCAGCTCTTTCCTTGTTTGAACCGAGGTTGTAATGAGGTCAGGAGCTAAGTGACCTTGGTGAACCCAAACTGGGTGTCAATAAGCAGGTTATTGCTGAGCAGATGCTGCTTGATAGCTCGGTCAATGACCCCTTCTATAACTTTACTGATGATCAAGAGTAGACTAATTGGGCAGTAACCGGCCGGGTTGGATTTGTCCTGCTTTTAGTGTACAGGACGTACCTGTATCTGTGAAGAATGGAGTGAGGAAGTAGAGCGAGTGAGGGAGTGGGGAGTGTAGTGAGTGAGGAATTGGGCACAGTGAGGGAGTGAGGATAGAGTGAGTGAGCGAGGGAGTGAGTGAGCGAGTGGGCGAGTGGAATGTGTGGGAATTGGAGTAAGGATGGAGTGAGGAATTGGGCACAATGAGGGAGTGGCAATGGTAGTGAGTGAGGAGAGAGTGAGTGAGAATAGACTGAGGGAGTGAGTGAGAATAGAGTGAGTAGTTAGTGAGGAGGGAATGAGGGAGTGAGCACAGTGAGGGAGTATAATATATTTGCTGCATTGTATTTACACTCAGTGTAAATGTCTCTCTTCTTGTTGCCATATTTCGGTTCTGACCTAAATTACTGCTTTATTTTAGGAATTTACACTGTTAATACTGGGGTGAAACAGGACTTTTTTCTGATTACGGAACACACATCATCTTAGACCAGTAATGGTGAAATCAGTCTCATGTACCTTAAACCAGCAGGGTGTTGTAGATTGAATACTGTTAACACAAACTAATTTTATTAGGCTGTAAGAAATACAGATCAGCCCACAACATACTGGAACCATTAATGACATTTTATTTCCATAGCTGAACACTTTTCTGCCAAATATCACACAGTGGGAATGGGGATGTAATTCTGAGTTTATGTACCGTTCTTACACAGGTGGGTGAAACAGCAGACATCGATACAGCTCACAAACAGCGAGCATTTCCCCCACACACCAGTCATTAACGGGCCAGCTCCCTTTCCCAATTGTTCCGAGCACAGGGAATAACGAGCAGCAATCTCAGATCAGAAGAGTGACCACACACCGGAGTGGCAGGGAGACAACATTTTCAGAAAATATAGGAATGGGAATGGAAATGTACAAGAAATGAGGAAGACCAGTACGGATTAATTACATAGAGAACAGTTTACCGTGTGAACAGAGAAAGCCCATTGTCCTGTGAACACACTGCTCAGACAGCAGACATTTACCAATTTCTTAACTGTTGTTAGAACAGAGAAGTTTCCAGCTCATCAGTCCCATGTTGTCTAAAGAACTGGTTTTGACTGGGACGGTGGGGGGCAGACTCTCAGTTTTGGCCTATTTCTGGGTAACAGATGTAAATATTATCACGGAAAATAAAGTTTCCCCCTGTAACTGATTCACAGTCTGCAATTCCTACAGGAAAGAATTAAAGATGAGTTGATTGGGATTGATGGGGGCTATCGACAAGTCTTACAAAGTCAAAGTATCATCATCACCTTTAGATTGTCACATCCAGGTGACCTCTGAACCCTGAGGCAGGCTCCAATCAGAGGTCATGTTGTCCTTGCTTCCCAGGCTGGGCAGCAGGTTGATGCAAACATAAATACTAGAACATTTTAAATACTAGAAATACTAGAACTATATATTAAATTTGTTCAAACTGCTTATATATACTGGTTTCAAGTGTATCTATTTATAATTGATTTATCTCGTGTGCTGCTCCTATTTTATATAATCTTATATACACATAATCGATGTAACAACACCTTTTTGCATTTTCATCAATGTAAGTTCACGTTCAAACCTTGAGATTGACACAATGAACACTAATAATTATAATGAAAACGATAATAAATTCTAATATGGCATGCTGCTAAAGATGGTTCCATTTAGATTGTAGCTCCAATGAGGCACAAGATTGCTCTATTCTAAAATGCCAGGTCACAAAGCCAGACTGACTTGTAAAGGTAAACGAGACCCTGTGGGGATGATTTCCCCCCATCACCATATCTACAAATATACAACCTTCGAAAGAAGGTTTCTGTTAGACGACAACAGGCAGCTTCAGATTCTCATCCTCCAGACGGCAGCGGATTGAAGGTGATCTGGCAGAAGTAACAGGAGAAACTCCGTCCCTTCGGATTTAACTGGTAACTAGCAGCAGAGTTCTGGCTGCCCCAAACTTGATCATTCTCAAGATATCTTCAGTGCAAGCGAGATGCTCCCATGGGGCTGGCTGGGGGGGTGGGGATGAATGCTGCACTCAGTGGCTGAAAGGAAATGAGGTGACACAGGATACAGTGACTGAGGGGAAGGTTGGGGAGCAAGGCTGGGGAGGCTGGAGGAGGGACAGCAAGGCTGGGGAGGCTGGACGAGGGACAGGAAGGCTGGGGAGGCTGGAGGAGGGACAGTAAGGCTGGGAGCTGGAGGAGGGACAGGAAGGCTGGGGAGGCTGGAGGAGGGACAGGAAGGCTGGGGAGGCTGAACGAGGGACAGCAAGGCTGGGGGAGGCTGAGAATGGTCAGGAAGGTTGAGAGGGAAAGGAAGGCTGGGAGGGGCAGGAAGGCTGGGGAAGGGCAGGAAGATGGGGAGACAGGGAAGGGTCAGGAAAGCAGGAGAAGGATAAGCGGGATGTGTGGGGGGTGTAAAGGGGGTGTGTAGGGGGAGGGAGGTCAGGAAGATTGGGAGTGGGTGATTAGCGGGGGGGTCGGTCGGTCGGTTGGTACAGGAAGATCGAGAGAGGGGAATACCGTGACTGGGATACAACACTGGCAATGGATGAGCCTGAGTTCCAAGCACGAACTCGGATCAGCGCCTGGGGTGACAGCAGAGAGATACGACCAGCCGATAATGATAGGGTTTCTTCACCGCTGGGGAAATGATAAAGTTAACGAGTTACAAAAGGAATCACCTATCAAATGTTTTTAACTCCAGAGTTTCTCCCCGATCTCGCTCCTCACCACAGCTAGTTAACTGTTGTTGAGATTTCTCCAGCCCCGTCAGCTCTGAGTACCTGCTCACTGGGTAAGCACAGGACACAGGCTGTGAGATATACAAGGGAATGAAGAGATATGGGGATAGAACGGGAAGGTGGACACAAATACAAGGTCTGCCATAATTATGGTGAATGATGAGGCAGACCCAAAGGACCAAATGTCTCTCTCTCTCAGCCTGAGTTCTTTTGTTCTCAAGTGGACGGAGAGTCTGTTCAGGTCTCGTTCGTTACAGGGTTAGCACTGCTACCCCACAGTGCCAGGGACCCAGGTTCAATTCTAGCCTTGAGTGAAGTTTACACATTCTCCCCATGTCTGCATGGGTTTCCTCCGAGTGCTCCGCTTTCCTTCTACAGTTCAAAGATTAGGTTAGGTGGATTGGCCATGATAAATTGCCCCTCAGTGTCCCAAGATGTGTAGGTTAGGGGATAAATCCGTGAAGCTCCAGGGATAGGGTCTAGGTGGGATGCTCTGGTGGAGGGTCAGTGCAGATTCAATGGGTCGAATGGCCTGCATCTGCACTGTAGGGATTCTATAATAGTGACAACAACCTATTCCTTAAGATCAAAAAATAGGTGGTAATGTGAAGCTTGGAATATTGTGGACAGAGGGAGAAGTATTTTATCCCTCTGTAGAGGGATTAGCCCTATACTCTGTAGAGTATAGGGCTAATGGTAGGGCTCTTAATAGTGTTGAGGAACAGAAGGATCTTGGTGTATGTGTCAATAGATCCCTGAAAGTAGGCAGTCAAGTGGATAAAGTTGTTAAGAAGGCTTATGGAGTCTTAGCTTTTATTGGTAGGGGGATTGAATTTAGGAGCCGCAGCATCATGTTGCAACTGTACAAAACTCTAGTGCGGCCGCACTTGGAGTATTGTGTGCAGTTCTGGTCGCCACATTATAAGAAAGATGTGGAGGCATTGGAGAGGGTACAGAGGAGGTTTACCAGGATGTTGCCTGGTATGGAGGGCAGGTCTTATGAAGAGAGGTTGAAGGATTTGAGGTTGTTTTCGTTAGAAAGAGGCGGCTAAGAGGGGATCTTATTGAAACATATAAGATGATTAGAGGTTTAGATAGGGTGGACAGTGATAGCCTTTTTCCTAGGATGGAGAAAGCTAGCACGAGGGGACACAGCTTTAAATTAAGGGGTATGAGTTATAGGACGGATATCAGAGGTAGGTTCTTTACTCAAGAGTGATTAGGGAGTGGAATGCCCTGCCTGCAGCTGTTGTAGATGCGCCAAGTTTGGTGGCGTTTAAGAGGTTAATTGATAAGTATATGGAAGAGAAGGGAATGGTTTAGTTTGGAGGGGCATTGCTTTTTATTTTGGTCGGCACAACATCAAAGGCCGAAGGGCCTGTTCTGTGCTGTATTGTTCTATGTTCTATGTTCTATCCTTTCTCTCTCTGTGAGTAAGGTACCAAGGATGGCAATAAGTTCAAATCTTTACTCCATAGTTTTGGTGTGAAATGAGAAAGCAGTGTGACTGAGAGGGTTCGTTCCGATGGCCTCAGCCTGGCTGAGATTCATTGCTCAGAACTCTCATGAAACCATCTATAAGAATTAGGAGCAGGAGTGGGCCATTCGGCCCCTCGAGCCTGCCCTGCCATTCAGTTAGACCATGGCTGATATTTCTGTGGACTCAGCTCCACTTACCCTCCCGCTCACCATAACCCTTAATTCCTTTACTGTTCACCAGGGGCAGCGCCTCATCCCGGGCACCAGGGGGCAGTACCTCATCCCAGGCACCAGGGGGCAGTACCTCATCCCGGTCACCAGGGCAGTACCTCATCCCGGTCACCAGGGGGCAGTACCTCATCCTGGTCACCAGGGGGCAGTACCTCATCCCGGTCACCGGGGGCAGCGCCACATCCCGGTCACCGGGGCAGTACCTCATCCCGGTCACCAGGGGCAGCGCCACATCCCGGTCACCGGGGGCAGTACCTCATCCCGGTCACCAGGGGCAGCGCCACATCCCGGTCACCGGGGGCAGCGCCACTTCCCGGTCACCGGGGGCAGTATCTCATCCAGGTCACCAGGGGCAGTGCCACATCCCGGTCACTGGGGGCAGTATCTCATCCAGGTCACCAGGGGCAGTGCCACATCCCGGTCACCGGGGGCAGTACCTCATCCTGGTCACTGGGAGCAGTGCGACATCACCTCCCTAACCTGCAGACAATGTGGAGGGAGGGGGATGTGACGTTGCCCTGGACGACCATGATTGACGATGCCCCCAGTGACCGGGATGAGACGCTGCCCCCGGTGACCGGGATGAGGCGCTGCCTCCGGTGACCAGGATGAGGCGCTGCCCCCGGTGACCGGGATGAGGCGCTGCCCCCGGTGACCGGGATGAGGCGCTGCCCCCGGTGACCGGGATGAGGCGCTGCCCCCGGTGACCGGGATGAGGCGCTGCCCCCGGTGACCGGGATGAGGCACTGCCCCTGGTGACCGGGATGAGGTACTGCCCCCGGTGACCGGGATGAGGCGCTGCCTCCGGTGACCGGGATGAGGCGCTGCCCCCGGTGACCGGGATGAGGCGCTGCCCGTGACCGGGATGAGGCACTGCCCCCGGTGACCGGGATGAGGTACTGCCCCCGGTGACCGGGATGAGGTACTGCCCCTGGTGACCGGGATGAGGTACTGCCCCTGGTGACCTGGATGAGGTACTGCCCCCGGTGACCGGGATGAGGTACTGCCCCCGGTGACCGGGATGAGGTACTGCCCCTGGTGACCGGGATGAGGTACTGCCCCTGGTGACCGGGATGAGGTGTTGCCCTGAATGAGTGGAAGTCATCAAGTTTGCTGCAAGTGATGAATTTGGAATCATTCATTGAAAGGTGAGAAGATGAATCCAGGTTTTGTGCTCAGGTTTCCGGGGGCGGCGGGGAGGTGGGGTTGCTGGTTCACTGACTGTGAGAGGCTTCAGGAGGTTTTGAGGGTGGATTTACCTATCAGTGCTGCACAGCGGAGAACTGGATCTTGGAGAAGAATTTCCTGATGCTGCTGATGGCCTCCGTCTCCAAGGTCAGCATCCTGCTGTGGGAAATCGCCCAATTGAGGCCCAGGCCTTGCACTCGCAGAGGCCCAGCATGGGCCTCGTGGGATCGGTGTGTGGAGCCTGTCGTCATGCTAACGTAAAACGCATCCTTCTGTTGTTCCAGTATTCCAGCTGGAAAATAAAAAAAAAATTCCAGAAAGTTCCACACTGACATGATAAAAACGAGAGGGAAAATCGACAAGTCAAAGGATTTTGATTAATATCTCTCCAGGAAGCGGGCGCCAATTTACAAGGACAGCTTTAAATTTTTAGTACTCAGCAGCGTTCAACAGGTAATGCACAGGACCGAGCCCCACCCCCCCAACCCCCAAGCAAACCCCATCACCCCCAGACCAAGCCCCACTCCCCCAGAGCAAACCCCATCCTCCCTAGGCTGAGCCCCACTCCCCAGGCCAAACCCCATCCTCCCCAGGCCGAGCCCCATCCCCCCAGAGCAAACCCCATCACACCGGACTGAGCCCCATTTCAATGCCCCCCCCCCACCTCCCCGCAGTCACTCCTTGCACCTCCAGGAACAAACCTGACCTTCCCCTGGGAGGGTAAGCCTAGATCCTCTGGGTTTGAACCCCAATGGTTTGGGCTTGAGCTGGACTGCATAGTGGTACGAATGTTACAATTGGCCTTATTACCCTCCTAACAGGGGGAATAATCCCTCGATCATAACCCAAGAGGATGGGAAGGAGATGGGGGCGCAGAGGGTGGTTACAGGTCAACTGGCAACGGGATCAGATTACGCTGTGAGAGCTTCCATTTCCAAACAGCCACTGACATAACCCCACTGGAAAAGCAGCATCAGAGAATGCATCGTGCAAAAAAATGATGCCACTCAGCAAGGAGTCACTTTCAAGGAATCAAACAGCAACAATCGAGGCTATATAATCCATCCAATTTCTGGCAGGTCCCTGCTGGTTATCCATAACTCTGCAATGTTTCTCTTTATCAAGAGTTTATCCAGTTCCCTCTCAAAGGTTCCTATTCAACCAGCTTTCATAATACTCCCAGACCAAAGCACGCTGTTGGGTATAAAATTCAAATCTCCCCTCTGGGTCTTTTGCCACCTATTTTCCGATCAGCGTTCCCTGGTTTCTGACTCTCCTCACAATAAACAAAGAAAATAGGAACAGGAAAAGACAATTCAGCCCTTTGAATCTGCTCCACCATTCACTATCATAGAATCGTGCAGTGCAGAAGAGGCCCTTCGGCCCATCAAGCTTGCACTGACACATGAGGACAAGAACAAAGAACAAAACAGCACGGGAAACAGACCCTTCGGTCCAACGAGCCCGCGCCGCCACCCCGATGTTCCCACCTCTACCCGTGACCCCTGTCTATGCTTTTAGATCTAAGAGGAAGACCTGACCTTCCACCTCATGCCTTTTACCAGCATTTGACCCATTGCCTTGAATGTTATGACGTGCCAAGTGGTTTTAAAGGGTGTTAACAGGGATATGGGCCAAAAGATCATAGCTTAGATGGGCCTTTTATCAAAATGGACCAGTTTGGGCCTGCCTCAGTGCCACAGATTTTATGATTGTCTCTACCACCCTCCCAGGCAGCACATTCCTCTGGGTAAAAACCTTTCCCATATCATTATCGTGACTGATCATCAACTCAATACCCTGGTCCCACCTGCCCCGCCATATCCTTTGATCCCCTTCACCCCCAAGAGTTATAGAAACAGCTTCTTAGATTATCTAAACCTTCCATGATTTTCAATGCCTGAACTAACTCTTCCCTGCTTTAATCCAGTTTTTCTACATAACTGAAGTCCCTCATCGTTGGTACCAGTCTGATAAATCCCCTCTGCATCTTGATGAGGAGAAGGCAGAGGGGGAGAGGCAGAGGTTACTTGTCAGCATTCCTCATCCAGTCTGTTTAATAAATTGGATTCTTATAGCACCTTTAAGGTGGTAAAACCTGCCAGAGCACCTCACTGGAATGTCATCAGGTTAAAAAGAATGAACACCAAACCATTAGTCATATACTTACATAGGGATCAGGGTTGGTGGTTTTAAAGGGATGCGGTTAAAGAGGAGAGTTGGAGAGTAAGAGAGACTTACGGAGGGAATTATTGAGTTTAGAGCCTAAAATGCCAAAGGTCACAGACCCACAGAATCAGTGAACTGCATAAGGAAGCCATTCAGCCCAGTGTAAGTACCTCCAGTCTCCATCTTACACAGGGCCCTCCCATCCCAACCCTAATCCTGTAACCACATGCATTTACCATAGTGAATCTACCTAACCCACACATCTTTGATTTGATTTATTACTGTCACATGTATTAGTATACAACGAAAAGTGTTATTTCTTGTGCAAAGCATACCGTACACAGAGAAGGAAATGAGAGAGTGTAGAATGTAGTGTTACAGGCATAGCTAGGATGTAGAGAAAGATCAACTTAATGTGAGGTAGGTCTATTCAAAAGTCTGATGGCAACAGGGAAGAAGCAGTTCTTGAGTTGATTGGTATCTCACTGGAACGATGGACATTGAGTGAGGACCTGGTGGAATTCTACAAAACTATGAGGGGCTTGGACAGAGTGGGTAGTCAGAAGCTTTTCCCCAGGATGGGTCAATTACTTGCGAAGAGCAAGATTTAAAGGAGAGGTACGTTTACACAGAGGGTGGTGGGTTCCTGGAACTCACTGGGGAATGAGGTAGTGGAAACTAATTCAATAATGACTTTTAAGGGGCGCTTTGACAAATACGTGAATAGGATGGAATAGAAGGATATGGTCCCTGGAAGGGTCAGAGATTTTAATTCAGTTGGCCAGCCTGATCGGTGCAGGCTTGAAGGAACAAAGGGCCTGTTCCTGTGCTGTAATTTTCTTTGTTTTTTGGTACATGACCTCAGATTTTTGCATCTTTTTCCCGACAGAAGAAGGTGAAAGAAAGTATGTCCAGGGTGCACGGAGACCTTAATTATGCTGGCTGCTTTGCTGAGGCAGCGGGAAACTTGGGCAGAGTCAATAGATGGAGGCTCGTTTGTGTGATGGATTGGGCTACATTCATGATCTTTTGTAGGTCCTTGCAGTCTTGGGCAGGAGCCATACCAAGCTGCGATAAAACCAGAAAAATGCTTTCTATGAGGCATCTGTAAAACTTGGTGAAAGTCATAGCTGACATGCCAAATTTCCTTAGTCTTCTGCAAAAGTCGAGTCATCAGTAGGCTTTCCTAACTATAGCGCCAGCATGGGGTGGACCAGGACAGATTGTTGATGATCTGGACAACTAAAAACTTGAAGTTTTTAACCATTTCTACTTCATCCCCATTGATGTAGAGAGGAGCTACACTTCCAGAAATTGATGACAATCTCCTTCATTTTGTTGTCATTAAGGGACAGGTTATTGTCGTCACACCAGTTCACCAGATTCTCTATCTCATTCCTGTACTCTGTCTCATCATTGTCTTTTGTACTGTGGGAGTAAACCAGAGCACCAGGAGGAAACTTGTGTGGACACAGATATTGGGATAGATTGGCTCGCATTTTGATGCACGTTAATGACCTTTCATGTTGTGGATATCTAAAGTGCTGCATCCCTCAGGGGATTAACACCCACTCAATGGGCTCCCTCAACATTAACTTCTCACTGGTTGTCAGGTCTCAGTGTGCAGTACTCTGCTATCTCAGGGCAGACAGTTGTACAAAGCTGACAGTATAATTTAGGGTCAGTTGCTCTACGTCCCACTGTGCAATCTGTGAGCAGTGGTTAACATTACTGCCTCACAGCACCAGGGATCCAGGTTCGATTCCCAGCTTGAGTGATTGTCTATGCAGAGTCTACACGTTCTCCCTGTGTCTGTGTGGGTTTCCTCAGGGTGCTTTGGTTTCCTCCCACAGTCCAAAAGATGTGCTGGTTAGGATACACTGTAAGAAGTCTGACAACACCAGGTTTAAATCCAACCGATTTATTTGATAGTAAACTCACAAGCTTTCGACCTATGGTCTTCGTCAGGTAAATGAGGTGTTCTGGTCTCCAACATCATGGGATACACTGGCCATGCTAAATTCCCCCTCTATGTAACCCAAACAGGGGCCGGGATTGTGGCGATTGAGGGATTTTCACAGTAACTTCATTGCAGTGTTAACATAAGCCTATCTGTGACACTAAATAAATAAACTTTAAACTTTAAAGAAATGCGCAATTCATTAAATCCAATGAAAGAGTTTCTCACAAACCTCAGCAGACCCGAGGACACGGATATTCATTTTCACCACGATGAGATCAGGGAATTTGCTTCCCTCACTCAGAAAGGCTGCGGTAATTTAACTCTTTTCAAAACCAGCCAGATGAATGATTACTTATTACAGAGACAAAGGTTGTAAGGATGAGAAAGGGAATGAAATGATCAAATTCTGTGTGGGACACAGTATCTGCTGTGTTGAGAATCCCTGCGGGAATTTCAATGAAATATATCTGGCTGGGCTGTGGATCTGTGCCCTGCAGGCTTTCCGTCAGCACCTTTAAGTCAGCATGGAGAAAGTTTGCAGATGATTCCAATATCTCCCACCTTCTATCTCTGTAAGCTTGACCGCGTTGAAAACACTGCTGCTGATATTCTAACTGGTAGCCGGTCTGATTTACCCAGTAATCATATTCTTATTGAGCTACACCAGCTCTCTGTCTGACAACACTACAATTTTAAAAATCCTCATTCTTGAGTTAAAGGAGGTGATGGCCTAGCGGTATTATTGCTCGACTATTAATCCAGAAGCTCAGCTAATGTTCTGGGGACCCGGGTTCGAATCCCACCACAGCAAATGGTGAAACTTGAATTCAAATAAAAACAAAATCTGGAATTAAGAATCTACTGGTGACCAAGAAACCATTGTCGATTGTTGGAAAAACCCATCTGGTTCACTAGTGTCCTTCAAGGAAGGAAATCTGCCGTCCTTACCTGGTCTGGCCTACATGTGACTCCAGAGCCACAGCAATGTGGTTGACTGTCAACTGCCCTCCAAGGGCAACTAGGGATGGGCAATGCTGGCTAATCGGTGATGCCCATGTCCCATAAATGAATAAAAAAACCCTACCATGACCTTTCCCCTCTGTATTTTATCACCTTCAGCTTTGGAGATCTCTACATTTCTACAGTTCCGGTCCCTTCCGTAACGCCAATTTTAATCATTCCACCATTATGTGTTCAGCTCCTGAGACCCTGATCTCGGAATTTCCTGACTAATTTCTCCACCTCCCTCTCCCCCTTCTTGATCCAGTATTTGGTCACCTTGTCTTTTAGTTCTTTATATGGATTTGGGGGACACAATTTATTTGTGAATCATCATGTAAAATGGTGCAGAAGCTCTATAGGAATCTCTATAGGAATAGTGACTGTTTTACTGATTATATTCCCCTCTCTAGGCATACACTGAGAGAGAATTTAACATGGCCAAAACACCTATCCAGCTCATTACCAGCAATTACGAAGGCTCATGAATGTAGCCCAATCCATCACGCAAACTAGCCTCCCATCCATTGACACTGTCTACACTCTCCGCTGCCTCAGCAAAGCAGTCAGAAAAATAAGGAACTCCATGCACCCGGACATTCTCTTTTCCACCTTCTTCCATGAGGAAAAAAATACAAAAGTGTGAGGTCATGTTCCAATTGACTCAAGAACAGCTTCTTCCCTGCTGCCATCAGACTTCTGAGTGGACCAACCTCACACTAAATTGATCTTTCTCTATATCCTAGCTAACACAACATTCTGCACTCTCTCCTTTCCTTCTCTATGTTTTGTCTGTATAGCATGCAAGGAACAATATTTTTCACTGTATGTTAATACATGCGACAATAATAAATCAAATTAAATCAAGTCTTTTGGACAAGGACATTGGACAGATTGCACCTGGACTCACTGAAGCAGCAAGGTGTGTAGTTCCAATTTGTGTTTTGAAATCTCCAGGAATTAGATCAGCCTGCATTATTTCCAATCCTCCCGTTTCTTTCACCCGATATTCACTCTGTCACTCTGCTCCTTCAGTCGAGGATTCACAGTAGGATACACCTACACCGATTCTCCCCCATCTTCACCTACTGACTGAGGTAGTAGGTACAACAGATTGACAGGCCATTAAGCAACACCACAGTTCAGCCCAACATTATGCTCACTTACTGTCCAAGGGGTGATGGGCATGGAATAGAGAGCAGCAGCAGGCATCCTATCTGAGAGGAAACAGGGTCCAGTTCACCCCTTGGGGAGCAGCAAACTCTTCACAAAGCAGGTATTTCGTAATGGTTTACAGCCACACAGTGTGCTGGCACAGGGGGTTAGCGCTGCTGCCTCACAGCACCCGGGACCTGTGTTCAATTCCAGCTTTGGGTGTCTCTCTGTGTGGAGTTTACGTCTTCTCCCCGTGTCTGCCTGTGTTTCCTCCGGGTTAGCTGAATTGGCCATGCTAAATTGCTCCTTTGTGTCGGGGGATTAACAGGGTTCATGGGGATAGGGCCTGGGTGGGATTGTTATTGGTGTAAGTGCAATGTGCTGAATGGCCTCTTCCTGTACTGTAGGGATCCTATAATTCTATGCACTGTGTCAGATGTGAGAAAGGCAAGGATGGTAGGATGGGTAAAACAATCTGAATTAAAGGTTTTTAAAAGTAATTATTTGTTTTTAAAACAAGATTTCATTGTCGTTCTGCTGCTGGGAGAACGGTCATCACATAAATAGGCATCTCCGAGTAACACTGACCGCTGTTAATGTAGGTGTTGACATTGGAATTGGTGATTTTAACCAGGAATATCTGATACGAGTGAGGGGGCTCAGAGTGAAGGGGTTTGCAGATATGAGTGAGGGGGCTCAGAGTGAAGGGGTTTGCAGATATGAGTGAGGGGGCTCAGAGTGAAGGGGTTTGCAGATATGAGTGAGGGGACTCAGAGCGAAGGGGTTTGCAGATATGAGTGAGGGGACTCAGAGTGAAGGGGTTTGCAGATATGAGTGACGAGGCTCAGAGTGAAGGGGTTTGCAGATATGAGTGAGGGCTCAGGGTTTGCGATATGAGGAGCTCAGTGAAGGGGTTTGCGTATGAGTGAGGGCTCAGAGTGAAGGGGTTTGCAGATATGAGTGAGGGGGCTCAGAGTGAAGGGGTTTGCAGATATGAGTGAGGGGACTCAGAGTGAAGGGGTTTGCAGATATGAGTGAGGGGGCTCAGAGTGAAGGGGTTTGCAGATATGAGTGAGGGGACTCAGAGTGAAGGGGTTTGCAGATATGAGTGACGAGGCTCAGAGTGAAGGGGTTTGCAGATATGAGTGAGGGGCTCAGAGTGAAGGGGTTTGCAGATATGAGTGGGGGCTCAGAGTGAAGGGGTTTGCAGATATGACCAAAGTGAGGGGCTCAGAGTGAAGGGGTTTGCAGATATGAGTGAGGGGACTCAGAGTGAAGGGGTTTGCAGATATGAGTGAGGGGGCTCAGAGTGAAGGGGTTTGCAGATATGAGTGAGGGGACTCAGAGTGAAGGGGTTTGCAGATATGAGTGAGGGGACTCAGAGTGAAGGGGTTTGCAGATATGAGTGAGGGGACTCAGAGTGAAGGGGTTTGCAGATATGAGTGAGGGGACTCAGAGCGAAGGGGTTTGCAGATATGAGTGAGGGGACTCAGAGTGAAGGGGTTTGCAGATATGAGTGACGGGGCTCAGAGTGAAGGGGTTTGCAGATATGAGTGAGGGGGCTCAGAGTGAAGGGGTTTGCAGATATGAGTGAGGGGACTCAGAGTGAAGGGGTTTGCAGATATGAGTGAGGGGACTCAGAGTGAAGGGGTTTGCAGATATGAGTGACGAGGCTCAGAGTGAAGGGGTTTGCAGATATGAGTGAGGGGACTCAGAGTGAAGGGGTTTGCAGATATGAGTGAGGGGACTCAGAGTGAAGGGGTTTGCAGATATGAGTGAGGGGACTCAGAGCGAAGGGGTTTGCAGATATGAGTGAGGGGACTCAGAGCGAAGGGGTTTGCAGATATGAGTGAGGGGACTCAGAGCGAAGGGATTTGCAGATATGAGTGAGGGGGCTCAGAGTGAAGGGGTTTGCAGATATGAGTGAGGGGACTCAGAGTGAAGGGGTTTGCAGATATGAGTGAGGGGACTCAGAGTGAAGGGGTTTGCAGATATGAGTGAGGGGGCTCAGAGTGAAGGGGTTTGCAGATATGAGTGAGGGGGCTCAGAGTGAAGGGGTTTGCAGATATGAGTGAGGGGACTCAGAGCGAAGGGGTTTGCAGATATGAGTGACGAGGCTCAGAGTGAAGGGGTTTGCAGATATGAGTGAGGGGGCTCAGGGTGAAGGGGTTTGCAGATATGAGTGAGGAGGCTCAGGGTGAAGTAACAATGCTGTGTCCCAATCCCCATCCCAGCCCGACAGCCCGCCTCTCACCGTTACCCCTGGGCATTGTGATTGTACTCACTGGCTGACGCCATCACAAACTCCGTGCTGTTGGTCAGTTCCAGCAGGACACTGGGGTACAGCGGGTGCAGGAGGTAGAGGTGATACTGGCTCTGTGAGCTGGAGTCTGTCCTTTGGGCCTGTGACTAAACAGAAAAACAAGCAACTATCAATGGCACAATAGAATTTTTTGTTATTGTTGGTTTTCATAAGCAGGATGTGAGCATTGGGCAGCATTCATTCCAGCCACGCAATTCTCTTCCCACACCTAGCGGTACATTACAGCAGACTTTCATCTGTTCTCATACTCTTAAATCGGCCCCGCAGATGGAGGATGTGGTCAAGAAGGTGTATGGTGTACTGGCCTTCATTAGTCGAAGGATTGAGTTTAGGAGTCAGGAGGTAATGCTGCAACTTTATAAAACCCTTGTCAGACCCCCACTTGGAGTACTGTGCGCAGTTCTGGTCGCCTCACTACAGGAAGGATGTGGAAGCTATTGAGAGGGTGCAGAGGAGATTTACAAGGATGTTGCCTGGATTGGGGGGCATGCCTGATGGAGATAGGTTGAGGGAGCTGGGACTCTTTTCCCTAGAGAGACAGAGGTTGAGAGGCGACCTCATAGAGGTTTATAAAATGTTGAGATATAGATAGGGTGGATTCTCGGAGGCTATTTCCCAGGGCTGAAATGGTTGCTACGAGAGGACACAGGTTTAAGGTGTTGGGGAGCAGGTACAGAGGAGATGTTAGGGGTAAGCTTTTCACTCAGAGGGTGGTGGGTGAATGGAACTGGCTGCTGTCAGTGGTGGTGGAGGTGAACTCGCTGGGGTCTTTTAAGAGACTTCTGGATGGGAGTTACACATAGTTCTATGGCCTGGTAGGTATGGGTATGATCGGTGCAACTTGTGGGCCGAAGGGCCTGTTATGCTGTAGTGTTCTTTGTTCTATGTTCTCATAGCTAGTAATTCTCGGAACAGGTTGCTAATCTGTAACCAGATGCTCATAACTTGAGGGGTGCCAGTCAACATTAAACATAACTGACCAGGAGTCTCTCTCATTGAAGGATTTTACAGGTTCACACACTCAGACAGTTTGTCTACATTATGAATGTGCCTTCCTTGGCCATCAAGACCTGAGGTGGATCTCGAACTCAGAGTTTCTGGTGCAGGGGCAGGGTCACTAATCCAGTGCGTCACAAGATCTCCCTCAGTATTTATTGCTCAATCCTAATTGTCCTCGAGAAGGTGGTGATGAGCTACCTTCCTGACTTGCCGCAGTCCATATGGTGTAGGTACACCCACAGTGCTGTCAGGAAGGGAATTCCAAGAAGCTGACACAGCGACACTGAAGGAGTGGCAAAAATAGCAAATATAATTCCTCTATCGAAATTAGCAAATATAAAGCATCTATTCACAAGGGGAGGGGGCAGAAAACAGGGCACTATAGACCAGTTATCTTGATGTCTGCCATGGGGAAGTGTTAGAATCGATCATTAAAGAGTTATAGCTACGCACTTAGAAAAACTCAAAGTAACCCAGGAAGAATGACCATGGTTTAGTGAATGGGAAATCAGTTTAACCAATTTATTAGAGATTTTTGAAGGAGTACCATGCGCCCTGGATAAAGGGGAACCTGTAGATGTACTGTACATGGATTTCCAGAAGGCCTTTGATAAGGTGTCACAGGTTACGTGGAACATAAAGGCTCCTGGTGAGGAGGGTACCATCGTAGCCTGGATAGAAGATTGAGTGGCTGGCTGGCAGCCAGATAATAGAGAGTATGTATAAATAGGTCTTGATCTGACTGATATATAAGGAGATGCTAGAGACAAGGGGTGAATGAGTCCGGGGGGTCCCCCGTGCTAATGGAGACCGCGGGCACTGGGCTGATGGAGAATGAGGGGTCCTAGCATTTGAAGCACTGTGCTCAGAAGGCATGAAGGTGTTATCCTAACACAAGATCATTTGTAGTTCCAGTATTTAGAGTTCAAATCCCACCAAGCTGATTTGTAAATTTAAATTAATTAAATAAATCTGAAATAAAAACATAGCTCCAGTAATGGTCACAAAGCTATTGGATTGTCATAAAAACTAAGGACTGTCTTTTAGAGAAGAAACTCTGCCTTTCACTTGAGCTAGCCTGCAAGAAATCCAGAACCATAGTAACTCTAAACTACCTTCTGAAATGCCCTTGCAACCACTCAGTTCTATCAAACTAGTCCAGGTACAAAACACGAGACGAATAATCACTTAGCAGTGACCTACACATCAGATTTAAAAGTATCAACAATATATCTAGCTAGTTAACCTTGCAAAACTCCACTCGCCAACATCCTGGTATCTATGTCAGATTTGGGAGATCGGTGCACTAACTAGTCGAGCAACAGCCTGACATGCTTGCACTCATGGAATCATACCCATCAGTCAACATTGCAAATACCATCATCCCTGAGTATGGACTGTCCCTCCAGTAGGACAGACCTGCCAGTGGTATAGACAGTGACAGGAAGTGCCTCTGGGAGTCCCAAACATACTGACTGAACTGGTCACGTCCTAGGGAACCAGACTTAGCCTGTGGGAAGTGATAAGGCAATTATCACAAGTAAGCAAACCTACTCTCATCCTCACATCCTGTTGCAGGTGCAATCTTTACATGACAGTTATGGTAGGAGTAACTACAGAACAGTCCTTGTAGAGACAAGAGTCCTGTCCTCACATTAGCATATTATCATGTTGTATGGCATTACCATCATGTTAAATGGGATAGAATTAGAAAATCGGATATCCACAAGGCGCTATGGGCCATCTGCAGCAGCATCTTAGCAGTTAAGTGACCTGGCCATGCTAAATTGCCAAGTAGTGTCCAAAGATGTGCAGATGAGGTGGATTGACCATGCTAACACATCCCTTAGTGTCCAAAAATGTGTAGGTTAGGGTGGATTGGCCATGCTAAATTGCCCCTCAGTGTCCAAAGATGTGTGGATTAAGTAGATTGGCCATGATATATGTGCGGGGTTTCAGAAAGGGAACAGAGGGGAGGGCCTGGGCGGTTTGTTTTTTCAGAAGGTCAGTGCAGACCCTATGGGCCAGATGGCCTCTTTCTGGTGGTATCTTAGGTCCAATTATCTTCAGCTGCCTCATCAATGTCCTTTCCTCGAACTCAGTTATGTGTGGGGGACACTCGCTGACATTTGCAGCTTTCAGTTTTGTTTGTGACTTCTCAGAAAATGATACAGTCTGTACCTTCATCAAGACCTGGAAAACTCTCGGGCTGATAAACAGCAAGTAACATCTGTACCACAACTGTCTGGCACTGTCCATTTCCAATCAGACGGGTTCTCCTTGATATTCAACAGCATTACACAGAACATAGAACCATAGAACCCAACAGTGCAGAAACAGGCCCTTCAGCCAACCGAGTCTGCACCGACCACAATCCCACACAGGCACTATCCCCATATTCGTACATATTTACCTGCCAATCCCTCCAACCTACACATCCCAGGACACTAAGGAGCAATTTTAGCATAGCCAATCAATCCAACCCGCACATCTCTGGACTGTGGGAGGAAACAAGAGCACCCGGAGGAAACCCATGCAGACATGAGGAGAACGTGCAAACTCCACACAGTGATGCAAGTTTACCATCATTGAATCTCATCATCAACACTCTGGGAGTTACCACTGAGCCTCAACTTAACCGGATCTACCATTTTCACTCTACAAAAGTAAGTCAGAGGCTAGGTGTTCTGTCAAGACTGAGTCATCTGCTGATTCTTTATCACCTACAAGACACATGTGGGATGGCACAGTGGAACAGTGATCAGCACTTCTGCCTCACAATGCCAAGAATTCAATTCCAGCCTTGAGTGTGTCGAGTTGCATGTTCTCCCCGTGTCTGTGTGGGTTTCCCCCACAGTTCAGAGATATCCAGGTTAGGTGAATTGGCCATGCTAAATTTCCCGTTAGTGTCAGGGGGACTAGCAGGGTAAATATACTGGGTTACAAAAAAAGGTGGGATTATTGTTGGTACAGACTTGATGGGCTGAATGTTCTCCTTCTGCACCGCAGGGATTCTGTGATTCTAAGTCAAGAGTGTGGCCAAATACTCTACGATTGCCTGGATGAGTGAGGCTCCAGAAACACTTTAAGAAGTTCAATACCATTCAGAACAGAGCCACTTCCTCCACCATTGGCACAGGGCAGTTTCAATCTGTACCAACTACAAGGTTCACTTATCCTTCTTAGAACCTCCAAAATCCAGGACTTCTGCCACTTAGAACATAGAACATAGAACATTACAGCACAGAACAGGCCCTTCGGCCTGCGATGTTGCGCCGACCAATATAAAAAGCAATGCCCCTCCAAACTAAACCATTCCCTTCTCTTCCATATACTTATCAACTAACCTCTTAACGCCACCAAACTTGGCGCATCTACAACTGCTGCAGGCAGGGCATTCCACTCCCGAACCACCCTTTGGGTAAAGAACTTATCTCTGATATCCGTCCTATAACTATCACCCCTTAATTTAAAGCTGTGTCCCCTCATGCTAGCTTTCTCCATCCTAGGAAAAAGGCTATCACTGTCCAGTAAGAACAGTGTAAGAACAGCAGGAAACTGGGGACCAGCTACAAATTACCCTCTAACTCATTCGGCATTCCAACATATGAGTTTAATCACTGTTCCTTCATCATCGCTGGGTCAAAATTCTAGAATTTCCTCCCTAATATCACCATTGGGGAATCTGCACCAGTTCAAGATGGCAACTCCCCAATGCTTCCTCAAAAATAATTAGGATTGGCAATAAATGCTGCCCTTGCCAGGGATGCCCTGATCCCGAGAATGGATACATTTAAAAAGGAAACTCCAAGGGGCTCACTTTCCACTCAAGGGGTTCACTCGACTCACCGAAGAGGCCACTCCATTGACGGGAGACTTCACTCCGCACTCTTTGGCCCAGAACAGGAATGCAGATCTTCCATCGGATAGCGGTATCGAGGCTGCCTCTGAACCCTGAATGTGACAGCCCAATTTCGATTTCCATAGCTCCTTACCAGAACTCCCGTCAATGATTAAACTCTAGAAGCAGAACAAAATCTGTGTAAAGGAGATTGGAATTGTGCAGCTGATAAGCAACCTGTGGTTCAAACACGTTTCAGGAACACTGACTGAAGGCATGGTAAACATATAATGGTATAAGAAACTACCTCAGTAAGCTCCGTCCCACCCCTGTGAATTATTCTCACTATCCTGCTGAGTTTCCATACTGTTGCACATGCTAAGAGTGGAGATAAAGCAGTGAGCAGAAATCATTGAAACAAACATAGAATCCTTACAGTGCAGAAGGAGGCCATTTGGCCCATCAAGTCTGCCCTGACTCTCTGACAGAGTATCTTACACAGGCCTATTCCCCTAACTTATCCCCATAACTGCACACATTCTCCATGGCTAATCCATCTAACCCTCACATCTTTGTACAAGGGGCAATTTAACATGGTCAATCCCCCTAACCTGCACATCTTTGGACTGTGGGAGGAAACCGGAGCACCCGGAAGAAACCCACGCAGACCCAGGGAGAATGTTCAAACTCCACACAGATAGTGACCCATGGCTGCAACCGAACCCAGGATGCTGGGGCTGTGAGGCAGCAGTGCTAACCACTGTGTCACTACAAATACCTGCTGAAATATTAAAGGGAAAGTGGATCAACATATGAAGAAGTAAAGAATAGAAGAAAATAGTGATGAACTTAATTCAGCAATTCTCAAACTTTAAAATGGATTAATAATCACAGGCACTATCTAAATTCTGATGATATTTATTCTTGGAGACTGTCACTGATTGGGGTGTTTAGTCGGGTTCCAGTGGGTATGTGGCGACTGATCAGGTTCATCAGCACTCAGAGCTTGGCTGTGAATAGGACAAGTTATTTCAGGCTGCCTGCGTTGTGGATGAGCTGCTGGCTTGGAGTTTCCTCGGCTTCTTTCAAAGAAGGTCACAATCTT
Source organism: Sphyrna mokarran (assembly GCA_024679065.1). Classification (NCBI taxonomy): domain Eukaryota; kingdom Metazoa; phylum Chordata; class Chondrichthyes; order Carcharhiniformes; family Carcharhinidae; genus Sphyrna; species Sphyrna mokarran. Next base: position 1,032,967 of record JAGIQG010000034.1, on the reverse strand, counting down.
ATTTTGATTCAGTTGCATCAAGTGTCCCATTCTCAGGACTCTGGAACAAATCAAAACTCCTAATGAAGCCTCTAGAGTGTTTTTCTTTGACCAACAGCAGGTGTGCACATCTCAGTTGTGACTATTTCATAGAATCCCTACAGCGCAGAAGAAGGTCATTCGGCCCATCGAGCCTGCACCAACAACGATCCCAACCAGGTCCTACCTCCGGGTATCTCTACATATTCTCAGTTGGTCTTCACCTATCAGTGATGAACCCATCCACAGCTTGTCATCAACATTTCTCTTGAAGACCCTCCCCACAATGTGGGAAAGGATGAAAGCTTTCCAGGAGCAAAGCTGCAGAAACCAATACCAGAACCAGGATCACAGTCTGTGGATTAGGGGAGACCATTTAGGATGGAAGTGAGGAGACATTTCTTCACCCAGAGAGTGGTGAGCCTGTGGAATACATCACCACAGGAAGTAGTTGATGCCAAAACGTTGAATGTATTCAAGAGGTGGCTGGATATAGCACTTGGAGCCAAATGGGATCAAAGGTTATGGGGAGAAAGCAGGACTAGGCTATTGAGTTGGATGATCAGCCATGGTTATGATGAATGGCAAAGCAGACTCGAAGGGCTGAATGGCCTCCTCCTGCTCCTATCTTCTATCCCAGCTGAGGACAGTGAGGTCGGAGGTCAGTGGCTAGTTAAGAAGCTCAGTGAACACTTTCAGTCCATGTGGGAGCAAGGAAACATCCACAAGAAGACAGGGATGTCTCTGTTCACCCGTACAAACGGGAAGGGACTCATCAATCTCACAGCAATCATCCCTCTGCCAGCAAAATCTTCACCAGAATCTTTCTGAACCACTTAGTGCAAAATCTGGCCAGGATCTGCTGCTGTGTACCCGCACTGTGTGTGTGGCTTCACTAAAGGCCGAGGAGTCTCTGAACAATGTTTGCAGTCAGATAGCTCCAGAGGAAATGTCAAGAACCTACCATGGACCTCTACAAACGGCAAGGCCTTTGGCACACTCAGCCATGAGGATCTTTGGAAGATAATGGAGGCATTTGGCTCTCTGAGGAATTTATAACAATGATTGAACAGTTCCCACAAAGCCATTGCTTGTATATGACCCATTCCCAGGTACAAATGGAGTTAAACAGGGCCGCGTGTTCACACCAATCCTCTCCATGTTTTTATCCACCTTGCTCTCAGATGGCTTCCATGATGGTGATCCTGGAATCAAAGTCAGATGTTGCCCGGATGGGAAGCTGCTCTACCTGAAACAATTCTGGGCAAAATTCAAAGTTCTCAAGGACATACTTGACGATCCCCTATTTGCTGGTGACTGTTCAGTGCAGACTCGATGGGCCGAAGGGCCTCTTTCTGCACTGTAGGGTTCTATGATTCTATGAGTGTGTGATTAAAGTGCTCTGCCCATCTTTTTAGACCGTAGGCACTCATTAGCACTGAGGGATTGGTGATGAACTGGAGCCAACAGACAGATTGCTGATATAAATTCTAAATGTGTGTGTGTGTGTGTGTGTGTGTGTGCATGCCTGTGTGAGCATGTGTGTGTCTGTGTGTGCATGTGCTTGCTTGCATATGTGCATGCGTGCACGTGTGTAAGTGTGTCTGTCAGGAGTCTGGAGAGAGCCTTAGAGGAGCAAGACAGCCGAAGGGTGGGGAATGGAAGCACGGAGTTGCAGGGAATGGGACACATATTTCCTGTCACTGCACACTCACTTTCCTTTGACCACTGCTAACCCTGGCAATGCCCACCTCATCCAGAGAGGGACCAACCCTCATTGAAAACCCCCTGGAAAATGTCTGTGATCTGTGGACCCAAACGGGGTTAGATGAAGAGGAATAAGAAGGAGCGGCTGTGGAGGATAAATTCTGCTCTTGGTACATTTATCCTTTATTCTCCATCCATCTTAGCAGAGTCTGGCTCTGTTAGTCCTCCCCTTACTCCTTGCTGGATTAAACCTTCACTGTGCCCGGACAATTTCCTTATTTAAAGGCAGTCCATTGTTGTCATTCTGATGAAAGGTCATTGCTATAAAACTTTAACTGTTTCTCTCTCTGCGATGCTGCCAGACCTGCTGAGTATTTCCAGTATCTGCAGTATTTGGCTTTGGTAACTTTCTCCTGTTACAGTTTTGCCTGTCTATTTTTGATTCCAGGTTACCTAGGACAAATCTATTCTCATCGGACTGAAAAACTGGCCTTCTCCCAATTAATTATTTTTAGTCTGAACTGCAGAATGTCTTTTTTCACAACTAACTCAACCTTAGGATCCTGTGATCAGTGTTCCACTTGACCCACCTCATTCCCAAAAGCTGGTCCAGCAATGCTTCATTTCCCTGTGGGTGCAATGTATACTAAGGTAGAAAATTCCTCTGAATATAAACTCTCCCCCTCTGCCTTTTCATAGTATCACAGAATCCCTGCGGCGCAGAAGGAGCCCATCAAATCTGCACTGACTCCCCAAAAGGGCATCTTATCCAGACCCATCTCTGCCATGTCCTCAAAACCCCACATATTTACCCTGCTAATGCCCCTACCTAACACATCCTGGACACTAATGCTGGTGGATTAGATGGCCAATCCACCTAACCTGCACATCTCTGGAGTGTGGGAGGAAACCGGAGCACACGGAGGAAACCCATGCAGACATGGGGAGAATGTGCAGACTCCACACGGACAGTGACCCAAGGCTGGAATTGAACCCCGGCCCCTGTGAGGCAGCAGTGCTAACCACTGTGCCACTGTATCATTCATTATTGAAGTCTCACATTATAACATGTCTACGGCTTTCGCACCTCTGCAAGTGCATGCGACAATATTTGTTCCACTAAACACCTATAGAGTATACCTGGTAGTGAATGGAATCATTTCTTAGCTCTAACTTAGACTGTACTGTGTCCTTAGCCCATCAGACATTGTTCACCTCCAAACATTCTCCTTAATCAATACTGCTATTCTTCCACCTTTCATTCCTTCCTTATCTTTCCCGAACATCTATCCAAGGAATGATAAAGTACTCAGTCCAAGTCCTTTATTGCCGTGAAATTACAATCCTGTGTAGCTACCTGCACCACCCTCTTCCCTCCCGTGTGGCACTGGCAGGTTTGCCCACATGGACAATGAACCAAGAAGCCTAGGAGAGTGCCAGGGCAATGATATATGGGATCGAGAGGCTGCCAGGGATAAGTGAAACCCCAATGAAAGCACCCAGCAGTTCGCACCTTCCTCATGTTGCTCGCGTTGCTGGTTTGGATCAGGATATCCAGGATGCTGTCCTCGTTGAAGAAGCCAGTCACGGCAACACTAGAAGGAAAACCACTCCTATTATTGTTACACGCAGGAAATAAAGCAGGTGCTCCGCGATTCATATCTACATCCTCCATCTCTAGCCCAATGTCAACAGACACCACCCTCCCCCAAGAGGAAGGAGCAGCGTGGACATGAGACTTACGGCCACATCCGGGTCAACAAGGACAGAACATCAACAATCAAACAGATTGCTGTGTGTTACAGTGAGATAAATCACAGTGGGTATGGCCAGAGCGCCAATATTGCAATGATAACAAAGCTTCCCACACATAGAACAATCTCCCCAATGCACCCCACCCACTGATCGCCCCAAGCTCACCTCTCGATACTGCTTCCATTTGCAGACCACAGTTGCCGAAGGTGTTGCCCATTCAGAAGCTGCAGCCGATCCCTCGTGGTGATCAGGATGTCACTGCCACTCTCTCTACGCCTGCCCAGAGTCTGCAGATCCCTCACAGAACCATTGCTGCTGGGAGAAAATGGACCTGTTCACATCAAAATTAACTGATAAAAGCCCCTGTCTTAAACACGAGTACAATCCCACACACACTGCGCCATCTCCACTCTCTCACACAACAGTATTCAATCCACACTGACAGGCAGTTTCTCACTGATCATGTACAATCCCCTTGCTTTCACACTCTGGTGGATCTGGGTGTGTTAAACATGGGGTGGTTGGGTAATGGAGATGGATTCTGGGTGTGGGATATGGGGGGGACTGAGTGTGTGAGATTGGTGGGTCTGGGTGTGGGATATGGGGGGAGTCTGGGTGTGGGATATGGGGGGAGTCTGGGTTGTGTGTGGATATGGGTGGGTCCGGGTGTGGTTTATGGGGGGGTCTGGGTGTGGGATATGGGGGGTGTCTGGGTGTGGGATATGGGGGAGTCTGGGTGTGGGATATGGGTGGGGTCCGGGTGTGTTTATGGGGGGCTCTGGGTGTGGGATATGGGGGTGTCTGGGTGTGGGATATGGGGTGTGTCTGGGTGGGATATGGGGGTGTCTGGGTGTGGGATATGGGGGGTGTCTGGATGTGGGATATGGGGGGGTTCTGGGTGTGGGATATGGGGGGGGTCTGGGTGTGGGATATGGGAGGGGTCTGGGTGTGGATATGGGGGGAGGTCTGGGTGTGGGATATGGGGGTTCTGGGTGTGGGATATGGGGGGGTCTGGGTGTGGGATATTGGGGGGGTCTGGGTGTGGGATATGGGGGGGTCTGGGTTTGGGATATGGGGGGTCAAGGTTTGGGATATGGGGGGGTCTGGGTGTGGGATATGGGGGGGGTCTGGTGTAGGATATGGGGGGCTGGGTGTGGGATATGGGGGGTTTGCGTGTGGATATGGGGGATCTGGGTGTGGGATATTGGGGGGTTTGCGTGTGGGATATGGGGGGGGTCTGGGTGTGGGATTTGGGGGGTCTGGGTGTGGGATATGGGGGTTCTGGGTGTGGGATATGCGGGTTCTATGTGTGGGATATGGAGCAGATCTGGATGTAGGACACGGGGAGGGAATGGATGTGGGATATAGGGATCTCTTGGTATGCGAGATGGGGGGGTCTGGAAATGGGGGGTATGGGTATGTGAGATTGGGGGGGGGAGGTCTGGAAATGGGGGCGTTTGGGTGTGGGATACAGGAGGGGTGAGTGTGTGAGATGCGGGGGGGATGATTTCTGAGTTTCTGCATAATCAGTAACAGATCAGCCTATAGGAACAGAACTGACTGCAAACAACAATGGCGGGACACCAGATACATTTTCAGTTTCACTCTGACAGCTGAAGTGTTGTAAGATTTTTGCATAACAAATAAGACTTTACTTATTTTAGTCAATTATCTTCAATGAGAAACTGACTGTTGTTCCTCTGGATACAGTGCAGGCAGACAGCAGCAGGGGGCAGTGTCCTCTACCTGGCTGCACATTTCCACCCCGTGCAGTGTAATAAAGCTGCTCGAGGGTCTGTCTCATCACCGCGCAAAGCTCACCATAGTCAGTGTCCTCTGGACCCCCCTCACTCTGCTCCTCGCCCTTCACTCTGCCCCTCGCCCCTCGCTCTGCCTCCAGCCCTGCCCCTCGCCAGCGGACATGGAGCTAACATTTCTAACTGAGGAGAGAGAATGTGTTCCCAAGAGTCTGAAAGGGAGTCAGTGATGAGCTGAGATTCACTGTGAATCTGCAGACTGACACACAATTCTGCTTTGTGTGTTTAATGCAAGTCACAACAGTGGGAAAATACAGCTCCTCATGCCTCTAACTCGATCTTTCCATGCCTTTCTTTCCTTGACTTTCCATGACTTTCGGAGTCTTAGCTTTTATTGGTAGGGGATTGAATTTCGGAGCTGCAACATCATGTTGCAACTGTACAAAACTCTAGTGCGGCCGCACTTGGAGTATTGTGTGCAGTTCTGGTCCCCACATTATAAGAAAGATGTGGAGGCATTGGAGAGGGTACAGAGGAGGTTTACCAGGATGTTGCCTGGTATGGAGGGCAGGTCTTATGAAGAGAGGCTGAGGGATTTGAGGTTGTTTTCGTTAGAAAGAAGGCGGCTAAGAGGAGACCTTATTGAAACATATAAGATGATTAGAGGTTTAGATAGGGTGGACAGTGATAGCCTTTTTCCTAGGATGGAGAAAGCTAGCACGAGGGGACATAGCTTTAAATTAAGGGGTGGTAGTTATAGGACGGATGTCAGAGGTAGGTTCTTTACCCAGAGGGTGGTAAGGGTATGGAATGCCCTGCCTGCGTCAGTTGTAGATGCGCCAAGTTTGGTGGCGTTTAAGAGGTTAGTAGATAAGTTTATGAATGAAAAGGGAATGGTTTAGGTTAGAGGGTCACTGCTTGTTCCTAACTGGTCGGCACAACATCGAAGGCCGAAGGGCCTGTTCTGCGCTGTAACGTTCTATGTTCTATGTTTCTATGTTTCATGCCACACACACACACACACACACACAGCACCAATGGAAAGGAGTGATGAGTGTGGGCCCAGATTGGCCAGCATTGTTCCTCCAGAAACAACTCTTCAAATGCATACAGTACAAGTATAACAACTCCAACTTACAAATCAAAGAAAGGGTTTAATAAAAAAAACTGCATTACTCCAAATTTGGGACCTTGCCCTGGGCCACTCCATACAATTCCCAACAGGTTCTTATTGACACACAGTCAGCTGACCATCACAACATTCTGTGATTGGTTCCATGGTTTACTGGGTCAGCTGACCCTTACAGTTTCTTTCCATTGGTCACATGATATCCAATACAAAGTTGTCACAGGTTACATTTTAACAAGTGTGGGTGATAGGGATTGTACCAAGGCCCCAGCCTGCCTCGTCTTGCCATGTGCCCTCCCTGTGTAATGGTGCAGCATTTTCCTGACAGCCTGGTGACCAAGTTGCTGGACACTGCTCTTCCTCTAGTGATTCCTCCGCCATGAACTCAGCCACGCTAACTGGCTGACCAAAGCTGGAATTCTCCAACCTCATCCACAGCACGGATTCTCTACAGCTGAGCATCAAATTCAGCCCTGAAACACCGGGCTAACAAAGACACCTATGTCAGACTCCTATTTATTGACTATAGCTCAGCCTTCAACACCATTATTCCCACAAAATTCATCACCAAACTCTGTGGCCTTTGGCTCCTCCCTCTGTAACTGGATCCTGAACTTCCTAACCACAAATCAGTAAGGATAGGCAATAACACCTCCTCCACGATCATCCTCAACACCGGTGCCCCACAAGGCTGTGTTCTCACCCCCTGCTATACGCCTTATACACCTGTGACTGTGCGGCCGAATTCCCCTCCAACTCAATTTTCAAATTTGCTGACGACACCCCCGGAGTGGGTCAGGTCTCAAACAATGACGAGACAGAGTACAGGAATGAGATAGAGAATCTGGTGAACTGGTGCAACAACAATAATCTATCCCCCAAAGTCAACAACACAAGGAGATTGTCATCGACTTCAGGAAGCGTAAAGGAGAACATGCCCCTCTCTACATCAAGAGGGGTGAAGTAGAAAGGGTCAAGAACTTCAAATTTTTTGGTGTCAGATCACCAACAACCTATTCTGGTCCCCCCCATGCCAACACTGAAAGCCCACCAGCTACTTTCTCACAAGACTAAGGAAATTTGGCATGTTTACTACGACTGTCACCAATTTTTAAGATGCACTATAAAAGCATTCTTTCTCATTGTATCCCAGCTTGGTATGGCTCCTGCTTTGCCCAAGACTACAAGAAACTACAAAGGCTTGTGAATGAAACCCAGTCCATCACTCAAGCCAGTCTCCCATCCATTGATTCAGTCTACACTTGCTGCTGCCTTGGAAAAGCAGTCAGCATAATTAAGGACCCCACACTGCCCTGTCATTCTGCCTTCTAATTTCTTCCATCGGGAAAAAGGTACAAAAATCTGAGGTCACATACCAAATGGCTCAAGAACAGCTTCTTTCCTGCTACTGTCAGAGTTTTGAATGGATGTCACATTAAGTTGATTTTCTCTACACCCTAGCTATGACTGTAACACTACAATTTGCACTCTGTCTTTTCCTTCTCTATGAACAGTATGGTTTGTCTGTATGGCGCGCAAAAAATAATACTGTTCACTGTTTGTTAATACATGTGACAATGATAAATCAAATCAAAATGCACCATTCTCACTGGCAGCGGGAATGTTATTTACAAGACTGGAAAATCCGGCCTGAAGGAGAGAGCTGTATGCTTGGTGGTCTCTGTTTAGTTCAGCAATGAGGTTGTGCTGGGACATAAGCTCATTGCAGCAATTTTCACACTGAGAAAGAACACGTGTGAATTAGGATCCTGAGAAGACTGCACCACAACAACACAAACACCACACCACCATCATACATCCATAATCCTTTCAGAAAGAGCCCAACTTAGCTCATAGCCTAGGTCAACTCAATCTCTCATACTGTCTGGGGTCAGAATCACCAGCGCTGCCTGTGCCCGGGAGGGTCAATGCCATCTGTCCCCTGGGGATCAGTGACGTCTGCATCTGGGGGGGGGGGTCAGTGCTGTCTGCGCCCAGGGAAGGATCAGCGTTGCCTGTACCCGGGGGGAGGGTCAGCGCTGCCTGCACCCGGGGGGAGGGTCAGCGCTGCCTGCACGGGGGGGGAGGGTCAGCGCTGCCTGCACCGGGGGGAGGGTCAGGCTGCCTGCACCCCGGGGGGAGGGTCAGCGCTGCCTGCACCCGGGGGGAGGGTCAGCGCTGCCTGCACCCGGGGGGAGGGTCAGCGCTGCCTGCACCCGGGGGGAGGGTCAGCGCTGCCTGCACCCGGGGGGAGGGTCAGCGCTGCCTGCACCCGGGGGGAGGGTCAGCGCTGCCTGCACCCGGGGGGAGGGTCAGCGCTGCCTGTACCTGGGAGAGAGTCAGCGCTGCCTGTACCCGGGAGAGAGTCAGCGCTGCCTGTACCCGGGAGAGAGTCAGCGCTACCTGTACCCAGGGGAGAGTCAGTCCTGCCTGTACCCGAGGGAGAGTCAGTCCTGCCTGTACTCGGGGGAGAATCAGTGCCGCCTGTACCCAGGGGAGAGTCAGTCCTGCCTGTACCCGAGGGAGAGTCAGTCCTGCCTGTACTCGGGGGAGAGTCAGTGCTGCCTGTACCCAGGGGAGAGTCAGTGCCACCTGTACCCGGGGAAGGGTCAGTGCTGCCTGTACCCAGGGGAGAGTCAGTGCCGCCTGTACCCGGAGAAACAGAACTGTCTATGTATAGAATGCCTACACACAAAATGGTGAATGAGTTGTGTGCGTGGGAGAGCTTGTGCAATCTGTAAGTGCAATATGGTATAGGAACCTCAGCATCGCTTAACATTAGTGATAAACATCACCCCGTGAATGAATGACTGGAAGGAGTCGCTATATTAGCTCAGTTACCCAACATGACCTTATCTCCTTCACTCTCAAAGTTATCTTTAAAGGTCTGTTGTTGACAGCACAATGCAGTCATGTGAGGAAGGTTGTTTCAGTACGTGACTGATTGTAGAAGCAGGTCACTCTTGTTGCTATTTTGGAATGCAGGATGATGAGCCTGTTTCAGTATAGCTTTCACTACGTGACTAAGTGCAGTCTCCTGGAAAGGAATCAACATCACATGGAAATACTCAGAGGCAGAACACAAAGGCTGATCTCAGGCCCTGTACAATTCACACATCAAACCAAGTTATCTACCTCAACTTCATCAATTAACTGTTCTCAGTTAAAAGACTTTATCTCACACCAACAACTGATTCAAACAGCACTACAAAACAGGGATTAAAGTTTTGTAATGCTGCCACATCCAGTTGTAATTCCTGATGGACAATTAAATAACTTACGGAAGGAAGAAGCTCTGAAAATATTTCCATTCTCAATGCTTAGCCTTTCAATCTGAAAAAACAAGGCTGAAATATTTGTAACTCTCTTCAGCCAGAAGTACCGAGCGGATGATCCATCTCCGCCTCCACTCACAGTCACCAGCGACACACAGACCAATCTTCAGATAATCCCATTCACATCGTTATATCAAGAAATGGCTGAAAGTCCAATACAATGGCCCTTACAACACCCTGACTGAAGACTGGGGATCCAGAACTAGCCACATCCGTAGAATCACAGAATCCCTACAGTGCAGAAGGCGGCCATTTGGCCCATCAACTCTTTACCAACAATAATCCCACCCAGGCCCTATTCCTGTAACCCCTTTAGCTTGACACTAGGATTAATTTAGCATGGCCAATCAACCCGACCCCCTCATCTTTGAGGAAACCGGAGCACCTGAAGAAAACCCACACAGACATGGGGAGAATGTGCAGACTCCACACAGACACTGATCCAAGGCCGGAATTGAACCCCGGTCTTTGACGCTGTGAGGCAGCAGGGCCACCCTAAAACATTGAGACTCCATTGGCCAGGAACCAAGCAATTCCAGTACAGCTAAAGCACTGATATCTACCTGAGTGCACGGAAAAGTGTCCAGCTATGGACCCACACAGAGACGACATATCGAATCCAACCAGATTTAATCCAACTAATTACCTCCCCATCAGTCAATTATTAGCAAAGGATGGAAGGCATCATATTCATTGAGGTGTATAAGATTATGAGGGGTATGGACAGGGTGAGCAGGAAGCAGCTGTTCTCCTTGGTTGAGAAGTCAATCGCGAGGGGGCATAGATTTAGGGTGAGGGGCAGGAGATTCAGAGGCAACGTGAGAAAAATCCCTTTCAGTCAGAGAGTGGTGAGAATCTGGAATGCGCTGCCTGGGAAGGGAGTGGAGGCCAGAAACTTTACAATCTCTAAAAAAATATTTGGATGAGCACCTGAAATATCAGAACATTCAAAGATATGGGAGAAGTGCTGAAAAATGGGATTAGAGTGACTTTAGTAGTAGATATTGTGGGGGCAGACTCAGTGGACCTTTTCTGCATGACTCTGTAACTGTGTTAAAGGCAGCCCTTACTCAACAACAACATCTCACCAATCCTCAGTTTGGGTTCCACCAGGAACACTCAGTTTTTGATCTCATTCTTGCCTTGGGACAAACATGGATAAAAGAGCTGAACTCAGGCAGAGGAGGCTGGGGAGGGGAGTGAAATCAAGGCACAATTTGACTGGGTGTCACATCAAGGAGCCTGGACAAAGTTGAAGTCACTGGGAGTCAGGGGAAAGCTCTCCATTGGCTGGAGAGTTTTCTCTTTAACTGCCACAGAAGATGTTTGTTATTGGAGGCCCATCGCCTCAGTCCCAGGGCATTGCTGCACGAGTTCCACAGAGTAATCCCCAAAGCCCAACCATCTCCCTCCTTCATCAATGGGCTCTCCCTCCACAATCAGGTCAGAAATGGGAATGTTCACTAGTTGCACAGTGTCCGGGACCATTCGCACCTCCTCAGTACTGAAGCACTCTGTGTATGCGTACTGCAAAACCTGGACAATATTCAGCTTTGAGTTGATAAGTGGCCAACAATATTCATACCACACAAGGGCCTGGATGTGATGATTTCCAATAAGGTTTCTAAGGATTCTAAGGTTCAGTCAGAATCCCATCCACTATTTATAAGATGCATTGCAACAACTCAGCAAGGTTCCTTGGATAGCAAGTTGCAAATCGGTGACCTCGACCACCTAGAAGGACAAGGACAGCAGATGTATCGAAGCATTGCCACTTCCAAGTTATGTCATTCTGACCTAGAAATATATCACTGTTGCTTGACTGTTACTGGCACAGGTGCTGGGATTGTTGGTTCACTGCATTGCGGAATACCTACACATGAAAAGCAGCAGCTCAAAAAGGCAGCTCGCCAATAGCTCAAGGAGAATTGGGATGGGGCAATAAATGCTGGCTATGCACACGTCTCAAGAACGTGTATAAGATTAGAGTGTGAAATCTCTTTGTAATCAGGACGCCGATTGCTCTTTCAGATGGAGGTCAAAGATTTCGCTGCATTATTTTGAAGAAATGGAGGACGGTTCTCCCCAAAGTTTTGGAGCGAACGTTTATCCTTCTGCTAATTAAAAGAAGTAGTCAATCGATTTGGTCATTCTCACTTTGGGAGTTGTTTGCGTGCTAATTAATTGCCGTATTTCCTACAGCAATGGCTCAACTGAACAAAACTAGGGTAGAGGCTGTAAAATGCTTCAGTGTGTTCCACTGGTTGGGAAGTGAAATCTCTCAAACTCCAAATTATCCTCAGGGTGACTGTACATTCCACTCCCTGAGTCTCTGATATGCCTGCAATCTCTGTGTCTCTATTGATATGCGAATATAGGCCAGCAATCCTTTATGCAAGTTGATGCCTTCCGGGTGACACGCTGGTTAGCATTGCTGCCTCACAGCACCAGGGGCCCTCGGATCAATTCCTGGCTTGGGTCACTGTTTGTGCGGAGTTTGCACATTCATTTATTAACTGTCACAAGTAGGTTTGCATTAACACTGCAATGAAGTTACAGTGAAAATCCTCTAGTCGCCACGGTCTGCTGCTGTTCAGCTGAGAGACAATTTAGCATGGCCAATGCTCCTAAACAGCATGTCTTTCAAGCTGTGGGAAGAGACTGGAACACCTGGAGGAAACCCACACAGACACAGGGAGAATGTGCAAACTCCAGACAGACAGTGTCCGAAGGCTGGAATTGAGCCCGGGTCCCTGGCGCAGTGAGGCAGAAGTGCTAACCTCTGTGTCACTGTGTCACCAATAGGCACTGTGCCATCACTAATAAATAAACTTTAAACTTTAACTTTAATCTTTTTCATTCATTTTAAAACTTTATTTTGTCCTCTTACTTGTTTTTTTCATTCACAAAACCTGACCTTGACACAAGGCTCTAAAATCCTTACAGCCTGTCCCCACAACACAGGGAGTGGAGAGGGAATGGCCATTTGTTACTGGCCTCACTGTGGGTTCACCATATCCATGTTTCAAGATACCAGTACAGCGTGGTCCCTGTTTGCGAGATACGTGTGGTACAAATAGCACACAAAAAAATACAGTACAGATAATAATAAATCAAATCGAATCAGGGTCATAAAAAACACCGTAGGAATGTATAGTCAGGTGTATGAGCTTATATATTACGAGGACTGAATATTTCCAAACCAGTTATTACATTCCAGTGAAATACGAGTGAAGTGTCACACTGACAGGTGTAAGGAGTCTCCTGAATCTGGGGTCACAATCCTGACCAACAATTTAACTAATGATCAATCTCACTGACCAGTGATTTAATCAGCGATTGCTCCCACTGACCGACAGTAAAGCTGCCAGTGTCGCGATCTCACTGTCATCTTTTATTTCTTATTTTCGACCTGGTGTTTGCAACAGCCTAAAATTTGCAACTCTTTGCGACTGCAATGAGTTGCAGCTGCCTCCTTGACCTCCCATTACACCCCCTGACCAAAGGGAAAGGCTACTGTCCTAGTCAGTTGTCCAGACATTATTCCATCAGCAGCATAGAACATAGAACATTACAGTGCAGAACAGGCCCTTCGGCCTTCGATGTTGCGCCGACCAATTAGGAAAAAGCAATGACCTTCCAAACTAAACCATTCCCTTTTCGTCCATAAACTTACCTACTAACCTCTTAAACGCCACCAGACTTGGCACATCTACAACTGACGCTGGCAGGGCATTCCATACCCTTACCACCCTCTGGGTAAAGAATACCCTTACCACCCTCTGGGTAAAGAACACTCCTTAGCCCAGCCCACATGCTGTGTGTACACCAGCTACCTGTACACCTCCAACAAGCCAGACAGGCTGCCCTTCCTCTTCCATTCCCACTCTGTGTCCTGGTTTTGTAGGGAGGCCGGCAAGCTGCCTTTTCCATTTGCCCGCTTGTAAATGTCCCTCACCGACACAGCCTGGATGTTCCCTTGAAGAGGAAAGATTTTGTGTCAGTGAACAGTAAGAGAATTCCTTACACACAATAGATTCCCCCAGTAACAGCAGTTAGAACCATAGAACGTTACAGCTCAGAAACAGGCCTTTTGTCCCTTCTTGTCCGTGTCAAACCATTTTTTGCCTAGTCCCACTGACCTGCGCTTGGACCATATCCCTCCACATCCCTCTCATCCATGAACTCGTCCAAGTTTTTCTTAAACGTTAAAAGTGACCCCGCATTTACCACTTTATCCAGCAGCTCATTCCACACTCCCACCACTCTCTGCGCGAAGAAGCCCCCCCTAATATTCCCTTTAAACTTTTCTCTTTTCACCCTTACCCCACATCCCAAAGATGTGCTCTTAGGCTAATTGGCAAAACAAATTCTCCCTAAATTGTCTCAAATTTGGTTTTTAATCCATAGATCTATAAACATAGACAGGGATCGCGGGTAGAGGTGGGAACATCGGGGTGGCAGTACGGCTCGTTGGGCCGAAGGGCCAGTTTCCCGTGCTGTTTTGTTCTTTGTTTTGTTTGTTTTTAACCCATGCCCTCTAGTTTTTTTCTCCCCTAGTCTCAGTTGTCCTTAATGTTTTGAATGTGACCTTTTCCAGTTGTTCACTGGTTTATAAAGCTGATCTCAAACCTGGAGCTATCATTTATGGGATCATTTAATCACAAACTAAGACCAGGATTAAAAAAGTGCATTTACAACAGGAACTGGGACGGGTTTCTAGTTAAATCACTACTTTCTTTTCATAGAATTCCGACAGTGCAGGAGGCGGCCATTCAGCCCATTAAAATAATTTCTAAAAATATACTTTATTCATAAATCTGTAAAAATGACTAAAGGTGGCACAGTGGTTAGCGCTGCTACCTCACAGCGCCACAGACACAGGTTTAATACAGGCATTTAGGTAACTGTCTGTGTGGATTTTGTCGCTTTTCCCCATGTCTCTGTAGGTTTCCTCCGGGTGCTCCAAAGATGTGCAGTTGATTGGCTCTGCTAAATTGTCCCATGTAGCAGGGGGATTAGCAGGGTAAATACATGGGGTTATTTGGATAGGGCCTGTTGTCAGTGCAGGCTGAATGATCCAAGTGGCCTCCTTCTGCACTGTAGTGATTCTGTGAATCTGATTTAAATTTGGCATGATATAAACGTTTTTATTTTTTCATGGAATGCGGGTATCACTGACACAGTCAGCATTTGTTGCTCATCCCTGATTGCCCCTTGAACTGAGTGGTTTGCCAGGTCATTTCAGAGGGCAGTTAAGAATCATGTGTTGGTCAGACCAGGTGAGAACAGCAGATTTCCTTCTCTAAAGGAAATCCTGACCAGATGGGTTTTTAGGACAATTGACATTCCAACTTTTTTTATTTGATTCAAATTTCACCATCTGTTGAGGTGGGATTTGAACCCGGGTCCCCACAGCATTACCCTGGGTCTCTGGATTACGAGTCCTGTGACAATTCCACTCCGCAACAACCTTCCTAAAAATGCAATGCAGTTCATTTTCTTACAATAGGCATGTGCCACTCTGGATTTCCCTCACTACACTGACAGTTACACGTTAAATGATAAGAACATTTCCTTTCTGGTTAAACAACTAATGGTTAGATTGAAATTCACTCTGTGTATTTATGCAGTGTGTCCCCTCCCAACGATGCAGCTCCTAAACTCTGTCTTCCTTTCAAACTAAACTTTACAAGTCTTGCAAACCCAAGCTTGGTGTCACCATTTCCCCAGTTATCTCCTCCTCTCTCACTGTTGCCCAGCTTAGCCTGGTATAACTCAGCAGCCACAGTCTTTCTCACTGTGATCATCACTGCCTCAGATGTAACTCTGCAAATATTTCCAGTGTTATCTTGTATTGTCCAAGAGATGGTGCTAACAGCAGCAGAATAACAGTCACCCACTTGTCCTGTTATTTAAAAGTTATTATCTGGTAAATACAGGCGGCATGGTGACACAATGGTTAGCAATGCTGCCTCACACTGCCATAGACCCGGGTTCAATACCAGCCTTCGGTGACTGTAGGTGCGGAGTTTACAAGTTCTCCTCGTGTCTGCTTGGGTTTCCTCCGGGTGCTCTGATCTCCTTCCACAGTCTGAAAGACGTGCTGGTTAGGGTGCACTGTCCGTGCTAAATTCCCCCTCAGTGTACCCGAACAGGCGCTGGAGTGTGGCTACTAGGGTACTTTCATAGCAACTTCATTGCAGTGTTAATGTAAGCCTACTTGTGACACTAATAAATAAATTTAAACTTTACTTGGGCAGCACGGTGCCACAGTGGTTAGCACTGCTGCCTCACAGCGCCAGGATCCTGGATTCTGCTAACTTTCTCCTGAGTCACCTCTTGCTGTCAGTGGTATTGTTTACGCTGTGTTGGAATTTTTCACCAGCTGTTTTATATGACAGGTTTAGATCTCTATGTAGTTGCAGAATCCTTTCAGATGACAAAAACATTTATATTTACACGAGTAGATTAGGATTTGATTGACACTGTCTGACACCAGTGGTCGATGCAGATTCAATAGCCAGGACTGCAATGGGCATGCACCACAGAATCAGGCCATTCGGCCCAACCAGTCCATTCAAGCCTCCTCTCATGTTTTTCTAAATCTGTGCTTCGGTTTCCTCCTGAGTCCAAAGATATTTAGGTTAGGGAGATTGGTCACACTGCACTGCCTCTTAGTAGCCCAAGTTGTGTAGGTTAGAGAGGTTAGCCATGGTGAATATGTGGGGTTACGGGGATAGACCAGAGACCGCACGCACCCCCCCCCCCTATTTTGAGGCTATGCCCTCTAGTTCTGCTATTCTTTCTAAGCGGGAAGAATCTCTCCACCTCTACCCTATCTAGTCCCTTCATTATGTTGTAAGTCTCTATAAGATCCCCTCTCAGCCTTCTAAACTTCAACGAGTACAGGCCCAGTCTATTCAATCTCTCCTCATAAGCTAACCCCCTCATCTCCTGTATCAGCCTGGTGAACCTTCTCTCCACTCCCTCCAAGGTCAATATATCTTTTCACAAATAAATAGGAGCAGGTGGAGGCCATTCGGCCCTTTGACCCTGCTTCACCATTCATCACAGTCACAGCTGATCAGCCAACTCAACAATTTCAATCTGCTTTTTTCCTATAACCTTTGATCCCATTCGCCCCAAGTGCTATATCCAGCTGCCTCTTGAATACATTCAATTCATTGACATCAGCTACTTCCCGTGGGAATGAATTCTCACAGGCTCACAGAAGAAATGTCTCCTCACCTCTGTCCTAAATGGTCAGACTGTGACCCACTGTTTCTGGACTTTGCCATCATCGGGAACATCCTCACTTTTACTCTGTGTAGTCCTGTAGAATTTTATTAGTCTCTAAGAGATCCTCCCCTCGTTCCTCTGAACTCCAGTGAAAACAATCCTAATTTCTTCTCATACATCAGTCCCACCATCCCCGGAACTAGCCTGATAAACCCTCGCTGCACTCCCTCGAGAGCAAGAACATCCTTCCTCAGGAAAAGAGAACAAAACTGCACACAATATTCTAGGTGTGACCTCACCAAGGCCTCTGTATAATTGCAACAAGAAATCTCACAACACCAGGTTAAAGTCCAATCGGTTTGTGAGACTTCTTACTGTGTTTACCCCAGTCCAATGCCGGCATCTCCACATCATAACTGTAACAACACATCCCTGCTCCTGTACTCCAAACCTCTCGCAATGAAGATCAACGTGCCAATTGCCTTCTTTATCGCCTGCTATACTTGCATACTTACCTTCAGATAGAATACCATTTCAGAGGATGTGGAATGGTGGCTGAAGCTGGGAATGGGCAAGTGGTTGACAGCATGAGTCACTGGGACGAATGGCTGGAAAGGTGAAGTGAGACCGTCCTGGGAGTTAGGTGAGAGATCGAGGGCTTCAAATTTCCTCTCCACTGCTGGAAGTGAAGCTGGCTGGTGGGGTTTGGCAGTGATGGGCAGGCATTGCATGGCAGAGGGCACAACCTCAGCATTTTACACTGGCATTGGCTGCTGAAGGGGCAAAGGTCATCTGTCTTGTGATCAGGTGACTCAGCACCAACGAGGTGTGCAGTACTTTGTATTCACACAGTGACAGGTTAAAATGGTGGAACTGAATAAAAAGCAGCACAGTTATGCTTCACTTATTCAGGGTGTCGGTGAGACCACATACTATTTATGTATTTAGTATTGCTCTCCTTATTTAAGAAAAGATGCAAGTGTGTTAGAAGCAATGCAGAGAAGTTTTACTAGACTGATAACAGGAATGGATGGATTGTCTTATGAAAGGTTGGAGAAGTTAGATTTGTATCCAGCAAAGTTTAGAAGCGTAAGAATCAACTGGGCCGAAACTTGTGGATCCTGAAGGGTATTTTAACAGGATGGATGTGGAGAGGCTGTTTCCACATGGCGGAGAATCTAGAACAACAGTTACTGTTTAACACTAGGGGTCTGTTTAGGATGGAGATGAGAATCTTTTTCTCTCAGAGCGTCCTAAGTCTTTGGAAATCCCTTCCTGAAAGACAGGATGACACAGTGGTTAGTGCTGCTGCCTCACAGCACTGGGGACCCAGGTTCAATTCTGGCTATGGGTGACCATCTGTGTGGAGTCTGCACATTTTCCCCCTGGGCGGCATGGAAGCACAGTGGTTAGCACTGCTGCTTCACAGCTCCAGGGTCCTGGGTTCGCTTCCTGGGTCAGGTCACTGTCTGTGTGGAAGTTTACACATTCTCCTTGTGTCTGCGTGGGTTCCCTCTGGGTGCTTCGGTTTCCTCCATAGTTCAAAGACATGCAGGTTAGGTTCACTGGCCATGCTAAGAAATTGTCCCTTAGTGTCCTGGGACGCGTAGGTTAGAGGGATTAGTGAGTATAATATGTAAGGATATGGGGATAGGGCCTGGGTGGGATTGTGTTTGGTGCATACGCAATGGGCCAAAGGGCCTCTCTCTGCACTGTAGGGTTCTTTAGTTCTATGTCTGCATGGGTTTCCTACAGGTGCTCTGGTTTCCTTCCATTGTCCAAAAATGTGCATGTTGGATGGATTGGCCATGCTAAATTGCTCTTTAGTGCCCAGCACAGGCTCGTTGGGCAGAAAGGCCTGTTTCCCATTCTTTGTTCTAAAGATGTGTAGGTCAGGGGGATTATTGGGGTAAGTACGTGCATTTACGGGGATAGGGTCTACGTGGGGTTGTTGTTGAAGATTTGGTGCAGACTCAATGGGCTGAATGGCCTCTTTCTGCACTGCAAGGGTTCTATGGTTCAGTGGAAGCAGAGTTTGATTATTTCTAAGGCAGAGCTAGATGGATTCTTGATTAACAAGGGGGTGAAAAGTTGTCGGGGTGGGCAGGATGTGGGATTGAGATTACAACCAGATGGTGTGGTAGGGAGGGGTCACCACTCCTGCTCTTAATTCACACGGAACAGTAACCAAAACCCTCGAGGAAGGATAGCGGGGATGCTAAATAACCAGATCCAGGGAAGACACCTGCTTACCATAACCAAACATAACGTACAAGACCCCTCCTCCAGACGTGTATGCCTTTGGGCCAATCAGCTTGCCTTCACCAGTCACATTGTAAGTCACCACCTGACCAATCAGAGTCCCAGTTGCTCCTGACACAAACGCAAAGGAAACGTCACGGACACGGCTGGTCTGAAATGGAAACAATTCATTAGAAAAAGGCATCCAAAGTCTTGGATATTCAAGCACACATGCATGTACGCACTCACTGCTCTTTACTGTCAGGGGGATTAGCAGGGTAAATACTTGAGATTACGGGGAGAAGGCCAGGGTGAGATTGTTATTGGTGCAGGCTCAATGGGCTGAATGGCCTCCTTTAGGAATTCTATGATTCTGTCTAAGAACTAGCTTTGCATTCTTCCTTCACCAACTGGCTATCAAGAGTACACCACAGAGCAGTGATTCCCCAAGGAGCTTTCTGAATGGGTGATGTACCTTAAAGGTGTGATCCACACCATCTCACTCACACATCCTGCTGCTCAAAGACCACAAACAGGTAACTGCAGCACATGTGTGTGCGTGACTATGTGCACGTGCATTTGCAAGTCTGGGCGTATGTGCGCATGTGTGCGCGCGCATAGAACTGCATCTTTTGCTCGCACACAGCAGGGGTTATTTGATTAGTGCGACTGCCCATTACACGTGGCCCTACACCCTGCCAAGCTAAGCAGTATCTGCTGTAATTGGGCAGCAGTGGGAAGGGTTACTCTGGGGTATGGGCACTCACCACTGGCTGAGGGCAGGGCATATCTGCCTCTGAACAGGGGGCACAGCGAGTGTGGGCAAAGTTCTAATCAGCAAAGGCCAGAGATGAAAGGAAAACATGATCATGTTTATCCTCACTGTAACCTAGCAACAACACCCGTGTAAGTCACCAAGCAGTGAAGATGATTGGTCCACAACCCAAGAGTACAACCCTGGGGTAAATAACAAGGATGGCCTGAAGCTAAAGAAGCTGTATTTACCTACTCAAAATGTTAGCAAGGGTTTAACATCTGATAGGTTATTCTGAAATGAAATCATTAATTTGTCATTAGTGTCACAAGTAGGCTGATATTAACACTGCAATTAAGTTGGTGTGAAAATTCCCTAGTCGCCACATTCCATGTACCTGTTCAGGTGCACTGAAGGAGAATTCAGCATGGCAAATGCACCCAACCAGTACATCTTTCAGACTGTGGAAGGAAACCCAAGCACTAAGAGGAAACTCACGCAGACACAGGGAGAATGTGCAGACTGCACACAGACAGTGACCCAAGCTGGGAATCGAATGCAGGTCCCTGATGCTGTGAGGCAACAGTGTGGGATATGACAGCAAGATTCCACAAACTAAGTAACTGTTCTTTCCTGGGTGTTGATCTGAGGGAGGGGTGGTGCCTCAGATAGTGAGAGAGCTCGGTGCTCTGTTTCACCTTCAAATCATAAACATGTACCAGAACATGGTTTAGTTCTACACTAAATATCACATCTCTGACAATCAAGCACCCTTCAGTATTGCATGTAACGGTCAGCGAAGACTACAGGGCAAATTTCCGCTAAAGTCATTCCTTTGCATCTTTCTAATTTCCAGAGTGAAGGCACACAATTTCAGCCCGTGTGTCCGAATGCTGGGATGAGGATGGATTCCACAATCTTCCGACTCAGGGGCAAGAGCAGGACCACTGAAATAAGCCAGCACTCACTAAGCATGAAGGGTGATTGCCACCCGAACAGCGGAAGGTGCCAACCTGTGGTTATTTCACTGGGAGCTGAGAGTTGGTCCGTACCGGTACAGTAGAGGGTCTGCTCCCGAGGAGTATGTCTGCAAACCCATCGCTGTCTATATCAGGGAGGATCGAGGCCGGGGCGGCTGGAGTCTGATGGGATTGGTACACACTCTTCATTTCCCACAGGCTACTTCCTGAAAAACAAGTGAATAATGTGGTTACTTAACACAGAGAGAGTGCACTGTAATGCAGGGTCCAGTTATAGACAGAGTGCACTGTAATGCAGGGTCCAGTTATGGACAGAGAGCACGAGTGGACACAGCTTTAAATTAAGGGGTATGAGTTATAGGACGGATATCAGAGGTAGGTTCTTTACTCAAAGAGTGATTAGGGAGTGGAATGCCCTGCCTGCAGCTGTTGTAGATGCGCCAAGTTTGGTGGCGTTTAAGAGGTTAATTGATAAGTATATGGAAGAGAAGGGAATCATTTAGTTTGGAGGGGCATTGCTTTTTATTTTGGTCGGCACAACATCGAAGGCCGAAGGGCCTGTTCTGTGCTGTAATGTTCTATGTTCTATGTAGAGTGTGCTGTAATGCAGGGTCCAGTTACAGACGGAGTGTAAGATAATGCAGGAAATAGTCACATAGAGTCTGTGCTTTAACACAGGGTCCAGTCACAGAGAGACAGAGCAAACTGTGGTCACTAACTCTAAACCTTGACACTCTTGGAGCTGGGAGCTGGTTAATTACACATCCAGCCTCACCCTGATGGAACTTGTGATGACACCAGGATAGCAGACAGTTTTAAGCAGAGTTCCTGAGGGTGATTCTGCCGAGGGTCTGCGTACCTGAGCTGCTGTTAACGGCCTTCAACGTGTGACTGATTCCAACCAGCAGGCAGATAGAACCCGTCCCTCCATCCACGTAGCCAATGCCGCACTGGATGAACTTCAGTCGCTCCGGGGCTGGGGATGTCCACAGAACACTGCCATCGACACCAGATAACACTGCCACTGACACGGGGAGTTTCACCGGAGCTGCACAAAGAGAAGTTGGAGGTTAATGATTTGGATATTCCACTATATTATCAGCTTCATTAGTTACTAATCCCTCCGTCATTTACATCTTCTACCATTCGGCAAGATTCCCAACTCCTCTTGCCGACTCTCTCTGCCTGTCCCTCTCTCTGAGTTGCCGTTGAACAGCGTTCAGTCTGATTAACCAGTGCTAACAGAGTGCTGCACCGCAGAGGGAGATACAGGTGGGCCAGACTCCCGTTTCCTCTCCGCTTACTTAGCAGCTGCACACATGCCTTCTCCAGCAGGAACGATTAGGAGCAGGAAATCTGGATGATTGACTCCTTCTTCCTCAGATTCAAAAGACCATCAGATATAGGAGTAGAATCAGGCCATTTGGCCCATCATCTGCTCCGCCATTCGATCATGGCTCCACCCAGTCTCCTGCTCTGTCCCCACCTCCGTTACTTTTGATCCCCTTGCCGATGAGGAACCCATCTGTCTCTGTCTTAAACACACTCTTTTTCACGAAAGATTCTTTGATCAATTTCAATGTGTATGTTTAGCTAATTTGCTCTGCCTTCATAGGTCACTGAGGGATCCTTCAACTGAGGAGCACAGCGGTTAGCACAGCTCATCACAGCACCAGGGACCCCGGGATTGATTCCAGACTCAGCTGATTGTCAGTGTTTACACATTATGCCGGTATCTACATGGGTTTCCTCCGAGTGCTCCGGTTTCCTCCCACAGTCCAAAGATCTGCAGGTTAGGTGGATTGGCCGTGCTAAATTGCTCCTTAAGCGCCCTAAGATGTGTGGGTTAGGGGGTTAGTGGGGGCAATATGTAAGGTTTCATGAATAGGCTCTGGGTGAGATGATCCATCAGAGAATCGGCGTAGATTGGATGGGCCAAATGGCCTGCTCCTTCACTGTAGAGATTCTGTGATCTCTAACTGCCTTTGGCTGCAATATTCAAACTCCTTTAACCTTTTGGCACAACTCATCCCCTTCACACTGGAGTTGGTTACGTTGCTCTTTGGTCTTACTCATCTCAGATCAGTTTGTTCAATTTGCAGAGAGCGTAATGTGACTGGACAACTGACCAAAACTGATGACAACTCAAAATCACCAAACCAATCCCATGTGCTTTTACAACAACAACAACTTTCATTTATCTGGTGCCTTTAGCATGGCAAAATGTCCAAGACACTTGTTAAGAACTCTATCAATAGAAAGAGCCACAGAGGGAGATCACCAGGATGGATGGTCAAAAGCTTCGTCAAAGAGATGGCCTTTAACATAGAACACTACAGCACAAACAGACCCTTCGGCCCACAAGTTGTGCCGATCATATCTATACTTACCAGGCCATAGAACTATCTGTAACTCCCAATCCCATTAAATCCCATGAACTCATCCAGAAGTCTCTTAAAAGACCCCGGCGAGTTCGCCTCTACCACCACCAACGACAGCCGATTCCATTCACTCACCACCCTCTGAGTGAAAAAATTACCTCTAACATCTCCTCTGTACTTGCCTCCCAGCACCTTAAACCTGTGTCCTCTCGTAGCGACCATTTCAGCCCTGGGAAATAGCCTCCGAGAATCCACTTTAAGAGGAAAGGAGGGAGAGGTAAAGAGGCCAGCGTTTTTAGGGAGGGACACAAAGCTGAACACAGCATCTCTGACAAGAGCAATTCAAATTGGGGATGTGCTCGGGGGCGGAATTGGAGGAGTGCAGGGACCCTGAAGGGTTGTAGGGCTGCAGGAGACGATGGAAAAGGGAACACCAAGAAGAGATTTGTAATCAGAATTGTGGATTTTAAAACAAAGGAATTTTCAGACAGTAGCAAAAGCAAGTCAGCAACCCCAGGTGTGATGGGCGAACAAGGATTGGGGCACGTTAGGATATGGGCACTAGAGATTGGATGAACGCAGGTTAGAAGATGAGAAGGCAGCCAAGAGATGACTGAAACAGTCAAGTCTGAAGATAATGAACACATGGCCGAGGCTTCCAAGAGAGGCTGAGCTGAGACCTGGGTACAGTTGGGAAATGTTATAGAAGCGGAAAGAGACAATCTTCCCATCACCGTCTCTGGCTCAGCTTCATGTAATCGTCAGTGATGGAAATGATAGTCAGCTTGTTACACAGACCAAATACAATGGTTCGGTCTTACTAAGATTTGGTTGGGGTTCGATTATCTTTCTGAGCAAACTAGCAGGAAGTCACGGGGAGACACACGGGAGAGAGTCACTGCAGAGAAACTCACTGCAGAAAGCTGAAACAAGAGCATTCACCCCAGAAAGACTAAACCCTTGGGAAAGGAAATGATTATAATGTAGGTTTGTGTTGGTTTTGGGCTGTTCCCTGTTAAGATGTTCACTAGGTTACTATGTCCAGTGGATGTTATAATAGGATGAAGCAATTTTAACTGATTGAGTGAAGGTGAGTGTTTCGGAATCCTATCCAGATACTGCCAGATGTACAGCAAATAACTCCAGCAGCCCTGCATTACCTTGTAGCCGGAGGCCTCCTCTCTGGTCCCGGGTTTTCCCAGTGGAACTGAAGGAAACAATAACATCAGAAACTTGATCATCGTTGACATCCCAGAGGGTCATCACAGGAGGGAATCCTGTGGGAAAGAAAGAATCATCATAGAATTCCCACAATGCAGGAGGAGGCCAATCGGCCCATCAAGTCGAACTGACTCTGACACAGTATCTCACCCAGGCCCTCTCCCTCACTTTATCCCCACAACCCCACACTTTTAAATCATCCAACCTACACGTTTTGGGACACCAAAGGACAATTTAACTCAGCCAATCCCTTAACCTGTGCATCTTTAGATTATGGGAGGAAACCCAAGCACCTAGATTTATTTCCTATAAAGTTTATCTATTAGTCACAGGTAAGACTTACATTAACACTGCAATGAAGTTACTGTGATATTCCCATAGTCACCACACTCCAGCGCCTGTTTGAGTTAATGCATCTAACCAACAGAGGAAACCGGAGCACCCCGAGAAAACCCACACAGACACTGCAAGAACATGCAGATTGCCTATCAAGAGTGACCCAAAGCTGGAATTGAACCCAGGTGCCTTGTGTTGAGAGGTAGCAATGCTATCCACTGTGCCACAGCACCATCTTAAAGGGAGGATTGTTAAAGAGACACAATAACACAGGAAAGAGCCTAGAATGAGGCTGGGGGCACACTGAACTGAGATTGATTTATTCAAAAATGATCAAACTTTTCTGTCAGTTTCCACAAATCTTTTGTTCTTAAATAGTGGTGACTATCTCTCAGTCACCTGCTACAGAAACAGATTCTTCTGGTTGAGATTCAGGAAGATCCATCCTCCACAATTCAAAAGAAAGGTTTGAGGGCTGATGCTGTTCACAAACTGAGCAGCCAGCAGGTGGGGTTCTCTCCCAAAACTCTCAGTCATTCTGCCACCTCAACAGGAATGGTTAAAGAGGTCATTTAGTCCCTGGATCCCATTCCATGGCTGATCTGCAGCCGAACTCTATATAAATCTGCACATCTTTGAACACTAAGGGGCAATTTTAGCATGACCAATCAACTCAACCCACACATCCTTGGACTGTGGGAGGAAACCGGAGCATCCGGAGGAAACCCACACAGACATGAGGAGAATGTGCAAAATCCACACGTACAGTGACCTAAGCTGGGAATTGAACCTGGATCCATGGTGCTGAAGGGCAGAATGCTACCACTTGCCACCATCATCAGCATGTGGAGTTGCCGGCGTTGGACTGGAGTAAAAACAGAAAGAAGTCTCACAATATCAACTTAACGTCCAACAGATTTATTTGTAGCAAATGCCACAGGCTTTCTGAACATGCTGTTCCTTCATCAGGTGGCTGGGAGTTCTGATCACAAACAGGGCACAGAAACACAAACTCAATTTACATCAATAATGATTAGAATGAGTCTTTACACCTAATCAAGTCTTAAAGGTACAGACAATGTGAGTGGAGAGAGCATTAAGCTCAAGTTAAAAGGATGTATATTGTTTCCACACAGGAAGGTTAGTGAGGTTTGCAAGTTCAGGCAAGTTATGGGGGTTACAGGTAGTGTGACACAAACCCCAGTTTCCGATTGAGGCCATCCTCATGAGTGCAGAACTTGGCTATCAGTCTCTGCTCAGTCGTGTGTTGTGAAGGCCGTCTTGGAGAATGCTTAGCTGAAGATCAGAGGTCGAATGCCCATGACCGCTGACGTGTTTACCTCTAGGAACAGAACAGTCTTGCCTGGTGATTGTTGAGCGGTGTTCATTCATCCGTTGTCATAGCATCTGCACGGTCTCCCTAATGTACCATGCCTCGGGACATCCTTACCTGCAGCGTATCAGGTAGACAAGTTGGCCGAGTTGCAAGCGTATGTACCGTGTACCGGGTGGATGGTGTTCTCACGTGAGATGATGGCATCCATGTCAATGATCCAGCATGTCTTACAGAGGTTGCTGTGGCAGGGTCGTGTGGTGTCGTGGTCACTGTTTTCCTGAAGGCTGGGTAGTTTGCTGCGGACACTGTACTGCAAGCCCATGGATAACCCTACAATGCTCCATTTCTCCAGCTTCCACCCTAAACAGTTAAAGAAGCCATCCCTTACGGACAAACCCGCCGTAGAATCTGCTCAGATGGGGAGGATTGCAACAGACGCCTCCAAACATTGAAAGATGTCCTCATAAGAACAGAATATGGCGCTCGACTCATCGATCGACAGTTCTGATGCACCACAGCCAAAAAGCGCACCGACCTCCTCAGAAGACAAACACGGGACACGGTGGACAGAGTACCCTTCGTCATCCAGTACTTCCCCAGAGCGGAGAAGCTACAACATCTTCTCTGGAGCCTTCAACATGTCATCGATGAAGACGAACATCTCACCAGGGCCATCCCCACTTCTTGCCTTCAAACAACCGCACAACCTCAAACAGATCATTGTCCGCAGCAAACTACCCAGCCTTCAGGACAACAGTGACCACGACACCACACAACCCTGCCACAGCAACCTCTGTAAGACATGCCAGATCATCAATACAGATGCCATCATCTCATATGAGAAAATCATCCACCAGATATGGCATATGGAGTCTTAGCTTTTATTGGTAGGGAGATTGAATTTCGGAGCCGCAACGTCATGTTGCAACTGTACAAAACTCTAGTGCGGCCACACTTGGAGTATTGTGTGCAGTTCTGGTCCCCACATTATAAGAAAGATGTGGAGGCATTGGAGAGGGTACAGAGGAGGTTTACCAGGATGTTGCCTGGTATGGAGGGCAGGTCTTATGAAGAGAGGCTGAAGGATTTGAGGTTGTTTTCGTTAGAAAGAAGGCGGCTAAGAGGAGACCTTATTGAAACATATAAGATGATTAGAGGTTTAGATAGGGTGGACAGTGATAGCCTTTTTCCTAGGATGGAGAAAGCTAGCACGAGGGGACACAGCTTTAAATTAAGGGGTGATAGTTATAGGACGGATATCAGAGGTAGGTTCTTTACCCAAAGGGTGGTTCGGGAGTGGAATGCCCTGCCTGCGGCAGTTGTAGATGTGCCAAGTTTGGTGGCGTTTAAGAGGTTAGTTGATAAGTTTATGAAAGAGAAGGGAATGGTTTAGTTTGGAGGGTCATTGCTTTTTATTTTGGTCGGCGCAACATCGAAGGCCGAAGAGCCTGTTCTGTGCTGTAATGTTCTATGTTCTATGTAGATACACGGTATGTACTCTTGCAACTCGACCAATGTTGTTTACCTGATACGCTGTGGAAAAGGATGTCCCAAGGCAGGGTACATTGGAGAGAGATCATGCAGACGCTACAACAACGGATGAATGAACATCATTCAACAATCACCAGACAAGGCTGTTCTCTTCCTGTTGGGGAACTCTTCAGTGATCATGCGCATTCGGCCTCTGATCTTCGGGTAAACTTTCTCCAAGCGGCCTTCATGACACATGACAACGCACAGTCGTTGAGCAGAAACTGACCGCACATGAGGACAGCCTCACCCAGGATCTTGGATTCGTGTCACACTATCTGTAACCCCCATGACTTGCCTGGACTTGCAAAACCTCACTAACTGTCCCGTCTGGAAACAATACACATCTTTTTAATCTGTGCTTAACCCTCTCTCCACTCACATTGCCTGTATTTAAGACTTGATTACCTGTAAAGACTCACATTCCAATCATTAATCACGTAAATTGAGTTTGTGTCTCTGTGCCCTGTTTGTGATCAGAACTCTCACCCACTTGATGAAGGAACAGTGTGTTCCGAAAGCCTATGGCATTTGCTAGACTTTAAGCTGGCGTTGTGAGACTTCTTTTTACCATCATCAGGACATGCTGAGTGCTGGACGGTTCACCGAGGGAGGACTGATAAATTACAGCACCTTCCACTCCCTCCTGATCTGCTACCATCTCTTTACAGAGTGGCGATGGCAGATGTGATGGAGGGGGTGGTATTTATCTCAACAAAACACCAGCTCCATGGCAGTGGGAAGAGAAGACAGGGAAAATGGAGCAAAGTTGGAATAGGTGTTATTTTTTCAAAATTTCAGTGCATTTTCCATTCTCTCCTATGAACCTTTCTGGCCATACACCATTCCCACTGCACAGGACTGTGGGGTGCCTGATCTCAACCAGTGCAGCTTCATCCTTCACTAAAAGGTGCTGAAGAGCGGGTAGAGATGCTCAGCTTTCCTTGTGTGTGAACATGCCTGACCTCCGGTCAGCACCTCCTGGATCTGGCAGGATGAAGGTCAGCAATTCACCCTAGGCGGGATCACCAGTCCTTGCTCGCCACTACAACACGAGGTGTTACACTGCTCCTCCCGTCTCCCACCCGTCACACTAATACACAAAGTGTGGCCGCCATTGCGTTTCCACCCTCCCAGCACCGCTCACCAGCGGCTTGGCCCAGACTGCGGTTCCATGAGGTCATCTGCGGCTGGCTCCTTGAGCACGGGATGAAGAAAGCACAGACGAGGACCAGGACCATGGCGAAAGCAAGAGTGAGAAGGAAGGCGGCCGTCCGCAGGCAGGGGACGAGTGACCTTCTGCTTTTAATGGTAAACTCGTCCGATACCTCTGTAGCTCGGACCTCCGCAGAGCTGGTTTCATCCAGCCGCCGTTGCTTCACTTTCAGAGCGTGCATTTCAACCGCGGCATCCGCGTCACCGTCAAGTGTGGCCTCAATGCTCGCCTCGGCCTGGAGGCTGCCATTCTTCTGGTAGCCGAGATTGCCATCGTCCTCACTGTCATCACTGTCAGCCTGTCGGAGTGGGTCGTACTCTCCCAGATCATGAAGCTTTTTCCCTGGAAAATGAAGAGTTATTGAAAAGGATGCCCACCGATGCTCTTCTCATCTCATAGAATCCCTACAGTGCAGGAGATCGTTTCGCCCATCAAGTCTGCACTGGACAAACTCCCACTCAGGCCCTATTCTATAACCCCACATATTTACCCTGCAAATCCTCCTGACACTATGGGTCAATTCAGCATGGCCAATCAATCTCATCAGCACATCTTTGGACTATGGGACAAAACCGGAGCACCCAGAGGAAACCCACACAGACACATGGGGAGAACATGACACAGACAGTGACCTGAGGCCAGAACTGAACCCAGGTCCCTCACTGTGAGGCAGCAGGGCTAGCCACTGTGCCACGGTGCCACCCTGTAAACACTTTACAACTTTTACTATTTAGATCAATGACTTGGGTGAAGTATGTTGCTAAATTTGCTGATGACACAAAGATAGGTAGGAAAGTAAATTGTGAAGGGGATGTAAAGAGGCTGCAAAAGGATTAGATAGTGAGGGATTCTGTGTATTCTTAGCCCTGTTTGTTTCAGTTTATGCAAAGTCTTCATTTTAAGATACTTCTGTCGATGTACAATTATATTTAAATGCTAGAGTGTAGGGGTTAACTAATTCTGTTAAGCTGTACAACTGTAGATAAGTTGACTACATGTAGAATCAGAAGGCATGAATAGGTTAGCTAAAAATTGACTGCATTCCTGAAGGGTACACAATGCAGGCAAACAACAGTTTCCTATTACAGCAACTGTGAGGATTGCTTCTCTACGGGGAGACAGCATGTGAAAAACACTTCCAATAACGAGATCAAGGTTGAAATATATTTTGGCTTTAATGTGGGCACCTTCAGTTCAAGCTCAAGTTTAAGTTCAGTTCAGGGCCTGACTGAGAAGCTAATCTCCAAGTTGTTTTTTCGCTTCTGTCACGTAATTCATTACATTATTTTCAATAAAACTACTTTAAAACTCACATCTGAGCTGTTCTCTCATCTCTCCAAACGAATGAATGGACCCAACAATAGGTTGAAAGGGTGGGTAAAATCTGGCAAATGCAGTAAAATGTGGGCAAATATGAAACTGTCCATTTCAACAGGATGAATGAAAAAGAAGCTTATTATCTAAATGGTGAGAAATTGCAGAGCTCTGAGGTGCAGAGCTCCCAGTGAGCATGTCTGTAGTAAGTGTTGGTTGCTTCAGGAACTCCGGCTCAGAGTGAGCTGGATTCTGAGCTTCGGACGCTGTGACACATCAGGAATGGGAGCGATACCTGGACACTGTGTTCCAGAAAGCAGTCACATCCCTTAGATTAAACACCTTGAATTCGGCTAGTGGTTGGAGACAGAAGGGTGTGGCTGTAAGTGAGGCAGGTAGAGGGATCCAGGAGGTAGGGTTGCAGGACCCTCAGTCCCTGAACTTGTCCGACAGGTTTGAGATTCTTGCTCCCTGTATGGATGGAAACGGATACTGCAGGGAGGATGAGCAAACTGACCACGGCATCGTGGTAGAGGGAGCTGTTCAAGTGGAGAGAGGAAAAAGAAATGTCGTTGTATTTGGGGATAGTATAGTTAGGGGTATAGGTACTGACCAGAATCAGGAGTCCCGAAGGTAGTGTTGCCTACCTGGTGGTCAGGTTTGGGATATTTCATCCGGGCTGCAGAGGAACTTGGAATGAGAGGATAAAGATCCAATTGTTGTGATATAGATAGAAAAGGAACAAAGGATCTGTTAAGAGAACAGCTCGGAGCTAAATTAAAAAGCAGAACCAAAAAGGTAATAATCTCTGGATTACTACCACAGCCATAAGCTAATTAGCACAGGATCAATAAGATTAACAAGGTAAATATGTGCCTCAAAGATTGGTGTTGGGAGGAATGGGTTTCAATTCATGGGACATTGGCACCAGTATTGGGGAAGAAGGGGCTTGTTCCGGTGGGATGGTTTTCATCCGAATAGCGCTGGCGAATCATATAACTAGGGCTTTAGATAGGGGGGAGGCTTCATTGCACGGAGAATTAGAAAATCAAAATTAAAGGAGAGTTTTAGTTAAAGGTAGAAGTGCAGGTTAATGGAACTGAGGGCTCAGGGAGTTAGTAAAGTTTCCAGACTACATAATAGAACAGAGGGTATAGAAGGTGGTAGGAATCAGGCAGAGGAAAAAAAGTGACAAGCATGAGAAGGGAGATGGTCAAGGACTGAGAATGTTGTAGCTAAATGCACACAGTATACGTGTTGCCGGTACGATGCTGTGGGCATCACAAAGACGTGGCTGCAAGGGAATTAGGGTTGGGATCTAAATGTCCAAGGATATGTGTCCTATCGGAAGGACAGGCAGATGGACAAAAGGAGCAAAGTTGCATTGTTAGTAAGGAATGAAATTAAATCGAGAGCAAGTAGTGATATAGGATCAGGAGGCACAGACTCTCTGTGGACAGAGTTGAGGAATCGCAAAGGTTTAAAAGGCCGTGATGTGAATTATATACAGGCCCTCAGCAGTAGTCAGGATGTGGGACAAAATATAAATCAGGAGATAGAAAAGGCATGCAAAAAAGGAAATATTATAATAATCATGGAGGGCTTCAATATGCAGGTGGATTGGGAAAATGAGCTAGGTAGTGGATCCCAAGAAAAGGAATTTGTGAAGTGTCTAAGAAATGGTTTTTTGGAGCAGCTTGTGACAGAGCCTCAGTGTTCTAGACATCCCCACCATTGGGAACATTCTTCCTGCATTTACTCTGTGTAATTCCTATTTGAATTTTGTAAGTTTCTAAGAGGTCCTCCTTCATTCTTCTGAACTCCAGTGGATATAATCCTAACCAACTTAATCTCTCCCCATATTTCAGTCCAACCATCTCAGGAAACCTTTGCTGCACTCCCTCTGCAGCATGAACATCAAACAAGGAGACTCAAATTATGTAAAATATTCTAGGTGTGGCCTCACTAAGGCTCTGTAGAATTGCAGGATGACATTTCTACACCTCCAGTCAAATCCTCTCCCTACGAAGACCAGCATACTTTTTACCTTCTTTATTGCCTGCTGCATCTGCAATGTTACCTTCAGAGACTTGTACAATGAGGACACCAGGTCTTGTTGCACATTTCCCTCTCTTAATTTGTAGCCATTCTGATAATGATCTGCCTTCCTGTTTTTGCTACAGTGGATAACCTCTCACATCGTACTGCATCTGCCATTGTAGACCTGGACCCATTGGTGTAGATTGGGACGTACACCAGTTCCTGAGGTACCCCACAAGTCACTGCCTACCTTCGGAAAAAGACCTGTTTAATCTTACTCTTTGTTTCCTGCTCATCAACTAATTTTCTAACTAACTCTGTGCACTTCCCCTATCCTATGCACTTTAATTTTACACACTAATCTTTCATGTGGAATTCATTGAAAGCCTTCTGAAAGTCCAAATAAACTACATTCTCCGGCTCCCCCTCATCAACTCTACTAGATACATCCTCAAAAAATTCCAGTAGATTTGTTAAGTATGATTTCTCTTTCATAAATCCATGCTGACTATGTCCAATCCTGTCAATGCTTTCCAAGTGTTTTTCTATAAAATCTATTATCATGGACTCTAGAATTTAGCCCAGTACCAACATCAGGCTGACTGGTTTATAATTCCTTGTTTTCTCTCTACCTTCCTATTTAAATGGTGAGATTACATTACCTGCCCTCCAATTTGTAGAAATTGTTCCAGAGTCTATAGAACCTTGGAAAGTGATCACTAATGCACCTACTCTTACTTGGGCCGCTTCCTTAAGTGTTCTGGGGATGTAGATTATTAGGCCCTGGAGATTTATCAGTTTTCAATCCTACTAATTTCCCCAAAATAATTTCTCTACTCTCTCTCACTAAATCCTGTGTTCCCTAACATTTCTGGAATGTAATTTATGTCCTCCCTTTGTGAAGACAGAACTAAAGTATGCATTTAATTGGTCAGCCATTTCTTTGTTCCCCATTGTAAATTTCCCTGCTTCTGACTGTAAGGGACCGACACTTATCTTCACCAATCTTTTTCATACATCTTTATAAGCTTTTACAATCAGTTTTTATATCCTGCCAAGCTTACCCTAGTATTTCCCCCTTCTTAATCAATCCCTTGGTCCTCTGCTGAATTCTAAATTGCTCCAAATCCTCAGGGCTGTTGTTTTTTTCTTCCTGGCTAATTTTTATCCCTCTTCCTTGGATCTAATACTATCTCTAATTTCCTTTATAAGTCATGGCTTGGCTACCTTTTCCATTTTACTTTTGTGCCCAACACGTGTACTCTATTGGCCTCCTTTTTAAAGAAACAATTTAAATGCAGAGAAGATTTACCAGACTACCACTAGGAATGGATAGGTTGTCTTATGAGGAAAGGTGGAGAAGTGAGATTTGTTTCCACTATAGATTAGAAGAGTAAGATTGTGATTTTATTGAATGTCTTAAGATAATGATGTGTATTGACAGGTTGGATGTGGAGTTGTTTCAACAAAAAACAAAGAACAATACAACACAGGAACAGGCCCTTCGGCCCTCCAAGCCTGTACCAATCACATGCTCCTAACTAGACCATCTGTTTGTATTCATCTATTCCCAATCTGTTCATGGGGCTATCCAGATAAGTCTTAAATGATCCCAGTGTGTCTGCCTCAACCATCTTGCTTGGTAGTGCATTCCAGGCTCCCACCACCCTCTGTGTAAAACACATCCCCCACATATCTGTATTGAACCTTGCCCCCTTTACCTTGAACTTGTGACCTCTTGTGTTTGTCATTTCCGACCTTGGAGAAAGCTTTTCACTGTTCACCATATCAATGCCCTTCATAATTTTACGAACTTCTATTAGGTCACCCCTCAACTTCCGTCTTTCCAGGGAGAACAACCCGAGTTTACTCAATCTCACCTCATAGCTAAGACCCTCCATAGCAGGCAGCATCCTGGTAAACCTTCTCTGCACTCTCCCCAAAACCTCCACGTTCCTCCGACAGTGTGGAGACCAGAATTGGACGCAGTATTCCAAATATGGCCTAACCAACATTCTATATAACTACAACATCACGTGCTAACTTTTATATTTTATGCCCCATCAATAAAGACAAGCATATCATATGCCTCCTTCACCATCTTTTCCAGCTGTGCTGCCACCTTTATGGATCTGTGGGCTTGCACACCCAGATCCCTCTGTATGTCTATAAAGTTTCCTCTTGTGGGAGAATCTAGAACAAGCGTGGAGTCGGGGGGAAATCACTGTTTAAAAATAATGGGCTGCTTAGTTAAGACAGAGATGAGGAGAATTTCTTTTCTCTCTGAGGATCATGAGTCTCTGGAACTTTCTTCCTCAAAAGGCAGTGGAAACAAAGTCTTTGAATATTCTTAAGGCAGGATTAGATAGATTTTGATTCACAAAAAGGTGAAAGGTTATCAAAGGTAGGCAATAACGTGGAGTTTGGGTTGTAATCAGATCAGCTACAATCTTATTGAATGGTGGAGCAGGCTTGAGGGGCTGAATGGCCTTCTTCTGCTCCAACTTACGTACTTATTAGTAGCTACTTTATTATAATATGATTTTCTTTCATTTCAGTTTCCTCCCTCACACTTCATTCCTTGCTCACAAGTTAGATGATTTTTTTCCTTCCGAAATCCATTGTATGCGATATGTAATCACAGACTCCCTGTACTGCAAAAAGAGGTCATTTGACCCATCAGGTCGGCACCGACAATCCCAGCCAGGCCCTATCCCCATAACTCCACGTATTGATCCTGTTAATCCCCCTGACAATAAGGAGTAAGTGAGAAAGGCCAATCAACCTAACCTGCACATCTTAGGACTTGGAAGACTTTTGTGATGCAATGGATCAGTTTGCTTAGCTGTTCATAGGTGCAGAGAGCATAGCACAGAAAGAGACTGTTCAACCCCTCGAGTCTGTCCTGGGCTCTTTCAAATCTGCAAAGTCCATTTCCTCATATTTCTGCAGCTTCCTCTCTTCCAAGTATTTATCTTGTTCCCTTTTGAATACTACTGTTGAATTTATCCCATCAGACAGTATTCATAAAGGAATAAGATAAATACTTGGAAGAGAGAAAGCTGCAGAAATATGAGAAAATGGACTTTGCAGATTTGAAATACTCTAATAGACTATTCACTCTAATAGGCAGTGAATGTCACATCCTAATCATTTGTGACATAGGTTTTCCCGATGTTGTTTTTGCTTGTTTTGCTAATCACTTGAAATTTGATTATCAATTTTACAGTTATTAAAAAAAATGCATGTATACAGCTCATGATGTGGAGATGCTCCCTGACGAAGGGACAGCCTGTTCCAAAAGCTTGCAGTGTTTGCTGCAAATAAACTTGTTGAACTTTAAGCTGATGATGGGGGATTTCTTTCCATATACAGCCCCTCAACATATCCACAAAGTATCAATTAGAAACCATGGCTGGACAGGGATAGTCACTGCTTGCTGAAGTCTAGGTCCGAGGTGTTCAAATCAGGTGACACTGACCTATATAAGAAAGCCAGATATGATCTAAGGAGATCCATCAAAGATCGGACCTAGCTAGAGTTCCAGGCTAGCTACACTGACCCCCACCAACTATGGCACGGTCTGCAAGACATAAAAGACTATAAGACAAAGGCATGCAAAATTGCCGGCTCCAACACACCACTCACTGATGAGCTCAATGCATTCTATGCCCGTTTTGTGCAAGAAATCAGCGAGGGCATACTCTCTACCTAGGAAACCCTGGATGAACCTGTATTTGAAGTCACCATTGCAGCTGTCAGAGCAGCTTTCTCAGAGGTCAACTCATGGAAAGCCATTGGTCCGAAAGGGGCACCCGGATATGCACTCAGATCCTGCGTGGATCAGCTGGCAGGGGGATTCACAGACATCTTCAACCTCTCTTTACAACAATCTGAGCTCCCTATCTCCTCAAGAAGACAACCATC
The DNA here is from genome assembly GCA_024679065.1 of Sphyrna mokarran. Taxonomy (NCBI): domain Eukaryota; kingdom Metazoa; phylum Chordata; class Chondrichthyes; order Carcharhiniformes; family Carcharhinidae; genus Sphyrna; species Sphyrna mokarran. Next base: position 996,748 of record JAGIQG010000034.1, on the reverse strand, counting down.
ATCCCAGTATCAAAGAAAAGCCAAGCAGCATGTCTTAATGACTATCAGCTGATGGCTCTGACATCCATCATTATGAAGCACTTCAAAAGTTTATTCATGGCACGAATAAATTCCTGCCTCCTGGACTGCCTGGATCCACTACGGTTTGCATACCACTGCAAGAGATCCACGGCAGACACCATCTTCCTGGCCCTGCACTCAATCCTGGAAAACCTAAGTAACAAAGACACCTATGTCAGACTCCTAATTACTGAATACAGCTCAGCCTTCAATACCATTATTTTGACAAAACTCATCTCCAAACACCAACTCTGGGGCTCAGCTCAGCTCCTCCCTCTGCGAATAGATCCTGAACTTTCCAACCCACAGACCAAAATCAGTAAGGATAGGCAACAACACCTCCTCTCTGATCATCCTCAACACTGTTCTCAGCCCCCTACTACACACCTTATACACCTGTGACTGTGTGGCCAAATTTCCCTCCAACTCAATTTTCAAGTTTGCTGACAACATCATGTAACGGGTCAAATCTCAAACAATCACGTGACAGAGCACAGGAATGAGAGTCTGGTGAACTGGTGTGACGACAATAATCCCTCTCTCAATGTCAACAAAATGAAGAAGGTTGTTGAAGCATAGGGGAGAACATGTCCCTGTATACATCAATGGGGATGAAGGAGAAATGGTTGGAAGCTTCAAATTTTTAGATATCCAAACCACCAACAACCTGTCCTAGTCCCTGCACACTGACACTATGGTTAAGAAAGCCCACCAATGCCTCTACTTTCTCAGAAGACTTTTTGGCATGTCAGCTATGACGCTTACCAGTTTTTACAGATGCTTGGTGTAGCTCCTGTTCTACCAAAGACCACAAGAAATTTCAAAAGGTCATAAATGTAGCCCAATTTATCACACAAACCAGCCTCCCACCCATTGACCGCTGCCTCGGAAACAGCCAGCATCATTGAGCACCCCAGACATTCTCTCTTCCACCTTCTTCTGTTGGGAAGATACGAAAGTCTGAGACCATAAACAGCTTCTTCCCTGCTGCCATCAGATTTGAAATGGACCCACCTCACATTCAGCTGATCTCTCTCTGTGCACCCCAGCCATGACTGTAACACCACATTCTGCCCTCTCTCATTTCCTTCTCTATGCTTTGTCTGTCCAGCACGTCAGAATCAACACTTTTCACTGTGTACTGACACTTGTGATGATAATAAACCCAGCATTTTGTGTTTCAAATGTATGAGGTAAAATGAAAGGCAGGTCAAGGGAATGGAGAGGTAAATAAACCTGTATGCTGAGGTAGAATGTTGAAGCTGAGGTAAATATTGAGTGTAATGGTTTGGTGTTGATGTGCGAACAGCTGATTGCTGTCACCTACCCGGGAGCTTCAGCGCCCTGGATAGAGCCGCCGCCATCTTCAATCTGCTCACCACGCCTGCGCAGTGTGCGCAAGGGCTGCCGGGAGTTGTAGTCCAGTCCTGGTTTTTCACCGATAAACCGCGATCCCAGTTTAAAAAATCCACCAAAACTAATTCGAATCACCACATCAGTCACTGCCTTTCTTTCTACATTCAGACTTCGAGTGTACTTTTTTTTTAATTCGATTCCCGCCCGGATCATTTATCTGCTTGCACACTTTCCAGTGTAAATGTGCCACACCTCGGTGTTTTCCGCTGCGCCCCTCGCGCTCTCTCCCTCAGATACCGAGTTGCCTCCGGACCCCTTTCCAAGTCGCACCACATTGCGCGGAGGAGAGCCACACTCAATTGGTGACGGACGGAACAAGTCGAGGCGCTTAACGTTCCGCCGGGAGCCGCTCGGTTTTCCGAGCTCGGGGGGAATGGCGTCCGCAGGTGGATGTGTGAGTGTGGCCGTGGGGAAGGGGGAGGAACCGGAGGCCGGGGCTTGGTGAGGGACTGGAGCAAATTAAAAGCAAAATGTTGAGGATGCTGTAACCTGAAACAAAACCAGAAAATGCTGGAAAACCAACTCTGGTGAAGAGTTATCCAGACCCCCAAACACTGGCTCTATTCTCTCTCCACAGAGGCTGTCAGACCTGCTGAGATTTTCCAGCACTTTCTGTTTTTGGGAGGGGGGAATGTTTCCCCACAGACTGGCGGAAGCAGACTGGATAGATGTCAGTTTTTCTTTTATCTTTATGCCTACCCGCTTTGTTTAGTCACTAACTTGGTCACCGATCACTGACTGGGATTTCATCCTCATTCCTTTCTGATTTGTTTTATTATTGTAACATAGAAACTAGAAGCAGGAGGAGGCTATTCGGCCCTTCGAGCCGGCTCCTCCATTCATTTTGATCATGGCTCATCATCCAATTCTGATCCCTCCTTCCCCCTATATTCCTCAATCCCTTTAGCCCCTTGAGTTATATCTAATTTCTTCTTGAAATCAGACAAAGTTCTGGTTTCAACTACTTTCGGTGGTAGCGAATTCCACACATTCACCAATCTCTGGGTGAAGAAATTTCTCCTCACCTCAGCTCTAAAAGGTTTACTCCTTATATTCAAACTTCGACCCCCAGTTCTGGACTCCCCCATCTTTGGGAACATTCTTTCTGAATCTATCCTATCTAACCCTGTTGGAATTTTATAAGTTTCTATGACATTCCCTCTCACTCTTTTAAACTCTAGTGAATTTAATCCTAACTGATTTAGTCTCTCCTCATATGACAGACCTGCCATCCCACAAATCAGCCTGGTAAACCTTCACTGTTCTCCTTCTATAGCAAGGACATCATTCCTCTGATAAGGACACTTAAATTGCACATGATACTCCAGATGTGGCCTCCCCAACACCCTATATAATTGCAGTAAAGCATCCCTATCCGTATACTCATCTCTCACTATGAAGACGAACGTACCACTCAGGATTGTTCTCTTTTGAATTAAGTAAAGTTTGGAGGACAAATGTTTTCTGCTCCATTCCCCAACACCTTGACCAATCAGAACTGATTTGCCAATACTCGTACCTTTTCCTCAAGCTATACGAATCAGTAGATCCTTTCAAATTTTGCATTTTTACGTCAGTCCTGATGACGAAAGATGAAAACCTTCAACCCCACGTCTCTATCAGCGATACTGAAGTTCTGCACTATCTAGTAACTATTTATAATTCTCTGGTAGCATCCTACAATCTAAAGAAGTTTGGAAGGATATGGCCTGTACTTACACAGTTTTTCTCTCTTACTCCTCCTTCCCACCTGCCGCCCTCAAATGATACATTTCATCCGATCTGAATGCTGGTCTAGTCAGCAATGCCTATATCCCATAAATGAATTTTTAAAAACCCTCAATCCATACCAGTATATATAACCCAATACCGTGTACCCTAATTTTATCTACTAACCTTCTGTGTGGGATCTTGTTAAAAAGCCTTTTGAAAATGCAAATACAGCTACCCCATGTTCACTGGTTCTTCTTTACACATACTAAAAGTAACATCCTCAAAAAACTCCCAAGCTTGTCAAACATAATTTTCCTTTCACAAACTCAGACTGATTCCACCAAAACTTACCATTTCTCATCGTCCTGGAGAAAACCCACGCAGACATGGGATGAATGTACAAACTCCACGCAGAGAGTGACACAGACTCGAATCAAACCCAGGGTCCCTGGCTGTGAGGCAGCAGTGCTAAGAGTTTTATGGTGCAGGATCATTGAGCTGAAACTTTAACTCTCCTTCTCTCTGCAGATGTGACCTGAGGGTTTTCTGGCTCTCTGTATGTTTCACAGCGGCAGAGTGCGGTGATTGACCTACTGTCTGTACATGGGCCCATGGCCATGTTTGTGCCACGCTCGTTGAAGGTGAAAAAAGCTGAAGAAAGCGAGGCCCAAGCTGCCAAGAGAAGTAAAGTTGACCTCCAAACTGGGGACATCGAACAGCCCCCAGGGGCTGGGGGAGACCCTGAGGGTGTTAACGATCTGGAAGATGATTCGGAGGAGCCCGTGAAGCAGCTGAGCAAGGAGCAGCGTTGGCCAGAGCCCGGGGATCCGGCCTGCTCGGTGTGCGGACGATATGGGGAGTATATCTGCGACCAGACTGATACTGACGTGTGCAGCCTGGAATGTAAAGCCAAGCACCTCCGGCAGTTAAAGGCAGCGGCGGCGGCTCAAGCCCGGCCTCCGAGGGCCTCAGACGATCTGGTGCCGGTGGAGCCACCAGTCCAGGCTGGCCGCTACCTGGAGCATCCGTTCATCTCCAGCCTGAGCACCGAGCAGGTGGAGGCCCTGCAGCAGCAGCTGGGCATCGCCGTGCGGGGCCCCGCCATCAAGCCCATTGTGGAGTTTGAGCACTGTGGCTTACCCAACACCCTGAACACAAACCTGGCAAGGCTGGGCTACCACAGCCCCACCCCCGTACAGATGCAGATGCTGCCGCAGGGCCTGGCGGGCAAAGACATCCTGGCAGCGGCGGATACCGGCTCAGGGAAAACCGCAGCCTTTCTGCTCCCTGTCACCATGACAGCACTGCGGGAGGTGAACGAGAGAGGGGCTGGGGGAAGGGCATGGCCAACAATGAGAGGGGCAAGGTTGAGGGGCAGAGCTAAAGGGGAGAACCCACTGGAGGGAGGGGGCAAGGGGCTGGAAGGGACAAGGGGAAGGGAGGCTGGAGGGGGCAAGTCATAGGGAGTCTGGAGGACGGGAGAGGTACAGCTGGGGGAGGGGAAATAGCGGGTTGGAGGGGATGGGCAGCGCTAGAGGAACAAGCTCCATTAAAAACATTAAGTATCTCTGAATTTCCCCATTGGCAAAAATACTAAAGCATCTTGCACGTCATTCTTGATAAATGTGCACAGTTGTGGAGTGAATGCTGATCTTCAAACACTGGTCTGAAAGAGCAGTCAAAGCAGACTCAACATTGAGTTTCAAAAGGGAATTGTGTAAATACTTGCAAAGGAAAGATTGCAGGGCAATGAGCAACTTTCAAAGAGCTAGAATGAATAAAATGGGCTGAATCACGTAGAGACTAATGTTTGATTCTACAAACTAATGTGAGGTAAAACATGTATTGAATCATGGTTTGGTCGCATATAAAGCACAATATGATCTCCACATTTGAAAAACGATCACCTGGAGAAGCTGGAATAAAAGATTTGCAAGGGAGATGCCAGAACTGAGGTTATAATTATCAGGAAACAGTTTGACCAGAAAGAAGATGTTTTATTTGTGGAGGAGTCCAAAACTAAGAAGACTATAAATATAAGATAGTCATTAATAAATCCAGTACAATATCTCAACCCAGAATCTGGGTAGAATGTAGAACTTGCAATGACATGGTGTATTTGACGTGAACAGCGTTGATACAGTTAAGTGAAATCAAGATAAACATACAAGGGAGAAAGGAAGAGAAGGATGTGTCGGTAGTGGGTGAAGGGTGAACACTGGAATGTAAAGTTGTGATCAATATTTCTGAGGTTGGTGAGAGATTAGAAGGGTGCGCAGTAATCTGCAGGTGATTTCTTTGTCCATGTTTGACCTAATGTTTAAGGGGCTTTTTGATAAGCAAATGAATATGCAAGGGATTAGAGGGAGATAGACCAAGGGCAGGCAGAAAGCATTAGTTTAATTTGCTCTCATGTTCAGCACAACATCGTGGGCCAAAGATCCTGTTCCTGAATTGTTCTGTGTTCTATGATCTCTTAAACTTTCATGGGGATCAGAGTCAATACTGAGGAGTCCCAGGGGCGCTCCCTCCCAACTGAATACCATCATCTCTGCTGAGACTGTCCTGTTAGTGGAACAGGGCATTCCCAGGGATGGTGGTCATGGTGTCTGGGACATTATCTTAAGGTATGACTCTGTGAGGTTACGGCTTTGTCAGGTTGCTGCACCCAACCAGCATGTCTTCAGGACTGTGGGAGCACCCAGAAGAAGCCCTTGTAGACGCAGAGAGAACAGGCACCATTCTGACTTATTCCTTCATTGTCACTAGGTCAAAATACAGGAACTTCCTTCCAAACTCTGGGATTCCAGTTTCCTCTTGCTGTCCAAAACATATGCTGGTTAGGGTGCATTGGCCATGCGAAATTCTCCCTCAGTGTCCCCAAACAGGCGCAGAGCATGGTGACTAAAGAAGTTTCACAGTAATTTCATTGCAGTGTTAATATAAGCCTACTTGTGATAGTAATAAATAAACTTCATAAAACTAAACAAACAGCATTGTAGTTGGAGCAGTTCAAGAGGTTTCACAACACCAGCTTAAAGTCCAACAGCTTTATTTGGAATCACGAACTTTCAGAGTGTTGTTCCTTCATCAGGTGAGTCAGGGAGCAGTGCTGCAAAAGCTCCTGATTCCAATTAAACCTGTTGGACTTTAACCTGGTCTTGTGAGACTTCTTACTGTGCCCACTCAGTCCAACGCCAGCATCTCCACATCACAGTTCAGAAAGGCAGCTCACCATCCTCTTCTTAAGGGCAATTAGGGACAGGCAGTAAAAGTTGGCTTAGCCGATGAGGCACTCATCCCATGAATGAATAAAAAAAAGTTGTACTCCCTGTCCTTTACCCTTCATTTCCTTCAAGACGACACAATGGCACACTGGTCAACACTGCTGTCCCACAGCACCAGGGACCCGGCTTCGATTCCCAGCTTGGGTCACTGTCTGTGTGAAGTCTGCATATTCTCTCTGTTAATGTGTGGGTTTCTCCGGATGCTCCGGTTTCCTCAAACAGTCCAAAGAGATGCAAGTTGGGTGCATTGGCCGAGCTAAATTCTCCCTCCGTGTCCCCAAACAGGCGCTAGAGTGTGTCAACTAGATTTTCATAGTAACTTCATTGCAGTGTTGATATAAACCCCTATTTGTGACTAATAAATAAACTTTAACTTCTGCGGTTCTTTTTGAGAATTACACTCAAATCCACCTCCACTAGCCTTTTAGGATTCCAGATTGTAACCATTCTTGTGTGTTATTTTAAAAAAACAGCTTTTTCTCATGTTGCCTTTGTTTTTTTCCCTAATCGCTATCAATTGGTCCTCTTTGTTACTCAATCCTGCTGCCAATGCAAATAATTTTTCTCTGTCTACCCTGACTAGACCCTTCATGATTTGGATCCATTCTGCTCTTTCCATCCTGCTCTTCCCAAAGGAAGACAATTCCAGTTTCTCCAGGCTATCCGCACAACTGAAGTTGTGAAGTCATCCCGGGAAAAGTTTTCATGAATCTTTCTTGACTCTTTTTAAAGCTGTCACGTTCCTTCCTAAAGTGCAGTCCCAGCACTGGGGCAAACTGGTGTTTTATAAAGGTGTGTGGTGATGTTCAAGAGGATGAGACACAAAAATTAGTGGGAATTAAAAGTTGTTCTGTCACAAGAAGATCCAGATTTAATTGGTCAACAGCAACTTAGCTGTAAACTAGGGAGGAATATGAATATCCATTGTGTGGAGTACTTGTAGGCAGATAAATAGGGAAGAAATGGGTGAAAGAAAACATTCTGCTGGGGCAGTGGATGGCGTGGTGTGATAGAAATAAACTGTCTACAACAATCAAGGAATTAGAATAAAAAGGCAGGTAAGTAAGATTAAATAAGAGATTGAGAATAGTGAACAGCAGAGACTTTGTTTTAAGAATCTCTACAGTGCAATAGGAGGCCATTTGGCCCATTGAGTCTGCAGCGATTCTACAACAGAACCTGCCTCCCAGGCCTCCTCCCCATAGCCCCACATATTTACCACAGTAATCATTCTGACCTACACACCTTGGCATAGTAAAGGAGAATTTAGCATGGCCAATCCTCCTAACCTGCACGTTTTTGGACTGTGGGAGGAAACCAGAGCATCTGGATGAAACCCATGCAGACACGGGGAGAACGCGTAGACTCTGCATGGACAGTGACCCGAGACCGGAATTGAACCCAGATCCCTGGCGCTGTGAGGCGTGCTAGGCGCTGTGAGGCGTGCTAACCACTGTGCCACTGGTTGTGAGGATGTGGTCAGAGACCATGACGGTAGGGATCATGAGCCTTGGGAGTCCCTGGGAAGTGTGTAAATAGATGATGATATTGATGTACTTGTTTTTATCCTACAGGTGCTTTGGTCCACCTTGTTGTCTAACAAGGGGCACACACGCGATGAGTTGTGAGAGGGCTGCTCTTGGATTTTTTTCAAGAGTATCCTAGTGCTTCACGTCGTTAGTGTACGCTTGACCTGGAGCATTTGATGGGCAACACGACAGCTCAGTGACTATCGCTGTGCTGTGCAGATACATGGATTTGGGCCTGTGTCTGTGGGAGTTTGCGCATTCTCCCCGTGCTTGCGTGGGTTTTCTCCGGGTGTTCCAGTTTCCTCCCACATCCCAAAGATGTGCTCTTAGGCTAATTGGCAAAACAAATTCTCCCTAAATTGTCTCAAATTTGGTTTTTAATCGATAGATATATAAACATAGACAGGGATCACAGGTAGAGGTGAGAACATCGGGGTGGCAGCGCGGGCTCGTTGGGCTGAAGGGCCTGTTTCCCGTGCTGTTTTGTTCTTTGTTGTTCTTTGATATTTGAAGGAAAAGGGGATATTAAATATTTCTAAGGCAAAAATAGATAGATTCTGCTTACGCACAGGGATCCAAGGTTATGGAGGTAGATGGGAATGTGGAATCTGAAAACAGTTCAGCCAGGATCTTATCAAATGGCACAACAGACTCAAGGGATCTAATGGCCTATTCCTGCTCGCATTTTCTATAAAGGAATGTAGGAAGAGAGCAGGCATGCAGAGTTTGACTGATTGAATGTGGATGATAAACACCAACGTAGATTCGGTGTTACAATTCCTCTGTAATTCTGTTTCTAACCATGCAACATCTGACCTTGGGAATATTTGGCTCTGCACCCCAATGTTGGACAGACTGAGGAGAGTTTGATGACACTACCCAAAATGAGAATATCCAGCATCCCTTAAATTGATGGGTTTAAAAACAAAATAAAACCGATATGTTTTTCCTGTTCCATGTCAAATGTACCTCAGAGACTGGAGTTCTATAACACCTTTTGGTTTCTCTGTCTTTCAGAATGAGAAGTCTCTGCCTCAGCAGCCTGTTGGGTTGATACTGACTCCAACGCGTGAACTTGCCATTCAGATCGAAGGGCAGGCCAAGGAGCTGATGATGGGTCTCCCCAACATGAGGACTGCCTTGCTGGTCGGGGGGCTGCCTTTACCGCCCCAGCTCCACCGCCTCAAACAAAGCATTAAGGTAAGATATCAGGCCCACACTCCACTCTCCAGCTTATTTCATCAATGGGTGGCGTGCTGCCTCACAGAGCCAGGGTTCCAGGTTCAATTCCAGCTGCGGGTCATTGTCTGCGTGGAGTTTGCTTTCTCTCTGTACCTGCATGCTTTCCTCCGGGTGCTCTGGTTTCCCCACACACTCCAAGGATGAGGTGGTTAGGTGGATTAGCCATGCCAAATTGACCCTAATGTAAGGGGAATTAGCAAGGTAAATGGGTGGGATTACAGGAATAGGGCCTGAGCGGGAGTGTGGTTGGTACAGACTCGATGGGTGAATGGCCTACTCCTGTACTGTGAGTGATCTCCTCAGAATAATTTTAATTTGTATGGTACTGCAGTTTCAGTTTTCCCCTCGTCACATCCCTCCTCTCCTGAAGAGTACTTCACTCTGGTTTCACAGTGCCTTCATAACCAATCTTCCTGATCAACCTGAAAAATTGTGAGCAGACTGTTGAACTGCTTGCGGCATCACATCTGAATCTAATCCTGTTCTCTATCCAGATTCTATACGGTTAAGATATAGAGATGCCGGTATTGAACTGGGGTAAACTTTAGTAAGAAGTCCAATATGTATATTTGGTGCCACTAGCTTTCGGGGCTCTGCCCCTTTGTGAGGTGAGTGGGGAGTTCTGATCACCAACAGGAAATATAAAGACACACACTCAGTTTACAGAATACTGATTAGAATATGAGTCTTTACAGCGAATCAAGTCTTAAAGATACAGACAATGTGAGTGAAGAGAGCATTAAGCACGGGTTAAAGAGATATGTATTGTCTCCAGACAGGAGAATTAGTGAGATTTTGTAAGCCTAGGCAAGTTATGGGTCTTACAGATAGTGTGACATGAACCCAAGATCCCGGTTGAGACCGTCCCCTGTTTGTAGAACTTGGCTACCAGTTTCTGCTCAGCGACTGCGCTGTCATGTGTTGTGAAGACCGACTTGGAGAACGTTTACCCGAAGGTCAGAGGCTGAATGCCCGTGACTGCTGAAGTGTTCCCCAACAGGAAGAGAACAGTCTTGCCTGGTGATTGTTGAGCGATGTTCATTCATCCGTTGTCGCAGTGTCTGTATAGTCCCCCCAGTGTACCATGGCATTTCTTCCTGCAGTGTATCAGGTAGACAATGTTGGCCGAGTTACAAGAGTACGTACCATGTATCTGGTGGATGGTGTTCTCACATGAGATGATGGCAACTATGTCGATGATCCGGCATGTTTTTCAGAAGTTGCTGTGGCAGGGTTGTGTGGTATTGTGGTCACTGTTCTCCTGAAGGCTGGGTAGTTTGCTGCGGACAATGATTTGTTTGAGGTTGTGCAGTTGTTTGAAGGCAAGAAGTAGGGGTGTGGGGATGGCCCTGGCAAATGGTCGTCTTCATTAATGACACGTTAAAGACTTCGGAGAAGATTTTGTAGCTTCTCCGCTCCAGGGAAGTACTCTGTCCCCCGTGTCCCATGTTTGTCTTCTGAGGAGGTCCATGTGGTTTTTAGCTGTGGCATGTCAGAACTGTCAATTGATATGGTGAGCGCCATATCCTGTTCTTGATACAGCACTCAACGCTGACGACTGCCAGTTTCCAGATGCAATTTTATAATTCATCTGCTTCATCCTGGACCACAATGTCTCCACCTTCAACAACCAGTTCTTCATCAGATACACAGAACAGCCATGGGGACCAAATTCGCACCTCAATATGCCAACATCTTTGTGCACAGGCTCGAACAAGGCTTCTTCACCGCACAGGACCTTCAACTGATGCTATACACTAGATACATTGATGACATTTTCTTCTTTTGGACTCATGGTGAACAATCACTGAAACAACTATATGATGACATCAACAAGTTCCACCCCACCATCAGACTCACCATGGATTATTCTCCGGAATCGGTTGCGTTCTTGGACACAATTAAAGACACCTCACTGTACTGCAAGCCCACGGATAACCTCACAATGCTCCACTTCTCCAGCTCCCATCTTAAACATGTTAAAGAAGCCATCCCTATGGACAACCCTTTGTATACACAGGATCTGCTCAGATGAGGAGGATCACAACAGACACTGCAGATGCTGAAAGATGCCATCATAAGAACAGGATATGGTGCTTGACTCATTGATCGACAGTTCCGACGCATCACAGCGGAAAACCGAACTGACCTCCTCAGAAGACGACCAAGAGACACAGTGGACAGAGTACCCTTCATCTCTCAGTACTTTCCAGAGCGGAGAAGCTACAACATCTTCTCCGGAGCCTTCAATATATCATTGATGAAGACGAACATCTTGCCAGGGCCATCCTCACATCCCCACTTCTTGCCTTCAACCAACCGTACAACCTCAAACAGACCATTTTGACAGCAAACTACCCAGCCTTCAGGAGAACAGTGACCACACAACCCTTCCACAGTAACTTCTATAAGACGTGCTGGTTCATCGACATGAATGCTATCATCTCACGTGAGAACACCATGCACCCGGTACATGGCACACACTGTAGCAACTCGGTCAACATTGTCTACCTGATACGCTGCAGGAAAGGATGTTCCAAGGCAAGGTGCATCAGGGAGACCATGCAGACACTATGACAACGGATGAATGAACACCGCTCGACAATCACCAGGCAAGACTGTTCCCTTCCTGTTGGCGAACACTTCAGTGGTCACGGGCATTCAGCCTCTGATCTTTGAGTAAACGTTCTCCAAGGCGGCCTTCACGATACACGACAGCGCAGAGTCGCTGAGCAGAGACTGAAAGCCAAGTTCCACACGCATGAGGACAGTCTCACCCGGGATCTTGGGTTCATGTCACACTATCTGTAACCCCCATGACTTGCCTGGGCTTGTAACATCTCACTAACTGTCCTGTTAGAGACGCAGGTTGAAGAGACACATCTCTTTAACCCGTGCTTAGTACTATCGCCACTCACCTTGTCTGCACCTTTAAGACTTCTTTACCCGTAAAGACTCACATTCTAATCAGTATTCTGTAAACTGAGTTTGTATCTTTAGGTGCCTTGTTTGTGATCGGAACTCCCCTCTCACCTGACAAAGGGGCAGAGCACCGAAAGCTAGTGGTGTTTATTACCAAATAAACCTGATGGATTTTAACCTGGTGTTGCCAGATTCTATACAGTCACAGTTTCCATCAGGAATCAGCAGTAGATGCTGGCCTTACCAGTGATACACACGAGTGAATAAAAGAGAGAATTATTGCATCAGGAGCGCTGACTGATTACTCTTTTGCTGTTGTTTGTTTTCCTTTATCCCAGCTGAGGCTGTTGAAACCATCTGTTATCCCAGCTGAGATTTCCTAAAAGCGCAAAGCAGCATCCAACCCACTGGCCTGTAAGACTCAGTCCCACCCGGATCTATTTACGGATGAGACCATTGAGTACCTCTGTTTGTTTGTTTGATTTTTAATGGACACAGTGCCACAGCACTGACCGTGAAAGCCTCACATCAACATTGCTACTTTCGCCCGGCGGGGGGAACCATGTAACAGTGTCTGCTATTTCTGTTGCGTTACTTGTTACTAACAGTGAGTTCCTTTGTGCATGTGGAAACAGTGATTATTTCAGAGCTATTCGACACAGTACAAAAAGTGAAAGATTCCTCCAGAATTTAAAACATAACAAATCTCTGCGTGTTCCTACTGTCACTGAGCTATCTCCACCGGCTTCCTCCCCTAACCTGACAGCAACAACCTGCAGAAGCTCCTCTTTTAAGACTCTCCTATCTCTTTCACCCAGCTATTGGTCACCTACCCAACACCGGCTCAGGGTCAGTTGTTTCCAATAACACCTTCAACATAGCAAAAACAGCACCTTGCTGGAGCTGGCATAAAACCAGAAAATATCAGCAGTATTCAGCAAGTTGAGCATCATCAGTGGATGGAGAAGCAGAGTGAACATTTCAGATCTGTGACTTTACATCAGATCAGAGGGTATTCTTCTTAAAAGGGAGAAGTTTCAAAGAGGATTCAATAGAGATCTTCAATATCATAGAACATTACAGCCCAGAACAGGCCCTTTGGCCCTCGATGTTGCGCCGACCAATTAAGAAAAAGCAATGACCCTCTAACCTAAACCATTCCCTTTTCATCCATAAACTTATCTACTAACCTCGTAAACGCCACCAAACTTGGCGCATCTACAACTGCAGCAGGCAGGGCATTCCATACCCTTACCCCCCTCTGGGTAAAGAACCTACCTCTGACATCCGTCCTATAACTACCACCCCTTAATTTAAAGCTATGTCCCCTCGTGCTAGCTTTCTCCATCCATTCTCACTGTCCACCCTATCTAAACCTCTAATCATCTTATATGTTTCAGTAAGGTCTCCTCTTAGCCGCCTTCTTTCTAATGAAAATGGTAATGAATGGTTTTGACAGAATAAATAAGATGAAACTTTCCAGGGATGGAAGAGCCAGGAACCAAAAAACACAGATTCAAGTTAATTGGTAAAAGAAAGTTTTAAAGTTTATTTATCAGTGTCACAAGTAGGCTTACGTTAACATGGTAATGAAGTTACTGTGAAAATCCCCTAGCCACCACACACAGCGCCTGTTTGGGGACACTAAGGGAGAATTTTAGCATGGCTGATGCTTCTTTTGTACTGTGGGAGGAAACTGGAGCACCTGGAGGAAACCCACGCAGACACGGGGAGAACGTGCAAATTTCACACAGCCGGTGACCCAAGCCAGGAATTGAACTCAGGTCCCTGGCGCTGTGAGGTAGCTGTGCTAACCACCCTGCCACCCGAACCAGAGGTAAAACAAGAGCTTTTTTGATACCTGGTCATTTATTATAATCTGGAATGTGCTGCCGGAAAGGTGGCAGAAGCAAATTCTGTAATAACTTTGAAAATAGAATTGAATTAGTGCATAGAAATATCCTCCATTAGAGAAAAAGCTATAAGTCTGTGGAAGAAAAGCAGTGGACTGAGGCCATCAAAGGGGCCAAGTTCTCTTCCTGTGCTGAATTATTCTGAAACTGGAATTTTGATGTCCAGTTTTCAGTAATTACTAACCCAGTGAAATAATTACCAGGGCACCCATTTAAAATTTATTTTGTGCACTTCAGTTAAATGATAAACATTAGTAAAATGAAATTTTAATACATTCCTACTGAGCAAGATATGAAATGTCTTGTATCTGTTTCATATATCCTGTTTGTGATGCTTGTTTCCTGTGTCAAGCTTGGGTGTTACATCTGCTGTTACTTTGAACCATAAAGCATTTACAACAAAGGCCTGTGTGCCTGTAGCACCATTCCTTACCTCAGGATGTCTCTAAACCTTTCACAACAAATTAAGTATTTCTGATATGTCACAGTAAAGATAAAGTCACTGTAGTTCCAGATGACTATAGGCTCTAAGGGGAGAGGTGACTGATAGTGATTTAACCCGAGGATCACACACCCTCGAGCGAGGGGCAGGGTTGAGAAGGCTTCATGAATAACCTCAGCTGGTACGAGAATTGAACCTGTGGCTGTTGATGTCATTCTGTATCAGTGACCAGCGGTCCAGCCAACTGAGCTAAACAAACAGTGTTTGTAGTCACTGTTGCAATATAAGGAACATGGCAGTCAATTATCACTCATCAAACAGCAAGGAGATAAACATCAGATAACGTATTCTCACTTATAGTTGTTGCTGGGATGGCGAGAAGCACTCGAATCTTGGAACTGGACTTCAATGTACAACTTTCTAACTCAGTAGACAAGCTTGTTACAGCTAAGACAGGGTTTCCCAAACTTTTTCACCCACAGAAACCTTTTCACCTCCCAACAATACCGATGGAACCTGTAGCAAACATTTGTTATGTTGACGAGTTAAACCACAAGAAAAATGATTGTTTTCGCGCAATAGTAAAATATGCAAAAATGAAGTTGTATACCTATTTTCTATTTGTGTGTGTGTGTCCATAAATAATGTATTATATCTTATATTTTATTGTAAGAAGTCTCACAAAACAGGTCAAAAGTCCAACAGGTTTATTTGGAATCACAAGCTTTTGGAGCTCTGCTCCTTCATCAGATGAGTGGTGAGGTGGGTTCACAAACACGGCATATATAGACAAAGACAGAATAGCAGGATAATAGTTGAAGTCCAAGTCTTTACAGATGCAAACAGTGGAGAGAGGGATAATCACAGGTTAAAGAGGTGTGAATTGTCTCAAACCAGGATAGTTAGTAGGATTTCTCAAGCCCAGGCCAAATAGTGAGGGTTACAGATAGTGTGACATGAACCCAAGATCCTGGTTGAGGCCGTCCTCATGCATGTGGAACTTGGCTATCAGTCTCTGCTCAGCGACTCTGTATTGTCATCAAGACACGTGACAATTCTAATGGAACATTTTGGGTCTATTCCCAGGTTATTATAGCAACACCAGGGCGGCTGCTGGAAATCCTGAAGCAAGAAGCTGTTAGCCTGTGCAGAGTGCGGATTGTGGTGGTGGATGAGGTAAGTGCTAATGAGGAAGACTCCTATTTAAGAGCCATTCAGCAACCAAGATTCAAACAGCCCTGATTGGAGGACATGATCTTCCTCACAATTTCCAGCTGGAATGAGCTTGACCAATATCGGTCCCATTCCCTGTGGCACTCACCTCCAAAGCTGAGAGGCTACTCGACAGGAAGTCAGAAAGTATGAGCATGGGATTGGTGCAGTTTGAGGGAATATTATTCTGAATGTAGCCTATGCTGTGCCTGCCGAGAGTGTTTGAGGTACAGTGTAGAGGGAGCAGGGTGTTTGAGGTACAGTGTAGAGGGAGCAGGGTGTTTGAGGTACAGTGTAGAGGGAGCGGGGTGTTTGAGGTACAGTGTAGAGGGAGCGGGGTGTTTGAGGTACAGTGTAGAGGGAGCGGGGTGTTGAGGTACAGTGTAGAGGGGAGCAGGCTGTTTAGGTACAGTGTAGAGGGAGCAGGGTGTTTGAGGTACAGTGTAGAGGGAGCGGAGTGTTTGAGGTACAGTGTAGAGGGAGCGGAGTGTTTGAGGTACAGTGTAGAGGGAGCGGAGTGTTTGAGGTACAGTGTAGAGGGAGCAGGGTGTTTGAGGTACAGTGCAGAGGGAGCGGAGTGTTTGAGGTACAGTGTAGAGGGAGCGGAGTGTTTGAGGTACAGTGTAGAGGGAGCAGAGTGTTTGAGGTACAGTGTAGAGGGAGCAGAGTGTTTGAGGTACAGTGTAGAGGGAGCAGAGTGTTTGAGGTACAGTGTAGAGGGAGCGGAGTGTTTGAGGTACAGTGTAGAGGGAGCAGAGTGTTTGAGGTACAGTGTAGAGGGAGCAGAGTGTTTGAGGTACAGTGTAGAGGGAGCAGAGTGTTTGAGGTACAGTGTAGAGGGAGCAGAGTGTTTGAGGTACAGTGTAGAGGGAGCGGAGTGTTTGAGGTACAGTGTAGAGGGAGCAGAGTGTTTGAGGTACAGTGTAGAGGGAGCAGAGTGTTTGAGGTACAGTGTAGAGGGAGCAGAGTGTTTGAGGTACAGTGTAGAGGGAGCAGAGTGTTTGAGGTACTGCAGAGGGAGCGGAGTGTTTGAGGTACAGTGTAGAGGGAGCGAGTGTTTGAGGTACAGTGTAGAGGGAGCAGGGTGTTTGAGGTACAGTGTAGAGGGAGCGGAGTGTTTGAGGTACAGTGTAGAGGGAGCGGAGTGTTTGAGGTACAGTGTAGAGGGAGCGGAATGTTTGAGGTACAGTGTAGAGGGAGCAGGGTGTTTGAGGTACAGTGCAGAGGGAGCGGAGTGTTTGAGGTACAGTGTAGAGGGAGCGGAGTGTTTGAGGTACAGTGTAGAGGGAGCGGAGTGTTTGAGGTATAGTGTAGAGGGAGCAGAGTGTTTGAGGTACAATGTAGAGGGAGCAGGGTGTTTGAGGTACAGTGTAGAGGGAGCAGAGTGTTTGAGGTACAATGTAGAGGGAGCAGGGTGTTTGAGGTACAGTGCAGAGGGAGCGGAGTGTTTGAGGTACAGTGTAGAGGGAGCGGAGTGTTTGAGGTACAGTGTAGAGGGAGCAGAGTGTTTGAGGTACAGTGTAGAGGGAGCAGAGTGTTTGAGGTACAGTGTAGAGGGAGCGGAGTGTTTGAGGTACAGTGTAGAGGGAGCAGGGTGTTTGAGGTACAGTGTAGAGGGAGCAGAGTGTTTGAGGTACAGTGTAGAGGGAGCGGAGTGTTTGAGGTACAGTGTAGAAGGAGCAGAGTGTTTGAGGTACAGAGTAAGGGAGCCTTAAACACATTATAGTTACAATGTAGAAACAGACCATTCAGCCAGACCAGTCTGTGACCGACATTTACACACAAACAGTTGTAAGCTAAGATTCACAGAGGTTTACACAATGGAAACAGGCCCTTCAGATAGAACATAGAACATTACAGCGCAGAACAGGCCCTTCGGCCTTCGATGTTGCGCCGACCAATTATGAAAAAAAAAAGCAATGACCCTCCAAACTAAACCATTCCCTTCTCTTCCATAAACTTATCAACTAACCTCTTAAACACCACCAAACTTGGCGCATCTACAACTGGCGCAGGCAGGGCATTCCACTCCCTAACCACCCTCTGGGTAAAGAACCTACCTCTGATATCCGTCCTATAACTATCACCCCTTAATTTAAAGCTGTGTCCCCTCGTGCTAGCTTTCTCCATCCTAGGAAAAAGCTATCACTGTCCACCCTATCTAAACCTCTAATCATCTTATATGTTTCGATTAGGTCCCCTCTTAGCCGCCTCCTTTCTAACGAAACCAACCTCAAATCCCTCAGCCTCTCTTCATAAGACCTGCCCTCCATACCAGGCAACATCCTGGTAAACCTCCTCTGTACCCTCTCCAATGCCTCCACATCTTTCTTATAATTGGGGGACCAGAACTGCACACAATACTCCAAGTGCGGCCGCACTAGAGTTTTGTACAGTTGCAACATGATGCTGCGGCTCCTAAATTCAATCCCCCTACAAATAAAAGCTAAGACTCCATATGCCTTCTTAACAACTTTATCCACTTGACTGCCCACTTTCAGGGATCTATTGACACATACACCAAGATCCTTCTGTTCCTCAACACTATTAAGAGCCCTACCATTAGCCCTATACTCCTACACATTTATTGTTCCTGCCAAAGTGCATTACCTCACACTTTTCCACATTAAACTCCATTTGCCACCTCTCGGCCCAGCTCTGCAACTTGTCCACGTCTCTCTGCAAACTAGAACACCCCTCTTCACTATCTACCACTCCTCCGACTTTGGTGTCATCCACAAATTTACTAATCCATCCTTCAATACCCTCATCCAGATCATTTATAAAAATTACAAACAGCAGGGGCCCCAAAACAGACCCCTGATGTACACCACTTGTCACCGAACTCCACGATGAATATCTCCCATCAACCACCACCCTCTGTCTTTTATCTGCTAGCCAATTCCTAATCCAATTAGCTAAATCACCCTCTATCCCATACATCTGCATTTTCTGCAGAAGCCTTCCATGGGCCACCTTATCGAACGCCTTACTAAAGTCCATATATACCACATCAAGTGCCTTACCCCCATCCACCTCTTTGGTCACTTTTTCAAAAAACTCAATAAGGTTAATAAGTCATGACCTACCCTTTACAAAACCATGCTGACTATCCCCAATCAATTCATTTCTCTCTAAATAACTATAAATCCTATCCCTAATAATTCTTTCCAATACTTTACCCACAATAGAAGTAAGACTCACTGGCCTATAATTCCCCGGAAAGTCTCTCTTCCCCTTCTTGAACAATGGGACCACATTCGCTATCCACCAGTCTTCCGGAACTATACCCGTAACCAACGATGACCTGAAGATCAGAGCCAGCGGCTCTGCAATCGCCTCTCTTGCCTCCCAGAGAATCCTAGGGTAAATCCCGTCTGGCCCAGGGGACTTATCTAACTTCAAACCCTTAAGAATATCTAGCACATCTTCCCTATCTACTTCAATACTTTCCAGTTTGCAACCCTGTACCTCAGTGTACATGTCAAGTTTTTTTCTTTAACAACTAAGCTAGTCCCAATTGCCTGTGTTTTGCCCATATCCCTCTATACTCGTCCTCTCCATGTAACTGTCTAAATGCTTTTAAAAAATATCGTACCCGCCTCTACTACTACCTGGCAGCTTGTTCCATACACTCAATAATCTCTGGATGAAACAATTGCCCCTCTGGATCTTTTTGTATCTCTCCCCTCTCATCGTAAACCTGTAATGCCTATTCTCCTATTCCTTTAGCCCTTTCTCTTATTGTCAGATATCCAATCTAATCTTCAATGTTGACAGTTTTTGCCTCAACTATAGACAATTCAACAGCCACACACAGCTCTTTCTGTAATGGTGTAACTCCTCCCCTCCGATCCAAATGTTTTATGTTTAAATCTATATCTTCAGATCCCCTTATTCTTCAGCTTACTGGAAAGCATCAGCTTCTATCTGCTCAGTCCCATCCTTTCATCATTTAAAATATTCCTATTGTGTTTGGACAGGATTCCTGTTTCTGTGAACCAGTTGGTCACTCCTGCTGAGTGAAGGCCAGGATTAGACTTGGCAGTGAATCCCCACCCCTCTCTCTCTCTCTCTCTCTCTCACACACACACACACACCATTGTAAAATTTCCTGATGATGCTTTATCATTACAACATGACATTTGACCCCCTAAGATGATGGGCGGCAACTGCCCCCCAGACCCTCTCAGGATTACACATCTTCAGAACTGGAGATAACTTTAACAGATCAATCCACCTGGAGCCAGGTGAGGCCACACCTGGAGTATTGTGAGCAGTTTTGGTCTCCTTATCTGAGGAAGGATATCCTTGCTACAGAGGAAGCACAGCGAAGATTTACTAGGCTGATTCCTGGGATGGCAGGTCTGTCATATGAAGAGAGACTAATTCAGGATTATATTCACTGGAGTTAGAAGAGTGAGAGGGGATCTCATAGAAACATATAAAATTCTAACAGGGTTAGACAGGATGGATTCAGAAAGAATGTTCCCGATGGTGGGGGGAGTCCAGAACTATTGGTCGTGGTTTGAGGATCAAAGGTAAATAAATCTTAGAACTGAGGTGAGAACCCAGAGAGTAGTGAAAGTGTGGAATTCACTACCACAGAAAGTAGTTAAGGCCAAAACATTGTGTGATTTCAAGAAGAAATTAGATATAGCTCTTGGAGCAAAAGAGATCAAGGGATACGGGGGGAAGAAGAGAAATCAGGATATTGAATTTGAATATCAGCCATGATCAAAATGAATGGCAGAGCAGGCTCAAAGGGCTGAATGACCTCCTCCTGGGTCTATGTTCTATGTTTCTGTTCTATCTATTGATTGCAGCTTCTTGCTGAGGCTCTTTTAACAGGAGCTCCTAAACCTGTAACCACTACCCACCTATAAGGAAATAAGGGCAGCTGATGCTCCTTTCAGCGACATTCCCAGTTTCCTCAGTTCTAAAAGATTTACTTACCCTTAATCCTTAAACCATGATCATTAGTTACTATCCTGACTTGGAAATATATCATTGTTCCTTCATTGTCATTGGATCAAGGTCCTGGAGGTCCTTCCTGAACAGCTAAGGGAGTATCTCCCCTACCTGGACTGGAGCCATTCAGGAAGGTGGCTCACCACCACTTTGACGCAATATTGTTGGCTTTCTACCAATGCCCACATCCCAAAACATCAGTAACTAGTGTGCATGTTGCAACACAGCTGACCATGAAAGTAAAAGGTGTTATTTTTCTTCAGGTCGACACCATGTTGAAGATGGGATTCCAGCAGCAGGTGTTGGATATTCTGGAGAAAGTGCCCGAGGAGCATCAAACAATTCTGGTCTCTGCCACTATCCCTGCTGGCATTGAGCAGCTGGCCACCCAGTTCCTTCATGACCCAGTGAGGATCACAGTCGGAGAGATCAACCAGCCTTGTTCCAATGTCCGTCAGATCATCCTGTGGGTAGAAGAACCATCCAAGAAGAAGAAGCTGTTTGAGATTCTAAATGCAAGTAGAATTGAAGTTTTTGGTGTGAATGTAAAGTCAAATATCTGCAAACCATCCCAATCGCTGGGCAGCGGCTGGTGGGAGCGGAACTGGCTTGTAGTCACAATCCAGTTATTGGTGATTGGGGCAGGGCAAAGAGATCCCATTGCTGATCAATTGGGAATTATGGAATTCAACTACTGCTAACTGCAAGGTCCTATCTTTAACCCCCAGCCGTTGGAGAATTAGCTGTTAATGCTGGCATTGGTAATCGCCTGTTCTTTAGGCCGTCCCTCAAGATCAAGGATGACTTGCTTCCATTCCAGTTTGATGGGTGGCAGAATGACACAGTGGTTAGCGCTGTTGTGTCACAGTGCCCGGGACCCAGGTTCGATTCCCAGCTTAGGTCACTGTCTGTGTGGAGTTTGCACATTCTCCCCGTGTCGGCATGGGTTTCCTCCAGGTGCTCCGGTTTCCTCCCACAGTCCAAAGACGTGTGGGTTACGTGGATTGGCCATGATAAAATGTGGGTAAAGGGAGGGTGAGAGAGCCTGGGTGACACTCTGTCGTAGAGTTGGTGTAGATTTATTGGGCTGAATAGCCTCCTGCACTGTACAAATTCTGTGATTCTTAGATGGCTGATAAGGTCAATGCAGGAATTGCAGAGAGCTTGAAGGGTTGGGTAGTTGAGCTGTTGGGAGGTTTCTGCACTCTCTCCAACTTCACCTCTGATATGTTTGGTGCCTTCTTGAATGTTTTGTTTGGTCACAAGGCCAGGTCTCCCGTGAGCATATTAAATTTTTCCAGTGATGCTTTGAAGGCATCTCTAAAGTGTTTCCTTGGAATCTCCTGAACTCCCAGTGGAACGGTTGCTGTCGGAGTCACTGGCATTAGGCAAGAAGTGAATTAGCATCAGTGCATCTGGGATAAGGAGGGATGTGGGATGTAGAGAATCAGACAAAACTGATGGCAGCCAGGTGTGAATGTGTGTGGAAAATGTAGAGTGAGGATACCATTAAGCTGCATTGTGATGCACTCACAGTTAAATAGCTCACTTATCTGAAAAAATATCATTTAAATGAGGGACTAGAGATCCCCTTTAAAATGCTTCAGGATTGAAGGGAGAGAAAAAGGAGTGAATGGAGATGAATTTCCACTAAAACCTCAGTCTCTGTGTTGTACAAACACTTTCTAACCTATTTTCTGTTTGTTCCACTCATGTAGGATAACAAACTCTTCCATCCCCCCGTGCTGGTGTTTGTGGATTGTAGACTGGGAGCTGATCTCCTGTCGAATGCCGTGCAGACAATCACAGGCCTGAAAACTGTGGCTATTCACTCGGACAAGGCCCAGTGTGAACGCAATCAGATTGTGCAGGTAAAAGACTGATGGAAACCAGGGAGTGAGTCGGTGAATTAGCCCCGTGTCTTACTGAACTGTACAGCACAAAGGTTTCTATCATCCACCTGTGATGTGTTTCATTCTAGACCAGGGCAGTATTTGGAATGTTGCAGTTGGAATGGGTATTCCTGGATTCAGGAAAATTCATTGTCCTGAGGGTGTGATTGATGTCTGCTGTACTCCCAAGAACCTTGTCTAGCTTCAGATTTTAACAACAGCTTGCATTTACACAGCGACTTTAACATAACAAAACCACCAAGGATACCCCAGTGGGGCAGAATTTTTCATCCAGCCACATTAAGTGTTATTAGGGCAGAAGCTTTCTCAAAGACTTAGGTTTTAAGGAATGTTTTCATAAAAATCCATAGATCCACAGAATTCCTATGCTGCAGAATGAGGCCATTTGGCCCATCAACTCTGCATCAACCCTCCAAAAAAGTATCCCAGCCAAGTTCTCCCCTCTGCCCTTTCCCCGTAACCCTTAGCCAATCCACCTAACCTGTACATCTTTGAATGTCTGTCTTTTTAATGGAGAAGGGAGTGGCAGAGAGACCTACAGAAGGAATTCCAGAGCTTACAGTTCTGGCAGTTGAAGGTACGGTGACCAATTGTCCGGAATTAAAATTGGGAAAGCTCAAGTGATCAGCATTAGAGGAGCCGAGGGATCTCAGTACAGTGGGACTGGGGGAGAGATTGCAGAGGTAGGGACGGGAAAGGCCACAATGGGATTCGAAAACAATGATGAAAATTTGAAAATCAAGGCATTGCTTAACTGGATGCCAACGTGAGCACACGGGTGCTGGGTGCATAAAAGAAAAGTAAAACTTATTTATTGGTCACAAGTAAGTTTACATTAATAGTGCAAAGAAATTCCCATGAAATTCACCTGGTTGCCACACTCTGACATCTGTTTGGGTCAATCTAACAGGACTTGTCGCGAGTAAAGATATAGGGCAGCAACATTTTGCATAACATAGAATCATATAGTGCAAAAGAAGGCCACTTAGGCCATTCAGTCTGTCCCAGTCAGGGCTATCCCCATAACCTCATGCATTTACCCTAGCTAATCCCCCTAACACTAAGGGGCAATTTAGCATGGCCAATCCATCTAACCCGCACATCTTTGGACTGTGGGAGGAAACCCAAACAGACACGAGGTGAAGACAGTGACCTGAAGCTGGAATTGAACCCGAGTCCTTGGCATTGTGAGGCAGCAGCGCCAACCGTTATACCACCGCTTCACGTGATTCCTGTCTATGTGGGAGATTCATAATACCATCTTGTTGAATATCTAGTGTTACATTCAATCTCTGCATACACCAGATATGCAAGTTTTACCAGCATGCTCATTCCTGGGTGGGGCCAGCGTTTAAATAACCATGCTTATTAAATTCTGATTTAGTGGTACCTGAATTCTCAGCCTGCTGTGCCATAATCACGGCATCACCCCTAGATTGGAGGGAGTGCATCAAAATGTGTGAGAAACAGATTGCACCAGAGAAGCAAAATAAAACCAAGTTACTCTGTTCCAACTGCATCCCTGATCAAACTGCCTAGCTTCACTCTGAGATCTGGAGTATGCCATCTTGGCACATGGTCATTTGCAAAATCTTAACAACTGCCATCAACACATCAAAGAGCAGCAAGGTTGAGTGCTGTCCATGCCTGGGTCAGTGATGGATGTGTAAATAATGAAAAAGGAAACATGGTGTTTGTGTGTGGGGGTGTGTGTGGGTGGTAATTGCCCCACCTCGTCATAGGAGGCCTGTTTGTAGAACCCCTACAGTGCAGAAGGAGGCCATTCGGCCCATTGAGTCTGCACCAACTCTCCAACAGAGCATCTTACGCAAGCCCTATCCCCGTAACCCCACATATTTACCCTGCTAATTCCCTTAACCTACAGATTCTGGGAAACTTGGGGTTAATTTAGCATTACCGATCTAACCTGCACATCTTTGGGTGCTGTCCTTTCTCCAGGGTCTGCTTCAAGGTGACTATGAGGTTGTGGTCAGCACAGGAGTCCTCGGCAGGGGGCTGGACCTCGTCAATGTCAAGCTGGTTGTGAATTTCGACATGCCTTCTACAATGGATGAATATGTGCATCAGGTAGAGAGATCTGACTGTGCAAATTCTTCATCTCCTTCCACTGCACCCTGTTGCTGTCCCATATTGCAGAATACACGGCCATCACAATGAGGGATGAGGCCATTCAGCCCTAACAGACCATGCCAGCGTAGTTGGGTTGAGGGAGTCCTCATGTTCAATTGTTGTATTTGATGCCATTTGAAGTGTTTATTCTCCTGATCCAATTCCCCATTGAGTGCTCCAGATTCTTCCGTACTTCCTCTTCAACTCCAGGGTTTCCATGAAACATAGCGGCCAATTTTCCCACAGCAAGGTCCCTCGAACACTGATAATGAGCAGATAATCTGGTTCTGTGATGTTTATTGAAGATTAAATATTGCTCAAGACGCTGGGGATATTTCACTGGCTTTTCTTCAAAGTAACGTCAAGGGATGTTTTAGATCCATCTGAGAGAGCAAACGGGTTTAGTGTCTTATCTGAAAGGCTTCCCGTCCAGCAGCATTCCCTCAGTGTTGCCCTTCAGTGTCTAGATTTTTGTGCTGAGCTTTCCAGACTGGGACTTGAACCCACAGTTATATTTAAGTTTATTTATTAGTGTCACCAGTAGGCTTACATTAACACTGCAAAGAAGTTACTGTGAAAATCTTCTAGTTGCTACACTCCAGTGCCTGTTTGGGTTACACTGAGGGAAAATTTAACACGGCCAATGCACCCGAACCAGCATGTCTTTCTCTCTGTGGGAGGAAACCGGAACGCCCAGAGGAAACCCACGCAGATACAGGCAGAATGTGCAGACTCCACACAGACAATGACCTAAGCTGGGAATTGAACCCGGGTTCCTTGCGCTGTGAGGCAGCAGCGCTAATCACTATGCTGCTTATGATTTGGGGACAGGGGACAAGACTGCCAGAGCTATGGCTGAATGTTATTAAATAGGAATAAATCTGTGGATAGACATGCTGTCATGTGGTTTTAATGGCAGAGGTGCTTAACATAGAACAATACAGCACAAACAGGCCCTTCGGCCCATGAGTTGCGCTGATCACATCTACCAATCCACAGACCTATCTATAACCCTCTATCCTATTCTTTTCCATATACTCATCCAGAAGTCTCTTAAAAGACACCAGTCAGTTTGCCTCAACAACCTCCGACGGCAGTCGGTTCCATTCACTCACCACCCTCTGAGTGAAAAACCTACCCCTGACATCTCCTTTGTACTTGCTTCCCTGCACCTTAAATCTGTGTCCTCTCGTAGTGACCATTTCAGCTCGGGGAAATAGTCTCTGAGAGTCCACCTATCTATTCCTCTCAACATTTTATAAACCTCTATCAGGTCGCCTCTCAACCTACGTCTCTCCAGTGAGAAGAGTCCCAGCTCCCTCAACCTATCTTCATAAGGCCTGCCTCCTAATCCAGGCAGCATCCTTGTAAATCTCCTCTGAACTCTCTCAATAGCCTCTACATCATTCCTATAATGAGGCGACCAGAACTGCGCACAATACTCCAACTGGGGTCTGACAAGAGTCTTATAGAGCTGCATCATTACCTCCTGACTCCTAAACTCTATTCTTCGATTAATGAAGGCCAGTACACCGTACGCCTTCTTGACCACTTCCTCCACCTGCGAGGCCGATTTAAGAGTCCTATGGACCCAGACCCTGAGATCCTTCTGCTCTACAACACAGCTAAGACTCCTACCCCTTATATTGTACTTCTTCATCCCATTATTCCTGCCAAAATGGACCACTACACATTTATCTGCGTTGAAGTCCATCTGCCACTTCTCCGCCCAGTCTTGCATCCTGTCTATGTCCAGCTGCAACTTTTGGCATCCCTCCAGACCATCCACAACAGATGGTTGAATCTGTTCAATCTTTGAATCGTCGGCGAACTTGCTAACCCATCCCTCCACTTCCTCATCCAGGTCATTTATGAAAATGACAAACAGCAGAGGTCCCAGAACAGATCCCTGGGGCACTTCACTGGTTATCGACCTCCATGCAGAACAAGACCCATCCACAACCACCCTCTGCCTTCTGCCGGCTTAACGAGTACTTTGCCTCGATATTCATGGTGGAAAGTGAACTGGGAGATGGCACTGCAGGTTTGAGGCATACAGAAAAGATTGAGTATGTGGATGTTAGGAAAGAGGATGTGTTAGACCTGTTAAATTCTACCAAGATAGACAATTCACCAGGACCGGATGGGATGTGGGAGGTGAGGGAAGTGGTTGCAGAGCCCCTGACGATGATCTTTGCGTCATCCGTGGAAACGGGAGAGGTTCCGGAGGATTGGAGGATCGCGGATGTGGTTCCTATCTTTAAGAAAGGGAACAGGGATAATCCAGGAAATTACCGACCGGTGAGTCTGACTTCAGTGGTTGGTAAGGTGATGGAGAGGCTTCTGAGCGATAAGATATATGAACATTTGGAGAAGTTTGGACTGATTAGAAATAGTCAGCATGGTTTTGTCAAGGGCAGGTCATGCCTTACGAGCCTAGTTGAGTTCTTCGAAAATGTGACTGAACACATTGACAAAGGAAGGGCGGTGGACGTAGTGTACATGGACTTTAGTAAGGTGTTTGATAAAGTCCACCATGCAAGGCTTCTGGAGAAGGTGAGAGGGCATGGGATCCAAGGGGCTTTGGCCTCGTGGATCCAGAACTGGCTTGCCGGCAGAAAGCAGAGAGTGGTTGTGGATGGGTCTTGTTCTGCATGGAGGTCGGTAACCAGTGGAGTGCCCCAGGGATCTGTTCTGGGACCCATGCTGTTTGTCATTTTCATAAATGACCTGGATGAGGAAGTGGAGGGATGGGTTAGCAAGTTCGCCGACGATACAAAGATCGGTGGTGTTGTGGATGGTCTGGAGGGATGCAAAAAGTTGCAGCGGGACATAGACAGGATGCAAGACTGGGCGGAGAAGTGGCAGATGGACTTCAATGCAGATAAATGTGTAGTGGTTCATTTTGGCAGGATTAATGGGATGAAGGAGTACAATATAAGGGATAGGAGTCTTAGCTGTGTCGTAGAGCAGAAGGATCTCGGGGTCCAGGTCCATAGGACTCTTAAATCGGCCTCGCAGGTGGAGGAAGTGGTCAAGAAGGCGTACGGTGTACTGCCTTCATTAATCGAGGAATAGAGTTTAGGAGTCACGAGGTAATGATGCAGCTCTATAAGACTCTTGTCAGACCCCAGTTGGAGTATTGTGTGCTGTTCTGGTCGCCTCATTATAGGAACGATGTAGAGGCTCTTGAGAGAGTGCAGAGGAGATTTACAAGGATGCTGCCTGGATTGGGAGACAGGCCTTACGAAGATAGGTTGAGGGAGCTGGGACTCTTCTCACTGGAGAGACGTAGGTTGAGAGGCTTCCTAATAGAGGTTTATAAAATGTTGAGTGGGATAGATAGGGTGGACTCTCAGAGACTATTTCCCCGAGCTGAAATGGTCACTACGAGAGGACACAGATTTAAGGTGCAGGGAAGCAAATACAAAGGAGATGTCAGAGGTAGGTTTTTCACTCAGAGGGTGGTGAGTGAATGGAACCGACTGCCATCGGAGGTTGTTGAGGCAAACTCACTGGGGTCTTTTAAAAGACTTCTGGGTGAGTATTTGGAAAAGAATAGGATAGGGGGTTATAGATAGGTCTGTGTATTGGTAGATGTGATCGGCGCAACTCATGGGCCGAAGGGCCTGTTTGTGCTGTATTGTTCTATGTTTACTAAAACCCACAGCTGGAGGCCCAAACCCTGACTAATTATTACTCCAATGCTTGTTTTTTCCCAGGTGGGGAGAGCAGGACGATTGGGCCATCGGGGAACAGCCATCACCTTTGTGAATAATAGCAGCAGCAGGCACTTCCTGGAGCTGGTGAAGCGGGTGAAGCCGACAGGCACACAGCTGCCCCCACAGCTCCTGAACTCACCGTATTTAAATGAGCAACAACGCAGGGAACAGCTGAGGAGCAAGCAGCGAGCACAGCAAGACACGGTGAACGGGAAGAGTCTGATGGATATCATCAGGAAGCATGACCGCACTATGCTGCAGAAACAGTAAGCTGTGGTGAGGGGAGACAGACTGGCTAACAGCAGCCTCTCTGCTGGCTTCATTTTCTACTGGGCCCCTCCACTCTTTCATTGGGTCCGAATACAGAAACTGGGGCGAAGGATTTGAATTTAAATGATGAAGATTTTTGAGCATTCTGTATCACCTGTGTAAACCTGTCTGTTGGTGTAAAGATATTGTTGATCATTTGTAAAATGCCTCTGTGTGTCTCATTGGAAAGAGCACAGTGGGTTAGCGCTGCTGCCTCACAGCGCCAGTGACCTGGGTTCGGTTCCCCGCCTTGGGTCACTGTCTGTGCGGAGCCTGCATGTTCTCCCCGTGTCTGCGTGGGTATCCTCCAGGTGCTCTGGTTTCTTCCCTCAGTCCAAAGATGTGCTGGTTCGATGCATTGGTTGTGCTAAATTCTTCCTCAGTGCACCCCAACAGGTACTAGAGTGTGTGTTTTCACAGTAACTTCATTGCTGTGTTAATGTAAGCCTACTCATGATATTAATAAATAAACTTTTGATAGCATCAGATCTGCTGGGCATCTTTCCAATTCAAAGAACAAAACAGCATGGGAAACAGGCCCTTCGGCCCAACGAGCCCGCGCCGCCACCCCGATGCTCCCACCTCTACCCGCGATCCCTGTTCGTGTTTATAGATCTATGGATTAAAAACCAAATTTAAGACAATTTAGGGAGAACTTGTTTTGCCAATTAGCCTAAGAGCACATCTTTGGGATGCGGGAGGAAACCGGAGCACCCGGAGAAAACCCACGCAAGCATGGGGAGAATGCGCAAACTCCCACAGACACAGGCCCAAATCCATGTATCTGCACAGCACAGCGATAGTCACTGAGCTGTCTTATTTCACATCAAATGGTCCAGGTCAAGCGTACACTAATGATGTGAAGTACTAGGATACTCTCGAAAAATCCAAGAGCAGCCCTCTCACGACCCATCACGTATGTGCCCCTCGTTAAACAACAAGGTGGACCAAAGCACCTGTAGGATAAAAACAAGTACATCAATATCATCATCTATTTGCACATTTCCCAGGGACTTCCAAGGCTCATGATCCCTATTTTAAATCAGTTTTCTATACCCCTCCATTCCCATTCTGTTCATGTGCCCATCTAAGTATTTCTTAAATAACTCCAGAGTACCTGCCTCCGCCACTTTACTTGGCAGCGCATTCCATACCCCCACCACCCTCTGTGTGAAAAAACTCCCTCTAGCATCCAAATTATACCTTACCCCCCTCACCCTAAGCCCGTGACCCCTCATGCTATTTGAGTCCTTCCCAGGAAAAAGCTTAACCCTGTTTACTCTATCTATCCCCTTCATAATCTTGTACACTTCTATCAGATCTCCTCTAAGTCTACGTCTTTCTAAGGAAAACAGTCCCAATTTGCCTAATCTCTCCTCGTAACTCAGACCTTCCATACCAGGCAGCATCCTGGTAAACCTCCTCTGCACTCTCTCCAGAGTCTTCACGTCCTTCTGGTAGTAAGGCGACCAGAACTTGGACGCAGTATTCCAAATGAGATCTAACCAATGTTTTATACAACTGCAACATTAAAGGCCAGCTCTATACCCCTTCCTATAAACATACCATATGTTTTCTTCACAACCTTCTCCACTTGCTCTGCCACCTTCAGAGACTTGTTCACCTTCACCACCAGGTCCCTCTGCGTTTCTATACTCTTAATAGGTCTACCCTTTATCATATACCTCCCCCCTACATTCTTTCTCCCGAAATGCATTCACCATCACGATCTGTCTTTAGGTGGGATGTGGTGTTGTCTCGTTCATCAGGCCACATTTAAGGGCTGTGTTGTATCTAAGACATGATGTGGAGATGCTGGCGTTGGACTGGAGTAAACACAGTAAGAAGTCTCACAACACCAGGTTAAAATCCAACAGGTTTATTTGATAGCACTAGCCACTAGCTTTCGGAGCACTGCTCCTTCATCAGGTGAGTGGGAGTTCTAGAACATAGAACACTACAGCACAAACAGGCCCTTTGGCCCACAAGTTGTGCCGAACACATCAAAACCTACCCAGCCATAGACCTATCTATAACCCCCGATCCCATTGGATCCCATATACTCATCCAGAAGTCTTTTAAAAGACCCCAGCGAGTTCGCCTCGACCACCACCGACGGCAGCCGATTCCATTCACTCACCACCCTCTTAGTGAAAAACTTTCCCCTAGCATCCCCTCTGTACTTGCTTCCCTGCACCTTAAATCTGTGCCCTCTCGTCGCGACCAGTTCAGCCCTGGGAAATAGTCTCTGAGAGTCCACCCTATCTATTCCTCTCAACATCTTGTAAACCTCTATCAGGTCTCCTCTCAACCTTTGTCTCTCCAGGGAGAACAGTCCCAGCTCCCTCAACCTGTCTTCATAAGGCATGCCTCCCAATCCAGGCAACATCCTTGTAAATCTCCTCTGCAACCTTTCAATAGCTTCCACTCCTTCCTATAGTGAGGCAACCAGAACTGCGCACAGTACTCCAAGTGTGGTCTGACAAGGGTCCTATAAAGCTGCAGCATTACCTCCTGACTCCTGAACTCAATCCCTCGATGAATGAAGGCCAGTACACCGTAAACTTTCTTAACCACATCCTCCACCTGGGAGGCCGATTTGAGAGTCTTATGGACCCGGACCCCAAGATCCCTCTGCTCTTCCGCACAGCTAAGACTCCTACCTTTGATAGTGTACTCATTCATCCCGTTGGATCTGCCAATATGGACCACAACACATTTATCCACGTTGAAGTCCATCTGCCACTTCTCCGCCCAGTCTTGCATCCTGTCGATGTCATGCTGCAACTTCTGACATCCCTCCAGATCATCCACAACACCACCGACCTTAGTGTCATCGGCGAACTTACTCACCCATCCCTCCACTTCCTCATCCAGGTCATTTATGAAAATGACAAACAGCAAGGGTCCTAGAACAGATCCCTAGGGCACTCCACTGGTGACCGACCTCCATGCAGAAAAAGAGCCATCCACAACCACCCTCTGCCTTCTGCAGGCAAGCCAGTTCTGGATCCACAAGGCCAAAGCCCTTTGGATCCCATGGCCTCTCACCTTCTCAAGAAGTCTTGCATGGGGGACCTTGTCAAATGCCTTGCTGAAGTCCACGTACACCACATCCACTGCTCTTCTTTCGTCAATGTGTTCAGTCACATTTTCGAAGAACTCAATTAAGCTCGTAAGGCACGACCTGTCTTTTACAAAACCATGCTGACTATTTCTAATCAACCTAAACTTCTCCAAATGCTCATAAATCTTGTCCCTCAGAAGCCTCTCCATCAGCTTACCAACCACTGAGGTCAGACTCACCAGTCGGTAATTTCCAGGACTATCCCTGTTCCCTTTCCTGAAAATAGGGATCACATCCGCAATCCTCCAATCCTCCGGAACCTCTCCCTTCTCCATCGACGACGCAAAGATCATCGCCAGGGGCTCTGCAATGACATCCCTCACCTCCCACAATAACCTGGGGTACATCCCATCTGGCCCCGGAGACTTGTCTATCTTGATAGCATTTAAAAGTTCTAACACATCCGCTTCCTTAATATCTACGTACTCAATCTTTTCAGTCTGCCACAAACTTGTAGTGCATCCTCCCAGATCACTTTCCACCGTGAATACTGAGGCAAAGTACTCATTAAGCACCTCTGCCATTTCTTCCGGTTCCATACAGACTTTTCCCCCTTCACCTTTTATAGGTCCTATCCCTTCTCTTCTCATCCTTTTACTTTCACATATTTGTAGAAGGCCTTGGGATTCTCCTTAATCCTATCAGCCAAGGCCTTCTCATGACCCCTTCTGGCTCTCCTAATTTCCTTTTTAAGCTCTCTTCTATAAGCCTTATACTCCTCTAGATCCCCAACATCTCCTAGCTCTTTGAACCTTTTATACACCTTTCTTTTCTTCCTGACTATGTTCACCACAGCCTTCGTGCACCACGGTTCCCACGTCCTACCAAAACCTCCTTGTCTCACCGGAACGTTGTCGTGCAAAGCTCCAGACAAGCATTCCTTGAATATCTGCCACCTTCCTTCTGTGCTTTTCCCCAAGAACACCTCCTTCCAGTTTATTCGCCCCAACATCTGCCTGACGTCTTCATATTTCCCCTTATTCCAGACAAACACCTTCCTAGCCTGCCTGATCCTCTCCTTTTCCAATGCAAGGGTGAAGGAGATAGAATTATGATCTCCATCCCCAAGATGCTCTCCTACCGAGAGATCCATCACCTGTCCTCGTTCATTAGCTAGTACCAGGTCCAGTACAGCCTCTCCTCTCGTAGGCTTGTCCACGTGCTGTGTCAGGAAACCCTCCTGAACACACCTAACAAACTCCTCCCCATCCAAACCCCTTACCCTTGGTATATTCCAGTCGATGTTTGGGAAATTGAAGTCTCCCATCACAACAACTCTGTTATTTCTACATCTCTCCAGTATCTGTTTCCCTATCTGCACCTCAACTTCCCTGTCACTATTGTGCAGCCTATAGAATACACCCAGCAACGTCACCGACCCTTTGCTATTCCTAACTTCCACCCACAGCGACTCCGTAGACATTCCCTCCTCTGTATCCACCTTCTCTGCAGCCATGACACTGTCCCTGATCAACAGTGCCACTCCACCACCTCTTTTGCCTCCCTCCCTGTCCTTCCTGAAGGATCTCAATCCCGGGACCTGTAGTACCCAGTCCTGTCCCTGAGACATCCAAGTCTCTGTAATGGCCACCGCATCACAATCCCAAGCAGCAATCCACGCCCTAAGTTCATCCACCTTATTTACTACACTCCTGGCATTAAAATAGACACAGCTCAGTCCCTCAGACTGGACATTTCCCTTCTCCCCCCCTCGTCTAACCTGCCTCTCATCCTGCCTAGAGTCCTTCCCTACCTGGGAGCTAACTTCCTTGCTCCCAGTCTCCACAACACTATTCCCTCCCCCTAACCTTTCTAGTTTAAAGTCCCCCCAGTAGCCCTAGCCAGTCTTCCCGCCAAGATATTAGTCCCCCTGGGATTCAGGTGCCACCCGTCTTTGCTGTACAGGTCACATCTGCCCCTAAAGAGGTCCCAATGATCCAGGAACCGGAATCCCTGCCCCCTGCTCCAGTCCCTCAGCCACGTATTCAACCTCCACCTCATACTATTCCTGCTCTCATTCTCCCGAGGAGCAGGCAGCAATCCTGAGATTACTACCTTCGCTTTCCTCTCTCTCAGCTGCCCATCCAGTTCCCTATAATCCCTTTTCATGTTCACTTCCCTCTTCCTGCCTATGTCAGTAGTACCTATATGTACTACAACTTCCAGTTCCTCACCCTCCCCTTTCAGGATGTCTGGGACGCGTCCAGAGACATCCCCGAATCCCAGCTCCAGGGAGACATACCGCCATCCGCGACTCCCGTCTGCGTCCACAAAAACGCCTGTCCGCCCCCCTCACTAGGGAGTCCCCTATAAGCACTGCCTTTTTGCTGTGTTTTTTAGGTTTTTGTTTTTGTTCAGGTCCAGGGAGCTGGCCACCGCTGCCTCCCTTGGATGAGCTGTCCCCCACAGTAGTACTTAGGCAAGAGTACTTATTTTGAAGGGGGACATCCACCGGTGTACTCTCCATCACCTGAGGTTTCCCCTTCCTAATAGTTACCCATGTGCCTTCTCCCCTTTGCCCTGGTGTGACTACTTGTCTGTAGCGCCTATCAATAATCTCCTCATTCTCCCTAATGAGTCGAAGGTCCTCAAGCTGCATTTTCAGTTCTTTTACCTGGTCCCGTAGGGATTGCAGCTCCACACAGCGATCACAGGTATGGACATCTGGGAGTCCAGGAGCCTCCAAGACGTCCCACATGTTACACTGGCAACAACATGCTGGCCTCACACCCATGCTTGCCCCTTTTTAGTAACCCAGAGAGAAAAAAAAGTGAGAAAGATTAAAACTTACCTTGCCTCCCCTTTTTGCTTAGGCTCTGTGAGCCAAGGACCTTACAGCTCACACAAAAACAAACTTACCTGCTCCTTCTCAGAGCTCCTCTCTCTCTTTTTTAGGTTAGAGGAGGAGGGAGGGTTGGGATACTCTACTTGTGTAGAGTATCGGGATTCCACACCACTCCAATTTATAGTGAGGTTGAAAAAAAAACTACACTACCCAAAGTGCTTTGCAACACCTTGCGGGTTTACAAGTTTAAAATGTTTAAAAA
This sequence comes from Sphyrna mokarran, assembly GCA_024679065.1. NCBI lineage: Eukaryota > Metazoa > Chordata > Chondrichthyes > Carcharhiniformes > Carcharhinidae > Sphyrna > Sphyrna mokarran. The sequence continues at coordinate 961,793 of JAGIQG010000034.1, read as the reverse complement.
CCTAGTAAAATTTAGACTTAAAAATCGCTCTACTCACTCACAAGCTCTCCACTCGCAAATCACTGCCTCTCCACAGTGATCCCAAGGAACAATTAGCCTTCTGTTCACCAACAGCTAATCAAGTCTTAAAGGTACAGACAGTGTGAGTGGAGAGAGGGTTAAGCACAGGTTAAAGAGATGTGTATTGTCTCCAGACAGGACAGTTAGTGAGATTTTACAAGTTCAGGCAAGTCATGGGGGTTACAGATAGTGTGACATGAACCCAAGATCCCTGTTGAGGCCGTCCTCATGTGTGTGGAACTTGGCTATCAGTCTCTGCTCAGTGACTCTGCGCTGTCATGTGTTGTGAAGGTCGCCTCGGAGAACGTTTACCTGAAGATCAGAGGCCAAATGCGTGTGACCGCTGAAGAGTTCGCCAACAGGAAGAGAACAATCTTAGGCATTTGGTCTGGGTTTGCAGAATCTCACTAACTGTCCTGTCTGGAGACAATACACATCTCTTTAACCTGTGCTTAACCCTCTCTCCACTCACACTATCTGTACCTTTAAGACTTGATTACCTGTAAATTCTCACATTCCAACCATTATTCTGTAAATTGAGTTTGTGTCTTTATATACACTGTTTGTGAACAGAACTCCCACTCACCTGATGAAGGGACAGCGCTCCGAAAGCTCGTGGCTTGTGCTACCAAATAAACTTGTTGGATTTTAACCTGGTGTTGTGAGACTTCTTATTGTATTTTAGAACCCAAGTATGAGCAGAGCTGTACATGTGATAAGTATATACAAAGGTCCTTCGAGTAGTAGGGTTGCTGCAGTGATCCTACACTAGGGAATGTCCCTGAGTGTAGTGCACAACAATTTGCAATAGTGCTGTAGCCTGTCTGACAGCTGAGGTGGGCTCCAGGACTGTCCTTTGACAGGAACCCACTGTAGACAAATACAGCATGTAGATAAGGAGCCAGACCCTGAGGTTAACGTTCCCTTTATATCACTGACAGCATGTCTGATTGCTGTTTCTTCTGTCCCCTTTTTCTTACACTCTCAATGCTGAAGAACTGGACGCTTTCTATTTCAGGAACCGAGTGACCTATTAAAATCAATCATGTCCTTTCTAGGGTAGAGTGTGATATGGTTACAGAGTAAGTGCTTCTTCTTTCTAACTGTGTGCTTCAATATCACCTCCTGAAGTGACAAGGAGTCGGTAAGATCATAAAATCCCTCCAGTGCAGAAGGAGGCCATTTGACCCATCAAACCGGCACTAACAATAATCCCCATCCAGGCCCAATCCTAAAAATCCCACGTATTTATCCTATTAATCCCCTGACGCTAAAGGGAAATTTTAACATGGGCTAATCAGCCTAACTTGCAAATCTTTGGAGTCCTTGCTACATTAATACAGAGATGAGGAGAATTTATTTCTCTCAGAGGACATGAGTTTCTGGAACTTTCTTCCTCAAAAAGTAGTGGAAACAGAGTCTTTTAATATTTTTAAGGCAGAGTTAAATGGATTTTTGATGAATGGGGACGAGGGATGGATTATTATTTATTTTTTATCAATAGTGGTCACATTTATTATCTCAGAGATCTAGTTTTAATGCAATCTCGCATTGATAAGATAAAAGTTTCCTCTAACAGTTTATGATAAGCAACCAAATGAAATGGGTTTGAGCCCTTCTGAGTTCCAGCGACTCATGATCCTCTGAGAGAAATAAATTCTCTGTTGAGCTCAGACAGGATTTTATGATTTTGGGACGGGCGAGACCATAACATGCCCCCCTTGCGATCTGTCCTTTTTAATAGTGAAGAGATTGTGGTATTGCCTCAGTTGTAGCAGACGAAACAAAATTTCTGTTGAACATTTTGAAGAAATAACAGTAATTGAAATGACCCCCTTAGCTGCTTACAATGCAGAGACTATAACAACAACTCATATTATCATCGTATCTTTAACATGATCCAAAGGTCTTTCCCAGGAAAATAATCAGACAAAATGGATATTGAGCTACTCTGGAATATGTGATTAAAGGTTTGGTCAAACAGGTGAGTTTGCAGGAGCATCTAAAAGGCTGGTAGTTATGTTATTGGATGAATAACCCATTGGCCATGACTAATGATCCAAATACATTACAGTGGCTGGAAAATATACATGGAAGTAATGAAATAAATCTGGAATTAGAAAAATTGTATCAATAATTGTGACCATATAACTGGCCTTGCAGTGTCCCAGGATGTGCAGGTTAGGTGGATTAGCCATGGTAAATACATGGAGTTACAGGGATAGGGCAGGAGAGAGGGCCTGGGTAAACTACTCTTGTTGATGCAGACTTGATGGGCTGAATGGCATCTTCTGCACTGTAGGGATTCTATAAATATTGGATTTGTAAAAACCCAATTGGTTCTGGTTCACTGAAGTCACAGAGGATCATAGAATCCCTACAGTGCAGGAAGAGGCCATTCAGCCCATCAAGCCTGCACCGACAACAATCCTTCCCAGGCCCTATCCCCATAACTCCCAATCATTTACCCTGCAAATCCTCCTGATACTAATGGGCAATTTAGCATAGCCAATCCACCTAACTTTCACATCTTTGGACTGTGGGAGGAAACTGGAGCTCCCAGAGGAAACCTACGCAGACACAGGGAGAATGTGCAGACTCCACACAGACAGTGACCTAAGTCAGGAATCGAACCTGAACCTCTGGTGCTGTGAGGGGTAAGGCAGCAGTGCTAACCACTTTGCCACCGTGCTGCCATTAGGGAATGAAATTTGCTGAACTTATCCTTAGTCTGGCCTCTTTGTTACTCCAAACCGACAGTATCTGACATAGCCTAGCAGACCACTCAGCTTGTTCTTGGTGTGGCATTATTGACGATGTTGCCTTTTGTTCCCTATCTGAAGCGAGTGGCATCCTTGGACCTTTTGCAGAGCAATTAAGAGTCAACCACTTTGTTGTGGTTCTGGAGTCATGTGTAGACCAGATTGGGAAAGGTTGGCAGATTCCCTTCCCTATAGGACATTAGCGAATCAGATGGGTTTTTTCAACAATCAGTAATAATCTTGTGGTCACCATTACTGAGACTATCATTCAATTCCAGATTTATTAATTAATTGAATTTAAATACCACCAGCTGTCACGGTGAACTCATGTCTCTAGAACATTAGCCTGGGCCTCTGGATTATTGTGTAGTGACAATTTTATCAATAAGGGTATCAGGATTATGGGGATATGGTGGGAAAATGGGATTGAGATTAACGCAGTAGATCAGTCATGATCTCATTGAATGGTGCAGAGTGGATTTGACTATTCCTGCTCCCTTGTCCGACTATCTTATGCGACCTGTAAAATTTTGTGGGGCAAATGCTGGCAATGCCCATGACAGCGACATCCGTGAGTGAATAAATAGAGAGGATGAGATTTAGGTAGGGGAATCTGGAGCTTTGGACAAGGAATGCTTTTTCTTAAAAACTACTTTTATAAAAATATATTTTTAAAATTGTGCAGGCTGGAGGCTGATCCCCAGATGCTCAGCACATCTGCAGAGCCAAGTTACCCAGCAAGGGTATCATCATCATCAGCTATCTCTCAATTTGAGGATGTTTGGGATTGCAAGTCTCTGTCATTGATCTTCATATAACTCAGCAGACCAATTCTCGAAGCATAAATCTTTGGGCAGATGGGATAGTGTGTCTCTTGCAGCAGTGGGATCCAGAGTGCAGGATTTTTTCTTTCTTTCTCTGCTGCTGCTCTATGTCACCTTTAAGATGTTGTGACTCAAAGCAGCTTTGATGGAGATGTTGTGGCCGTTTGAATGATTGGCACCAAGCTCTTCCCAGTCATTAAGCTCAGCGCTGCTGGGATTCAAGAGCTTCAGAGAGCAGTGCCCGTGCCAGCCCACTGCAACAACAGCTCAGCTGGTCCGCTTCCCCACTCTTTACCCGATGGCCCTGCAATGTTCACTAGCTAAGATTTTCTTTTTATTTATTCGTGGGAGATGGGCATTGCTGACTGGCCAGCATTTATTGTCCAATCCTTGGAGGATAGTTGAGAGTCAACCATGTTGCTGTGGACTTAGAATCACATTTAATCCCGACCAGATAAGGATGGCAGATTTCCTTCCCTAAAGGATGTTAATAATTTAGATGGGTTTTCACAACAATGGTTTCATGGTCACCGTTAGAATAATAATCCCAAATTCTGTTTTAACTGAATTCAAATGCCACCATCTGCTCTGGTGGGATTTGAACCCTGGTCTCCAGATCTTGTCCTGGTTTTCTGGATTACTAGTCCAGTGACAATACCACTGTACCACTGGCTCCCTGTCGGTGGGGAAGACACATTTTGAACAGCCAAGCTCACTGCCCAGTCCTTCATAGGTAATTTTTCAGGAGTTTTGCCTAAATGCTTGTGGAGCTGGCTTCAAGAAGTCCACTGGTGTTTATTAAGTGGTCCTCTACTGAATCTGGAGGATGCACAGGAGACGTTGCTGATGGAATTTCACTGGTGCTTTTCTGTGTCACTGATACACAGTCCAGGATACAGATGGGTGGGGATGACAATTACTGTCTACACTAAGATATTTGTTAACTTGTTGACATTTTTGTTTTGTGATGGTTTGCCATTACCTTTCACTATCAGGAGCAGGGCAAGGAGACAGGTCCCAAGTCTAGCTCAGCCAGAATGGGAATCGAACATGTCCTGTTTCACATGCAAGCCACCTAGTTAACTGCTAACCAGAACCACCCCTCAATGAAATAAATGCAAAAGAAAGGAGACAGAAGTACTGTCACAAAGACAGTTTTGGATCTGTAAGTAATAACATTGAAATTACTCCTTACCACACCGTCAATAACAAACCTTTTTGCTAATCCAAGTGATGTGTCCTCTGGCTCATCTTTAATACTGTAATATGAAATCTGTGACCAGAAAAAGGTTCTGTCCACATTTAGTGGTGACAATACCACTTTATACTCTGTAAACTTTGCAGACCAATTTGTTCACCAAAAGAGATCCTAAACGGTGGCCATTACTTAGTAGACTGCACTGCTGGGTGATCTCATCTCTCTGTATCAGAAATAAAATAGTACAGATGCTGGAAATCTGAACTAAAACCACAAAATGCTGGAAAATTAACATTTCAGATTGATAATGTTTTGTCAGAACAGATCTGAAAAAAAGTATTGGTCTAAAATGTTAATTTGTTTCTCTCCACAGATATTCCCTGGCCTGTTGAGTCTTTCCAGTGTTTTCTGTTTGTTTTCCATTCTCTTTATTGTCAGTGAACGGGACCACCCTGAGCCCCCCCACCCCATGACTTCATCAACTCGGCAAAATCAGTTCACGCGCAGTAGGAAGGAGATGCTCATGGAGAAACATTCAGAGAGAGGAGAAGAGATTTGCATCATAAACTACTGCACCATTAGGTCAGTTTCAGACCTTTTGTATCTTCTCTCCTATCAATCGGTGCCCGAGCAGACTGAATAAATACTCGTCCCAATAGAGCATCCAGCTGTGATCCCAGTGAGTGGCAAACTCTCCTTTGAGTCAGATGTTGAACGTTCAATGACCACTCCAGACACCTGAGCACATAATTCTGGCTGGCATTCAAGTCTGGTAATGAGGAAGTGCTCAACGATTGGAGTTGTCACCTTTCAGATACGATATTAACCTGGAAGACCCTGTCTTCCCTCTGACAGCGCAATTTGAAGAATAGGGATGTTCTCCCTGAGACCAATATTTGACCAACATAACAAAAGTAGACTATCTCATCATTATCACATTTGATATGGGATGTACACAAAATGGCTGCTGCCTTTCCTCTGTTACACTTATTTTAAAAGTTTATTTATGGTGTCACAAGTAGGCTTATATTAACACTGCAATGAAGCTACTGTGAAAATCCCCTAGTCACCACACTCCAGCGCTGTTTGGGTACACTGAGGGAGAATTTAGCACGGCCAATCCACTCTAACCAGCGTGTCTTTTGGACTGGGAGGAAACCAGAGCACCTGAGGAAACCCACGCGGACATGAAGAACATACAAACTCGGCACAGACAGTGACCCAAACTGGTATTCGAACCCGGGACCATGGCACTATGAGGTTACCATATCTCCTATAAAGAGCTGTAATGGATACTCTGAAAGTGTGAAAAGTGCTGTACCAATGCAGGATACTTTAAATCCTCAGGTAATGAGGAAGAGCTGCAAGGAAGGCCCTTCCAACACGACTACCCACCTCCCTAGCCCCCATGGGACTTTCCAACGAGTTTCTCCCCTTGCCTTGAAGTGAGAAATTACAGACTGGGGAGTGGAAACACAATAAGCAAGCCCGCTACAAGCAGGAAATGATTCATTATGGGAAGGAAGTAATTGCACAAGAGAAGGTGCAGAGGAGATTCAGCAGATCCTGCAGCACTTCAGCTAGCAAGTGAGACTGGATAGGTAGGGGAAGAGAAAGCTGAGGGGGGAGGTAATTGAGGGTTATAGATAGGAAGGAATATTTCCCATGAGCAGTCGGGTCAATACCAAGGGCCAAAGATTTAAGTTAAGCAGCAGGATATTTATAGGAGACATTAGAATCATAAAATCCCTACAGTGCAGAGGTCATTTGGCCTATTGAGCCTGCAGCAATTCTCTAACAGAGTATTTTACCCAGGCCCTATCCCCGTAACCCCACGTAACCCCTGCTAATTCCTGCTGCTTAACTTAAATCTTTGCCCCTTGGTATTGACCCGACTGCTAATGGGAAATGTTCCTTCCTATCTATAACACTCAATTAGCTCCCCCTTCAGCATTCTCTTCCCCAACCTATCCAGTCTCACTTGGTAGCTGAAGTGCTGCAGGATTTGTTACATCTCGAAAGACTAAGGGACAATTTAGCATGACCAATCCACCTAACCTGCACATCTTTGTGGGAGGAAGGCAGAGCACCTGGAGTAAACCTGCACACACACGAGGAGAACATGCAGATTCCCCCGGGCTGGAATTTAACCAGGCTCTGTGAGACAGCAGCGGTGAGGAAAAACCCAGAGAGTGGTGGGAGTCTGGAACTCACTGCCTGAAAGCGTGAAGAGACGGCAACCCTCACCACATTTGCATGAGCATTTGAAATGCCACAGCACACAAAGATACAGAGCAAATGCTGGAAAATGGAATTAGGATAGGTGCTTGTTGGCCAGCATAGACATGATGGGCTGAAGGACCTCTTTCCGTGCTGTAAAACTCTATGATTTTATGATAAATGCCAACAGGTTTAAGAGACTAAAAGAGAAAATACAGGAAAATCTCAGCAGGTCTGGCAATCTGTAAGGAGAGAAAAGAGTTGACGTTTTGAGTCCAGATGACCCTTTGTTAAAACCGTTTATGAGACTTTCTTTCTGCAGTTTTCTGATTTTATTCTACTTTGGAACATATTCTGGAAAATAACAAAAGCAGAGCAATGTATGTGATGCCGACCAAACCAAAAAGAAAATGTCCTCTATCCCAAAGGATTTGGCAATTTTACCTCCCAGTCGCAGAGTTCACAATACAAGCTTCCTACATCTTTGCCTAATTAATCCTTTCTATAATTTGGAACTACAGTTTGAGATTATTATCTAAATATTAGATTACTGATCGAGTTTTTATTTTGTCTTTAAATGATGTGAAACAGACTGCAATTGATACCTCTCTGAGAGGTATAGAACATAGAACATTACAGCGCAGAACAAGCCCTTTGGCCTTCGATGTTGTGCCGACCAATTAGGAACAAGCAGTGACCCTCTAACCTAAACCATTCCCCTTTCATCCATAAACTTATCTACTAATCTCTTAAACGCCACCAAACTTGGCGCATCTACAACTGATGCAGGCAAGGCATTCCATACCCTTACCATCCTCTGGGTAAAGAACCTACCTCTGACATCTGTCCTAAAACCACCACCCCTTAATTTAAAGCTATGTCCCCTTGTGTTAGCTTTCTCCATCCTAGGAAAAAGGCTATCACTGTCCACCCTATCTAAACCTCTAATCATCTTATGTGTTTCAATAAGGTCTCCTCTTAGCTGCCTTCTTTCCAACAAAAACAAACTCTAATCCTTCAGCCTCTCCTCATAAGACCTGCCCTCCATACCTGGCAACATCCTGGTAAACCTCCTCTGTAACCTCTCCAATGCCTCCACATCTTTCTTATAATGTGGGGACCAGAACTGTACACAATACTCCAAGTGCAGCCGCACTAGAGTTTTGTGCAGTTGCAACATGACGTTGCGGCTCCGAAATTCAATCCCCCTACCAATAAAAGCTAAGACTCCGTATGCCTTCTTAACAACCTTATCGACTTGATTGCCAACTTTCAGGGATTTATGCACACATACATAGGTGGGGAAAGTTACATTCTGAAATGCTATCCCATAAAATGTATTTTTCCAATGACTGTACAAGGAGGCTGCAGTTTCATTTAGGAGGCAGTGACAATGTAAGTGCTCATTACCCTACCATTCCACCAAGTGAAACCAGTCAGCGATATCTCCACCTGGATCAGATAAATGAAGGGCTCATTTTATAAGCGTTTACGGAGCACATGGAAAACAGCTTGTTCAGGGCAGCACACTGGCATTGTTGCTGCAGAGTGTCAGGGACCTGGGTTCAATTCACCTTAGGTGACTGTGGAGTTTGCACATTCTCCCCATGTTTGCGTGGGTTTCCTCCAGGTTCTCTGGTTTCCTCCCACACTCCAAAGATGTGCAGTGGATTAGCCATGTAAATGTTTGAAGTTATAGGGTTGGGTGTGGAAGACAGCCTATGTAAGATACTCTGTCAGAGTTCGTGCAGACTCGATAGGCCGAATGGTCTCTTTTGCACTGCTATTCTAAGAACAAGGAAAAGAAATAAAAAAAAATTCCTATTGAAACAGAATCTCATAATTTCCCTAAACCCCAGTTATTTACCAAGCCAAACTAACCCAATTAGCTAATTAGCTAATTGGGTTAGGAATTGGCTAGCAGATAGAAGACAGAGGGTGGTGGTTGTTGGGAGATATTCATCGTGGAGTTCGGTGACAAGTGGTGTACCTCAGGAGTCTGTTTTGGGGCCCCTGCTGTTTGTAATTTTTATAAATGATCTGGATGAGGGTATTGAAGGATGGATTAGTAAATTTGCAGATGACACTAAAGTCGTGGAGTGGTAGATAGTGAAGAGGGGTGTTATAGTTTGCAGAGAGACTGGGACAAGTTGCAGAGCTGGGCCGAGAGGTGGCAAATGGAGTTTAATGTGGAAAAGTGTGAGGTAATGCACTATGGCAGGAATAATAAATGTGTAGAGTATAGGGCTAATGGTAGGATTCTTAGTAGTCTTGATGAACAGAGGGATCTTGGTATATATGTACATAGATCCCTGAAAATAGGCAGTCAAGTTGAGAAGGTTGTTAAGAAGGCATAGAACATAACAGCACAGAACTGGCCCTTCGGCCTTCGATGTTGCGCCGACCAATATAAAAAGCAATGCCCCTCCAAACTAAACCATTCCCTTCTCTTCCATAAACTTATCAACTAACCTCTTAAACGCCACCAAACTTGGCGCATCTACAACTGCTGAAGGCAGGGCATTCCACTCCCGAACCACCCTTTGGGTAAAGAACCTACCTCTGATATCCGTCCTATAACAATCACCCCTTAATTTAAAGCTGTGTCCCCTTGTGCTAGCTTTCTCCATCCTAGGAAAAAGGCTATCACTGTCCACCCTATCTAAACCTCTAATCATCTTATATGTTTCAATAAGGTCTCCTCTTAGCCGCCTTCTTTTTAACGAAAACAACCTCAAATCCCTCAGCCTCTCTTCATAAGACCTGCCCTCCATACCAGGCAACATCCTGGTAAACCTCTCTGTACCCTCTCCAATGCCTCCACATCTTTCTTATAATGCGGGGACCAGAACTGTACACAATACTCCAAGTGCGGCCGCACTAGAGTTTTGTACAGTTGCAACATGACGTTGTGGCTCCGAAATTCAATACCCCTACCAATAAAAGCTAAGACTCCGTATGCCTTCTTAACAACCTTATCGACTTGACTGCCTACTTTCAGGGATCTATGCACAAATACACCAAGATCCCTCTGTTCATCAACACTATTAAGAATCCTACCATTAGCCCAATACTCTACACATTTATTATTCCTGCCAAAGTGCATTACCTCACACTTTTCCACATTAAACTCCATTTGCCACCTCTCGGCCCAGCTCTGCAACTTGTCCAAGTCCCTCTGCAAACTATAACACCCCTCTTCACGATCTACCATTCCACCGACTTTAGTGTCATCTGCAAATTTACTAATCCATCCTTCAATACCCTCATCCAGATCATTTATAAAAATTACAAACAGAAGGGGCCCCAAAACAGATCCCTGAGGTACACCACTTGTCACCGAACTCCACGATGAATATCTCCCATCAACCACCACCCTCTGTCTTCTATCTGCTAGCCAATTCCTAACCAATTAGCTAAATCACCCTCTATCCCATACATCTGCATTTTCTGCAGAAGTCTTCCATGGGCCACCTTATCAAACGCCTTACTAAAGTCCATATATACCACATCAACGGCCTTACCCCCATCCACCTCTTTAGTCACTTTTTCAAAAAACTCAATGAGGTTAGTAAGGCACGACCTACCCTTCACAAAACCATGCTGACTATCCCCAATCAATTCATTTCTCTCTAAATAAATATAAATCCTATCCCTAATAATTCTCTCCAATACTTTGCCCACAACAGAAGTAAGACTCACTGGCCTATAATTCCCTGGAAGGTCTCTCTTCCCCTTATTGAACAACGGGACCACATTTGCTATCCTCCAGTCCTCCGGAACCACACCCGTAACCAACGAGGACCTGAAGATCAGAGCCAGAGGCTCTGCAATTTCCTCTCTTGCCTCCCAGAGAATCCTAGGGTAAATCCCGTCCGGCCCAGGGGACTTATCCAACTTCAAACCCTCGAGAATATCTAGCACATCCTCCCTATCTACTTCAATACTTTACAGTTTGCTACCCTGTACCTCAGTGTTCTCCACAACTACACTTACATCTCCCTGCGTGAATACCGAAGAGAAATATTTATTCAGTGCCTCTCCAATCTCTTCAGGCTCCACGCACAACTTCCACTGCTGTCTATGACTGGCCCTAATCTTGTCCTAACCAATCTTCTATTCTTAACATATCTAAAGAAAGCTTTAGGATTCTCCTTAATCCTATCAACCAAAGTCTTCTCGTGTCCTCTCTTAGCTCTCCTCAATTCACTCTTTAGCTCCCTCCTGGCTAATCTATAGCTATCCATTGCACTAACCGAGCCTTCAAGCCTCATCCTGACATAAGCCTCCATTTTCCTTTTAACCAGCAAATCAACTTTTTCGTACACCAAGGTTCTCTTACTCGACCATTTCCTCCTTGCCTGACAGGGATATACTTATCAAGGACTCGCAGCAGCTGCTCCTTGAATAAGCACCACATTCCAGATGTTCCCAGTCCCTGTAGTTTCCTAGTCCAATCTATGCACCCTAATTCTCTCCTGATGGCCTCATAATTACAATTGCATATGGAGTCTTAGCTTTTATTGGTAGGGGGATTGAATTTCGGAGCCGCAAAGTCATGTTGCAACTGTACAAAACTCTAGTGCGGCCGCACTTTGAGTATTGTGTGCAGTTCTGGTCCCTGCATCATAAGAAAGTTGTGGAGGCATTGGAGAGGGTACAGAGGAGGTTTACCAGGACGTTGCCTGGTATGGAGGGCAGGTCTTATGAAGAGAGGCTGAGGGATTTGAGGTTGTTTTCGTTAGAAAGGAGGCGGCTAAGAGGAGACCTTATTGAAACATATAAGCTGATTAGAGGTTTAGATAGGGTGGACAGTGATAGCCTTTTTCCTAGAATGGAGAAAGCTAGCACGAGGGGACACAGCTTTAAATTAAGGGGTGATAGTTATAGGACGGATATCAGAGGTAGGTTCTTTAGCCAAAGGGTGGTTCGGGAGTGGAATGCCCTGCCTGCAGCAGTTGTAGATACGCCAAGTTTGGTGGCGTTTAAGAGGTTAGTTGATAAGTATATGGAAGAGAAGGGAATGGTTTAGTTTGGAGGGGCATTGCTTTTTATATTGGTCGGCGCAACATCGAAGGCCGAAGGGCCTGTTCTGTGCTGTAATGTTCTATGTTCTACGTAAGCCCCCTGCCTCCCTAAACCTCTTCCTGTCTATAACTTACTATCATTTCTCACGCCCCCAGTCCCTGCAGCTTCCCTCCTTCTTACTCTCCTCTACTTCTGACTCTTTCTGTTCTCACTGCACCATCCCTCATTCTAACCTTTCTGTCACCCTCCCTCCTAGCTCATCCACCCACTCTCAGCTCACCCCAGTCATCATCCTCCCACTCTTCTAGCCACACATCCCCTCACCTCTCACACCTCTTTCATCCTCCCCTTACATCACCTGTCACCCCTCTCTTTTCAAACCCTCTCATTCTCTCCCCTCACTTTCCACACTCTGCTCTCCTCCCCTTTCATCCCACATTCTCAGCTGAGTTGCCGACCCCTCAGGCTCAGCCTGAAGTCTGCAGGAATTGAAGATTAATCTCCAGGATACTGCTGTGTGCAACCTTGGAGAAATTATTAACAAAGAACAAAGAACAAAACAGCACGGGAAACAGGCCCTTTGGCCAAACAAGCCTGCGCCGCCACCCTGATGTTCCCACCTCTACCCGCGATTCCTGTCCAGGTTTATTACTTTTAAATTCATTTAAAAATAGGCCAGCATTTATTGCCCAACCCTGATGACATTTAGAGTCAACCACATTGCTGTGGATCTGGATCTACATGTAGGCCAGACTGGGTAAGGAAGGTAGATTTCCTTCCCTAAAGGACATCAGTGAACCAGATGGGTTTTTACAACAATCAACATTGGTGTCATCGTCACCAGTAGAATTCTAATTCCAAATTTCAAAATCATCAGACTATTAAAGAAATTTTTTTGTCATTTTCTTTGAACATTCTCTTTACCAGATCGAAAAATCTTGAGCAGTGAGGATTGACCTGATTTAGTTGTTCAAGATCATGAGAGACCTGGACAAAGTGGATAAGGACAGCTGTTAAGCTTAGTAGAAGGGTTAGTCATGAGGGGAACATAGATTCAAGTTGAGGGGCAGGAGGTTTAGGGGAGATGTGAGATAAAGGGTGGTGATGGTCTGGAATGCGCTGCCTGGGGAGGTGGTAGAAGCTGGTTGCCTCACATCCTTTAAACAGTATCTGGCTGAGCAGTTGGCATGTCATAACATTCAGGGCTATGGGCCAAGTGTTGGCAGATGGGATTAGGTGGAAGTTTCTAATGTGTTGATGTGGGTTTGATGAGCTGAAGGGCCTCTTCTGCGCTGTATGAAAATGGGAAGAAATGAAAACTGACAATCAAGCATCAGCCAAATGGGTAATGACTCATTTTGCTTTCGAATTGGCATAGGTGGAACTAAACCAAAGAACGTTTTGGTGGACTGCTATTTAGATTGTGTGCTGAAAATGATGAAAAGCAACATCCAGGAACACCTTAATCAGGAAGATAAAAGCAAATTACTGCAGATGTCGGAAAGAAAGACAAAAATAGAAAATGCTGTAAAATCTCAGTAGGTCTGACAGCAATCAGTCCCAAAGTTGCTCCTTCATCACTATTTACACTGTGCAATTTAGACATATTTCTGTGTTTACAATTGGGTGGAAATATTGTGTTCAGACCTGATATTGATGTACTTGTTTTTATCCTACAGGTGCTTTGGTCTGCCTTGTTGTCTAACAAGGGGCATACACGCGATGGGTTGTGAGAGGGCTGCTCTTGGATCTTTTTCGAGAGTATCCTAGTGCTTCACGTCGTTAGTGTATGCTTGACCTGGACCATTTGATGGTCGACATGACAGTTCAGTGACTATAGCTGTGCTGTGCAGATACATGGATTTGGGCCTGTGTCTGTGGGAGTTTGCACATTCTCCCCGTGTTTGTATGGGTTTTCTCCGGGAGCTCCGGTTTCCTCCCACATCCCAAAGATGTGCTTTTAGGCTAACTGGCGAAACAAATTCTCCCTAAATTGTCTCAAATTTGGTTTTTAATCCATAGATGTATAAACATGGACAGGGATTGCAGGTAGAGATGGGAACATCGGGGTGGCAGCGCGGGCTCGTTGGGCCTGTTTCCCGTGCTGTTTTGTTCTTTGATTAAACGTTACTACTTGGTTTCTCACTGTTTCAGTTCCAAGTAAGCAACATGCCTCTTAGACTTTAGGTATCAGGTATCAGCCTGGTGAACCTTCTCTGCACTCCCTCCAAGGCCAATATATCCTTCCGCAAATGCAGTGACCAAAACTGCACGCGATACTCCAGCTGCGGCCTCACTAGCGCCCTGTACAGCTGCAAAAGTTACTTTTATATTCTATCCCCCTCGCTATAAAGGTCAATATTCCATTTGCCTTCCTGATCACCTGCATGCTGGGTTTTTGCGATTCGTGCACAAGGGCCCCCAGGTCCCTCCGCACCGTAGCACACTGCAGCTTTTCGCCCTTTAAATAATAATCCCTCCAAACTTCATTGCAGTGTTAATGTAAGCCTACTTGTGATACTGATAAGTTCAGATTTGGCATTTTTTTTTGTTTAGCAATGACCAATATGCTGCTCCTTTCTCTGCAGGCCCAGGGAATTGAAAGGTGCCACTTTTCCACACCATTGGCTTGTCCATGAAGCACCCATGAATTTGGACCCAGATCTGGGGTGGATGGACTGTTCCATTTCTCCCCCCTCCAATTTTTGAACTTGGTTGAGTCCACGTCACGAGCCGGGGCCGTTGGCCGTGACGTCAGTTCCGGCCGGGCGGCTCGAGACGAGGGCGCTGCGCTCGAGCAAAACAAGAAGTGGGGGGAAAAAAACCCCCCCCTCAGGCCCTGGGTGCCAACCGGCGGCTTCGGATGTTTTAAAAACAAAAAAAAACCGACCATCCTGTGGCGAATCGGATAACTTTCGTGGCTAAATAGCGGTATCTGCTTTTTTTTTAAAAAAAAGAAATTGCGCGTCGGATCCTGCCAGAAAGATGTCGGCACAGGCCCAAATGCGAGCCATGCTCGACCAGCTCATGGGAACATCCAGGGACGGTAAGCGCGATAATGGTCAACCTATTATTTTTCCTTTAACTGTCGTTGATGAATCTTAATGTCGATGTTTTTTTTCCCCACCCCTCTTCCTCACCGATGAATCGAAGTAATATGTCCGCTTGTGGAGACTCTCCGGCCAATATGGTGGACCGAAACCCCAGCGCTCCGCCCCCGTCTGGCTCCGGGTGATTGACGGGCGCGGCTTTTGCCAATCAGCGTTGGCCTCTCCCCTAAGTGGCGGCAGGCCTGGCCAATGGCAGCGCCGCGCCCATGTTTCTGGCCAATCGGCGGAGCGGGACGTCGCCGGTCGCTGGGAGGCGAGCGTTGTGGTTGGCCGTTGGCGAGGTGGACGCGTGCCAATGAGTGACTGCGGCTGGTGGAGTGGGTGGGACTTATCGCTGATTGCTCAGCCAATGGGAAGCCTCAGGTCCGGTGAACCAGGTTGCTTTGCCTGCCTGTGTGCGTGTGCGTTGGAGGTTAGAGCCTCTAGTCATCATAGGATCCCTCCAGTTGTAGTAAAGGGCAGCTCCTATTGATCTGGTTCACCATATCCCTTCATTGCATTCAGCTTAATGTTTATTTATTAGTGTCACAAGTAGGTTTACATTGCAGTGAATTTACTGTCAAAATCCCCTAATTACCATAGTTGGACCCTGTTTGAGTACACTGAGGGAGAATTTAGCACCTAACCAGCACGTCTTTCAGACTCCAGGAGGAAACTAGAGCACCCAGAGGAAAAACACACAAACACAAGGAGAAATGCAAACTGCACGCAGACAGTGACCCAAGCCAGGAATTGAATCTGGATGCCTGGCAGCACTGCTAACCACTGTGCCGCTCAAGCTTATTAGAGATTTGTGCAGAAAATCTGGGAATATTGGAAATGTGGAATTATTTATGAAATTACATCATTCTTGCCTGGATTACTGTCAGTGTTTCTTTGTGTGGGGTTTCCTCCCATAGCAGGAAGACTTGGTTCATTGGCCATGCTAAATTCTCCCTCAGTGTACCCAAATAGGTGTCAGAGTGTGGCGACTAGGGATTTTCACATTAACTTCATTGCAGTGTTAATGTAAAACTACATGTGACATTAATAAATAAACTTTAAATTTTGAAACATTCAATATATTTGTGTGCAGTTCCTGTTTTACTTCATTTCCCTATGATTCCGCTTATAATAAAGCTCTATTTCCATCACACCTGTGACACAGGACAGATTGGCCATTGGTTGCTGTGCTGAGGGCCATTCTGGCAGGAAAGAAAAATCTCCAGATGCATAATATACATGCATCATGTCTTAAGTACCCTCAAGCAGTTTCATGGCTGGAATTGATCATCTGATTCGTATGATAATTACAATTTGTCTATTGACATTGTGTTTGTAATCATTCCTTGGTGCTGAAGATGCTATCAAATTCCATACACGTCTGAAGTATATACTCGGGGGATTTGCAGTGGGTTTTTTTCTGTGGTGTTAATCTTGCAACTTTCTGCAACACTACTCAGTGGTGAAACATAAAGACTATCTCATCCTTAGGGCCCTTTTAAAAAGAAACTTGAAATCAACCAGTTAGCAAGGATTAGGACCAGCTTTGATATCCCTTTGATTTTTTTCTGTATTTCTTTTGTCTTTCTAAATCTTTGTTTAAACAGTGAGTGCTGAAGACATCGGGGGGAATGGCTTGGAGAGGAGTTACCAACGGTATGAGGGAACTAAATTAACACACACAGCTGAAGTGGTGAGAGTCCCTCTTTTAAAGTCACCATAACTCCATCTGTCTGTCACTAGTGAAGGCAATCTATTAATTTCCAAGTAACATTACTTGGATGTAATAAGAAGTAAATGATATACTACAACTATAGTGGCTTCAGACCTGGGATAACTTCTGTCTTGATTAATCACTTTTACCTACTTTACAGAGGGAATATAGAGATGTTCTAATGATGCATTTGATTGTTGAAGTGTATATAAAAAAAAGTCAGTTTTCTTTGAAGACTTCATTTAAAATTAATTTGATTCTAAGGCGGAGGTACCACATTTTGGCGGCTTTTAGGTTTGTTCGCTTAGTAAGCGATGGAAGTTCCCATTGTGAGAGTTTATATTTAATAGGGATTTCCATTACATGTATGATAAATGAAGGGGCACCATCTAAATCTTGAAATCCGAGTTAATAAAGATGCCTACACAATCCTGTACAAAAGCAAAACACTGTGGATGCTGCATATCTGAACTAAAAACAAAACAAACACTGGAAATACTCAGCAGATCAGGTAGCATTTATGCAGAGAAACAGATGAAATTTCATCTCAGACCTGAAACATTAACTCTGTTTCTCACCACATGCTGCCTGATTTGCCAAGTATTTCATGCATATTTTTTGTTTTTATTACACAAATCCTGTTCTGCTACTCAACCAATTTGCTGAAATCTATAATACTGAAAGTTAATTGAAAAAGGTCATGGCAACTGTAGAACTTGTTGTTTGGATCCAAAATCTAATTTTTGTGTATTTTGAAACTTTTATTTTGATACATATTCCTAAATCCTTTGCTAGTATATAAACATATTTGACAATACAATTGGTAGGTTAAGAATTAAGTCATCAGGACTAAA
Source organism: Sphyrna mokarran (assembly GCA_024679065.1). Lineage (NCBI taxonomy): Eukaryota > Metazoa > Chordata > Chondrichthyes > Carcharhiniformes > Carcharhinidae > Sphyrna > Sphyrna mokarran. Next base: position 944,041 of record JAGIQG010000034.1, on the reverse strand, counting down.
GATTCAAGGTAACTAACTTCAGCCAATCACCTTGGAGTTAAATTCAAGCAATGACTTGTTAAATTGTCATGGCTTAATAGGTAATTGCATGTTACTGTCTTGATATTAGATTAAATCTCATATAATATGATGCGTTATGAACAGATTCAGAACTCCAGGATGGTAGTCTATTTTTCATCAGTTGGAAATGAATCTACATATTAAATGCAATTTCACCATAACCGTTGCTAGTTTAGAGTTTTGTCACTTCTCATCTTGCGATGATCTGCACCATTGAAGCGGATGATGAAGGAACTGTCGTTGGTTATATGTGCCATATTCACAAAACAAGCATTCCAAGTCTGATCTCCCTCATTTTCACCCTCCCATTAGCAATAGGGGATTGGAGCAAAACTGACCATCTGCCCTTTTGTGTCCCATGGATTTTTTTCATTTTACTGAGAAAATTTTATCAGATATATTCTAAGCACGTTGTATGATATACAAAAAGAACAAAGAAAATTACAGCACAGGAACAGGCCTTTTGGCCTTCCAAGTCTGCACTGACCCATGCTGCCTGACTGAACTAAAACACCCTACCCTTCCAGGGACTGTATCCCTTCATTCCCATTCTATGCGTGTATTTGTCAATATGCCCCTTAAAAGTCACTATTGTATCCACTTCCACTTCTGGGTACCCACCACCCTTTGTTTAAAAAAAAAAGTTCTTATACATCTCATTTAAACTTTTGCCCCTCGCACCTTAAACCTGTGCCCTCTAATCATTGACTCTTCCACACTTGGAAAAAGCTTCTGATTATCCACACTGTCCTCTGTCATCCATAATCTTGTAGAATTACTTAGGGCAGCACGGTAGCACAGTGGTTAGCGCTGCTGCTTCACGGTTCCAGGAACCTGGGCTTGATTCTCGGGTATCTGTGTGGAGTTTGCACATTCTCCCCATGTCTGTGTGGATTTCCTCCCACAGTCCAAAGATATGCAAGTTAGGTCAATTGGCTATGCTTAAAAAAAAAGCTCCTCAGTGTCCCGAGATGCTTAGGTTAGAGAGGGATTAGGAGGTAAATATGTGGGGAAGGCCTGAGTGGGATTGTGGTCAGTGCAGACTCAAGGGACCCAGTGGCCTTTTTCTGCACTGTAGGATTTCTGTGATTTAATGATTTCTATCAGGTTGCTCCTCAGTGTTCATCATTTTAGTGAGAACAAACAAAGTTTCTCCAGCCTCTGTTCATAGCTAATGCCCTCCATACCAGGCAGCATCCTTTAAAATCTTTTCTGTACCCTTTCTAAAATCTCCACATCCTTCTGGTAGTGTGGTGACCAGACTTGAACAGTATGTTCCAAGTGCGTCCTATATAAAGCTGCAACATGACTTGTCAGTTTTTAAATTCAGTGACCTAGCCAATGAAAGCAAGCATGCCACATATCTTGACTATCTTCTCCATTTGCGTTGCCACTTTGACCTATGTACCTGTACATCCAGATATCTCTGTCAATAATCTTAAGGATTCTGCCATTTACTGTATATTTGCCATCTGTTAGACCTTCCAAAATGCATTATCTCACATTTGTCCATGTTAAACTCCATCTGTCATCTCTCTGCCCAAGTCTCCAACCGGTCTATATCCTGTATCTTCTGACGGTCCTCATCGCTATCTGTAATTCCACCAACCTTTGTATTGTACACATAATCAAACCAGAATCATTTTTCTCCAAATCATTTATACATAAAGCAAATGTCCCAGCACTGATCCCTGAGGAGCACTGCTTGTCACAGCACTCCATTCAGATACACAAATCTACAAGAGTTCTACAGTTTAGTGGTTCTAATTGAGTGGACTTATGTGATAAATTATGAATTAATGCAGTAAATTTTTTTACGTTACTTAGGATTCATTTGTTGAATCCAGGATAAGGAAAGTGTATTGAAGGACAAAGGAGGTATTAAATGCCAATAAATTGACATGAGGAGCACTGATTCAGTAATTGGTGATTTAAATTAGTATTAATAAGTATTCCAGATTTTTGTTAACTAGAATTGTGTTTGCCTTGAAGAATAACAGAATTATAATTATGAGTACTCTTTCAAAAAAAAAGACCCACAAAATAAGATTTGTTTGAAAAGGAAATCAGTTAAAAGGCTAAGTAATGTTGCAATAGAGTATCAAATAGCATTTCAAAAGTTGACTTTTGACTCTGCAATTTTTGACATCTATTTAAATTTTTAAAGTATATCATTAACTACTAGTAGAGATTAGGTGAACTCAGACTTGGTAATCGGGCTAGGGCACGGATGTAATTCAATTTCCATTTCAAAATTATATATTCTGTCCTTTGTTTTTATATGATGCTCTGATTTTATATTTTTCTTATTTATGAGCATGACTTAGGGCAGTTAGTGAAGCAGAAGTACAATTTTTTGGAACATGAAAGATTCTCTCCCATACTAAAGAACTGGGAGATACAAAACTGAGGTGCTGCAGCTTCGGGAGGAAACAAGTTGGCTTAAGCCAATTCAATAAAAAGTCAGTATTCTGAGTGTTCTGAGATGTCTTTATCCTGCCTTCTTGCAGTTCTTCTGGCTTGCATTTCCCCAGTACTGCCAAATCATGAGAAGCGTCCAGGCAGTTCATACTGCAAGAGCTTAGGCTTAGTGTCTTGATCTCTCCTCATGGATTCAAGAGTGATTCATGTTCCTGTTTCACAACCTTGGACTGGGTTCTGTAAATTTGAGTTTAGTGCAATTTATTTTGGAATGTGTTACGTGGAGTCTGATTTTTGGTCACTTGGAAGTTGATGATAAAAGTCATTAAACATTGTTTTGAGGCAGCTTAGAACCTACCCCCCAACCAAGTTGATTTTAGGCTCACCAGAACGGTAGACGAAGATGATCTGGCTAATAATACAAAGAACAAAACAGCATGGGAAACAGGCCCTTCGGCCCAACGAGCCCGCGCCGCCACCCTGATGCTCCCACCTCTACCCGCAATCGCTGTCCATGTTTATAGATCTATGGATTAAAAACCAAATTTGAGACAATTTAGGGAGAATTTGTTTTGCCAATTAGCCTAAGAGCATATCTTTGGGATGTGGGAGGAAACCGGAGTACCCGGAGAAAACCCACGCAAGCATGGGGAGAATGTGCAAACTCCCCCACACAGGCCCAAATCCATGTATCTGCACAGCACAGCAATAGTCACTGAGCTGTTGTGTTGCCCATCAAATGGTTCAGGTCAAGCGTACACTAATGGCGTATTTTTTCTGGGATACTCTCAAAAAAAATCCAAGAGCAGCCGTCTCACGACCCGTCGCATGTATGCCCCTCTTTAGACAATAAGGTGGACCAAAGCACCTGTAGGATAAAAACAAGTACATCAATATCATCTATTTACACACTTCCCAGGGACTCCCAAGGCTCATGATCCCTATTTTAAATCCGTTTTCTACATCCCTCCGCTCCCATTCTGTTCATGTGCCCATCTAAGTATTTTTTAAATAACTCCAGAGTACCTGCCTCCACCACTTGGCAGCGCATTCCATACCCCCACCACCCTCTGTGTGAACAAACTCCCTCTAGCATCCAAATGTATACCTTTACTTCCAAAAAGTGTTGATAAAGTACTGAATAGAAGGGAAAAATATTGGGGTTGAAATCAGATGTTATGGGATTACGGGACAGTAATTAATTTGGATGGATAACTATAGGAAATCACAAACTAAAGATTGTTAATTAAATTTGACCTGATTGATGCTTTGAATTTTATAATCATAGGGTCCACAGTATCGAAGAAGGCCATTTGACCCATCTGCACTGATCACAAGCCTATCCAGGCCCTATCCCCATAACCCCATGCATTTATCCTAGCTATTCCCTCTGGCACTAAGGAGCAATTTAGCATAGCCAACCCACCTAACCTGCACATCTTTGGATTGTGGAAGGAAACCAGAGCACCTGGAGGAATCTCATGCAGATATGGGGAGAATGTCTGTGTGGAGTTTGCACAATGACCCAAGCCAGGATTTGAACCCTGGTTCTGTGAGGCAGTAGAGCTAACCACTCTGCCATTGCACTGCCTGAGTGGGAGCAACAGCATTATCCACTAATGCATCTCCTGAAGTTTGATTGATTACATTGGGGTAAGAGCTGGTGGGACAGGTCTTTTTCTATTAGGCCCAATGCTTTTTTTCATTTATGCCTTGCCCAGGGAAAAAAAGTGCATGTTGGCTTTGTTGATTTGCAGCCTACTTGCTTCAACATCTGGATGGTTGGATCTCCAGAGAGCAGTTATTTTTTAAATTCTCTTTCATGTGTTCACACTATGCATGGTTCAAAGTAACTGATTAAAAAAAAGAGATCTAGGGCTAATAGTTAATAACAAATATAGTTTTATAATGTAATGTTCAGGACCATTGAATATAAACTAAGACCATGCTACTGAAGCAATGTAAGATTTATTGTGCTCCATTTTCATCCCCTCTCTTAAATGCTTTTGGTCTTTGGGAAGGAGCAAACAGGATGACTTTAATTTAAAATTATAGTACAATAATGAGAATAGGCTTCAAATTATTTGGAGAAATACAGGCCTTGTATGTATGTGATTATATAACAAATGGGGAGTTGATAGTAAGCCAGTTTACTTGAAGTGGATAAAGATGGTCATACGAATAAAATCCATATGTGAAAAGCCTGCTTCACTGTTAGTAATTATTCCTATTCACAGAGCTATCATTTTTTTGTATGTAATAAACTCCCAAGCAGTTATTTTTGTACATTCCAGAAATATGTACAGAATTACTGTAGAGCGTTAAGAGAACTTGGATAGGTTCATGAGTGAAGAGTGCCTTTCCTGTAATATGGAATAAATTGCTATTTGGAATGAATAGTTTGAAAAAATGACAAACATGTTGAATACTGTGATGTTGCGTTGTTGACAGGCTAAGGCAGACTTCATGGAACTGATTTTCTTTTCAAATGTTCATATCTCTGCATTATCCAAATTTAAAAGTGAAAATCAGAATCTGGTCAAGTGCTTGTGTCTCCCCACTTTCCTATCTGTTTTAGTGAAGTTTTGAGGGCTCTAACTTTAATCAAGACGTATCAGACTTGAATGTATGGCAATGGGTATTTTGTATTCATATTCCTCAATGAAGAGAAAATGATTGGAAAAAAATAAGGAAAGTCAGTAAAGCTGCTAGTGCCTTTCCAATATCCAGCCATTTATGTTTTTGTGTTCAATGACATATTTATCAATGTTATTCTCCATATACTGCAATGATGTGCTGTATAAAAACAGAAGCAGATATAGACCATTAGGGCCCTTGAGGCTGCTGCACCATTCAATAAGATCATGGCTGATCTGATTGACTTCAGTGTCACCATCCTGCGTACTCCTATATCCTTTCTACCACTGTGGTGAAAATATTCACTGATCCTGTCTCTATCACTTTGATGAAAAGAGTTCCATGAATTCCCAAACTTCCATCATCTGAATCATAGAGGTTTATAGCTTGGAAACAGACCCTTTGGCCCAACTTGTCTATGTTGCCCTTATTTTTTTTAAAACCCCTAAGCTAATAAATTTAGATATGCAGAAATATAAATATTTGAAAAGAAAATCAGTTTCATGAAGTCTGCCTTAGCCTTTCAAAAACTCAACATCACAGCATTCAACATGTTTGTCATTTTTTTTAAACTATTCATTCCAAATAGCAATTTATTCCATATTACAGGAAAGGCACATCGAACATAGAACACTACAGCACAAACAGGCCCTTTTGCCCACAAGTTGTGCCGAACACATCAAAACCTACCCAGCCATAGACCTATCTATAACCCCCAATCCCATTGGATCCCATATACTCATCCAGAAATGTGCACTCTTTGCCTCAAATGTGGCAAAGAGTGCCTCGAATTACTGTTTGGATGGAATTTGCACATTTCCCTGTGCTTGCGTGGGTTTTCCCCGGGGTGCTCTGGTTTCCTCCCACAGTCCAAAGATGTGTGGGTTACGTTGATTGGCCATGCTAAATTGACCCCAGTGTCAGGCGGATTAGCAGGGTAAATATATAGGGTTACAGAAATGCAGCCTCGTTGGGATTGTGGTTGGTGCAGACTCAATGGGCTGAATGGCTTCTTTCTGAACTGTAGAGATTCTGTGATTCTAGGTACGTTAACCATGCTAAGTTCTCCCTCAGTGTGCCCGGACAGGCACTGAAATGTGACAACTAGAGGATTTTCACAGTAACTTCATTGCAGTGTTAATGTAAGCCTACTTGTGACTAATAAATAAACTTTACGTTCTCACTACTCTTTGAGGTAAATATTTTTCTGAATTTCTTATTGGATTTCTTGATGACTATTTATATTGCTAGCCTCTAAATATGGCTCTGACTGACGGTTTGCAATAAAAATCATTTTCTATATTACTTGCATTATCATTTTATGAAATGTCATAGTGGTAATAAGGATAACTCTCAGCTATTTGAGAATAAATCTTACAGCATCTGTCTAGAGTTTATTCCAAATGAATTTCAGAGATTGGACAGGTTTCTAGCTATATTTTAAAATTGGACTTTTCCTTTACTATGATCTCTCTCAGGACCCCAAACCTGTTGAATACTTTACTTCTTGATGCTGCTTAAACTTCTAATTATTATTTTCTGATTTTCTTATTTATTTAAATCTTGTTGGTGTCTACATTGAGCCATAATCCATTGTCATTGATCTTTAATTTCTTGTTTATCATTTTCTAAATTAAAAAGCATTGTTACTCTGCTTTCCCATGACAAGCTCTACCTTTGAACTATGGACCACAGTCAAATTCTCATAGTGCTTTAAGATCATCCTGCATAGTATCAACAGTTCCAAAATCTACTCTTTCACTACTAACAGTTGTATTCTGACCTCCTCCCACCCATCCTCTATTTTCACTTTGGACACCATATTAGTGCCCTATTTTGTATTAAATCAGCTATCCATTCTGTTAAGATGCCATGGCATTTCTTCTATTAACTTGCTGCCGACTGACCTTATGCCCCATCTCACTGCACAGCTCCCCTCATCTCATTCACAAAGCAGATCTCAACTGACAGTTTTAAGATGAGTGAGGTACAATGATTGAATAGCGTTCAGGATATTGTTGTAGGTAATAGTGATGATGCATTAAGATTGTACGGTGATGGGGTTCTCGCCTAAAAAGGAAAAGGAAGAATATTCAAGGTTACAGGGTTAAACAGAGAAAGGGCACTAGGTACATTGCTCATTTGGAGAGGAATGCAGACATGATGGCTCAAATACTCTCTTTCCACACAGTTACAATTGAAATTCTGTCCCATCTCTATTATAATTCCTATTTTTAGCCCATTTTTACTGACCTCATTAGCCTTTCCATATCTTCTAACAAGCCCTGCATCTATTCAAAACTGTCCATTATATTCCTCCTTCAGAAAAATCCTTCCTTCTATTCGACTACTGGATTTACTCTTCCAATTCTTTTGTATCCTGGAACATGTTGCTTTGGAATAAAACACTTTTCCTGTCATTATTTATGGGGAACCCCCCCCCCCCCCAAGTCTTCCATTTTGCCCACAGTACTGAGATGGAACTTGTCAGGATCTAGATCATTGGAGAGGAATAGCTGTGTCTTGGATTTAATATCTGGCTTTGGATATAAGCTCTATTTCATTGACAATTGCGATATGCTGAATGGACAAAGTAGATTGTTAAGAAGGAATGGTACCATCTAAACTTTTTGGGAAGTCACAGACTAGCAGAAGGTATTGGCTTTGATTTCAGTAAGCATTTAAACTAATTCAGCATGGGGATAGTACATTTATATTTAAAGATAGCTTTACTGATTTTGATTATCACTTAGATTCCAAACATGTAGTAACATCAGGTAGGAAGAGGGCACGAATAAATAATTAATTAGATAGATAAGCAATATAAACAAATTGGTCAATATGACATTTTATTACATTCAGGGTGGTATATGAATACAAATTGTTTTGTTGTTGTTGTAAACAAATCAATTAAACAGATGAATATAAATAATAAAACAAGGGCTGCTTGATAATTAACAGACTAAACAGGGTAAAGAATTGTGGGAGAAAAATGGAAAGTGTTTTCACTTTGTAAGAAGCCAGAGATGTGCCAAAGACTATTGGGATCATTGAAGGCAAGGTTACAAAAGACTCCGTGCATATGATGGAAATAATATGCTTTGCATTGGTCATCACTCTTGAAGATGATTATTGGCTATCAGAATTGAATATATTAAGTTGGATGTACATATTGTTGGAGATGTATTTAAAACGTTAAGAGCAGCCTGGCCATTCAGTATTCACCTGGGAGACATCAGCAATGGGACTTGTGATATGCCTCTAGCTCATTATTTTAAAAGCTTACTGAACTCTGCGATTGTTTCTGTAGACTGAAAGAGGCTAATGTAGTTAACATCTTTAAAAATAGTGACAAGATAAACCCAGATAACCAAAAGCCCATTAGTTTGACATCAATGATAGGAGAGATGCTTAATTGAATTTTTAGCTATGCAATAAGTTTTTTGGCTAGAGGGAGGTATGTTAGAGGGCACAACATAGCCGCTTAAAAAGTCATGTCTTACGAATCTAATAGTACTTTTTGAAGAACTTATGAAGATGTTCGATAAAGGAAGCCCAATATGTATTGTCCATTTAGATATTCATAAAAGCTTTCAGTAAAATACTGCACAAGAGGCTTCTGTACAAAAGGTAAGTGTGGATGGTAATATATGCAAATCTCTTTGTCTGGAAATCTGTTCTTTGTCTGGAATTTTTTTGAGCAGTCCCAAGCAACTCCAAGCATCAAAACAGTATTTTGGGAGCAGAAACATGCAAGTGACAGTATTTGGATAAATAAAACCATTTTTATTAATGCTTTATAATGTTTCATCACTATGTCAGGTAAATATTTACATCTATAGGGTTTTGCGGTTCTCTCACTTGTGTTATGCGTTCCAAAGTTATTTTGTATTGCAGGAATGTCATGAATCCAAGCATTCTGGATTGGAGACGCTGCAGTGTATATTGAGAATTGGCAAGCAGTTTTCAATATAGGCAAAAAGTAGTTGTAGGTAGATTTGGATCTTTTGAACACCGGTCATCACTGGTGTTCTACTGGTATTGGGATTATTGCTCTGTGCTACTTATTAATGATCTGGTTGCAGATGTTGGGAGTATGAACTGAAATTTACAGGTGATACAAAGTATTAGGAATGTAGATGATGCTTGGCTGCTTCAAGTAGATTTTAGTGTTGGGAGATTAGATTTTGTAGCATAAAAAATCAATTTATTCAATGTGCACAGACAATGTTTAATTCTACCCTTCTATCTCCTTTGCTCCCATCTGCCTATGCAGTAGGCATAAGAGATGTGTAGTTTTGAAGAACAGAGTTCTCCTAATATAATGATCAACATTCCTTCCTCAATCACCAGCAAGAAAATCAGATTAGTCTATTCTTGTTATCCTCGGACCTGGTGTTGTACACATTTACTGCTGTATTTGCCACTCTGATTACAGTAACTGCACTATAGAGTTTTTGGATGTTTTAAGATGCTTGATAATTTTTGTTGTAATTCATAGGATGTGGTATCACTGGCTAGGCAACATTTATAGAACATAGAACATTACAGTGCAGAACAGGCCCTTCGGCCTTCGATGTTGCGCCGACCAATTAGGAAAAAGCAATGACCCTCCAAACTAAACCACTCCCTTTTCGTCCATAAACTTATCTACTAACCTCTTAAACGCCACCAAACTTGGCGCATCTACAACTGCTGCAGGCAGGGCATTCCATACCCAAACCACCCTCTGGGTAAAGAACCTATCTCTGATATCCGTCCTATAACTACCACCCCTTAATTTAAAGCTATGTCCCCTCGTGCTAGCTTTCTCCATCCTAGGAAAAAGGCTATCACTGTCCACCTATCTAAACCTCTAATCATCTTATATGTTTCAATAAGGTCTCCTCTTAGCCGCCTTCTTTCTAACGAAAACAACCTCAAATCCCTCAGCCTCTCCTCATGAGACCTGCCCTCCATACCAGGCAACATCCTGGTAAACCTCCTCTGTACCCTCTCCAATGCCTCCACATCTTTCTTATAATGTGGGGACCAGAACTGCACACAATACTCCAAGTGCGGCCGCACTAGAGTTGTGTACAGTTGCAACATGATGTTGCGGCTCCGAAATTCAATCCCCCTACCAATAAAAGCTAAGACTCCGTATGCCTTCTTAACAACCTTATCGACTTGATTGCCAAATTTCAGGGATCTATGCACACATACACCAAGATCCCTCTGTTCATCAACACTATTAAGAGTCCTACCATTAGCCCTATACTCTACTCATTTGTTATTCCTGCCAAAGTGAATTACCTCACACTTTTCCACATTAAACTCCATTTGCCACCTCTCGGCCCAGCTCTGCAACTTGTCCAAGTCTCTCTGCAAACTATAACACCCCTCTTCACTATTTACCACCCCTCCGACTTTGGTGTCATCCGCAAATTTACTAATCCATCCTTCAATACCCTCATCCAGATCATTTATGAAAATTGCAAATAGCAGGGGCCCCAAAACAGACCCCTGAGGTACACCACTTCTAACCGAACTCCACGATGAATATCTTCCATCAACCACCACCCTCTGTCTTCTATCTGCTAGCCAATTCCTAATCCAATTAGCTAAATCACCCTCTATCCCATACATCTGCATTTTTGCAGAAGCCTTCCATGGGACACCTTATCGAACGCCTTACTAAAGTCCATATATACCACATCAACTGCCTTACCCCCATCCACCTCTTTGGTCACTTTTTCAAAAAACTCAATGAGGTTAGTAAGGCACGACCTACCTTCACAAAACCATGCTGACTATCCCCAATCAATTCATTTCTCTCTAAATAACTATAAATCCTATCCCTAATAATTCTCTCCAATACTTTGCCCACAATAGAAGTAAGACTCACCGGCCTATAATTCCCCGGAAAGTCTCTCTTCCCCTTCTTGAACAATGGGACCACATTCGCTTTCCTCCAGTCTTCCGGCACTATACCCGTAACCAACGATGACCTGATGATCAGAGCCAGAGTCTCTGCAATCACCTCTCTTGCTTCCCAGAGAATCCTAGGGTAAATCCCGTCCGGCCCAGGGGACTTATCTAACTTCAAACCCTCAAGAATATCTAGCACATCCTCCTTATCTACTTCATACTTTCCAGTTTGCAACCTTGTATCCCAGTGTTCTCCACAACTACATTTACATCTCCCTGCGTGAATACCGAAGAGAAATATTTGTTCATTCATATATTATTGTACTTTGCCTTTGAGAAGGTGATGAGCTGTCGCCTTGAACAAGTGAGTCCATGTGATGTAGTAAACCCACAGTCCTGTTAGGAAGGGAATTCCAGAATTTTGACCTTGTTACAGCGAAAGAACGGTGATATTTTTTCCAAATCAGAGTGCCGAGTGACTTGGAGGGGAGCTTCCAAATGGTGGTGTTCCCATGCATCTGCTGTTTTTGTCCTTTTAGTTGGTAATGGCATGGGCTTGGGAGATGCTGTACAAGGAATCTTGGTGAGTTGCTGCAGTACATCTTGTAGATGGTATACACTCCTGCTGTTGTGCGTCAGTGGTGGAAGGAGTGAATAATTGTGATGGTGTGCCAATCAAGTAGGCAGCTTTTTCCTGGATAGTGTCAAGTAAGCTGAGTATTGTTGGAAGTGCAGTCATTCAGGAAACTGGAGAATATTTCATCACACTCCTGACTTGTCTTATAGATGGTGGACTTCGGAGATAGTTGTGATATGGAGATGCAGGTGTTGGACTGGGGTAACCACAATTAGAAGTATCACAATACCAGGTTAAAGTCCAATAGCTTCATTTGGTAGCACAAGCCATTAGCTTTCAGAGCGTTGCTCCTTCATCAGGTGAGTGGGATCTCAGTTCACAAGTTTCAAGTAATCAAGACTTGATTATCCGTAAAGACTTGCATTCCAACCATTATTTTGTAAATTGAGTTTGTGTCATTAATATGCCCTGTTTGTGAACTGAAATCCCACTCACCTGATGAAGGAGCAGCACTCCGAAAGTTAGTGGCTTATGGTACCAAATAAACCTGTTGGACTTTAAGAAGTCTCAACAACAGGTTACTGAACTTCAGAGGGTCAGGAGATGAGTTACTCACCAAAGCATTCCTAGCTTCTGATCTGTTTTTTGTTTTGCTCTTTGGTTATTGTTTCAGCTAAATCTTCATAAAATGCCATCCTCTTTGTCCCTGTGATACTAGCCTTTACTTTCTTAATTTCTCTGATTGCAATTTAGCCTAAGCCCACACGTGCAGAGCATGTATTACTGGACCCCAAGTTCAGCTTCCACATGGAGTATTAGCATCCATCATGTCAAATTGCCTTCCTTGTGCAAAAATAATTTGCAACTTTAGTAACTTGAGACCTGATTTCTCTAGTGATTCCATTGCCAGTTTCTTCCCAACAAAACAATAACTTGTCCAAGTTTTTCAGTTTGTGCCTTGTCACCATTGCCACCTGACTTCAGTGTTCTCGTCCTCTTCAAATCTTTCCATGACCATGCCAAACTCTGTAAACATCAGCTGTGTGTTCTTTCCTGCAACACTCTTGTTCTTTGCCCAGCCTTCCTTCAACCATCTATTATAACACTCTATTCTGCCATCTATTTTTGCTGTCCTTTGGTGTTGAAAGCATCTTTAAACACTCTTCTTGGCCCTAACTTCCTTGTGTCCCCGAGCCACCACTGATGCTTTTATCCCTTTTTCTGTTTGGTTTAGAATGCCAAGGAATGGTAGATTATGTTGGAAGATGTGTGAAATTTTGGTTCATGTAGAAGGAAAATTGGTATGTAGATCACTCTAGATCCCATACCATTATACACCTGATAGATAAGTCACAGACCTATACTAATTGGTGCTTGTGTATAGGTCACTGTCATTATGATTTTAATTTTAGTCTATCAGTGAAGGCCTTCTGGCAAACTGGAACTTAATTTTCTGCCATGTATTTGTTAATCGGCTTAACTAAGTGAGAACCTAAATCAACCCCCAAGAAGTTAATATTTTGCTTTAGACAACTGTTTTTACGTTGGTTTTTGAATTACAAATTATACTTTAGCTAAATTAGCTGACCCATCTCTTTCTTTGAATGCAGACCCTAATTTTGCAATGTGTTTTGGCATAAGACACTGCACACAAAATATTAGAGCTTTTTGTATCCACATAGTGTGTTATGCCATGGTTGCAATAAATGGCTAGCAGTTTAACCTCAAATGTTTATCCCATAGCTCAGTTGGTAGTACACTTACCGTTGAATCAGAATTCTGAGATTAAATCTGAAAAGCAAGCTTAAATATATGATCTTGGCTGATAATTCAGTGCAGCACTGTAAATGCTGCATTGTGTTTTGAATGAAATTGGGGCCCTCAAAGAACCTAAAGAAGATTAAACAAAAAGGGAGTTCTCTGGATATCATTAGCAAGCAATGCTCCCTGAAGTAACTTCCACAAACAGATGATTTGTTTCTTTGATTTTTGGGCCACTGTTGTGTGAAGATTAACTGAAATATTTTCCTATACAAAACCAGTGTCTGCACTTCACAAGTCACCAGTTTTTTGTAAAGCACTTTGCAAAATTCCAAAGCACTCTATAAATCTAGTTTGTTTCATTATTTTATGTAAAGTAAATTTGAAGCTGTTAACTGAACCATGTTCAGCCCTCATGCTTTGCTAGACAGAGATTGCATTCCAGTCATTGTTGCTATTATACAGAAGGAGAACATTTGGTTCACTCAGTCCATGCTGGCTCACTAGAGAAATGCAGAGTCCCGTTGGTCTGTTCTGTTTCCAATGCCCAGCAAGATTATTTCTCTCAAGTGTCAGTCCAATTCCCTTTTGCGATCGTTGGTCATCCGCACCTTTATACATGACCACAGCTATTGAATTATATAGCTGCCTATCAAATCTGTATTAATTCTGAAATAGGTTGCATGCCATTCCGTAACAACTACTTGTAGTTAGATAACACCTTTTAATGTAATTAAATTTCCCAGGGACTTCATAGAAGCATTATAAAATGAAGAATGATTGATTGAGTCACGCAAGAAGATATTAAGTCAGATGACCAAAAGCTTGTTCAAAGATGAGCTTTAAGGAGTGTTTTGAAGGAGAAAGGCAAATAGAGAGGTTTCAGGAATGTCTTTCAAAGCTTGTGGCTTACAAGCTGCCAGTGGTGGCTAATTAAAATTGGGGGTGCACAACTAGCTAGAATTTAAGAAGCACGTATCTGAAGGTTGTGAGGAGAGCAGCTTCTATTTAAATCTTTGCAGCTTGAAGCAACATTAAACTAAGATACAAGTATTCTTAATTTTCCCAGTCTTACTTTCCAATTAAATTGTGTCACCTGTGAATGGGCTTACCAAAACTTTCAATGTAGATTTGCAGTATGCATTTTAAAGCAAAGCCCTATCTGCTTTCTCGAGTGGCTGTAAAAGATTCCAGGACAGTATTTCATAGAAAGTTTGAATCACAATAGATGGTTAAATTTGAATTCTAAAATAAACCTGAAGTTGTGAAAGGTGTCTTTTCTTTTATACTGCCCACTCCAGTTGGTGAAACCCCTTTATTGGATCCTGGGGCTTGGATTATCAGGTGCATTGATTTGTTGTTTGTTAAACAGACATGATATCATTTCCATTTGGAAAGGTATTTGTGATCTGATTTCTCCTCTGGAGGACACAGTGCTATTCCCACAAACGTGTAATTGGACATAAAAATCTGTATTGGAAATAGTGAGATAATTGAGTTCACAGAAAGATAAATAAATCTTCCTCAGCCTGAAAAATGTTAAATGATTGTATAATCTAGAATTTTCTCATGGAAAAAAACCTGGGTCCTGTTTGCTACGATTGTAGCCCCAAAGAAAACAGCAAGTTCGGAATTTTTCCTAGATGTATAAAACTTTGATTCATGCTTTTTTTGGCGGGGAGTTGGTATCATTACAGCTTGGACAACTTATCAGGAGGAGAAAACATCTGGCAATATTGACCTGAAAGGCATATATTGTATCAAGATTACATGAAATTATTTAAATTGACCGTATCAACTCGTATACTAATTTGTCATATTTGACTTTGCCAAGGTCAAAGCATTTGTCCTTTGCTGCAGCCTAAGTCTGGCAGCAAGGCACTATGATTAAAGCCCTTATAGCATTTTTCACAGATAAACGATGGATCAAAGCAAGTTCAGGATTGCATTTTACATGACCTGATGCAAAACAGTCCTTAACCTAGACTTGATGATAAGCAAATTATCTTAGCAGCAATCCTTGCGCCTATCAGATCCAGGCTTGATTGATAGGATGAACATCACCTCTTGCTGTTGGGGCACTTATGAAATGCCTTATGACAATTAAACCTGTGATCACAGCCTCACAGCACCAAATACACACAAATTGGAATTCTATCATTCAAAAATCATCGAGAAGTGGAAAATTAAACTCTTTTGCTGTACTGATGTCGTCTTAGATGAAAAGTTAAGGCGCACTTTTTGTGTAGAGAAAAATGGACTTTTCTTTGCAATTGTTAAGTGCAATCCAAAATAATGTTCAGTAGCTTATAATTTTAGATCAAACAAGTAAGCTCTCTGTATTGTTGATACTGGATTGCTAAAGAGCAAGATCCTAGTAATGCTGCTTTTATGAATGGACCCTACAATTGATGTTAGAAGTCATTTTCATTGGGTAAGATAAAAAAGATATACAATTTTTGGGGAAAATACTTGTATGATAGCCTCTGAGCCACCAAGAAGTAAAGATTATCTTGTCAAGAATTTGTAACAAAAGAGAACTCTTGAGTTGTTTGCAAATGAATGTAATGCCCTAGTGACTTGACTGCTGCTCAGTAAATAAGGCTCCTATCTTCAGGATGAATCGACCAGGCCCCTCTTTTGTGCTTTTGTACTTTTTCCTTTTTACTGAACAATGGTTCCTGAAGGAGCATATTGGCATGAAATCATTCTGGGCAAACAGTATTGTATGATGAACATTTTTCCTGCTGAGTTGCATGTGGTCATGCAACAAACTAGAATGTACCAAGTAGGCATTGTTTCAGGTTTAAAAAAATGTAGTACTAGGAACCATGCAGAAATATTTATAGGCATGGTGCACAATAAATTTTTAAAGGGAGATTGGTGACATGATGTCTTGAGGTTTTTACTGACTGCGTGGCACTGATGGGTGACAAAATACTATGTTTTGATGCAACATGTTATAGGAAGGCAGAATGTGAGCAGATTTCCTGAACAACAGATTAAATTCCTTAGGTTCATGGCTTATAAAATCATTTTTAATTGAGTGTAGAAGATGCTGAATAACTCTGAACTAACTTGAGGAATAGTTATAGTTGGAAGGGTCACATTTGGTAATTTTTGCCTAAAGCATCCACTAATCGACCGATTTCAAGTTTCAAGTCAGTCTGACCGAATGGGTGTTCATTTCATCAGTGGTGGACATTTCACCTTAAAGAGAACTTCCATATTAAAAAGCTTTAAAGAAATTAAACATGTTAGACTGATTCGACCAAACATGCTTGGTGCCTCAGAAGCTTTTTTCCCCCTCTAGGAGGAAAAATAATACTATGTTGAGTGACTAAACTCTGATGTATTCCACCTACACGTCCAAGACAAATAATTTTACCACCTATTTGTGTCATCCACCTGCAGAAGCCAGTGTTAATCAGTCAGTTGGCCTTTTAACAAGGTATGCCAGCCTGAGCAATTTAAAATGGCAAATTCTGGTATTTAGATTTTTAGTTATATATAATGGAAGTGAATATAAGCATAAACTTTACAAAGTATTCAAACCCTGTATCTGTTTAGGTTACCTTCCTGAGAAGCATTAAACTAAAGTCTCCATACAATAAGGAGTTTTTCTTTAAACCAGTGTTGTCCAATAAAAATTGCAGATGAGCTACAAGTATGGCAATGATATCCCTGTTTTATTAGGAAAACACTTTAACTCTCGAATATATAACAACTACCTGTATCACCAAAGAAGTAAAACACATTATCATCAAAAACCCACTATGCTTTTGACTTATCATTTTACCAATAAATACTTAAAAATTTTAAATTTATATGCATACACTGCAAATGAGTATTGAGATCAAACCCAAGGAACCTTGTTTGTTCATTTTTCAATACCTCGTTTGTTCATTTTTAAACTTACAAATCAGAAATCCACAATTAGTTCCATGTCCCTAAGGTATAACTGACAAAACCTTAAACTGACGTATTTTGAACACTTGGTATCTGAAATTAGTTTCTCATATTGGTTAATTTCTCATTGCACAAAGGAAATTGAGACTAATTGTAGTCTTCAGATGCAGTAGAGTTTGTGGCATACACAACTGATTTTGTTCCCATTTTACCTTTGTATATTCTATCTTTTTTTTTTGTTTCTGCTTTTTTTTGTTCACAGAATGGGAATATTGCTGACAAGGCCAGTATTTATTGCCCATCGTCAATGATGGAAGGGTTTAATACAGCATAGTGAGTTTACAAAGACTGTTTCTATATAAATGTGGGCAAAGGAATTAATGGGAAAAGTTAATAGGAATTCTATGCAATGTAAAATTTTAATGTGAATTTAACTAAAGTTACTAACCAGCTTGTTAATAGTTTTCAAATAGACTGCACAGCAATTTGTATAACAGCTAAAAGTACACAAATACCATAATTACTTGTAATGTGATAGTTGGGCTCCTCCTTGTTGTGCATCTCCTTTTGGTAAGAGTCAGTTTAGCTTTGTTGCTGATGCAACTGTAGATTTTTTTTTAATTTATAGAATTGATTAAAAATAGATTATGAATATGGAATCCAGGGAAAGAGTCAACTCTGAAAAGTAAATTCATTCATTTAGTGGAATCTTAAAAGGATTAGGAGCTGCTGTTGAAAATGAATGTTTCAGGAGGTTGTTCTGAGTTGTCAGTTGTAGCATGTTGCTTCATCTTGTCAGATAATACTTGGACACCAGAATTGGTTCAATAAAAAGGAGTTTAGGCACACAATAAACTTCTACACTAACATCCTAAATTGAAAAGTATTTTAAGCTGAAAATACTTAATTTTCACTTAATTTGTTGTGGATTGACTCAATATAAGGAAGTATTTGTAAGGAACTTCTTGTAAAAGCTACATAACCCCACAATTTTTTAAAACATTTTCTGCACAACCTGTACAAAGTTATGCATTGGTACAATCAATGTTTTAAATAAAACATGCAAGTGGTTGCACTAATGAAAATTCTGAGCTATCAGTTGAAAGCCACACTCAGAAGGGATATGCATTTAGTAGTGTGGGATTGCAGAAGTATCTCTTCCTTTTCTGACTCTAAATTGGTAATAAATTTGGAATTTTATTCTTTTGCTTTTCTTTGGGTGGCAAGGAATCAGAATTTACTTAGAGTACTTGATAGTTGAAATAAATGGGTTGGGGGGGGATGAATTGTCTGTAAGGCTCTGTAAACCGTCAATTTTGGCTAGTCAAAATTTGATTATCTAAACTGGAAGGAATGGACAGACTCCTTTGTGTTTAAAGCATTTGGGTTGCATATAATTACAAAGATATTTTTTCCTCCCTTCCAGGACGTGTAATATTGCAGTTAGATGCATTGTTGAATTTGCTGGGCGTTACTCTTTTTTTCCTATACAAACTGAACAATTTGGCCCCTTGTTTTATTCATAAAGGTTCAGTGTATCTTTGCCTGCCTACTTCAATCTGCAAGGGAGTTACAGAAACACCCCGCGTTCATCGAGCCGTGAGTCATGACTAATTTTTCCAGCTGTGTTAATAAATGTGGACAAAGGAAACAGTCAATTTTAATAGCTGCAATATACAAAGATACGGTGTACACAACAGTGGAAAATGAGTAAACTGCAATGCAGTAACAACTCTGGCCAGACCAATTTGATATGTAGGTTTACTTCAGTTTAGGGGGAATCGATTGAAAGGATATTACTGCTAACTTGCAAGCAGCAAATTGAGACCACTAGATTTAAACTGGGACCAATATTTATGAGACACATGCTGTGATTTAATTGCATTGTTCGCTCATATTAAGAAATAAATTCTGGAGCATTTGGTCAAGATTTACACATGTTTTATTGCTATGGATTTAAATGAAAACTTGCCATTTTAAAAACCTTGGATCGTCAGAATTGGTTTTTCACTCATTGAAACTGTTTTTTTTCAGATGATGAAGGTACCAAATAAGAATTGGCTTGGCTGTGCAATGCAGCTAAATGCCAGAAGCCTACAAAGTTGTTTACTGTGAGAGTGACAGTCATGTTGATTTAGGATTGCACTTCAAAAGTAGTGATCATTATGCTTGATGCGAGTAGCATCATAGCGATGGGTCATTGTGGCAAAAGGCTGAATATACACAAAGACAAGCCAACAGTGTTATCCAGGCTGTTGTAATGAAGGCACAATCTTAAATCCTGATGGTAAACATCTGAGAAATCCTGCCATATCGTATCTGAAAGAATGAAGTATTCATACATCATCATATGCACATAAGAAGACTAGCCACTAAATGATGACTTTATACCATATTGTAGGAACAAGAAGACCATTCTTCTCTCCCTCACTCTTGAGTGCAGCTGTGTAGGATAGGAAACATTTTATAGTCTGGTCAGCTGTACTCACCAATGCTTCCTGCTGGCATGCTTTTCTATAGAGAGAAAGGGGAGACTATCTTTTGTGTTAATGGTTCAATCCTATTTTAGTCTTAAGCATCCAAACGTGGTTTTACTTATCCCTGAAGCATGTGCTAAGGGGCAGTGATCTGATTTATTTCTGCAAAACAACAATTTGTAGATTGCTAGTGGACCAGGCTTCACAGATTCATTAAACCATAAATGAGAACTTGATCCCTGTTCCAATACTAAATCTCGGCATACCCATTTCTGTCATAAAACTGTACTGACGTTCTTGCACATTCTCCTGCTCCATGAGGGAATTTTCAACATGCTGTACTTTCTCTTTAGTTCTGGTTTTAGTTTTTGCCCCACTTAGCCTACTTGGATCTGGCATTCTAATCCTGGAATTGACATTTTGATTTAGTTTCGTTTTACATTATGAATGTAAACCAATTTTAGAAAACTTCATTATAAGTGAATCCATTTGTTAATGAAGAGAATGAAAATACAGCATGGTATTAGCCTGCGTTTTCTTAGCACAGCCCTGGAATGCTCCTGGCTTAGATAAAACTGAAAATGATAACATCACCCCAGACAAGCAATTTTCCCACTAAGAAGCTGAAAACATTCAGTTATTTTGTGCCTCTTTCTCTCTAGCTAGAGGAGCAGAAACTGACCCTTTCTAAGACACTAGAATCAGAAATGTGAACCTCTGCTATCTCTGGCTGGAGAACAAGCTGGGGAGAGGAACAATTTGCTGTCTTTTTAAAGACCCACAACTTACATTTGAGAGCAATCTGTACATTTTGAAAATAGTATCTCAATTCCATGTATATAATATATTGCTCATCCAATGTATCTAGATGAATACTCAAATATTTTTGAATTATGAGCAATTGAATCTACATTAGGATATTATTATGATGATTTATGGGAGGGAATCATTGATGCCTGACATTTCTCCAGAATTTTTAAAAAAGCTCCTACCCATTTCTCTTATAACCAGAATCAGTAACAATGCTTTTTTTTTAATCAACTTTTTGCAATAGCCCCAGCTTTAAATCAAGTGGCCTTAATTGCTACAGTGTAAGAAATTAGCAGTAGATTAATTTCTACAGTTGAGGTCTGATTATTGTAGTCCATAAGATCATTTATTAAGCATTAATAAACTGTCTTTCAGTCGTATCGTAAGTTCCATAGGCATTAAACAGTCAAATTTAAAAGGGAGAATATGTAGATATGTTATATACAATAGCTTGGTACACAGTCATCAAACAAGGCTTGACATTATGCTGATTGATAATTTGCTGCGCTGCAAGGTTATTGGGTACATTTGTTGGTTGACTACAACTATAAAGTTATTTTTCCTTTTTCTTCCATAAACTCCACACAAAGACTGCTCTTTGTGTGTGTTTTTGAGATGCTTCTGTTACAGATTATGGGCATTTTTACTTAATAAATCTGGAATTAAAAGCTAGTTCCAGTTATGATGATTATGAAGCAATCATCAGTCATTATAAAAACAATCTAGATTGCTAATGTCCATTATGGAAGAAATTATCCTGTTCTTACCTGGTCTGGCTCACATGTGATTTCTGACCAATAACAATGTGATTGACTCTTAACTGATTTCTGAAATAGTCTCAAAGCCACTCAGTTGTACCAGACCACGACAGGAAAGTCAAAGAGGAATAAAACCAAATGGACTATACAGTATCTGCTGAGGCAACAAAAATGACAATGGTACACCTAGCCCTGCCAACTCTGCAAAGTCCTCCTTACTAACATCTGGGGGCTTGTACCACAACTGGGAGAGCTGTTACACAGTGGTCATGTTCTCCAAATTGTAGCTCAAAGGCAATATCCCAGGGGCCACCATCCCTGAGTATGTCCAGTTCTACCAGCAGCATATTGCTTTACATTCGGGAAGGAGTTACCCTATGAGTCCTCAGCATTGACTCCAGACCACATGAAGTCTTATGGCGTCAGATCAAACACGGGAAGGAAAATTCCTGCTGATTGCCACTTACCTACCATTCACCTGTCCATCACTTTCCCTGTTGACAAATGCAAGCTCCTCCATGTTGAACACTAATTGGAAGAAGCTTTGAGGTGGTAAGGCCATAGAATGTACTCTGGATAGGAGTTTCAATGTTCTTCACTGCGATTAGGTTAGTCGTACCAGTGTCCTGAAGGACATAATTGCTAGACTAGGCCTGTTGTAGGTGACGAGAGAACCAACAAGAGGAAAAAGCCTATTTGACTTCAACCAGACTGATTTACCTGTTGCAGATGTATCTGTCCATGATGGTTTTGGTAGGATTGACCATCACACAAGTCACTGTGGAGACAAAATCCCACCTTCAGTTTAATAATACTGTCCGTTGTGTTGTGTGGCACTAGCAGAATGCTAAATGGGTTAAATTTGGATCAGATCTAGCAACTCGAAAACTGGGCACTTTGGACATAGCAGAATTGTATTCACCCAGTTTCTCTAACTTCACACTCACTCTATTATAAAATCAGGTATTTACTTTGATTCATTGAAGAGTGCAGAAGGGTATACATACAAACTAGGAGTAGGCCATGTGGCCTTTTGAACCTGCTGCATCATACATTATGAATATGGCTGATCATCAAATTCAATATCCTGATCCCACTTTTCTTCCCATATTTCTTGATCTCTTTAGCCTCAAGAGCTACATCTAATTCCTTCCTGAAATCATGCTGGTTTGGCCTCTTTGGGTGAGGAAAAGGTTATAAAAGGTTTACCCTTACCCTCAAATTATGACTCCTGATTCAGGACTCCCCACTATCAGGAGCAGTCCTTCTGGATCTACCCTATTTAATCCTATTAGAATTTTATAAGTTACTACAAGATCCCTTCTCGCTCTTCTAAACTATAATCCTAATTGATTTATTATCTCCTCATAACAGTCCTACCACCCCAGGATTCAACCTGGAAAACTTCTGCTATACTCTCTCTAGCATGGATACCAAAACTGCATGAAATACTCCAGGTCTGGCTTCATCAATGTTCTATACAATTACAGTAAAAATCCCTAACCTCAAATTCAAATCTTCTCATTGTGAAGGCCAACATACCATTTGCTTTCTTTCTTGCCTGCTGTATCTGTTAGCTTATTTTCAGCAACTCATGCACAGTAACACCAAGGTCTTGCTGAGTATCCACCTCTCTCAATTTACACCCTTTCAAATAATAATCTGTCTTCCTACTTTTACTACCAAAGTGGATAACCTCATATTTTTGCACATTATACTGCACATATCCACACACTCAGCCTGTCCAATCACACTGAAGCATTTCTGCAGCTTCCTCACAGCTCAAACTCCCACCCAATTTTGTATCGTCTGCATATTTGGAGGTAATACATTTAGTTCCCTCATCCAAATCATTAATATGTGATATGAACAGTTGGGTCCTAGCACAGATCCCAGTTGTACCCCACTAGTCACTACTGCCATTCGGAAAAAGCCCCGTTTATTCCAACTCTACTTTCTGTCTGCTAACCAGTTTTCTAGCCATCTCAAGACATTACCTGCAATCGCGTGCACTTTAATGTTACATAGTTATTTGCTATGTGAGATTTTGTCAAAAGCCTTCTGAAAGTCTAAATAAATCACATCTACCAGTAGTCCCTGGTCAACTCTTCTAGTTACACCCTCAAAGAATTCCTGTAGATTTGTCAAGCATGATCTTCCTTTCGTAAATCCTTACCGACTTTGTCTGATTATGCTATGCTTTCCCAATGTTATGCCATGAAATCAGTACAAGTCGTACCTAAAAATGGGCTTTCAACCTGGAGAAGCCATAACACAGGACTAGTTGCAAGACAGATAATGGAAGCAGCATGCAATAGACAGAGCTAAGCTATCCCCATGCCCAGTGGCTCAGATCTAAACTCTGCAGTCCTGCATCATCCAGTTGTGAATGATGACAGGTAATTTCCTAACCAGAGGAAGAGGCTCCACAAATGTGTCTATCCTCAATGGTGGGGAGCCCAGCACATCAGTATAAAGGACAAGGTTGCAACATTTGCAGCTATCTTTAACCAGAATTGTCGAGTAAGTGATTTTGCCTACTAAGGATCCAGCATCACAGGTGCCAGTCTCTTGCCAATTTAATTTACTCAAGTATGATATCTATGAATGGCTGAAAACATGCTATGATCCCTGGCCACATTCCAGCAATAGTACTGAAGACTTGTGCTCTAGAACAAGCTGCGCCCTTAACTTAGCTATTCCAAGGCAGCTACAACACTGGCATCTACCTGACAATGTGGAAAATTGCCCAGTATGGCTTGTCCTCAAAAAGCAGGACAAATCCAACCTGATCAATTACACTGTCATCAGTTTAGTCTTGATTATGAGTAAAGTGATGGGACATATCATCGACAGTGATATCAAGAAACACTTAACATTAGCAATAATCTGCTCACTGATGCTTAGTTTGGAGCCTGAGCAAAACTGAAGTCAGTGGGAATCAGGGGAAAACTCTTCACTGTTGGAGTCATACCCTGCACAAAGGAAGGTGACTGGTTTTTGGAGGTTAATCATCTCTGACCACGGACATCACTGCAGGCATTCTTTGGGGAAGGTTCTAGGCCCGCCACCATCAGCTGTTTCATCAACGACCTTCTCTCCATCATAAGGTTAGAAGTAGGGATGTTCCCTAATGATTGCACAAAATGTGTAGTACTGTTCACGATCACACAATCCAAACCTGGGCTGATAAGTGACTCTGAATCCCACACTATCAACATCCTAGCATATATTGACCAGAAATTGAACTGGACTAGCTACAAAAATACTGTAGCTACATAAACAGGTCAGGGCTGGAAATTTTGAGGTGAACAATTAATTTCCTGGCACCCCACTCCTTGCCTGTCCACAGTCTATAACAAGCCAGGAGTGGAGTGAAGTACTCTCCACTTAACTGAGTGCAGCTCCAACAGCGCTCAAGAAGCTGGCTGGGTTTAGAACCATCCAGGACAAAATAGCCTGTTGGCACCTTAGTTGCCACCTTTAAAACTTTGCTTCCTCCATTTGATGCACAATGGTCGCAAGCAGCATGTAGCATATTCAAGCTGCTCTAGCAACTCACCGAAGCTTCTTCAGCTGAACCTTCCAAACCTACCACCTGCACAAGGGCAGCAGGCACATGGGAACATCATCTACAAGTTCCCCTCCAAGCTACAAAGAATGCTGATGTGGAGCCAAATCACTGTTTCTTTGCTGTAGCATTCTGAAACTCCCTAACAGCGCACAGACTGCAGTAGTTCATAAAAGTGGCTCACTACCACCATATCAACTGCAATTAGGATAGACAATAAATGTTGAAAGAATAAATAAAAAAGGAAATATGTGGGAGTTTCGATATGGTTCCCTGAATAGAGCACTCAGTGGTCTAAGCAATAGAAATTGAGTTGATCAACAAATCCAAACAGTAAAATGTGAGTTTACTGTCCATTCACTTTGAAGTAGGTTATTGTTTCATAATTTATATAATGGTATTGTATTTACTTTGAGTTGACTTTTGAGTGTTGTGGTGCAGCTTGCCTGTTTGATTTGGCAGGTTTTTTTGCAGTGTTATTCAAAGGTGAAAATAGTATTGTGATGTTTAGGTTTACCAAATTGACCGAATCCTGAAGGATAGTGGATTTTGTACTTTGGGTATGGATGGAATAGCCAATTTGGACAACCACAAAATGTTTGCCAAAATGGAAAACATGGACACTGTATTGATGTACCTAATCTAAATATTATACACCTCACCAGCAGTACCTACTTCAGAGCTTGCGTACTTTCACAGAGCAGACCTGAATATTTGATCACCTATCTCTAAATGACCACAAAACAGTCAAACCCACTTTCTGACCTTTGCACTCTTTTATTTTAAAAAATGTGTCCCAATAATATATTGGGCTTAAAGGCATTTTCAAGCATTTTGTAATAAGCATTGCCCATATGATAGTGATTGCACTTCATTTGCAGGGCCACTTAATTCTGTTTTCTTCTGGGGCTTTATTCTGTTGTCTTTTTGAAACTAGCAAATATACCCAATAACTGTATATTAGGAATTAGAATGTCAAAATCTTAAAATGCAATTGAAATCCAGGTTTTAATTAAAACGTGTATTTGGGGTGGTGCTGTGAACTGAGCTACACTCGTTTGTGATTCTGCTGTTTGGAAAGGTAGCCATTGATCAGGTTCGAGTTCTTTCAATTTATCTTTGTTTATACTTAACATTTACTGTCTTCAAAAATATCTGTGCTACCTTTCTTTAGCAGCCATTTTTTTTACAAAAACTAAGTGGTTTCCAAATATGAGATAATTCCAAGCTCGATATAAAATTTAATACTTCTGACAATTGTTTACCAAATAATTGTGACAAAATCAGTTTCATTTTGTGCAAGAGAATAGTGCCTGTGCTTGGGGCTGAAATAATTGTTAGCTGTACGAGTCGTGCTTCTGAAAATCATAATTGGCTGCATATTCAAAATTGTGACTGATATTTAAAATGAATCATGAAGTTAAATAGAGAATGAGAATTCTCTCTTGCAAATAACTATCACTATGTCAAGGCTTGTACAGAAAAGTATCAACCTATTGGATATGGCATTCTGTGTAAGATCAAATTAGCAAGTTGGCTGAATGAAAGGTTTAAGCCAAAGTTATCAGAGATGAATGTTCATTCTATTCAAGATCAACCTCCCACCCCCCTCATTTTTCCACTAAGGTTTCATTTCCTTATCTTCTAGTGCATAATTTAATCACCCATTAGGAAAGAGCAATGTCTAGTTCATCTTGCATTTATTTAGTTGTTGCTTCAATGATGCTGAAACGTCTAAACTATACTAGCGTGTGAATATAAATTCCAGGAATTTTGAGTTGAAATAGTGTTGAGGTATTTGAGAAATGATCTTTCTCACAGTTGTGCAGTGCAGAAGTTTTAAACCTACATTTTAATTTGGAATGGCCGTCAGAGAAGTAAACTGTATAGTCAACCAAGTGTTTACTGTTACTATTTTTGAAAACGCTGTTTTAAGTCCAAAAGAAGATAATTTCATTTCATTTTGTAGAACTGCTTGATGTGTGATTGGCGTAAGTCCCTTCTTGCAGGTGTATAACACTGAACACTCTCACCTTTTCAACTTCCCAACATCCAGGGTATAAAACACTGTGCAGCTGAGGCACTAATAGTGGAAGAGATGGAAGCTGGTGTCCTGGGGGCACTCGCAGTGTGTATTCTCGCTTTGCAAGCTTTTTCAATTTATGTTTTGTTTATCCCTCTTTCAAAACAAAAGGAAATTTTACAGTTGATTTCAAATGACATTTTATATGGCTGAAAGAATTCCATGAGGTATCATGTCTTGGAAAAGAATCTTACACAGAAAGCTGATAAGTAGATGTGGGATTAATAAAAACCATGTAGAATAGACTGAGTCAGTTGTATAGTTTGGGGCTTATTAGTCTATAATTTTTTTTAAATGTTCATTTTGTACTCTGAGCAGTGTATATCCATTAAACAATGCTTTACTCTCACAGGAGTTCACCTGACACACGGTCTATGTTTGGGCCAGTACAACACAGCATCTGTAGGGTAGGGTGATGCAACTACCAAAATTATATTTGTGAAGATTTGCATTATGTTTGACGTGTGATCTTAATGGAGCTTACATTATCTCTTGTGTTTTTTTTGTAACTGCATCCTAAATTTTGCCACTTGCGCACATGGATTTAGAATTAACAAGTTAAGTGCTTTGGAGTAGCTTAGACCAAATGAAAGCACTGCACTTCTGTAACATAATTGAGGTTATAAATTCTGGACAGTGCTTTTTTTAATGTATTTATAACTCGTCTCATGAGTGGTGTTTTGATCTTTTTTTAATTTTTTTTTAGTTTTATGTGATTTCAATGTGTTTTTCTCCTGTCCGTTATCGCTCACATATGTAATGGCTCCTATGCAGCTAGATGAAAGAAGTGCGTGGGCAGGTGTATAAAGTGAGTTCGAATCAGGTCAGTATGGAAAATCCTGTAAGTGACCGCATCTGAATACCCTTACTTAAATTGGAATCCTAATTTTAATTTGGTTGTTTTTGGCATGATTATTGTCAAAAATGGAGTTCAGTCATTTTAGGTGCTTCAATTGATAGTGACATCTCTTTAAATCTTTAGGAACTTTATTTGAATGAAACTTTTCTCCTTGTTTCTCTTAAAGTAGGGCAAGGAGCTCTATCCCTATTTAACTGAATCTGTTGATATGGACTACTCTGCCCGTTTCAGTAAGTTTGAAATCCGTCTGTAGTGCAGTGTTAGACACATTGCTCTCTGTTTGCACAGTCCAGGTAGACTGGCAGTTTTGTTGGTGAACTTCTTTCCCTGCAGCCGGAGTAATTGTATTCAGCTTTGTAGATATCACAAAGTTGATTTTCCTACAATTTCATTTCCAAGACATGATACTTGCCTGGAACCTTCTTCACGAAAGACTGATTGACCTCTTAAAATACATCTTGCCCTAAACGAATGTGAAATCATCTGTGTGACTTGTAATACAGTAAACGTACTTGGGTGAAAAAGTATGTTTCCGATTGCCGCCTTACCTTACAAGTCCAGAAAGGAGAGTCCATAAAAGACTACTACCACATTTACATTGTAGGTTGGGCAAGACTATGAAAGCTGTTGGAAAGGTTTTAATAATCCACAGTAGGAAGGGAGGAAAGAGTTTTAGGACTGGGGTGTAATATGTGAGTCCCTACTAATGCTGGCTTGGGGTAATGAGCAGGATTGAAGTACTGGCTTGAGACCTGTTCATGTTCAATTATATACAGAGTAAAGCCCAGTCTTCTAAAAGGTTGTGCATTTGATGCCAGTAATCTATGAAATGTTGTGGTTCTACAACAATTAATCCCCCTTGTGCTGCCACATAATGCATTAATTATGATGGTAACCTGGAGTGTTAGTGTGTACACAAGTTTGCTCTGAAAGTTGCCACTTCAGCCTGACCTGGCAGTGATATATTTCCCTTTCTGTACAAAACATTTCTGGTATTTTGATCCAATCTTTACACAAGTGCACGTTTATACAAAATTATTTTGCTTTTGTAGAGTCCTATAGTAGTAACTTAATAACAAGCAGCTACTGGATGTGCACAAAACAACTATCTTGATTCCCATAACTACCGGAGACAAACCATGTCAAATAAGCAATCAGGTAGGAGGAGATTGAAGGCGGGAGGGGGGAGCTGAACTCAACAAGGCGCTTAAATGCAGCATTCAGAAATTTATGCTTTCGTAGTATGCCACATCTTTAGTGTTGAGCATCAGTTTGGTTATAGATAAACTGTTCATATATATCTAGATGCAGCAGACTGCTTCATATTGAATTTTAAAAGCTTAATTTTTAATGGCTTCAGTTGTGGTAATTTTACTGCAAATGTTTTTTGACTAATCTATTAAGTTAAAAGTAAATGTTCTGCTAAAATTCTCAAGCTGTTACTGGGCTACTTTGCAGACACAACTATTTTAATCATTTAGTTAAGAAAAGGCACATGGTATTGGAAACATACTTTGTCAGAGGGATGGAAGCTGGGATTACTAGCTACGTGTGTGTATGATTCATAGTTTCCCATCTAACCCTGTGTTGCACTATGACCTCTGTATTGCAGGAGATGCCAGTCGGCAGCGAATTAGATTTACTGACGATCGGGTCTGCAAGAGTCACCTCCTGAGCTGCTGTCCACATGATATTCTTTCTGGAACGGTAATGCATTTTGATAAATTAAAAAATATGTTTTAATTCACAATTCTTTTATAATTGGTGGAATCTGATACTGAACATTATATGCTTATTGCTGAGCTTTTTGCTAAAATAGAGCACTTTGTAATTAAAGGTGAGTTCACTTAAGCAGCTGCTAGTTAGATACTAAATACTAAATATGAGCTTTCCTATCGTTTCAGCATGAAACAAACACCACTTAGTTCTCTAAATTCAGTCCAATGCCTTTGAACCAAATCATTTAAAACTATTTTATCAGTTCATTGTCAGTTTTAGCTGCTCTCTCACATATATCGATTTTAATGGTTTGCCCATGATATTACTCACGGGAAATTGTATGATGCAGTGCTGTATAATGATAGGAATATTATATCATGGGATGCAAATAGTAAAGTGCTAGGAAAAAAGATTTGAATGGTGAAAGATTGAGAAATTGAATTCAGAATAACAAAAAAAGACAGTCACAAAGGTTCATTCAACTAGTTCCTGGAGTGAAAAATTGTGGTGTGAAGAATTATTGAGTACATAAGGCCTACCTTCAATGGAGTTCGAAGAATATGATCTAATTGAAATATATAATGTTCTTAAGGTGCTTGACAGGATAGATGCTGATAAAATGCTTCCCCGAGCTGGGGAATTTAGAACGCAGGATCAGCCTCCAGATTAGAGGTTTAGGACAGAGGTGAGAAATTTATTCACTCAAAGGATTGTGAATCTTTGGAATTTTCTATAGCTAAAGCTGTGGATGTTCAGTCATTGAGTGTATTCAAGCAAGAGATCAATAAAGTTTTTACAACAGAGGAAATTAAGAAATGTAGGGATAGTATGGGAAAATGGACTTGAAGTAGAAAATCAGTTGTGGAAATAAAAATTTCCTGCATTCGGCAGAATTTCAACTTTAGAATCACAGAATTTTGTTTTTTTAGTTTTTCCGACATCTACAGGGGTGATTTTGAAATATGGCTCTTTAAACATTTTTAAAAGAAAGCAATGCTATTCTGAGCTTCTGGACGCAACAGAAAGAGAACGGAGTTGCTAATTATTGTCGCAGAACAGAATATGTGCATGTAGTGTGCCTACCCTTACCCACTTGTGCAGTATTGACTGCGTGACTTTTGTCAGAAGTGGTGCAGAGCCTGAGCTGCCACATGAGGAGAAATTGAACATGGTGTGTGAATTCTGCAGGTCATTTCAAGATGGCTTGTGGCCCAAAGTGTGAAGTAGCTGGGCAGGGCATCCCTAAGCATGGCTGCAGATTGCAAGGAAATCAGATGACTGGCAGCCAACTTCCAGAGAGCATAGTATGCAAGCACCTTACTGAGGTACAACTGCACAGTATTCCCTCCTCTTGCCCTGCCAATGGCAATTGTTTTCTTGGTAAGACCTGCCCTGGGCAAATTATTTTCTCTCTCCCAGTAGCCCTAGATTCCCTGTAAGCACCGACTAGCAAGAGCTCCCATTCAGACAGCTGTTGTACTGTTGGCCTAATGACCTCTCTCAGACTGGCGTGTTTGGGGAAGGGAGGACAGTTTTGCTGAACTTTTGGGTACTAAATTCAAATTCATGAAACACTGTGTAGCAGGCTTATTCTCTATCCCTGCCCTACCTAGTTAATCACTGCAGTCACTAAAGCTGTTTAATTTCATTAACCAGGAAGGAAAGTTGAATGTAACTGCATCATTGAAAATTGGCGTAAACAATTGTGTGGCAGAAGTCATTGAGCACCCAATTTGTAATTTTGTAAAATGAGGCAAAAATTTGAACTTTAGAAATATGACTTCAATTTGTTTGGGGAGTACGGCTGCCGCCATGTTTGGAGAAATCAGTTACAGTGATGCAAAGTTCTTATGTACATCAACAGCAAAAAAAGAGGCTTTATTGTATTAGAAGGTGCTTCACAAGAGGATTATAAAATGTAAGTATGACACCAAACTACAGAAGGAGATATTAGATCAAAGTTAAAATAAGCTTTTAACTTTGAAGTTTGTTTATTAGTTACAAGTAGGCTTACTTTAACACTACAAAGAAGTTACTCTGAAATTCCCCTAGTTGCCACACTCTGGTGCTTGTTCGGGTCAGTGCATCTAACCAGCACGCCTTTCAGACTGTGGATGGAAACTGAGCACCCGGAGGAAACTCGTGCATCATCCATCAGATGACCAATAGTTTGGTTAAAGAAGTAGGTTTCAAGAAGTGACTTAAAGGAGGAGCGTGAAGGAGAGAGGTGGAATCTAGGACACAAATTCCAGAAGGCACAGCCAGCTGTGATAGAGCAATTTAAAACAGGGATGCTTAGGAAAGCAGAATTCATGAAGTATGGATATCTTTGATGGTGGAGTGATAGTTATGGGGTTGGTGAAAATTATAGAATTAGGTATAAGTGAGGCCATGAACAGATTCAAAAGCAAGTATGAGAATTTTAAAGTGGAGGTGTTGCTTAACTAGAAGTCAGTCTAAGTCAGCAAGCACAAGGGTGCCAAGCAGTCAGGATTTGGTGTGAAAGATTTGGGCAGTAGAGTTTTGGATAACCTCAGGTTTACAGAGGATGAGATGTAGGGGCTGGCCAGGAGTATATTAGAATAGACAAATCTAGAGGTAACAAAGACATGGATGTGGGTTTCAGCACTAGGTGAGTTGAGGCAGAAGTGGAGATGTAAAACCTCCATTCAAGCTTGTGATTTACAATATTTGACTTTGGAACTGTTGAGTGTTCCAACTGCTTAAGCTTAGCTACAAAGTAAATTGAATTCTGTGTTATATTATGGCCTAGAGTTTCCTTCATGATGCAAATAGGAAACTGGATCCATGGAATGCTGAGGTCATTGAAAATAGGAACAGGAGTAGGCCATTCAGCCCTTCAAGACTGTTTTGCCATTCATTATGATCATGCTGATCATTCTACTCAATGGTCTGATCCTGCTTTTCCTCCCATATCCTTTGATTCCCATGTGCCCCAAGAGCTCACGATCAAATATTTTGGCCATGGCTTTCTGTCATAATGAATTCCACAGAGTTACTAGTCTGGATGAAGAAATTTCTCCTCATTCCAATT
Source organism: Sphyrna mokarran (assembly GCA_024679065.1). Classification (NCBI taxonomy): domain Eukaryota; kingdom Metazoa; phylum Chordata; class Chondrichthyes; order Carcharhiniformes; family Carcharhinidae; genus Sphyrna; species Sphyrna mokarran. The sequence continues at coordinate 911,434 of JAGIQG010000034.1, read as the reverse complement.
CTAAAATGTTTACCCCTCATCCTTACACTATGACTCTGTTTCTGCACTCCCCCATTATCAGAAACAGCCTTTCTGCATCTACCTTATTTATTTCTGTTAGAATTTTATGAGGTCCCCATCATTCTTCTGAACTCCAGTGAATATAATCCAGACCAACTCACTGCCTCCTCATATGTCAGTCCTGCTATCCCATGAATCAATCTGGTAAATCTTTGCTGCACTTCCCGTGTGGCAAGGTCATCCTTTGAGTGTGCATGAGCTTTCGGAGCATTGCCCTTTCACTCACCTGATGAAGGGGCAGTGCTCTGAAAGCTTGTGTTACTAAATAAACCTGTTGGACTTTAACCTTACATTGTAAGACTTCTTACTGTGCAAACCCCACACAGACATTGAACCTGAAAACATGGGGCTATGAGGCAGCAGCGCTAATCACTTGTGCCACTGTGCTGCAAGGTAAATGAAAGGAAAACTAACGTTTCTTAGCAACTTGAAGATTCCACCCTTTTGCATTCACTAAAGATCATAAAAGCTCTTCAATTACATGATTCCTTGTCAGTAAATTTTTTCAGATCTTTTTTGTCTTCAATCACTCTATTCTCTAAATCTTGCTGAATGGTGGAGCAGTCTTGAAGGGCCAAATGGCTGACTCCATTTGTGATGCAGTAAAATTAGATACTCGAGACATAACTCAAGACTCTTGAATTCTTTCAAGTCTTGACATTTTCTGTGTACATTTCAAATAGCCATCTTTGTCATACTTTTTTAAAGTGTTATGATGCATTAGATGTTTATTTGTTGCAATATCTCAGCAGAAAAAAGTTCAGGTTTAATTGCCGTGGGAGGCATGGTAGCGCAGTGGTTAGCACTGCTGCTTCATAGCTCCAGGGTCCTGGGTTCGATTCCTGGCTTGGGTCACTGTCTGTGTGGAGTTTGCATGTTCTCCTTGTGTCTGCATGGGTTTCCTCTGGGTGCTCCTGTTTCCTCCCACAGTCCAAAGATGTGCAAGTTAGGTTGATTGGTCATACTAAGAAATTGCCCCTTAGTGTCCAGGGATGCGTAGGTTAGAGGGATTAGTGGGTATAATATGTAGAGATATGTAGGGCCTGGTTGGAATTGTGTTCAGTGCAGACTCAGTGGGCCGAAGGGCCTCTTTTTGTACTGTAGAGTTCTATGGTATTCAGTTTTAAGGGTTGCATCCCTGACTCAATTTTAGCTGTGATATGTAAGGATTGTTGAGGTGAGACATTCTGAATTATTTTCAACTTATTTTCAGATCTTGTTCCAGAAAGATCTTGCTGCAAGTGTATGATTTATTTCCCTATATGTTTACATAGGGAAATTTACTAGGATGGCCAACATGCAAGACACATGTATGACAAGCATGCACACTGTCAGTCATACCAGTCCAGAGGCAAATCTCGAGGAAGAAGGCTAACTGTTTGCAGTAGACAGGAAAGTCCCTCCAACACAAATCTTATTAATACAACAGTTGTAAGGGCTTATAGAGTCTGATTAACCTTAACAAGCATTCTTTTTTTCAAAGAAAAGCTTGACTTTACACCTTAGATGCTCACTGCCTGAAATTTGTCACCGTCTTCCGATCTACAAAACTGTTTTCAACAAAACGTTATTAAACACGTTATTCAACAGCTGTTGGAGTTTTGTTATCTCAAAAGGGCAGAGCAGCATTTTAGAAGCCCTGTAATGCGTGCTGTTTTGTTTTACTATTGTAATTCTACAGTAGTGTATTATTCAGTTTATTGTGAACCCTGTCAGCAGAGACCACAAACCTGTGACCTTATGATATACAGATAATGTGATTCTTTTGAAACTGATAAGGCTGCATCAGTATATTTAAACGTGGAAGATCATAACAATCAAGTCTACCCTTCACATACTCATGCATGAAGAATGAAGGTTGTAAAACAGAATGTGTGTAAATTTGACAGTTTTCACAAATCTGCAATGAAATTTATAGTTCTATCCCATCCCCTTATTTGTGTGTATTGAATTCAAAAGCCAAACCACTTCTAAATGCAGTACTCAACTTGAATATTTTCTTTTTCATGAGTTAAACCCATGTTGCAAAACAGCAAGCAAAATTGAAAAGAATACAAAGAAAACTAGTGATGCCTAGTTTGGCTGGGTCACAAAAGAGTTCAGTCACTGGAGATGAGATGAGAGTTGGCTGATCTTGACGTATCAAGACAGGATATAACCAATGGGACATCGATATGGGGGTGGGGGGGGGTCACATTTAGCACAAAAGAAGATGGTTATGGTTGTTGAAGGCTAGTTATTACAGCTGTGGGGTACCACTGGAGGTATTCCTTAAGATAATGTCCTAACTCAATCACATTGGGTTAGGGCATTATCTTAAGGAATAAACACATTGACAAAGGAAGAGCGGTAGATGTGGTTTATATGGACTTCAGCAAGGCTTTTGATAAGGTCCCCCATGCAAGACTTATTGAGAAAGTGAGGGGGCATGGGATCCAAGGGGACATTGCTTTGTGGATCCAGAACTGGCTTGCCCACAGAAGGCAGAGAGTGGTTGTAGATGGATCTTTTTCTGTATGGAGGTCGGTCACCAGTGGAGTGCCCCAGGAATCTGTTCTGGGATCCTTGCTGCTTGTGATTTTTATAAATGATCTGGATGAGGAAGTGAAGGGCTGCATTGGTAAGTTTGCCAATGACACGAGGTTTGGAGGTGTTGTGGATAGTTTGGAGGAATGTCAGAAGTTACAGTGTGACATAGATAGGATGCAAGACTGGGCGGAGAAGTGGCAGATGGACTTCAACCTGGATAAGTGTGACGTGTTTCATTTTGGCAGATCAAATGGGATGAAGGAATATAACATTAAAGACTCTTAGCAGTGTGGAAGAACAGAAGGATCTTGGGGTCGGGGTTCATGGGACTCTTAAATCAGCTTCGCAGGTGGAGGATGTGGTTAAGAAGGCATACTCCAGACCTCTCTTGGAGTACTGTGTTCCGTTCTAGTCGCTTCATTACTGGAAGGATATGGAAACCATTGAAAGGGTGCAGAGGAGATTTACAAGGATGTTGCCTGGATTGGGTGGCATGCCTTATGAGGATAGGTTGAGAGAGCTCAGTCTTTTCTCCTTGGAGAGACAAAGGATGAGAAGTGCCCTGATAGAGTTGTATAAGATGTTGAGAGGTATTGATCGGGTGGATTCTCAAAGGCTTTTTCCCAGGGCTGAAATGGCTGCCACAAGAGGACACAGGTTTAAGGTGCTGGGAAGTAGGTACAGAGGGGATGTCAGGGGTAAGTTTTTCTCCCAGAGGTGGTGGGTGTGTGGAATTGGCTGCTGGCAGCGGTGATGGAGGCAGATTTGTTAGGGTCTTTTAAGAGACTTCTGGATGAGTACATGGGACTTAATAGGATTGAGGATTATAGATATGTAGTGGAGATATGATCGGTGCAACTTGTGGTGTTTGTGCTGTAGTTTTTCTGTGTTCTATGTTCAGCTGTTTCATTGGTGATCTTCCTTCAGAAGCTTAGAAATGGTAACGTTAACTAATGATTGGTCAGTGTTCTGTCATTTAGTACTGAGGTGAAAGATTTCTTCACCCAAAAGAGTTAAACATCTTTGTTCCGTAACCATTTGCTCAGTATCTAAATATAAGTCACAATATAAGGACTTCATTAAATAAAGAATTTTTACAATGTTATGATAAGGCATATAATTGGAATTTAATTTTTTTAACTTCAGACCTGATGTATGTTGATGATTTATAATCTTGCATTGGACATTTTTGTGTTGGGTCATGCTGATTTAAACATTATTGTTGGAGATTCCAATACCTAATGATTTCCTCATCTTGTTTTAAGACACCTGTCCATTTTCATGATAGTGAATTGAAGTAATGGTTTGATATTGTTATTTTGTTACTTTATTTAATATTTAATACTGATGAGTTAATATTTGATTTGTTTCTCAATTTTCTGCAGCGAATGGATCTTGGCGAGTGCACAAAAGTTCATGACCTTGCACTGAGAGCAGACTATGAAATTGCCTCCAAATTAAAGGACCACTTTTTTGAAATGGATGTAAGTGATGATGTAATTGCTACTATATGGAGTTAAAAGATATAATGACACCTTAAAATAAAGCCTAAAAATGACAACGTGCTTTTTAATCTATAATTCAGGCTTTTATTAGTTTTATATTGTTTGAACAGTTAACTGACCATTTAAAAATTCAGAATGGTTTAATTGAAAATGCACTCACTAAAGGTTCCAAAAATATAAATGCATTTTTGTGATGTTTGGTTCATTTCTTGGAAGCTTTATTGGAACTTCCTTCCCATTTATATTCAAGCCTCTAGATATAAAGCCTAACATTCAGTAAGGCTTTTTGATTACTTTTTATACTTAAACTGCATTTGTGCACGGATACCTAAATATCTCTTGATAGTCACTGGTCTTAGCTTTTCACCATTTAAAGGTTCTTGAACCTATTCGTTTTGGCATTGAAATCCACCTGTCACAGTTTTTACCCATCTTAATCTACCCATGTTTATTGGTAATTTATGTTCCTGTATATTCTTTCTTTGCCACCAATTCTTGTTCAGTGGCAAACTTGGATTTATGGCTCTCAGTTGTGCTGTTTAAGTCACTGAGAAGTACACTGTTGCAAATAGTTGAGACTATAACATAGATCCTTGTAGGACATCACTTCTTTCCAATTTCAGTACATAGCCAATATCCTTGCTCTTGCTGTCCTCTACTATCTAAGCAGTTAAATAACTGTGTCTTTAGTTTCATGAACTTAATTTTAGCTAATATCCTCTTAATTAAAATAAAAGCAAAAATACTGTGATGCTGGAATCTCAAACAAAATCAAAAATGCTGGAAAATCTCAGCAGGTCTGACAGCATCTATGGAGAGAGAATAGAGCCAACATTTCAAGTCTAGATGACCCTTCACCAGAGCAGATTTTCTTATTTAGCCTTATTGAATACCTTCTGGAAATTTTCATTAAACTAGGACCATAGACATTCCTCCTCTACTACTTTTAATGACTTACTCAAAAAAAAAATCAGTTGGACATTATTGGACATAATCAATCTTTACAATTCCATGTTCTTTAGAACATAGAACATTACAGCACAGAACAGGCCCTTCGGCCTTCGATGTTGTGCCGACCAAAATAAAAAGCAATGCCCCTCCAAACTAAACCATTCCCTTCTCTTCCATATACTTATCAACTAACCTCTTAAACGCCACCAAACTTGGCGCATCTACAACAGCTGCAGGCAGGGCATTCCACTCCCGAACCACCCTTTGGGTAAAGAACCTACCTCTGATATCCGTCCTATAACTATACCCCTTAATTTAAAGCTGTGTCCCCTCGTGCTAGCTTTCTCCATCCTAGGAAAAAGGCTATCACTGTCCACCCTATCTAAACCTCTAATCATCTTATATGTTTCAATAAGGTCCCTCTTAGCCGCCTCCTTTCTAACGAAAACAACCTCAAATCCCTCAGCCTCTCTTCATAAGACCTGCCCTCCATACCAGGCAACATCCTGGTAAACCTCCTCTGTACCCTCTCCAATGCCTCCACATCTTTCTTATAATGTGGCGACCAGAACTGCACACAATACTCCAAGTGCGGCCGCACTAGAGTTTTGTACAGTTGCAACATGATGCTGCGGCTCCTAAATTCAATCCCCCTACCAATAAAAGCTAAGACTCCATATGCCTTCTTAACAACTTTATCCACTTGACTGCCTACTTTCAGGGATCTATTGACACATACACCAAGATCCTTCTGTTCCTCAACACTATTAAGAGCCCTACCATTAGCCCTATACTCTACACATTTATTGTTCCTGCCAAAGTGCATTACCTCACACTTTTCCACATTAAACTCCATTTGCCACCTCTCGGCCCAGCTCTGCAACTTGTCCAAGTCACTCTGTAAACTATAACACCCCTCTTCACTATCTACCACTCCACCAACTTTAGTGTCATCTGCAAATTTACTGATCCATCCCTCAATACCCTCATCCAGATCATTTATAAAAATTACAAACAGCAGGGGCCCCAAAACAGACCCCTGAGGCACACCACTTGTCACCGAACTCCACGATGAATATCTCCCATCAACCACCACCCTCTGTCTTCTATCTGCCAGCCAATTCCTAATCCAATTAGCTAAATCACCCTCTATTCCACACATCTGCATTTTCTGTAGAAGTCTTCCATGGGCCACCTTATCAAACGCCTTACTAAAGTCCATATATACTACATCAACCGCCTTACCCCCATCCACCTCTTTGGTCACTTTCTCAAAAAACTCAATGAGGTTAGTAAGGCATGACCTACCCTTCACGAAACCATGCTGACTATCCCCAATCAATTCATTTCTCTCTAAATAACTATAAATCCTATCCCTAATAATTCTCTCCAATACCTTGCCCACAACAGAAGTAAGACTCACTGGCCTATAATTCCCTGGAAGGTCTCTCTTCCCCTTCTTAAACAATGGGACCACATTCGCTATCCTCCAGTCCTCCGGAACCACACCCGTAACCAACGAGGACCTGAAGATCAGAGCCAGAGGCTCTGCAATCTCCTCTCTTGCCTCCCAGAGAATCCTAGGGTAAATCCCGTCCGGCCCAGGGGACTTATCCAACTTCAAACCCTCGAGAATTTCTAACACATCCTCCCTATCTACTACAATACTTCCCAATTTGCAACCCTGTACCTCAGTGTTCTCCATAGCTACATTTCCAGCACTCTGCGTGAATACCGAAGAGAAATATTTATTCAGTGCCTCACCAATCTCTTCAGGCTCCACTCACAACTTCCCACTGCTGTCTATGACTGGCCCTAATCTTGCCCTAACCAATCTTCTATTCTTAACATATCGAAAGAAAGCTTTAGGATTCTCCTTAATCCTATCAGCCAACATCTTCTCGTGAAATTTCCTTGTTTCTCTTCAGTAGAATAGAAGACTAAAGATGTTATTGATGCAATCTGCTTCAATCGTTTTCTCTTTCTCTCTCTCTGCCACATTAGGAAGGTCCTGTATTCTCGCACACAGGAAAATAGTTCTGTTATGTATTTTGTGGTCTATTTTATGGTCTTCAATTTCTCCCAGAAGAGGAAGAAAATTTTGTTAAGCTTTCTACTTTTTAAAGAATGCTAATTTTGTGTACTCTTCAATATGGAGTGTCTGTTTGGGCAATTCAAGTTGCTGATATGTTTTTTAGCTGCATTGACTTGTAACAAAAAAACCTATACGTTTATCTGTAGACAGTGGGTAGCTATATCCCCAGTAGGAACCCCATGAAAGAACATAAGACCTATGAGCAGGAATAGGCCCTTCAAGCCTGCTCCGCCATTTAGTAAGATCATGGCTGATCTTTTCATTAACTCAGTTCCACTTACCTACCGCTCACCATAATCCTTAATTTTTTATTGTTCAAAAATTTATCTATCCTTGCCTTAAAAACATGCAACGAGGTAGCCTCAACTGCTCACTGGGCAGGGAATTTCACAAATTCACAACCCTTTGGGTGAAGAAGTTCTTCCTCGACTGAGCCCTAAACCTGTTCACCCTTATTTTGAGGCCATGCCCCCTAGTTCTGGTTTTAGTTGCCGGTGGAAACAACTTCCCTGCTTCTAGCTTATCTATTCCCTTCATAATATATTTCTATAAAATCTCCCCTCGTTCTTCTGAATTCCAATGTATATAGCCCCAGTCTACTCAGTCCCTTCTCAGAAGCCAAACTTCTCAACTCCAGAATCATCAAGTGAATTTCGTCTCTTCAGTGGCAGTATATCTCTTCTCAAATAAGGAGATCTAAACTGTACACAGTATCCAGGTTTCAAGTTTGCTGACATCATCACATAGTGGGTCGGATCTCAAACAGTGACGAGACAGAGTACAGGAATGAGATAGAGAATTTGATGAACTGGTTTGGCAACAATAATCTCTCCCTCAATGTCAACAAAATAAAGGAAATTGTCATCAATTTCAGGAAGCGTAAAGGAGAAATGCCCCTGTCTACATCAATGGGGGCAAAATAGAGTTGGGAGTTTCAAATTTTTAGATGTCCAGGTCACCAACAACCTGTCCTAGTTTCCCCACCTCCCCTCCCCTCCTCCACATGCCAGTGCTATGTAGTTACCACCCCCCCCCCCCCCCCCCCCACCCCACCCCATGTCAGTACTTTTAGTTAAGCCCCTCCACCAATGCCAGTACTATATGATAAAGAAAGTCCACCAAAGTCTCTACTTTGTCAGAAGACTAAGGAAATTTGGCATGTCAGCTATGACTGTCATCAACTTTTACAGATGCGCCATAGAAAGTATTCTTTCTGGCTGTATCACAGCTTGGTATGCCTCTTGCTCTGTCCAAGACTGCAAGACACTACAAAAAGTCATGAATGTAGCCCAATCTATCACACAAACCAGCCTCCCATCCATTGACTTTGCCTACATTTCCCACTCCTTGGCAAAGCAACCAGCATACTTAGGACCCCACGCACCTTGGACACTCTCTCTTCTACCACCTTCCTTCGAAAAAAAGATTCAAAAGTCTGAGCTCACATACCAGCCGACTTAAGAACAGCTTCTTCCCTGCTGCTGTCTGGGAATGGACTTTTGAATTGACTTACCTTGCATTAAGTTAATCTTTTTCAACACGGTAGCTATGACTGTAACACAATTCTGCACTCTCTCGTTTCCTTCTCTATGTCTGGTCTGTATAGCACGCAAGAAACAATACTTTTCACTGTATCTTAAATACATACGACAATAATAAATCAAATCAAAGGTGTGACCTCAGCAACATCTTATATAGCTACAATATAATCTTCCTGTTTTTAAACTTCATCCCTCTAGCAGTGAAGGACAAAATTCCCTTTGCTGCCTTAATTACCGGCCGCACCTGCAAACCAAATTTTTGTGATTCATGCACAAGAATACCCAGGTCCCTCTTCACAGCAGCATGCTGCAATTTTTTTACCATTTAAATAATAGTCCATTTTGCTGCTTTTCCTATCAGAATGGATGACTTCACATTTATGAGCATTGTACTCCATCTGCCTGATCCTTGCCACTTAGACTATCCCTTTGCAGACTTTCAGCATTCTCTGCACATTTTGCTCTGCACTCATCTTAGTGTCACCTGCAAATTTTGACACACTACACTAGGTCCTCAACTCATATTCATATTCAAATTCATATTCAACTCAACTCATAATTCATAAATAATTGCAGTCCTAACATTGACCTCTGAGGCACACCACTAGTCACTGATTGCCAACCAAAAAAACACCCATTAACCCTGACTCTTTGCTTTCTGTTAGTTAACCAATCCATGCAAATATATTACCCATAACATTGTGCATCTTTATCTTATGCAACAGCCTTTGTCAAATGCCTTCTAGAAATCTAAATGCACCATACCCACAAGTTTTTCATTGTCTATTGCACATGTAATGTTCTCGAAGAATTCCACCAAATTAATCAAACGTGACCTTCCCTTCATGCTGCCGTGCTGTTTCACAATGGGATCATTGATATTCAAATGTCTCGTTATTTCACCCTTGATGATTGAAGCTTCTACAGAAGTTAAGCTAATCGTCCTACAGTTACCCACCGTTTGTTTACGTCCTTTTTTAAATGGTGGCATCATGTTGCTGTTTTCCAATCTATGGGAATCACTGCAGAGTCCAGCAAATTTTGGTAAATTACCACTAGTGCATTTGCTATTTCTCCCGCCATCTCTTTTAGTACTCTGGGATGTATTCTATCAGGTTTAGGAGCCTTGTCTGCCTTTAGCCTCATTAGCTTGCCCAACACTATCTCTTTAGTGATAATAATAGTTTCTAGGTCCTCTTGTCATCGCCTTCTTGTCATCAATTTTTGTTACGTTATTTGTGTTTTCACCGACACAAAATACCTGTTCAGTGCCTCATTTCCAATTATTACATCCCCCTTCTCATCCTCTAAAGGACTAATGTTTATTTTAGCCACTTTTTTTGTTTTATATGTTTATAGAAACTTTTGCTAACTATATTCTGAGCTAGTTTACTCTCATCAACCATCTTTTCTTTATAACTTTTTTGTGGCTTTCTGTTGACCTTTGAAGATTTCCCAATCCTCTATTTTCCTACTAATCTTTGTCACTTTGCATTTTCTTTCAATTTGATATCCTTCTTCATTTCCTTAGATATCTATGGCTGATTATCTCTTTTTCTACTCTCTTTCCTTATCGCTGGTATATACCTTTGCTGAGCACTGTGAAAAATTGCTTTGAAAATTCTTCACTGTTCCTCAGTTGTCCCATCATAAAGTTTTTGGCTCCCAGTCTACAATCTGGATGGTCTTGAATTTATGTTTAATGAATAAATTTTGTCGTACTGCCTTGAGGGGACTAGATTTCTGGAAATGAGCAGGAAAGTTTTGCTGTGTCAGATTTATCTACTACAACTCAAGTGAAATGTGGTGTAATTAACGTGGGGTTCAGATCACTGACTACCCTCAGCCGGGGATTAGCATTCATTTTTGTGCTGTCATGTATGTACTTAACTCTTATCTCCCTCCACTTCACTATTGATAGTTGCTTGATTCTCTCATTTCGTCTTTCATTGGTCCCTGCAAGTTTATGAACAAATTTTCCGCTCTAAAACGTGTACCTTTTTTAAAAAAAAACCAATAAACTCAAATACAGATAATGTAAAAAAAAAATCACCATTACCCACGGAAATGGGAATTGCTAGACTTCAGTCTGTACTGAACCCTATCCAGCATAAATCCCAACTGGTTGAGAAATCCAGCACCCAGGATTTTTTTCTATTCTCACTCTACCCAAAATATTTCATATCCAACTAAAACCTTTTTGTCAGATAATCTGCTTGAATGCTGCAGACATTAGCTTTTTAGTGATCTGGGGATACTGTTTGTACCCATCTGTCTGCCCATAAATATTGATTCATCCAAACCTGAAATGAAAACAGAAAATATCCTAAGTGTGACAATCTCTGCCCAGACCATGTATTCTCCAATATTTTCTATGTATGTTAAATCTTTGCTCATATTTCCAAGGCTGTCTTCCTAAATCTGCTTCTTAGTCAACTGAGCTGTGCAATCTTCACAAACAAGGGATCCAATTTATAGTTCATATCATTAAAACTGCAAATGCATAATAGATCAGGTAGAATCGATAGAGAAACAGACTTAATGTTAACTAATTTCTGAAGATTAGTAGCCCAAAATGTTAATTATTTTTCTCTGTTGTACAGATGCTGACTGACTTGCTCGGTACTTAAGCTTTTTTTTATTCTTAGTTCAGATTTCCAGAATATACAGTTGTACTCGAACGCCTGTAGACTGCCTGACCTGGTGCCACATAATATCATGTATCCAACCAAAGGGAGGGAGAATAGTTGATCTATTTATAATTTGAAAATTCTGAATTTTGAAGCCTGCAGTGTAATTGAGGTTGGAGTTTGAGAAGTGTCCCTATCTGACTTATAATAAATGTTAGCATTATATTGCTATGAAGCAGTATTAGGTCTAAGCTTAATCATTGACAACTTTAGCTTTCTTTAAATTCAACTACATTGACTTGCCAAGATTAATTGCTGTGCTATTTATTTTCTTTATAGGCCATGGATCATTTGCAATCGTTCATCACAGACTGCGACAGAAGAACAGAAATTGCAAAGAAACGTTTGGCAGAAACCCAAGAAGAGATCAGTGCAGAGGTAGCAGCAAAGGTATAACCAATATTAGTCATTAATCTAACAGGAATTTAGACAAAAAGTAAGCTGGTCTATAGGAATAGAATGAGTAGGATGTATGTATTGTTTTTTTCATTTGTTTAAGTAAATGATGAATTTAAGGTGAAAGATACAGAATTACTGCCAACATTTCTTGAATTGGTCGCAGTTTCATTGCATTTTATTTCTCTCATTTTAAATAGAATGGACTACTGATGCACAAATTATAAAAGACCACAAATTTAATGCACACACATACGATCACGCCTTGATTTCATATGGGTGCCATAATGGCAGAATGGTTAGCACCATCTCAGCACGAGGGGACACAGCTTTAAATTAAGGGGTGATAGTTATAGGATGGGTATCAGAGGTAGGTTCTTTACCCAGAGGGTGGTTAGGGAGTGGAATGCCCTGCCTGCGGCAGTTGTAGATGCGCCAAGTTTGGTGGCGTTTAAGAGGTTAGTTGATAAGTATATGGAAGAGAAGGAAATGGTTTAGTTTGGAGGGTCATTGCTTTTTATATTGGTCGGCGCAACATCGAAGGCCGAAGGGCCTGTTCTGTGCTGTAATGTTCTATGTTCTATCTCAGCGCCAGCTCCCTGGATTTGATTCTGGCTTGGGTCAGTATCTGTGTGGAGTCTGCATGTTCTTCCGTATCTGTGTATGTTTCCTCCAAGTGCTCCAGTTTCCTCCCACAGTCCGAATGATGTGCTAGTTAGGTGGATTAGCTGTGCTAAATTCCATCAGTGTACTGGAGTGTGTCAACTAGGGGATTTTCATTGCAGTGTTAATGTAAGCCGGCTTGTGATTCTAATAAATAAATATTTCAGTAATTATTTGTACAATGACAGTGTCGTTTCTGTATTGTCTTTAGACTAGTAATCTAGAAAACCAAGATAATATTATGGACACCTGGTTCAAATCCCATCATGGGAGATGGTGAAATTTGAATTCAATAAAAAAAAATCTGGAATTAAAATCTAATGATGACCATGAAACCATTGTCAATTGTTGAAAGAAAAACCAACTAGTTCACTAATATGTTTTTGGGAAGGAAATCTTTCATCCTTGCCTGGTCTGGCCTACATGACTCCAGACCCATAGCAATGTAGTTGGCTCTTAAATGCCCTTGAATGGGCAATAAATGCTGATCCAGCCAGTAATATCCACATCCCATGAACAAATTAAAACAGTGAAAGTATATTAGGAGGGTGCAGCAGTACAGCAGCCTATAAAGGAAATTTCCCCTGAGATCAGATGACCTTCAACTTTCTCACTTCATAAACTTTGAAATGCACCTTTACATTTTTCCTTTATCTGCAGATCTTGTCTGAGGTTTTTGTCTTCCAGCTATTTATTTATAAGCCTATTGATATATCATCAAATTGTGATTTTTTTTTGTAATGCACAGTGATAGCTGCACGTAATATTATTTAAAAATTGACATTTTAGCAGATCTGTCAAAATGTCACATTACTGTATAAATTTGATTTCACCAGTACGTGTAAAGAATCCAGAAGTGATTTAATGTGCTTTTACCACTGACTGAATCCAGCGCTTATTCTATAAACCCGTGATTTATATTTAATACATTGTATGAAGCTAATAGAAATGTGTGTCTTTTGTTTTTTTATTAAATAGTGATGTGGAAGTGTGACATGGCGGCACTTGGTTAGCACTGCTGCCTCACAGTGACAGGAACACAGGTTTGATTCCTGGCTTGGGTCACTGTCTGCATGTTCTCCCTTTGTCTGGATGGATTTGCTCCAGGATCCTCCCACAGTCTGAAAGACATGCTAGTTAGGTGGATTGGCCATACTAAATTCTCCCTCAGTGTATCTGAACAGATGCTGGAGTGTGGCGACTGGAAGATTTTCATAGTATCTTTATTGCAGTGTTAGTCTAAATCAAATTGTGGCACTAATAAATAAACAAACTTAAAGTTGTCTGTTTTATAAGGTGCCCCCTTTAAAGGAAAAGGCTTAAATATACTGCAGTCCTGGCGAGAGCCAACTTCACTGTTGCGCTGTGATGAAACATCTGCCAGACAACAAAATCTATTGTGATTGACAGGAAGTTGATTTTGTGGCACTCTAAATAATCATGGAGACCTGACCAGTCAGAGTGTGTGGGAAGTGAGAGATTATGCTATATAGAACATAAGCTCATACTGTGCAGTTGAGGGGCACTTTACTAACAGTAGAATTATATTTTTAAAGTTTTATTTTGTGTGACATAGCAATGTAAGCCCTTCTACATCTTAGTGAAATTTATTGATTTAGAAATACAGTATACGAGTTTATTCATTTTCTCTTTGGGTACTTTTACTGCCTAGTACTAAATCAGGACAGCTAGACAAAGTCACATTTTCTCCCAGTCATCATTCTTTACTATATAACTGATTTCAGCAGTGTTATGAATGCCGTTTGTGCCCCATCAGGTAGGCTTTCATTCCCTGAATCGCTGTGGGACAGCGTTTGGACACAAGTGCTACGTAGAAATAGTGTTGATTCCAACTCTTTACTCCAATCACGTAGCCATCTTCTTGTCACATCTAAAGAATAGTCTCCTGACAGAATATCAAACAGCTGCTGGAGCCTATGAAATTATACTACATCGTGAGCTAGAGAGGTTTAAAATGACCCAATAAAAATATTTGTATTACAAGCCTCATTACATGCCAGATAAATTGAGATGTATGATTTTCAGAATTTCTTGAGAAATTTCTGCATATGATATTACAAGGTAATATCATATGCAAGGCTGCAAGGCTTACCTCAGAACAATCTTCATACAGTGGAAAAGTGGTTCGCACAACTCTCAGTGCCAGGAATCCAGGTTCAATTCCCAGCTTGGGTGACTGTCTGTCTGTGTGGAGTTTGCATGTTCTCCCAGGTCTGTGTGAGTTTCCTCCCATAGTCTGAAAGATGTGCTGGTTAGGTGCAGTGGCCATGCTAAATTCTCCCTCAGTGTACCTCAACAGGAGCTGGAGTGTGGCAACTAGAAGATTTTCACAGTAACTTCATTGCAGTGTTAATGTAAGCCCACTTGTGACACAAAGCTTAAACTATTAAATCAAAGTCAAACAGGTATTTCAGTTTTTGAACACCAATGTTAGGAATGTATTGATAGAATATCTGTCATCTCTCTCAGGCTGAACGGGTTCATGAACTAAATGAGGAGATCGGGAAGCTGCTTGCCAAAGCGGAACAGTTGGGAGCAGAAGGAAATGTTGAAGAATCCCAAAAAGTCATGGAGGAAGTAGAAAAGGCCCGAGCTAAGAAGAGGGAAGCTGAGGTAAGTGTGGCTTACACTGATCTTTACTTTGTCACTTAGTTCTATTTAATACGGCATTTTGTACAGCATAAAAGTGTGCAGCTCACCCACTTTGAATTCTTTGTTCTTTTTTCCCAAAAGAAATTTTAGTTTGTTGTAAGTAGGAATGAAATTTGAACGCAGATTATCTAATTACTCCTGGTAGATACAATTATTAACAACAATTTAAAATGAAGGTATTACTTGTTACCATTTTAGAATTCTCCAAACCAGTATGAATTTAATTACAATCTATGATCCATGTAGAAAAAAGTGTGGAACAAAATTACAACCACGTTTAAGGTATAGTGTAACACCACACATTTTAAGGAACAATAGGTTATATATTATTTTGCACTTAAAGGCATATTTGTCAAATTATGATTGATTGACAATTGATCAATTTGTGAGCCTGGTTTGGAGATATTTGCCAGCAGTTAGACCAATGTTTAGCATTTTACTTCAATAAAATTTGAGCACAGGTACAGGCAGCACCCATGATTATGATCAAAGCAATCCGGAGGAGAACTTGAACACTGTTAGCGTCAGGCAACCCATTCCAACTGGATCACAGATATGCACGCCATCTAGAGAAAGAAATGACAACAACAAGGAAATTTACACCATCCCTGATCGGAACCTGTGATTGCATGGATCATCAAATTCGCGTCTCATTGAGGTTTAGATTGGGAAGCAAACATTTGTTGTAGTTTAATTTTTACTTTGCTATGTTATAATTTACAATCTAACATTAATGCAGTAATGAAATGCAGGTTACGCACATCACTATGCAGTCGCAGTTTTTAACTTTTGAACAAATGATCAAGTGCCCTGGTGATTAAAGACTCCAGAGCATTATTTAAGAGAAGGGGGGGAGTAGGGAAGGCAGATATTCTTTTACTGTAAAGCATTGTGTACTTGCACTAGTTAATCCATTATCAGTTTAAAGCATCTCAACTTAATAATAGAGAGTTGATGTATAATCTTTCTCCCTGCAGTTTTGGAGAAATTTTAGAGTATAATATTGATATGACACTCAGCTAACAACAGCTCCATTAAATCGGCTTTATATTCTTGGATATCAATCCTATAATCAGCAATGTTTTAAAATGTCTTGGTTATAATAGCATATCCAGTTGATTCTAAAACTTAAAATTATACTCAACTTGGGATCAGAATCTAAGACTGAAAGGGTTGCGCATAGTTTACTGGAGGAGCTGATCAACTTTTCAGATGTTTGGATGCAAAATGTTAGGTCCCATTGTGTCTGCAGGGAAGATAACTTAAAAAGTATATCTTCATTACACAAAAGGCTATATGTTTTATTTTTAAATAATGAAAAATATTAATTTTTTCCTAGCAATGTTCTGTTCAAAGCACAATACATAAAGTAAATCATAAGAAACCTGCTGCAAAAGTTGAAAAATAAAGTTTGCTCAGCCCCCACTCCAAATATTGGCTCATGATTTCTGCCCGTTCCATTGGGAAACACTGACATTCTTCCCATTTACTAACCAGTTTCTATAATTTTGCGTGCACACAATCAACACAGTATGTTGTTCCCTGTTAACTTTCCAATTGAAAATTACATTTTCTGGAATAGGTCTTACCTGTGGATGACTAATAGAACCAAATTAGATCCCATAAGATGGGATCTCAAGTTTATCAGTAACTCTGTTTAACGGACTGAAATACCCACATGTGAAAGCTGCACGTTTTCACCCTTACTGGTCATCCAAAGGCTGCTTGGTTATCTGGTTGTATGTGGTTTGTATGTATGTTTGTGTGCGTGTTTATACGTTTGGGATCCTCTATACACCAGAGTAGTGAAGTAAAGACGGCCCAGTTTCTTAAAAGAACAAACTTCTGTTGTGGGGTGATGGTTGCTTCCTTTATTGAGCATCTTTAAATAGTTGAAGGGACTATTTAGTGGAATACAAAGCCTTCTTGCATCTATAGTTTGGGCTTTAGAACCAGTTTTCTGAGGATTTCATGTGAATAAGAGGAAATCATCTTGGACAAGCTTTGAGAATTTACAAAAGTATAGCTTAGCAGCACAGTGCCTTATTTTCAATATGCAGGTCCACTAGATTATGGAGAATCATCAGGCCTTTAGAAGAAAGCTTAGAATTTCATTAGAAACAAAATGTACCATTTTGTTGTTGCTTCTCAGGAAAGGATGAAAGCAACTAACCAAGGAATTTGCAAAGTAACTGACCTTTCAGCCAACCAGAAATCAAAGCAGCTGAAGTGAATTCAGTAGCTTGGCTATCTTTGGAAAGTGATTGCTCGCACAGACTAAGGGTTCTCCCTGGAAGTTGTTTTGGAAGTGGTGCTGCCTATACTCACCATTATCATTTTTTTATGAGGGTGGGTACCCACCATTGTCATTTTTTTGTGAGGATGGGCACAAAGAATTCAAAGTGAGTGAATGCCCACTTTAGATAAAATGGGGAGAACCCTATATGAAAAATGTAATAAAAATGTAATATATTTAATACCTTTTAAACTTTGTTTGTACAAATTAGGGAAAAGTGTCATTCGTGTAACTCCCTGACTTACCCAACATGATTGGTAAAAGTGTAATTGAACTCTACCCTGTTTTTAAAAATGATAAATCTCAATTGTTAAATCAGTCCTCTGTTCTCAACAATGTGCTAATGTGTAATGGAGAAATACAGCTTGTAACATTGCATTTTTTCACCACCAGGGGGACACCATTGCTTCTCCTTCCTCCAGTGCATTCTGGGTAGGATGACATCACTGATTGCCTTGTGCTCTGTAACTGTGTTATACAACTTCCACACAACTCTGGCTCATTCAGACATTGTGCTGTAAAATTATAGATAAAATGCTTTATAAGTTAAATCCAGCGGAACTAGATAAGGGTGCAGATTTTATCTGGTAGATATATACCCAATTTTAGTGAGCTTCTTGCCACCACCGATCAGAAGCTTCAAACAAACACGTGCGTAAGTAGCCACTACAAGAAAAGTACCATAGTCAAGGCATTGTCGATATATATGTGTGCGTGCGTGTGTTTATACGTGTGCGTGCGTGTGTATGTGGAAGAAATTTTCAATTGTCTGCTGTTCATAGTGAAAAAATAAATGTTTATTGAGGCTATAACATTTAACTTAATTTTAAAATCGTTGAGATCGTAGGAAAATTTTTTTGAAGTTTTCTTGAAATGATAACATCAGTCAACAGAAAGTAAACTTGTCACTACCAATGCATGGACATATATATATATATATATATTTCATATTATAAACCTTCTCTTAAGTCTGACTCAGTAGTAGCTCTGTCACCTAGTAGCTTGAACCCCATCTAGGGGCATGAATACAATCCAAGTGGGCGCTTCCGTTAAATGCTGAACAAGTGCTGCACAGTCCTAAGGCCACCTTTCAGATGAGATGTTAAACTGAAGCTCCATCTGCTCTATCGTGGCATCAAATATTGTGCAACACTATTTAAAAGAAAAATAGGAGCTCCTTTTGTCACCTTGAAAAATATTCTCCTTCAGCAAACATCATTTATCTCATTGCTGTTTTTGGGGCTGTGCTCTGTGCAGATTGACTTCGATCACATCTGACATGCATTATAATACTGGCCACGTTTCAGGAATATTTTACAAACTGGGAAGCCCTAAAGACATAAAAAGCACTTTTTCCTTTCTTTCCAGCAGAATGTCCTGCTCATTAATCTGGAGTTAATTTTATTTCAGATAAATAGTTCCCATACCTCCCAAGTGTTTGCTCAACACAATTATAATAACATTTCCAAATGTATAGTCACACTGGCATTCTTGCAATTTCAATCACCTTAGTTTGAGTGAAGATACTGATAGCACCTTAGGGGATTGCAAGGAAAATACAAGAACAGTTCACAACATGTCAACTGGGTACAACAAAAAAAGAGAACAAGCCCTAATGAACAATTGTAAAAGGGCTGAATCAAATGTTTGAAAGATGAACTGAAATGTTTTTTTTTTGAAGTGGGGGTGTTGGCATAATTAGGTGCAATCTCTCCCTTTTCAACCTAAAGTTAGTTCACTAATTACAGCAAAGAAGATGCCTCTTTATTTGAGTGAGCACAACTACACTACACCAGTTCTTAAATCTTTGGCCTGAACCCCACACAGTATGTAATGATTGACTTGCCAGACAAATGTTTGCATCCCGTTGATCCCAAGAGAGAAAAGGCTTGCATTTATTCTGTTCTGTTTGCATGAAACTTACTTCAATTCTATTGTTGCCCAAAATATGCAGTTCATGAGTCCAGCATGATTATGAGCTAGTGCATGACCAGGCTTTAGCATGTAGATTGTGTTTTGACCTTTTCAGCCATTCAGCTGAAACCGAAGAATGTATTGCTGATAAAACCAGCAAAGCACGAAATGAAAATCATTCAGTTAAATGTTTCCTGCTACAGTATGTGTTACGTCATTTGCCAAGTTAAATTAGAAGTATGAAGCAAGTTTTAAGTTTGTAAGAAGCTGTATGTGAACAATTAAACTTCATAAATCATGGCAGTTGTGTTCCTCGCTGTTGCCCACTGTATTTCTAATGCATGATTTATTCAATCTGCAGTTAAATTTCCATTAAGTTGAGCAGTTCATTCTTTTGAACTCATTGCATTAGTGCCCCCAGCCATACTAAATTACATGCTCTGAAAGTGAAACCAGTTATTGCTGATACTGTTTATTGTTTTGAGCTACAGAATGGCAGCACTGATTACATTAGTATTAATTGTAGGTTTTTAACAGACTGTCAAGTACAGTATTCTTTTTGCCTGTGAAATATCTCTGCAGACCGAATCGTTGGTGTTCCTTCATTTTCCTCCAGAAAGTATACTTGAGCAATATGTAAAGTGTCCCTTCTTCCTCCTCTGCTCCCCTCCCTGACCTATATCTCGCAAAACTCCTGGGAAAGGCCAGGTGCTTCTTGGACTCTGGTAAGCTAACATTGCTACATCATCACCTTTGCAACATTGGAAATTTTAGGAACAGGTGATAGACCATTTTTGATCCGTGTCAACTCTACCTTCCAGCTATATTCCTTGATCAGCTCTTTGTCCAGGTGCTAGCCTTAAACTCATGGTGCTGATTTCTTCTTTTGCCTGAACTCATAACTTACTCCATATATGAAATTACTGAGTGTGGAATAGCTCTACCTGAATGCTGTTTTGGAAATTTGTATTTGACTGTACCAACTTTATTTTTTAACTAGATCACCCAAGTCATTTTTTACTCCAGTAAATGAGTCTAACTTTAACTTTTACTCAATACTAAGTGCCTGAAACTTGGTTTTCTTTTCCTTTTTTCCCCTCTGCTCTTTTCAAGGGCAGTAATAATCTTTGTATGATATAGGTTCCATATTAGGTGACAAACATCATTTTTGATGGCAGCTTTAAGTGCTAGACTACACAGTTTCTGAAAAGTGGAATGTATTTATAAATTAATAGTTTTTTTTTAAATAAAAGATAACATGCCTGGAAGAATATTGTGTTTAAAAATTAAGTGATTTGTACCTCATGGTGCTCAAGCATGTAATCGATTGAGACTAGTATATATGTTTCCTGTGTCATAACTAGCTTTGCTATGTTGCTTGAGCTGCAAAATAAATAAACTTGATCTGAATGCAAAATAGATGATTGATTAATTAGATTGTATGATGTAAGGTGTATATTGCTAATTGCTTACATTATTTGTTTGTGGAATGTAGGCATCATGGCAATACTGCATTTATTATCCATCTCTAATTAAAAGGTGGTGGTTTCTTTTATATCGGTGCCTGCTTGAGCCAATACTGTCATTTTTAGGAAATGTGAGCCATTCTGAATGGGAAGCTACAAAAGGGAATCCTTTTCAGGCTTAGTCGTGCTTTGTGATTAAAGAAGATTATTAGGAAATTTCAGAGTTTAAATTGGTGTGTAATACTGCGTGTTGACCTATTAGGACATTCCCACTAACCAGCTGGAAAACCAGGCAATATCCAAAAGACCATTGCTAAACCAAATTAGTCAGTGGCACAGTTAGGTTGTGGATTGCCACTTTATAATTATTTTAGCTCAGCTCTGTCTGCCTCCTTCAGCTTTTGGTTTAATTTGAAAAGTTTATCAGGAAGTCATTGGGAACTTGATTAAATATGGTTGAAAAGAAATTGGGCATATAGTCATACTATTCTACAATTCTCCTCCTGTGATGATGGTACCACATTAGATTGGCGGAGTACAGCATGGCCCTCTGATATCTAGCATGGCCGAAGTCAGCTATTTGAAGGAGCAAAACTAAAAATGCTTTTGTTTTGAAAGGAATCTTAAATCTGGCCACGCAGTTTCGATTTGTTAAGAGTTGTCCTTTATGTTCAAAGCCCAAAGATGTGTGGGATACGTTGGTCATGCTAAATTGACCCTATTCTCGGGATTAGGCGGTAAATATGTAGCGTTACAGGGATAGGGTAGGATTGTGGTCGGTGCAGACTCGATGGGCTGATTGGCCTCTTTCTGCAATGTAAGGATTCTATGTTAACAACAAATCAGCTGAAGTAGAGAATGTTACATGGCTTGTTTCTGTTCCCTTTCTCAGGAAGTTTATCGGAATTCCATGCCAGCCTCCAGCTTCCAACAGCAGAAGCTGCGAGTCTGTGAGGTATGCTCAGCATACTTGGGTCTTCATGACAATGATCGACGCCTCGCAGACCACTTTGGTGGCAAGCTTCACCTCGGATTCATTGAAATTAGAGAGAAACTAGAAGAGTTACAGGTGAGGAATTTTACCATTCCCAAAACCCTGGGAAATGGAAACTAGTCATATCTTGCTTTTTGGAAATTCACTCCAGTGTTCTTTACGTTCAGCAGCTTGGTGTGTAATCCTTCTGCCATGCATTAAGGTATATAAGCAGTAACACCTACTTAATAGGGAGGAGGTTACTGAACACAGAAAATAGGTGCAGGAGTGGGCTATTCAGCCTTTTGAACCTACACCACTCAATATGATCATGGTTGATCATTCACCTTCAATATCCCATTCCTGCTTTGTTTCCATATCCCTTGATCCCTTTAGCCATGAGGGCCACGTCCAGTTCCCTCTTAAACATATCTAACAAACTGGTCTCAACAGCTTTCCATGGTAGAGAATTCCAAGTGAAGAAGTTCTTCCTTATCTCAGTCCTGAAAGAGTTTACCCCTTTCTCTTAGACTGTGACTCCTGCACTTCCCCAAAATCGGGAACATACTTCCCACATCTAGCCTGGCCAGTCCCATCAGGATTTTATATATTTCTGTGAGATCCCCTTTCATTCTTCTCAATCCCAGTAAGGACAAACCCACTTGATCAAGACTGTCTTCATATGTCAGTCCTGCCATTCCAACTGGTACAATCTTGGCTGCTCAATGAAAAACAAAGATTTAATTGTTCTAAAGATATTGAGATATATATACAAAGAAAGGATATTGGCATATATTCCACTTAAAAACAGACAGTAGATCTCAGCAAATGTAAAGAAATTAGGTAATGTGTATAGTAGTTTGCCAACATGCCTTTGCCTCTGAAAGAAGTATGAGCACCTCAGGGTACCACCTTATGTATGGAAAGAAACTGATCTCTTTTATAGTTTCAGTTAATGTCAAGTTAGAATTCTAATATGTTGTACCTGAACAAATTTTGATTAAAGTATTATTTTAGAAAAAAACAGATCTGTTTTAGGAGGAAGAACCAAAACAGGCCATAGTCATCAAATGTTGAAACTCTAGGGGAGAATAGTGCGAGGACACAAGACTTCATATTATCAATTCCTAGTGGGATTCCTCCAGTCCCCCTTTCTCTTGACAATTTCTGCCTTGCATCATTATTTCAAATTCTTTCACTGAGTTGGTGTGGATTTGTGAAGGACAGGGCGTGTCTGACTAATTGACTTAACCTTTTTGAAGAGAGTGCTAATGTACTGTACTTAAGTGACAATCTATGAATGTTACTATATGGATGTACAGAAGATATTCAGTAAGGTTCCACACAAGAGACTATTAGAAAAAAAATTAAAGAAAGAGAAAAGTGGCAGTCAAGTGGATAAAGTTGTTAAGAAGGCTTATGGAGTCTTAGCTTTTATTGGTAGGGGGATTGAATTTAGGAGCCGCAGCATCATGTTGCAGCTGTACAAAACTCTAGTGCGGCCGCACTTGGAGTATTGTGTGCAGTTCTGGTCGCCACATTATAAGAAAGATGTGGAGGCAGTGGAGAGGGTACAGAGGAGGTTTACCAGGATGTTGCCTGGTATGGAGGGCAGGTCCTATGAAGAGAGGTTGAAGGATTTGAGGTTGTTTTCGTTAGAAGGAGGCGGCTAAGGGGGGATCTTATTGAAACATATAAGATAATTAGAGGTTTGGATAGGGTGGACAGTGATAGCCTTTTTCCTAGGATGGAGAAAGCTAGCACGAGGGGACACAACTTTAAATTAAGGGGTATGAGTTATAGGACGGATATCAGAGGTAGGTTCTTTACTCAAAGAGTGATTAGGGAGTGGAATGCCCTGCCTGCAGCTGTTGTAGATGCGCCAAGTTTGGTGGCGTTTAAGAGGTTAGTTGATAAGTATATGGATGAGAAGGGAATGGTTTAGTTAGGAGAGGCATTGCTTTTTATTTTGGTCGGCACAACATCGAAGGCCGAAGGGCCTGTTCTGTGCTGTATTGTTCTATGTTCTATGTTCTATAAAACTGAAGTGACCTTGCCTTGTAGTTTGATAATCGGTCATGAACGAAGGTGCCACAGTAGGGATGAAGAAAGCGTACTCTGGTAGGCTGTGGAAAGTGTTCCCAAGGCATTTGTACTGGAGCCTCAGCCTTTCTTCTTCTGTTTCCAAGAATGCCAAAAAAGCGAGAAGTTTGGATGTCCTGACCGAAGCTCTGTACAACGTTATCTTTGGTTATCCATTTTAGAACATTGTTTTGTATTTTGGGTGCAATCCTTTAAGAAGGATGTCAAGGATGTGCAGGTTGCGGAAAGGAAGGTGACAACAAGGGTGAATGAAACTGATGTTCTTTTCATTAGAATGAAGATAATTGATGATACGATATGAAGGTATTCCAAACTGAGGTTTTGTGGAGGTAAATTGTTTTAAAAAAGCTAACACTTGCTGGAATGAAACCTAGGTTTAGTTGTTTGATTGAGAGAGGTGCCATGAAGTTCGGAAGCATTTTGGGTTGCTATTTGTCAAAACTGAGAAGAAACTCTGGAGATCAGAGACATTGCTAGGATAGATTGGAAGGCATAGCTCAAGCAATAGTTTCTTGAAAAGTATTTGCAAAGATTGGCCACTGCAAGGTACAAGTTCTGTGAAGAGTACAGTATTCAGTGCTTCCAAGCCATTGAAAGGGGGAAGACCAGCGGGGTGGAGGTTGGTGATAGAGCTCCATGTTTCCCAACAAATCTTAGAGTTGATGAGTCTAAACAACTTCTGAAATAGAAGTGTGATGGAATATTCTCCACTTGTGTGGATGAGTGCGGTTCCAACAACACTCAAAGAAGCTTGACACTATACAAGACAAGCGGCCTGCTTGATTGGTAGGTACCACATCCACTCCCTCAACCACCAATGTTCAATAACAGCTACAAGATGCACTGCAGCAATTCACCAGAGATCCTTAAATAAACTTCAGAGGTAAATCTTGGGCAGCTTCCGACAACAGCCATACAGAAACAAAAACTCCAACTCCAGAGAGAGGGAGACAGCACTGTTGCTTCTTCCCACTACAACCTATTACTGAAAAGCGAGACTAAAAATTGGGCTTTTATGTGGAGCTGATTATAGCCACATTACATGCTCTGTCAGTCACCACAACAAAGTTCCACTGTGCAATCTTAAAGGGATCATTAAAACCACAGAAAACTGCATTAGTCCAGATTAAAGTCAACATGCAATCAATTATACTGTCTCAGCAACAATAAAGGGCATCGGCTACAAGACAACATTGCCAACAAGTTGCCAAAGACTGCAGAAACATCCTGTAATGAAACATGATTAAAATACATGTCTTAAAGGCACAGTATTGTTACAAATAAGCTAACAAGCAACTGCATTTAAGGGCAATTAAGGATGGGCAACAAATGCAGGCCTTGTGAGTAACATCCATACCATATGGAAGAATAAAGAAAAAAATTCTTAGGTCTGGAGTGCAGTGCTTGAGAGTGTGATATGGGCAGGGTCAATCAAAGCATACTTCAAAGAGTAATTGGATTATTTGAAAGGAACTACGGAGAGAACACTTGGAATAACACTCGGTAAATTTCCCCAGCTGGGAACCAGCACAGCCCTTCTCCACCTGTGTTGTCATTTTCAGTGACTTGTGTACCTATTCACCCAGATCCCTCTCCTATCAATACTTTTAAAGGTTCTGCCATTTACTGTATGTTGCCCATCTCTGTTAGACCTTCCAAAATGTATTACGTCACATTTGTACTCCATCTGCCATCTCTCCGCCCAAGTCTCCAACTGATCTATATCCTCTTATACCCTCTAACAGTCCTCATCGCTATCCGCAATTCCACTAACATAGAACATAGAACATAGAACAATACAGCACAGAACAGGCCCTTCGGCCTTCGATGTTGTGCCGACCAAAATAAAAAGCAATGCCCCTCCTAACTAAACCATTCCCTTCTCATCCATATACTTATCAACTAACCTCTTAAACGCCACCAAACTTGGCGCATCTACAACAGCTGCAGGCAGGGCATTCCACTCCCTAATCACTCTTTGAGTAAAGAACCTACCTCTGATATCCGTCCTATAACTCATACATAACTCAACCTTTGTCATCTGTAAACTTAGTTAATAAACTTCATGGACTTTAGCAAGGCCTTTGACAGGATACCGTATAGGTTGTTGCATAAGGTTAAATCTCACAGAATCTGTGGTGAGGTAGCTAAATGGATGTAAAAGTGGCTTGGTGAAAGGAGACATCAAGATTGATGGCATAATGAACAGTGAGGAAGGTTATCTAGGATTGCAACGGGATCTTGATCAATTAGGCCAGTGGGCTGAAGAATGACAGATGGAGTTTAATTTGGATAAATGCAAGGTGTTGCATTTTAGTAGATTGAACCAGGGCAGGACTTAGTCAGTTAATGGTAGGGCGTTGGGGAGAGTTATAGAACAGAGATCTAGCGGTACATGTTCATAGCTCCTTGAAAGTGAATCAGAGTAGGACAAAGTGGTGAAAGAGGTATTCGACATGCTTGGTTGCACCGATCAGAACATTGAATACAGGATGTTAGGACTTTTCAGTTGTACAAGATATTGGTAAGGCCACACCTGGAGTACTGTGTATAGTTCTGGTCACCCTATTACAGGAAGGATATTATTAAACTAGAAAGAGTGCAGAAAAGATTTATTAAGATGCTACCGGGACTTGATGGTTTGAGTTATAAAGAAAGGCTGAATAGACTGGGATTTTTTTTCCTGGAGCGATGGAGGCTAAGGGGTGACCTTATAGAGGCCTAAAAAAGGAAAAAGAGCATAGACCAGCTGGGTATCGAGATCTTTTTCCAAAGGTAGGGGAGCCTAAAACTAGAACATAGAACATTACAGCACAGAACAGGCCCTTCGGCCTTCGATGTTGCGCCGACCAATATAAAAAGCAATGCCCCTCCAAACTAAACCATTCCCTTCTCTTCCATATACTTATCAACTAACCTCTTAAACGCCACCAAACTTGGCGCATCAACAACTGCTGCAGGCAGGGCATTCCACTCCCAAACCACCCTTTGGGTAAAGAACCTACCTCTGATATCCGTCCTATAACTATCACCCCTTAATTTGAAGCTGTGACCCCTCGTGCTAGCTTTCTCCATCCTAGGAAAAAGGCTATCACTGTCCACCCTATCTAAACCTCTAATCATCTTATATGTTTCAATAAGGTCTCCTCTTAGCCGCCTTCTTTCTAACGAAAACAACCTCAAATCCCTCAGCCTCTCTTCATAAGACCTGCCTTCCATACCAGGCAACATCCTGGTAAACCTCCTCTGTACCCTCTCCAATGCCTCCACATCTTTCTTATAATGTGGGGACCAGAACTGCACACAATACTCCAAGTGCGTCCGCACTAGAGTTTTGTACAGTTGCAACATGACGTTGCGGCTCCGAAATTCAATCCCCCTACCAATAAAAGCTAAGACTCCATGTGCCTTCTTAACAACCTTCTCGACTTGACTGCCTACTTTCAGGAATCTATGCACATACACACCAAGATCCCTCTGTTCATCAAGACTACTAAGAATCCTACCATTTGCCCTATACTCTACACATTTATTATTCCTGCCATAGTGCATTACCTCACACTTTTCCACATTAAAACTAGAAGGCATATGTTTAAGATGAGAGGAGAGAGTTACAAAAGTGTCCAGAGAGGTAATGTTTTCACACACAGGTTAGTAGTAGTAGTAGTTCTACTACTATCTTGAGCAAGTTGCCAGAGGTAGTACTAGAAGCGAGTACAATTGTTTTTAAAAACACCATTTAAACAGATACATGAGTAAGATGAGTATAGAGGGATATGGGCCAAACATGGGCAATTGGGACAAGTCTAGGGGCTTAAAAAAAGACGGCATGGACAAGTTGGGCTAAAAGGCCCAACTTACAGCATGTTTCCGTGCTGTAAAACTCTGATTCTGTAATCAACCCAGTTACATTTTCCTCCAAATCTTGCATGTAACAGCAAAGATCCCAGCACTGATCCCAGAGAAATGACACTTCTCACAGCCCTCCATTCAGAAATACATCCTTCCACTGCTACCCTCTGTCTTCTTTGACCGAAGCTACAGCATCTTCTCCAGAGACTTCAACATGTCACTGATGAAGATGAACATCTTGCCAAGGCCATTCCCACACCCTCACTTCTTGCCCTCAAACAACTGCGCAACTTCAAACAGACCATTGTCCACAGCAAACTACCCAGCCTTCAGGAGAACAGTGACCACAACACCACACAAACCATACCAGCCTTTAAGACATGCTGGATCTCAACACAAGTGCCATCATCTCACCTTAGAACACCATCCATCAGGTAGAGATGGTATATACCTGATGTATCAGCCAGTGTTGTTTACCTGATATGCTGTAGATATGTCTCAAGGCATGGTAATTTGGAGAGACAATGCAGGCACTATGGATGAATGAACACCACTCAACAATCACCAGGAACAGCGTTCTCTTCCTGTTGGGGAATACTTCAGCGGTCACGGGCATTCAGCCTCTGATCTTCGGGTAAGCGTTTTCCGAGGTGGCCTTCATGACACAACAATGCAGAGTCGCTGAGCAGAGACTGATAGCCAAGTTTCGCACATGAGGACAGCCTCACCCAGGATCTTGGTTTCATGTTGCACTGTCTGTAACCTCCATGACTTCCCTGGGCTTGCAAAGTCTCATTAACTGTCCTGGCTGGAGACAATACACACCTCTTTAGCCTGTGCTTAATCCTCTCTCCATTCACGTAGTACCTTTGAGACTTGATTACCTGTAAAGGGGTGGTGGAGGCATGGAATCGGCTGCCGGCAGTGGTAGTGGAGGCGGATTTGATAGGGACTTTTAAGAGACTTCTGGATAAGTACATGGGACTTAGTAAGATAGAGGGTTATAGGAGGCCTAATAGGTAGAGACATGTTCGGTGCAACTTGTGGGCCGATGGGTCTGTTTGTGCTGTAATTTTTCTATGTTCTATGTTCTAAAAACTCGCATTCCAACCATTATTTTGTAAATCGAGTTTGTGTCTTTATATGCCCTGTTTGTGAACACTTACTCCTACTTACCTGGCGAAGAAGCAGCACTCCAAAAGCTAGTGGCTTTTGCTACCATATAAACCTGTTGGACTTTAACCTGGTGTTGTGAGACTACTTACTCTCTTTGACCGAACAGTTCTGTATCCGTCTTGCCATCTCGTATCTGATCTTGTGCAACTTCACCTTCTGTACCAGTCTGCCGTGAGGTACATTGTCAAAGGCTCTACTGAAATCCATGTAGAAAATCCATTGCCCTACTCTCATCAACCATCTGCATCACTTACTCAAAAAACTCAATAAATTTAGTGAGACACGACCTCTCCTTCTCAAAGCAATGTTGCCTCTTACTAATATCCCCACTTATTTCCAAGTGGAAGTAAATTCTGTCTTGAAGAATCCTCTCCAATAATTTCCCTACCACTGATGTAATGCTCACCAGCCTGTAATTATCTGGATTATCCTTCGGGGGAGATCCTGAATGAATACTTTGCATCAGTATTCACGAAGGAGAGGGGCTTGTTGACCAGTCCTGTCTCTGAGGGAGCTGTAGACCATACCAGAAATATCCATACCGAGGGAGGAAATGTTAGAGCTTCAAAGTAGCATTAAAACTGATAAATCTCCGGGGCCTGATGGCAATTATCCCAGGCTCCTTAGGGAGGCGTGAGGTGAGATTGCTGGGCCTCTGACGCAAATCTTTGTCTCTTCGGACACAGGCGAGGTCCCAGAGGACTGGAGAATAGCTAATGTTGTACCGTTGTTTAAAAAGGGTAGTAGGGATAACCCTGGAAATTATAGGTCAGTGAATCTGACGTCACTGGTGGTGAAGCTGTTGGGGGGAATTCTTGGAGATAGGATGTATAGGCACTTAGAGCATTGTGATCTGATTAGGGATACGCAGCATGACTTTGTTAAGGGGAGGTCGTGCCTTACAAATCTGGTAGAATTTTTTGAGGAGGTGATGAAAATGGTCAACGAAGGGCGAGCTGTTGATGTCGTCTATATGGATCTTTGACAAAGTCCCTCATGGGATGTTAGTTGAAAAGGTCAAGGCTAATGGAATACAAGGACAGGTATCTAGATGGATAAATAACTAGCTTGGTAATAGGAGACAGAGTAATAGTGGAAGGGTGTTTTTCTAGCTGGAGGTCAGTCACTAGTGGTGTGCCGCAGGGCTCAGTACTGGGACCTCTTCTGTTTGCAACATATATAAATAGCTTGGAAGAGGGAATAAGTGGAGTGATCATCAAGTTTGCAGACGACACAAAGATGGCTGGACTTGTGAATAGTGAGGAACGTTGTCAGGCAATAGAGCGGGACGTAGGCTGTTAGCTTGGGCAGATAGATGGCAGATGGAATTCAATCGTGATAAATGCAAGGTGATGCATTTCGGGAGAAAGAATGTAGCGGGGAAGTGTACAATAAAGGGTAGACCTATTAAGAGTATAGAAATGCAGAGGGACCTGGGCGTGCAGGTGCACAAGTCTCTGAAGATGGCAGAGCAGGTTGAGAAAGTTGTAAAGAAAGCATATGGTATGCTATCCTTTATAGGAAGGGGTATAGAGTACAAGAGCTGGCCTTGCAGTTGTACAAAATGTTGGTTAGATCGCATTTGGAATACTGCATTCAGTTCTGGTCACCTTACTACCGGAAGGACATGGAGACTCTGAAAAGAGAGCAGAGGAGGGTTTACCACGATGCTGCCTGGTATGGAAGGTCTGAGTTACGAGGAGAGATTAGGCAAATTGGGACTGTTTTCCTTAGAAAGATGTAGACTTAGAGGAGATTTAATAGAGGTGTACAAAATTATGAGGGGTATAGATAGAGTAAACAGGGTTAAGCTTTTTCCTAGGATGGACTCGAATGGCACGAGCGGTCATGGGCTTAGGGTGTGGGGGGTAAGGTATAATTTGGATGCTGGAGGGAGTTTTTTCACACAGAGGGTGGTGGGGGTATGCAATGTGCTGCCAAGTAAAGTGGTGGAGGCAGGCACTCTGGAACAAAGAACAAAACAGCACGGGAAACAGGCCCTTCGGCCCAACGAGCCTGTGCCGCCACCCCAATGTTCCCACCTCTCCCGTGATCCTTGTCTATGTTTATAGATCTGTAGATTAAAAACCAAATTTGAGACAATTTAGGGAGAATTTGTTTTGCCAATTAGCCTAAGAGCACATCTTTGGAATGTGGGAGGAAACCGGAGCACCCAGAGAAAACCTACACAAGCACAGGGAGAATGCGCAAACTCCCACAGACACAAGCCCAAATCCATTTATCTGCACAGCACAGCGCTAGTCACTGAGCTGTCGCATTGCCCATCAAATGGTCCACGTCAAGCGTACACTAACGACGTGAAGCACTAGGATACTCTCAAAAAAAAATCCAAGAGCAGCACTCTCCTGACCCATCTCGTGGATGCCCCTTATTAGACGACAAGGTGGATTAAAGCACCTGTGGGACAAAAACAAGTACATCAATATCATCATAGAACATGGAACATTACAGCACAGAACAGGCCCTTCGGCCTTCGATGTTGCGCCAACCAATATAAAAAGCAATGCCCCTCCAAACTAAACCATTCCCTTCTCTTCCATATACTTATCAACTAACCTCTTAAAAGCCACCAAACTTGGCGCATCTACAACTGCTGCAGGCAGGGCATTCCACTCCCGAACCACCCTTTGGGGAAAGAACCTGCCTCTGATATCCGTCCTATAACTATCACCCCTTAATTTAAAGCTGTGTCCCCTAGTGCTAGCTTTTTCCATCCTAGGAAAAAGGCTATCACTGTCCACCCTATCTAAACCTCTAATCATCTTATATGTTTCAATAAGGTCTCCTCTTAGCTGCCTCCTTTCTAACGAAAACAACCTCAAATCCCTCAGCCTCTCCTCATAAGACTGCCCTCCATACCAGGCAACATCCTGGTAAACCTCCTCTGTACCCTCTCCAATGCCTCCACATCTTTCTTATAATGTGGGGACCAGAACTGCACACAATACTCCAAGTGCGGCCGCACTAGAGTTTTGTACAGCTGCAACATGACGTTGGGGCTCCGAAATTCAATCCTTCTACCAATAAAAGCCAAGACTCCATATGCCTTCTTAACAACCTTCTCGACCTGACTGCCTACTTTCAGGGATCTATGCACATACACACCAAGATCCCTCTGTTCATCTAGACTACTAAGAATCCTACCATTTGCCCTATACTCTACACAATTATTATTTCTGCCATAGTGCATTACCTCACACTTTTCCACATTAAAATCCATTTGCCACCTCTCGGCCCAGCTCTGCAACTTGTCCAAGTCCCTCTGCAAACTATAACACCCCTCTTCACTATCTACCACTCCACCGACTTTAGTGTCATCTGCAAATTTACTAATCCATCCTTCAATACCCTCATCCAGATCATTTATAAAAAATTACAAACAGCAGGGGCCCCAAAACAGACCCCTGAGGTACACCACTTGTAACCGAACTCCACGATGAATATCTCCCATCAACCACCCCCCTCTGTCTTCTATCTGCTAGCCAATTCCTAACCCAATTAGCTAAATCACCCTCTATCCCATACATCTGCATTTTCTGCAGAAGTCTTCATGGGCCACCTTATCAAACGCCTTACTAAAGTCCATATATACCACATCAACCACCTTACCCCCATCCACCTCCTTAGTCACTTTTTCAAAAAAACTCAATGAGGTTAGTAAGGCACGACCTACCCTTCACAAAACCATGCTGACTATCTCCAATCAATTCATTACTCTCTAAATAACTATAAATCCTATCCATAATTATTCTCTCCAATACTTTGCCCACAACAGAAGTAAGACTCACTGGCCTATAATTCCCTGGAAGGTCTCTCTTCCCCTTCTTGAACAACGGGACCACATTCGCTGTCCTCCGGAACCACTCCGGAACCATCATCTATTTACACACTTCCCAGGGACTCCCAAGGCTCATGATTCCTATTTTAAATCAGTTTTCTATAACCCTCTATTCCCATTCTGTTCATGTGCCCATCTAAGTATTTCTTAAATAACTCCAGAGTACCTGCCTCCACCACTTTACTTGGCAGCGCATTCCATACCCCCACCATTTTCTGTGTGAAAAAACTACCTCTAGCATCCAAATTATACCTTACCCCCCTCACCCTAAGCCCGTGACCCCTCGTGCCATTTGAGTCCATCCTAGGAAAGAGCTTAACCCTGTTTACTCTATCTATACCCCTCATAATCTTGTACACCTCTGTTAGATCTCCTCTAAGTCTATGTCTTTCTCAGGAAAACAGTCCCAATTTGCCTAACCTCTCCTCGTAACTCAGACCTTCCATACCAGGCAGCATCGTGGTAAACCTCCTCTGCACTCTCCAGAGTCTCCACGTCCTTCCGGTAGTAAGGCGACCAGAACTGGACACAGTCGACCTCATTTGGAATAACCAAAGTTTTATACAATTGCAACATTAAAGGCCAGCTCTTGTACTCTACACCCCTTCCTATAAAGGCTAGCATACTATATGCTTTCTTCACAACCTTCTTCACCTGCTCTGCCACCTTCAGAGACTTGTGCACCTGCACCCCCAGGTCCCTCTGCGTTTCTCTACTCTTAATAGGTCTACCCTTTATCATGTACCTCCCCCCTACATTCTTTCTCCCGAAATGCGTCACCTCACATTTATCAGGATTGAATTCCATCTGCCATCTATCTGCCCAAGCTACTAGCCTATCTATGTCCTGCTGCATTGCCTGACAATGCTCCTCACTATCCGCAAGTCCAGCAATCTTTGTATCGTCTGCAAACTTGCTGATCACTCCACTTACTCCCTCTTCCAAGTCATTTATATATATTACAAATAGAAGAGGTCCTAGTACCGAGCCCTGCGG
The DNA here is from genome assembly GCA_024679065.1 of Sphyrna mokarran. Taxonomy (NCBI): domain Eukaryota; kingdom Metazoa; phylum Chordata; class Chondrichthyes; order Carcharhiniformes; family Carcharhinidae; genus Sphyrna; species Sphyrna mokarran. The sequence goes on along the minus strand of JAGIQG010000034.1, from coordinate 877,696 downwards.
CACACCACTAGTGACCGACCTCCAGCTAGAGAAACACCCTTCCACTATTACTCTGTCTCCTATTACCAAGCCAGTTACTTATCCATCTAGCTACCTGTCCTTGTATCCCATGAGCCTTGACCTTCTCAACTAACCTCCCATGAGGGACTTTGTCAAACGCCTTACTAAAATCCATATAGACGACATCAACGGTTCGCTCTTTGTCCACCTTTTTCAAAAAATTCTACCAGATTTGTAAGGCACGACCTCCCCTTAACAAATCCATGCTGCGTATCCCTAATCAGATCGCAACGCTCTAAGTGGCTATACATCCTAGTTATTTAAGAAATACTTACATTGCACATGAACACAATGGGAATGGAAGGATATAGAAAACTGATTTAAAATAGGGATCGTGAGCTTTGGCAGTTCCCTGGGAAGTGTGTAAATTATCGATGATATTAATGTGTTTGTTTTATTCTAAGATACTTTGGACCGCCTTGTTGCCTAACAAGGAGCATACATGCGATGGGTCATCAGTGGGCTGCTTTTGGATATTTCGAGAGTAGCCTAGTGCTTCACATGACCTGGACCATTTGATGGGCAACACAACAGCTTAGTGACTATCGCTGTGCTGTGCAGATACATGGATTTCGGCCTGTGTCTGTGGGAGTTTGCACATTCTCCCCATGCTTGTGTGGGTTTTCTCCGGGTGCTCCGGTTTCCTCCCACATCCCAAAGATTGGCTCTTAGACTGATTGGCAGAACAAATTCTCCCTAAATTGTCTCAAATTTGGTTCTAATGCATAGATCTATAAACATAGACAGGGATCACGGGTAGAGGTGGGAATATCGGGATGGTGGCGCAGGTTCGTTGGACCGAAGGCCCTGTTTCCCGTGCTGTTTTGTTCTTTGATCTGATTAGTAAGTTTGCAGATGACAGAAAAATTGGTGGAGTTGCAGATAATGACAGGGATTGTTAAAGCATATAGCAGGATTATAGATAGATAGTCCTGCCAACTTGGGCAGAGAAATAGCGATGGAATTTAATCCAGACAAATACAAGGTGATGCCTTTTGGAAGATCAGATTCAGGTGTGAATTTATGCAGTAAACGACAGACCCCTTAGGAGCGTTGACAATACAGAGGAGTCTGGGCATCCAAATCCACAGATCCCTGAAAGTAACAACACGGGGGATAAGGCGGTCCAAAAGATAAACAGTATGCTTGCTTTCATTAGTTGGGACAAATTGTAATACAAGTATATAAAACTTTAGTTCGGTTGCGTTTGAAATATTGCATGTAGTTCTGGTCTCTACTCTACCAGAAGGGCGTGGATGCTTTGGAGAGCGAGTGCAACGAAGGTTTATGATGATGATGTCTGGTCTGGAGTGTTTTAGGTTTGACAAGACATTGGATAAATTCGAATTGTTTTCACTGGAAAGGCAGAGGCTGAAGAGCAACCTGATAGAAGCCTACAAAATTGAGAGATATAGACAGGGTGGATAGTCAGTTGGTTTCTCCCAGGATGGAAGGTTCGATTACAAGAGGGTTAAAGTGAGAAGTGTTAAGTTTACAGAAGATGTGGGGTTAAGTTTTTCACACAGAGGGTGATGGGTGCCTGGAACACACTGCCAGTGGAGGTGGTGGAAGCTGGCACATAAGCAATGTGTATCCTGACAGACACATTAACGGAAGGCAAACAGAGGAATAGAAACCCTGTATTGGCACAGGCCTGGTGGGCTAAAGGTCCTTTTCATGTATTACTCTTTGTTCTCTGTATGTTGTGGCACAGTTGATGCATTTTTTATTTAAATCTTTGTGGTGCTTGCTACCTCAAGAATCAGTGGTTATGGTGTATTCTGAGGCTGAGCATCTTCACACATCTTCACATCTTTGGTCTAACCCATCTGTTCCTTGAATAATTAGGTTACTGATTGCAATCATGTTTTCTTATATCTGCAGAAACTTGTTGCTGAGAAACAGGAGAAAAGGACTCAAGAACGTCTGAAAAGAAGAGAGGAGAGGGAAAAGGAGGAACGAATGAAAAGAAGGTTAGCAGCTCAAGTTACTTAAATATCTATTACTATATCGTGTATACTATATAAAGTGGGCTATATTACCAACATGACTGTATGGTAACGTGTACTTTTCTCCCTTTTGTATTGCTCTTGGCCAAAATAGCCCAAACAGAATAATTGGTCATGTAACTCATTGCTACCTACATATTGTCTTCCATATTCTCCTACATTACAGCCATGTTACAGTTCGAAAGTACTTAATTGGCTGTGAAACATTTTGGGGTCATGAAAGGTGTGGTGCAAATAAGTTTCTTAATTTTTGGGCTTCATCCCCACATGATATAAATTAGACGTTAACTATCAGTTGCTATCTGGAAAACACTCCAAGGTGGCAATGAAGGCTACATAATTTTTTTGACTTCCTGATCTAGCATCAGAGATCTAAATGAATAAAGTGATGTTTGGAAACTCAATAATCTAAAATCTGATGTTATGTTGGCTTACAATTCAAAAAGGGATCGAATTAGAATAGAGAGGAAGTAGTGCATGGTTGTAGAACAGTGATTTGACCCCATCTGAAATACTGCCGTTATGCTTGCCTGTACCTTTGTATTAGCCTTCATGCAGCATTTTTACAGACTTTTGTGCAATGTTTAATTCTATAATTTTTTCAAGAAAGTGTTTAATTCCATGTTACAACTGTTTTAGGAGTATGAATACAAACCAGTTGTGAGAATCTGATAAACAAAGCCTAAAGTAATGGCAGTTCAAAGAGTGACTTGTGTTTATTTAATAAGCTCATAGTTGGAAGTGGGAAACAGTAGGTAGCCTCTTCGAATTTCTTAGTAGAGAAGTGGTGTCTAATTGTTACGAAGTTGCCTTCGTAAAGGGTTGAAATTTTACATGCGGGTCACAGATCAAAGAAAGGTTTGAAAGCAATATATTTTTTCAGATCAAAAGACAGATTTAAAGTTGGAGGCAATTGGTTTAAAATTTTATCTGGAATATCCCAGATGCGCCATATTGTTGTAGGAATAGATTATGCAGGGAAGTATCCTTTTTTGTGTTAATCTGTATGTCTTTTCACAGAAAATGTCCATCAACCCTGGAGTAACTTTGAAATGAGTAGAACTTAGAAACAGGCAGAGAGAAAATCTGTTTGAAGCTGTAAAGGAGCTGTGGAGCTAGGGCTATCAGGAAACAAGAATTTGTTTAGAGTTGGAGTCACTAAGCAAGAATACTGTGAGGCCCATGCTTGTGTCCACAGTTGTGAGCTGCTTAAGGAGATCGGAGGGTCACCTAAGCAAATGCTAATGGAAGAGCTCCAGAAAATTTCATACCAGAGAGAATAGTAGGAAGACAGGGAATAAAGTGAATTCCTGAAAGCTGTGGCACACCTTGGTTTAGTCCCAGGCAAAGTGAAGGAACCCTCAAAATCATGTATTGGGGAGCTCCTTAGTTAAAAATAAAAGTAAAATGGGAAGTCTCCGGTTGAGATTTTTTGGCTTAAGAATGTGTTTATGAAATACAGTGTTAATAATACTTGCTTTCTTTAACTCTTGTACAGTAAATGTTTTTGTTTAAAACACAAAATATTGTGGTGTAATTCTTTCAGCAAATTCTTCTTAATATTGCAGGACCAGGTCTCGCAGTAGGGATCGGAAGAGGTAAGTTTGCTTTAACATTTTAGCAAGTATATATTCCTAGCTACAAGGATTATGAAAGGAAAGAATTTGAAGCAGCTTCAGTCAGAAGTGTTAAATGGATTATTTTGTTTTCCCTTTTGAGGTACCCAGCATCAAAGGTACCAATTTTCTTCTCTCCAATTGATCATACTCAAGCAGCTAAGTACATGCAACACAGCAAGAAATAGAACACTTCAGTTGCAAGGCTGAAGATTTACACATCAATACTAAGTAGCACTCTAGACAAGCTCTTTCAATTTAATTATGACAGAGATCATGGCCTACGTGAAAGATTTCCAGTATGCCCTGCCACATTTCAGCAGTAAAAGATGACAGAGGTAATCAGTAGAGCCATTGAGGCAATACTTTTCACCTGTAACCAATTTGCAAACCCTATGCTCAGATTTTCCCAGAGTTTTCAACTCAACACTAATACAAACATGATTATGAGCTGAATGTTAGAGATGATGACTAATTACTGATTGAATGATAGAATTTGTACAGTGCAGAAGGAGGTTATTTGGCCCATCAAGCCTGTACTAGCAACAATCGCACCCAGGTCCTATCCTCGTAACCCCACATATTTACCCTGCTAATCCCCCTGACACTAGGGGAACACACAGTAAAAAGTCTGACAACATCAGTTTTAAATCCAACCGATTTATTTGATGATAAACTCGCAAGCTTTCGACTCTGACATGAACGCTTACGAGTTTACTATCAAGTAAATTGGCTGGATTTAAAACTGGTGTTGTCAGACTTACTGTGTTTACCCCAGTCCAACGCCGGCATCTCTACATCATGACTACATCTCTACATCATGACTAAGGGGACACAGACAGAGACCCAAGGCTGGAATTGAACCCAGATGCATGGTATTGTGAGGCAGCAGTGCTAACCACTGTGCTACCATGCTGCCATCAAAGCAAGAACAGGGATCAGAAGTGAGTAGTTGCTTGATTCTCAGGCAGGTGTTTGCGGCTCTTAAGAGAATAACTGTGGAAAATTGTTTTTCAGATCACGATCAAGGGAACGCCGTCGGCATCGATCCAGGTCTGCGTCCCATGACCGACGCAAACGTTCCCGCTCTAGGTCTCGGGACCGACGCCGCCGGCACAAGTCTCGGTCTGGAAGCAGAAGCAGAAGCCGCAGTCACCACCGCAGCAGGCATAGCTCAAGGGACAGAGATCGAGAGAGAGATCGGAGCAGAGAGAAAAGTTCCAAAAGAAAGTATGTAGCTTAACATTAAAGGTTACTTTGTCAGTATGTCTGAGATCAATTAATTCAATAGAAATGACGTCAGCATCTTGCGTATGAAGTATGCCTGTTGCAGTTAAACAATCAAAGCAGAAAACCTATCATTCTTCCCTATTGCTGAGGTTCGTGTTTTAACCATGCTAAATGTCAATTCCCCATGAAAGCAATTTTTTCTAAAAGCCTTAGGTTTTATCCACCTGTTATATTCCATTCCTTTTGTTTCAAACTGTTCCTGGTTTCTAATTTTTAACTGATCATTTGCATGAACTTCTAAGTTTGGATACTAATGTAAGATTAAAAATGTATTTCCAGAACCAAATATCATGTTAGTACTTCCACATATTTTGGAGTCATTCACTGATTTTTCCCTCTGTTTTCATGTAACTCCTTTATTTGGACCTACTTATTTTTTTTTCTTTGACAGTTCACCAAATTGTGTATGTATTGTCTGAAGTAATATTCTGTTCACTTGGGCAATCCAATGCGTTATGCCTTGTCAATTCAGAGTCTCTCTTTACCTTTCCTAACCATTCAACTTGCTTAGGGGGATCCTAATTGTACTGCTAGAATTGAATTACCTTGAACAGGACAGTCAATAGCATAGGTAATCTTACTGCTTGTCCAGCTGGGACCGTCTGAATGTTAGCATTACCTTCCATGTCAGGAGCAAGTAGAATGATCACAATCCTGTATTGCCGGATGTAGCCTTCCCAAGGTTCCACCCATGACCTTAGCAAACTGTAAGCCTCGGGCAGCACCTTAATTATGATGAATTTGTATTGGGAATTGGTTCCACTCTTCCAAATAAAGTAAAATAAAGTTTATTTATTAATCACAAATAGGCTTACATTAATATTGCAATGAAGTTACTGTGAAAATTCCCTAGTTGCCACACCCCACCTGTTGGGTACACTGAGGGAGAAATTAGTATGGTCAGTGCACCTAACCAGCATGTCTTTTGGACTGTGGGAGGAAACCCACACAGACACAGGGAGAACATGCAAACTCCGCACAGAGAATGATCAACCTCAGGTCCCTGATGCTCTGAGGCCCATTGTGCCTTGTACCACCCCAGCAGCAAGTAGCAGCTATGGAGCTCTATTGAGAACTGGCATTACAAATTGGGAGGGACACACAACTTCACAGGAGTGGGGAGGAAACATTTGTTTCTTTCATTAACTTGAATATTTGCTGGTTTGGTTATTGTAGACTGTTTAAAAGTATTAGATTTTCTCAAAAGAAATTTAGAGAAAGAATATGAGTTTTTCACTCTCTCGTTTCTGTGCAAATTTTCCAGTTACAATTACTTCATGCTATATATCTATACTTTCAACTATTTGCATTGATTGTTAGAGTCGTGAAGCTTTTTTACTTTAGCAATTCAATACCACGAATGATAAAGACTCCGGATTTGTTAGTAAAGTGAAAATGAACCTGAGATGACTCCATCAGTGTAGTTGGCAGGACAAGCACCTAATGAATTGATTATGAAACTCCAGTGTTTTTTTACTTACCCTCATTGCCCAAAATAGTAGAATTTGAGGTGCTGCTGATTGGTAATAGATGTGCCCTTGTGCAATTACTTTGATAATATGCCTAAGCTAAGGTTATCCCATTTTTCTAGGTCGAGAGACCGAGACAGATCCAGAGATCGAGACAGAGAAAAATCAAGGGAAAAAGATCGCAAGGAGAAAAAGCGTTCCTATGAGAGTGCTAATGGCAAATCAGAACACAGCTCTGAGGAACGAGAAGCAGGAGAAATCTAACGGACAAAATATTTTTGGAACCGTGGCAGAGGATGTCTTTATGATTGTTTAACTCAAATAGGGGAGCTCTTGTTTTGTTTTTGGACTTAGAAAAAAAATTCCAGCAGCTAAGTGACCAATAACAAAAATATTAGATAGTTGAAGATGTTGAGGATGTTTTGTCAGTTTAACCAGCTGGTTTGAAAGCAGCAATTGGAGGTACCTAGAATGTACTGTGTGTGCATGTACTGGTGCTGTAATGCCACTAACAATAGGGTTCCTCCTTCCATTGGCACAAGGGTGCTAATTTGTTTTGAATAATGAAATTTGTTTTGCATTTTCTTTTAAATATGACATCTGAAATCCATTGTAAATTTTATTTGAGTCTAAATAAAAATAAATTGAACTAGTGGCTTGGGGGAAGCGACTGCTTTGTCAGCTTGCAGCTTCATATTGACTTGTCAATATGGCTGTGCAGGCTTGCAGACATTGATCCCTACGCTGAGAATGGTATTTACTTCAGAAGTTGCCCTTAAATTGTAACGTTCGTCTTTGTCACATTTGGCAAAAACGTTCAGAATCTCATGCAGTCAGATTGGAGAAACAGTTCAAAGGTTTTTACTCACAAGAAGAATCTTCCCTCCTCACAATGAAAATAACTCTCCTCTTCCCTGTTCCAACAAGGCTGACACTGTGTTGAATGGTAATCTGAAAGAACGTTAATTGGTCTGTTCAGATACACCTCAAGAAGCCTCCTTGGTTTGGTTGGAGAAAAAGTGTATTGTTTTTAATTAACTTATGTGGTGGAACAAATTTACTACCCAGTTCTTGTTAAATCACCAAATAGGATTCACAAGGAAAAACGCAACTGCTGCAATAAATCTGGCCCTTCATTAATTTCCCCACAACCCCCACCTTTCCATTTGTATTAAAAAAAAATGCAAACTGGAACTGGAAGATTCTCCCCCACGCTTATAAATTTGAAAATATGCTGAGACATTTTTGAAAACCAGAAACCTCAATTGCTAAGTTTGTATTTTGTCTGGACGTGTACTTTTTAATATAATTAAAATGGAACAGTTTTATTCTTGCAGTTGCGAGAGAAGTTCAGATTGAAAGCGTCCAAAACTGGAGGTGATGAGTTAATATGATTTCAGTAGCTTTTTAGGACTGTGTGTGTCTTAAAATGCTACTATCAAGAAAAGACCTTACTAGCATTGCGTGCATGTAATCCTCAGAAAACCTTAGCATGTCTTCAGAACACTTCTGGAACACAATAGACATCACTGTTATTTTGGATTTTTACTCATGAACTTTTATTTTTTGACAGTGAAATCATGCCCATAAAATAACGTTAGTGTTTGTTGTTCACAAAAATTGATACATTATTTACCCAAGAAACAGAAAAGGATTTTCCATACATTATAAACAACTTGCGGAAACTGTTTGGTTGGAGTTCAGAGAACCTTGTGTTTTCCAAATGCTTGTGATTATTTGTGGCACGCTCTAGGCAGGGTTAGGGTGTGATGGAAAGCAGGGTGTCACAGACCTAAAATATACCAATGTATTCCATGAAGATTATATCACTAGTTTTTGTTAGCCAATTGTGGTCATTCCACAATTACTGTGATTTTATTTTTATTAAAAAGTTGCCAGCTTTGCTTTGAGAAACTGACTTCTGTACTATAAGAATATTCCAGTGTGATGTTCCTCAGTATCCATAGTGGCATTATTTTTCTGCACCAGGTACTTTGGTTACTAGCTGTTACACTGCTTGTCCCCATCATTTACTTAGTTCTTAATGGTCATTTGGACAGTCAGATTTCTGAGTTTACAGTTAGTTTTAAGACCCAAGTAATAAGGTTTTATTTTAATCCCCTTTAATCTCTTTTCCTTACCCAACTTCTTGTCTATACTTGTATTGTTAATTGAAAACAATTGAAATAAATTTCCTGCAAACCATTTAATAAGATTTACGAACAATTTAAGTTTTCCTGTGTTGTATGAAATTGTGATGAATACTTGTTTGCTACTTTGCAATTAAAACAAACCAATATTATGTCTTCATCTGCTTACTGGGTGAGTCTGTTGGAACCCTTGGCCATTTGCACCTTGTTTCCACCTTGTTAACGAGGAGCAACGCTGGTTCCGCTGTTCCCTTCTACTCTTTTTTTGCAAGTGGTAGAATCAATTCTTACAAAATTAGAATGTGCAATAGCGATGCTTGTATGCTCACTCTGACAACACGTAAGTAAAATTTGGATGATAGGGAAGATTGAAAATGTGCTTAAGATTTCCAAATGGTTCAAAGTCGACATGAAATGGTTGAAGATCATCATGCTGTGTTCAGAGTATACCTCATTTCAATTACTACCATGCGGAGTAGTTACCTGTGTGGTACAAATGCAGTCTTAACAATTTGTGTAAAGGTCCATGAAATCAGAAAACTCACTTTGGGCTTTATTAAAAAGGAACCAGCTTTCTTTCCATCAGTGAGTATGGTCGATCATTATATTAGGCCGTGATGTAACCACTATTCTTGAAAAAATTTACCTCGGGTTAGCTCTGGTTTGACCTTGGAAGCTTGAAGATTTTCTGAAGAAATTCCCTCTGAGATCCTTTGTGGATTCAACAGCCAAATTAAGGGTGGTTTCTATCCTACTTGTTAATCTGATTACTACTTGTTAATCTGACTCGCCAACTTTAAGGGCATTCAAATGGTCAGTGGATAGGCATATGGATAACATTGGAATAGTTTAGATTAGAAGATCATTAGATAGTTCCACTGGTCGGCGCAACATCAAGGGCCGAAGGGCCTATACTGCGCTGTAATGTTCTATATATCTCTATACTGTAGTGTTATTTTCTGATTATCTAACATTTACATTGCACAATTAGAGATGGGCAACAAAGGCTGTCCTTCCACATTCCACAAAAGAATAAAGAAATTCTCGCAATGCCGCTTGACAATTGGATCAGGCTATCCAAACTCCTTTATCGGGGACCTGCTGAGCTAGCAAAGACTTCCATCCTATGAGGATGATCAGGACCCAGAGGTGAAATGTTTAATCAATTCACTGTGCCATAAGCCAATACAACTTTATGTAATTGGATTATCTAACATTCTACATTTCACCATGACAGCCGTGATTTCAGATTAAACAGCCACTTATTTTGTTCATCAATCTCTATAAAGATTGACAATTGCTTCCAAACAATTAATAACATTATTCCATTCTACTATAAGTTACCAATTCAAGTTTGCTACACAATATATGCAGATATTCCAGTCTCTGTTGTGCCTTTGTGCATTATATGGGTTTGATCTTTTGTGCTAATACAAGAGTTCAATGTCTGTAACGTGGTTCATTGTATTCTTCGATATTAACATTTGGGAGAGGCCATGTGATACGGAAGAGCAGAAGTACTTGGGACTGGCATTCATAAGACATAGTGTTTTAAAAATTGGATGGAATATTGGGTTTATGGTAAAGATAAAACGCAATATAAAACTTGAGCTGTAATAGGAAAGCCCTCAATCACAGTTGCAATACTATTTACAGCTTTGTTCTCTACAATACAGGTAGGATGTTGAGGTGGTAGTTGTTGCAGAATACAGAAACAGGAGTAGACCATCCAATTATTTGCCTGTCCTACTGTTCTGTTAGGTCATGGATAATGTATGTTTTAATGACCTTGCTCAAAGTTCTACCAATCTCTATTTTTAAATTTCAGTTGACCCAGCCTCAGCAGCCAATTGGGAATCTACTCTCTGTGAAAAAGTGCTTCCTGCCATCATTTCTGAATGGCCTACCTCTAATTTTAAGCTTACTCTAGACTTCCCTTCTGAGGAAATATATTCCACCTACATTATCAAATTCTTAAAGTTAGGGAGAGGAGGCAAGGCTGAAGGTAGGAAAGAAGGACATCCAGAAAGAGAAGCAGAAGTGATCAAAGACAAGATTGAAGGTGGAAAGCTTATCCAGACTGACTTATTCCTCCGGGTGCTCCACTTTCCTCCCAAAGCCCACAGATGTGTGGGTTAGATTGATTGGCCATACTAAAGTACCCTTTAGTATCCTGGGATGCATATGTTAAAGGGATTGTGGAGTAATTATGTGGGGTTACGGGGGTGGGGCCTAGGTTGGATTGTTGTTGGTGCAGACTGAACAGGCCAGATGCTGGTCTCCTGCACTGAGAATTCTGATTCTGAGCAAAAGAACAGAACCCAAGCACCAACAGTAAATAGGAAAGTTCAAAACGTAAAGAATGATTTTTAGAAGTTGTAGAATCTGAACCAACAAGTGCCTCAATGTTCAATTAGTACTGGTGTTTGTAAGTTATTTCTAAAAGTTGTTGGAAAACTTCCAAGCGATAAAAGATGGATTGAATGACAACTGAGCAATTTGAAATGCCACTTAGTTTAAAAAGTTCATGTTGATGCAGTTTGAAACTTTGTATAAATGAAATATTACATTGGAGTTTACTTGCAGTCTGTTTAAAAACAAGTATGCACATTGAGATAAGGGATTTTTGAGCACGTCCAATGAGCAAATTGGGCAAAAAAAAATTCTGACTGATGGATATTACTTAAGAAAAAACACATCCATGTTGCCAGTGCAACAAATTAACGAGCACATAACAAAATATATTAAATTTTTCTACTATCAAGGGAATAAGGATTATGCTTTCGAAAATATATAATCTATTAGCACTAAATCAGAAGTAGATAGTGACATTTGTCTGCTGTTTTAGTTCATATGCTGGTATTTGAGAGCTCTGATGTTGTGAAACCAGTTCTGAGCAGGTTTCGAAAGCAGAATTATACTGTCATAGTCATTTGCTGATGTTATCTATCTAAGTGCATTATAATCACAGAACCCTACAGTGCAGAAAGAGGCCCTATGGCCCATCGAATCTGCACCGAACACAATCCCACCCAGGCCCTACCTCTATATATTATACCCACTAATCCCTCTAACCTGTGCATTCCTGGACGCTCAGAGGCAATTTCTTAGCATAGTCAATCAACCTAACTTGCGCATCTTTGGACTCAGTATTACAGATAATGCTCAATATAATAATAATTAATGCTCAATATTACATGCATCAAACATTCTATGTTTGATATGTGCCTCTGCAGAGACCGATGCTGACTTCAGGTAGCATATCTGTCATACTAGTTATGTAAGAGCTGCTTAGTTCTAAAGTAAGTACTGCACTAACTAGGGCGACATTGTCCATAGAGAAAATCTAGGCATCGATGATGTTTGAAGCCATGTAACAACAGTGAAAATAGTGGAACCGCGAATGCAATATTTAGCAGATGTCCTTGAAAAAAGTTCTGGTGCAAGGTCATTGACAGGAAATGTTTCTACCCACAGATGCTGACAGATCTACAGAGTATTTCCAGAATTTTCTGTTTTTAATTTTTGCCTTTGCAGAAAAAAGCTGTATTGATTTAGCCAGCAAGTTGGAAGTTAGAGGTTTACAGTATGGAAACAGGCCCTTCAGATCAACTTGATCTGGCCATGCTGGCCTTTTTAAACCCCTAAGCTAATCCCAATTGCCCACATTTGGCCCATATCCCTCTACACCTATCTTACCAGTATAACTGAAAGGGTGCAGAGGAGATTTACAAGGATGTTACCTGGATTGGGAGGCATGCCTTATGAAGACAGGTTGAGGGAGCTGGGACTGTTCTCCCTGGAGAGACGAAGGTTGAGACGTGACCTGATAGAGGTTTACAAGATGTTGAGAGGAATAGATAGGGTGGACTCTCAAAGACTATTACCCAGGGCTGAAATGGTCGCGACGAGAGGGCACAGATTTAAGGTGCAGGGAAGCAAGTACAGAGGGGATGCTAGGGGTAAGTTTTTCACTCAGAGGGTGGTGAGTGAATGGAATCGGCTGCCGTCGGTGGTGGTCGAGGCGAACTCGCTGGGGTCTTTTAAAGGACTTCTGGATGAGTATATGGGATCCAATGGGATTGGGGGTTATAGATAGGTCTATGGCTGGGTAGGTTTTGATGTGTTCGGCACAACTTGTGGGCCAAAGGGCCTGTTTGTGCTGTAGTGTTCTATGTTCTATGTAATTGCCTAAATTAGTAAATTTGCAGATGACACTAAAGTCGGTGGAGTGGTAGTTAGTGAAGAGGGGTGTTATAATTTGCAGAGTGACTTGGACAAGTTGCAGAGCTGGGCCGAGAGGTGGCAAATGGAGTTTAATGTGGAAAAATGTGAGGTAATGCACTTTGGCAGGAATAATAAATGTGTAGAGAATAGGGCTAATGGTAGGATTCTTAATAGTGTTGATGAACAGAGGGATCTTGGTGTATTTGTGCATAGATCCATGAAAGTAGGCAGTCAAGTCGAGAAGGTTGTTAAGAAGGCATATGGAGTCTTAGCTTTTATTGGTAGGGGGATTGAATTTCGGAGCAGCAACGTCATGTTGCAACTGTACAAAACTCTAGTGCGGCCGCACTTGGAGTATTGTGTGCAGTTCTGGTTCCCACATTATAAGAAAGATGTGGAGGCATTGGAGAGGGGACAGAGGAGGTTTACCAGGATGTTGCCTGGTATGGAGGGCAGGTCTTATGAGGAGAGGCTGAGGGATTTGAGGTTGTTTTCGTTAGAAAGGAGGTGGCTAAGAGGGGACTTATCGAAACATATAAGATGATTAGAGGTTTAGATAGGGTGGACAGTGATAGCCTTTTTCCTAGGATGGAGAAAGCTAGCACGAGGGGGACACAGCTTTAAATTAAGGGGTGATAGTTATAGGACGGATATCAGAGGTAGGTTCTTTACCCAAAGGGGGGTTCGGGAGTGGAATGCCCTGCCTGCAGCAGTTGTAGATGCGCCAAGTTTGGTGGCGTTTAAGAGGTTAGTTGATAAGTATATGGAAGAGAAGGGAATGGTTTAGTTTGGAGGGTCATTGCTTTTTATTTTGGTCAGCGCATCATCGAAGGCCGAAGGGCCTGTTCTGTGCTGTAATGTTCTATGTTCTATAAATGCTTTTTAAAAGACAAAATTGTACCTCCCTCTACTACTATCTCTGGCAGCTTGTTCCAGACACACACCACTCTGTGTGAAATAATTGCCCTTCTGGATACTTTTGTATTTCTTCCCTCTCACCTTAAACTTACGCCCTTTAGTTTTGGACTCCCCTACCTTTGGGGAAAAAATATTGACTAGCTGATCTGTGCCCCTCATTATTTTATAAGCCTCTGTAAAATCACCTCCTACGCTCCAGAAGAAAAAAGTCCCAGTCTCTCCTTATAATTCAAACCATCAAGTCTGGGTAACATCCTAGTAAATTTCTTCTGCAGCCTTACTAGTTTAATAATATCCTTTCTATATTAGGGTGACCAGAATTGTATACAGTACTCCAGATGCAGCCTTACCAATGTCAGTTGATGCATTATCAGTCAGAACTTTTGAATAAAGTGCATTGGTTGTGGTATTAATTTTCTGTAAATGTCCTTATGTGACTATTGCATGGCATAAGCCATTAATTCTATTGCAGAGTATTGTCTCAAAGTTTACAGGGCCATAGGCACTGCTGGATGAGGTTTTGAGAAATTTGTCTGAATTGTCTTACAAAGAGTACAAGAATACGGAACACAGATTCAACTGTGGCAAAGTCACTGAAAAATGGGGGAACACAAACAAGCAATGTCCAGCATAATGTAAGTCATCAATAAATATCAGTGTTATTTATTTGCTTTGTGCACATGTGCTGTAAGTGGTTAATTTTTTTTAAATACAAATTGTCCATAGACAAAAATTAATGCTCGGAAAAGTCTGCCCAGTGAAGTAGAATTCAGAGAAAGCATTGTTGTCAACCCAGAATGTTTCCGTGCTGTTTCTCAAAGATATTGTTGAACCTCGTGTGTTTCCAGCATTTTCTGTTGGTTTGATTTCTGGCATTTATTTCTGTTCCAGGGATACTTGCTTCCTCTTGAAACAAATAATTATATAGCCAGGAATAATGGGCTGCTCTTTTGCACCAGTTGGAAATGACCACTCAATGTAATTAAAGGGAATTTTTATTTTAGTCATGATAGGCAAAACCAGTATTCAGTTACCATCTTTAATTGCCCTTGGAAAGGTGAAGGTAGTGTTAACATTTATTTGTTAGTATCACAAATAGGCTTACATTAACTTGTGAGAATCCACTAGTAGCCACACTGGTGCCTGTTCGGGGACACTGGGAGAATTTAGCATGGCCAATACACCTAACCAGCACATCTTTTGGACTGTTATGTCCTGGACCAGAACCTCAAGCCATATTATGAAGTCAGATTAGACCCTGATAATTTTTCTTTTTTGACCTAAATGTGAAGAAAGGATATTTCTTTCTAGGAAAGATTCCACTGACAAAGTAGGAACTTCTGTAGTGAAATAAACTTTATTCAATAGTATAGTTTAAATATAACCAACAAATGAAATAACTATTAACAGTTGAACAATATTTAAAAATGGGAAGGAAATAACTTGAAGTTCTAACATCATTTCGGTTCCAAATAAGCACCATCCGTGCACAAATCAAATCTATTTTTAAATAAATACAGTCAGCAAACTCAGGCGTACTCGTTTTAACATTTGTTAACAGTCCTAGGGCTTTCAGAGAGAGCTTCCAGACGTCTTGTGCTAGACTGGCAAAATAAAGTATTCTCTCTCTGCTGTTGATCATATGGCCCTGTCAATCAGAAATCCCAGGGGAACTTAACAAAGAACAAAGAAAATTACAGCACAGGAACAAGCCCTTTGGTCCTCCAAGCCTCAAATTAAAACCCCTACCCTTCCGGGGGCTATATTCTTTTATTCCCATTCTATTCATGTATTTATCAAGATGCCCCTTAAAAATCACTACCACTACCTCCCCCAGCAATGAGTTCCAGGCAGCCACCACCCTCTGTGTAAAAATAAATTGCCTTGTACATCCCCTTTAAATCTTGCCCCTCGTATCTTAAATTGATGCCCCCTAGTAATTCACCTTCCACCCTGGAAAAAAGCTTCTGACTATCCAGTCTGTCCATGCCCCTTAAGTAAACTAAAACCCATTAGCTCTACTTAAAATAAATACAAAGCCAAAATGAGTAATTATCCTACTCTGAGTTGTATTCCATCCAGACGTACTGACTGCTTGAACTTTTAAATATTCCCCTTAAATAGGAAAAGAAACCCGTATCGTCTGCACTACTATCATCACAGTAGTGAGCCATTTTCTCGAACCCTGCAATCCATGTGTTGAAGACACTTCCACCACGTGGTTAGTTAAAGCTTCAAGATTTCAGTCAGTCAGGCTGACTTGGAAGCTACTTGGAGTTGGTGGTCTCATGCATGCACAGCCCTTATCATTCTTAGTATTTAAGATTATGGACTTTAGAAGTGCTGTTAAAGCCTCGGCAAGTTGCTGCGGAGCATCTTATGGATGATAAACTCTGCAACCACATTGTTGGTCATGGAAGAAGAGAAAGTTCAAGAAAATGGACAAACAAAAGAACAAAGATATAGGAGCACGACTAGATTATACTGTCCATTAAGCCTGCTTATGCCATTCAAAGAAACATAGTCATAGAAAGTAGGAACAAGAATAGATCACAGCCATTTGAGCCTGCTGCTCTATCCAGTATAATCTGGTGAATCTTTTATCTCAATGCCACACTCCTGCACTCTTTCTATACTCCTTGATCTCTTTAGAATCTAGCAATCTATTTCCTTAAATATATACAATGATTTGGCCTTCACAGTTTTCTGTGGTAGAGAACTCCCCAAGTTCCCTTCTCAGCCCTAAATGGCACTTGCCATCTCCCCTTTCCCCCTGACTTCCCCCACCCCATCACCACCACCCAAAGAGAACATAATTTTTGCGTTCAGTTGCTCCAGCCCTGACAGAGTTTTACATTTCAATATGATCATGGCTGAGCTCGGGCTTCAACCCCACTTTCCTTCCTTATCCTCGTATCTCTTGATACCCTGAGATACCAAAAACTTATCCCATCCTTGTACAGTTGATGGTAGAACATCCACAACCCTCTTTTTTTTTTTCCCTTTAATCATTCGCAGGATGTGGGTGATGCTGTCTAGGCCAGAATTTATTAAAAACACTAATTGCACTGAAGATGGTGATGAGCTGTCACGTTGAACTGCTTCAGTCCGTATGGTATTAGGAAGAGAATTCTAGGACTTTGATCCAGTAACAGTGATGGAAGGATGACTATCATTCCCAAGTGAGGGGGTTGATATGTGGCTTGGAGGGGAGCTTGCATGTAATAATCCCATGCATCTGCTTCCTTTGTCCTAATAGAACCTTAGAACATTACAGCATAGAAACAGGCCTTTTGACCCTTCTGGGCTGTGCCAAACCAATTTTCTGCCTAGTCCCACTGACCTGCACCTGGACCATATCTCTCTGCACCCCTATTATCCATGAACCTGTCCAAGTTTTTCTTAAATGTTAAAAATGAGTCTGCATTCACCACTTCATCTGGCAGCTCATTCCACACTCCCACCACTCTGTGTGAAGAAGCCCCCTCCCCCCCAATATTCCCTTTAAACTTTTTCCCCTTCACTCTTAACCCACGTCCTCCAGATGTTTTCTCCCCTAGCCTCAGTGGAAAAAGCCTGTTTGCATTCATTCTATACCCATCAAAACCTTATACACCTCTATCAAATCTCGCTTCATTGTTCTATGCTCCAAGGAATAAAGTCCTAACCTATTCAACCTTTCTCTGTAACTCAGTTTCTCAAGTCCTGGCAGCATCCTTGTAAATCTTTTCTACACTCTTTCAACCTTATTAATATTCTCCTTGTAATTAGAACATAGAACACTTATATCACAAACAGGCCCTTCGGCCCACAAGTTGAGCCCATCATATCCATACCTACCAGGCCATTGAACTACCTGTAACTCCCAATCCCATTAAATCCCATGTACTCATCCAGAAATCTTTTAAAAGATCCCAGTGAGTTCACGTCCACCATCACCGACAGCAGCCGATTCCACTCACTCACCACCCTCTGAGTGAAAAATTTACTCCTAACATCTCCTCTGTACTTGCTGCCCAGCACCTTAAACCTGTGTCCTCTCGTAGCGACCATTTCAGCCCTGGGAAATAGCCTCTGAGAATCCACCCTATATATTCCTCTCAACATTTTATAAACCTCTATCAGGTTGCCTCTTAACCTCTGTCTCTCCAGGGAGAAAAGACCTAGCTCCCTCAAACTATCTTCATAAGGATGCCTCCCAATCCAGGCAACATCTTTGTAAATCTCCTCTGCACCCTATCGATAGCTTCCACATCCTTCCTATAGTGAGACGACCAGAACTGCGCACAGTACTCCAAGTGAGGTCTGACAAGGGTCTTATAAAGTTGCAGCATTACCTCCCGACTCCTAAACTCAATCCCTCGATTAGTGAAGGCCAGTACACCATACGCCTTCTTGACCACATCCTCCACCTTTTAAGAGTTCTGTGGATCCGGACCCCAAGGTTATTCTGCTCCTTGACACTGCTAAGACTGCTATCCTTGATATTGTACTGCTTCATCCCATTTGACCTGCCAAAATGTATCACTACACATTTATCCATGTTGAAGTCCACCTGTCACTTCTCCACCCAGTCTTGCATCCTATCTATGCCCTACTGCAACTTCTGACCAAAACTGCACACAATACTCTAAATTCGGCCCACTAATGTCTTATACAACCTCACCATAACATTCCAATTCTTATACTCAATACTTTGATTTATAAAGGCCAATGTTCCAAAATCACTCTTTATGATCCCATCTACCCGTGACGCCACTTTTGGGGAATTATGTATCTGTATTCCCAGATCCCTCTGTTCTACTGCACTCTTCAGTGTCCTACCATTTACCTTGTATGTTCTACCTTGGTTTGTCCTTTCAAAGTGCAATACCTCACACTTGTTTACATTAAACTCCATCTGCCATTTTTTAGCCCATTTTTCTAGCTGGTCCAAATCCCTCTGCAAGCTTTGAAAATATTCCTCATTGTCCACGACTCCTGCAATCTTTGTATTATTAGCAAATTTGCTGATCCAATTTACCACATTATCATCCAGATCATTGTTATAGATGACAAACAACAATGGACCCAGCACTGATCTCTGTAGCACACCACTAGTCACAGACCTCCACTTAGAGAAGCAATCCTCCAATAACCACTCTCTCTTGCTTCTTCCATTGAGCCAATGTCTAACCCAATATCCTACCTCTCCATGTATACATAGTGACTGAACTTTCCTAACTAACCTCTCATGCCGGACTTTGTCAAAGGCCTTACTGAAGTCCACGTAGACAACATCCACTGCTTTCCCTTCATCCACTGGTAATCTCGAAAAACTCTAATAGATTGATTAAACATGACCTACCACGCACAAAGCCATATTGACTCTCCCTAGTAAGTTCCCTGCCCATCCAAGAATTTTTATGTCCTACTCTTAGTACTCCTTCCAATAATTTACTTGCTACTGACATCAAACTTACTAGCCCATAATTTCCCAGATTACTTTCTGAGCCTCTTCTAAATAACATGAACTATCCTCCAATCATCCAGTACCTCACCTGTGAATACTGACATTTTAAATACATCTGCCAGGGCCCCTGCAATTTCAACACCAGACTCCTTCAAGGTCTGAGGGAATACCCTGTCCTGTCCTGGGAATTTATCTATTCTGATTTGCCTCAAAACAGCAAGCACCTCCTCCCCTTTAATCTATATAGGTTCCTACTTGTTTGCCTGATGTCCATAGATTCATGCTGGTTCCTTAGTAACTACAGATGCAAAAAACCCATTTAATATCTCCCCCATTTCTTTTGGTTCCATACAAAGCTGACCACTCTGATCTTCAAGAGGATCAATTTTATCCCTTACTTTCCTTTTGCTCTTAATATATCTAGAACATAGAACATTACAGCGCAGAACAGGCCCTTCGGCCTTCGATGTTGCGCCGACCAATTAGGAAAAAGCAATGACCCTCTAACCTAAATGATTCCCTTTTCATCCATAAACTTATCTACTAACCTCTTAAACGCCACCAAACTTGGCGCATCTACAACTGCAGCAGGCAGGGCATTCCATACCCTTACCACCCTCTGGGTAAAGAACTACCTCTGACATCCGTCCTATAACTACCACCCCTTAATTTAAAGCTATGTCCCCTCGTGCTAGCTTTCTCCATCCTAGGAAAAAAGGCTATCACTGTCCACCCTATCTAAACCTCTAATCATCTTGTATGTTTCAATAAGGTCTCCTCTTAGCCGCCTTCTTTCTAACGAAAACAACCTCAAATCCCTCAGCCTCTCTTCATAAGACCTGCCTTCCATACCAGGCAACATCATGGTAAACCTCCTCTGTACCCTCCCCAATGCCTCCACATCTTTCTTATAATGCGGGGACCAGAACTGCACACAATACTCCAAGTGCGGCCGCACTAGCGTTTTGTACAGTTGCAACATGACGTTGCGGCTCCGAAATTCAATCCCCCTACCAATAAAAGCTAAGACTCCATATGCCTTCTTAACAACCTTATCGACTTGATTGCCAACTTTCAGGTATCTATGCACATATACACCAAGATCCCTCTGTTCTTCAACACTATTAAGAGTCCTACCATTAGCCCTATACTCTACACATTTGTTATTCCTGCCAAAGTGAAGTACCTCACACTTTTCCACATTAAACTCCATTTGCCACCTCTCGGCCCAGCTCTGCAACTTGTCCAAGTCTCTCTGCAAATTATAACACCCCTCTTCACTACCTACCACTCCTCCGACTTTGGTGTCATCCGCAAATTTACTAATCCATCCTTCAATACCCTCATCCAGATCATTTATAAAAATTATAAACAGCAGGGGCCCCAAAACAGACCCCTGAGGTACACCACTTGTCACCGAACTCCAAGATGAATATCTCCCATCAACCACCACCCTCTGCCTTCTATCTGCTAGCCAATTCCTAACCCAATTAGCTAAATCACCCTCTATCCCATACATCTGCATTTTCTGCAGAAGCCTTCCATGGGCCACCTTATCGAACGCCTTACTAAAGTCCATATATACCACATCAACTGCCTTACCACCATCCACCTCTTTGGTCACTTTTTCAAAAAACTCAATAAGGTTAGTAAGGCACGACCTACCCTTCACAAAACCATGCTGACTATCCCCAATCAATTCATTGCTCTCTAAATAACTATAAATCCTATCCCTAATAATTCTCTCCAATACTTTGCCCACAACAGAAGTAAGACTCACCGGCCTATAATTCCCCGGAAAGTCTCTCTTCCCCTTCTTGAACAATGGGACCACATTCGCTATCCTCCAGTCTTCCGGCACTATACCCATAACCAAGGATGACCTGAAGATCAGATGTAAAGATGCCGGCGTTGGATTGGGGTGGTAAGAACTCAGTAAGAATTTAGCAACACCAATTATTAATCCAACCGATTTATTTGATAGTAAAAAAGCGAGCTTTCAACACTCTTGTGTCTTCCTCAGGCAAGTGCAGTGTTCTTGCCTGCACTGCAGTTGCCTGAGGAAGACACAAGAGTGTTGAAAGCTCGCTTTTTTACTATCAAATAAATCGGTTGGATTAATAATTGGTGTTGCTAAATTCTTACTGAAGATCAGAGCCAGAGGCTCTGCAATCGCCTCTCTCGCCTCCCAGAGAATCCTAGGGTAAATCCTGTCCGGCCCAGGGGACTTATCTAACTTCAAACCCTGAAGAATATCTAACACATCCTCCTTATCTACTTCATACTTTCCAGTTTGCAACCCTGTATCCCAGTGTTCTCCACAACTACATTTACATCTCCCTGCATGAATACCGAAGAGAAATATTTATTCAGTGCCTCTCCAATCTCTTCAGGCTCCACGCACAACTTCCCACTGCTGTCTATGACTGGCCCTAATCTTGCCCTAACCAATCTTCTATTCTTAACGTATCTAAAGAAAGGATTAAGGAGAATCCTAAAGCTATCAGCCAAAGTCTTCTCGTGTTCCCTTGTGGTTGTGGATGGGTCTTGTTCTGCATGGAGGTCGGTAACCAGTGGAGTGCCCCAGGGATCTGTTCTGGGACCCCTGCTGTTTGTAATTTTCATAAATGACCTGGATGAGGAAGTGGAGGGATGGGTTAGTAAGTTCGCCGACGATACAAAGGTCGGTGGTGTTGTGGATGGTCTGGAGGGATGTCAAAAGTTGCAGCGGGACATGGACAGGATACAAAACTGGGCAGAGAAGTGGCAGATACTTCAACGCGGATAAATGTGTAGTGGTCCATTTTGGCAGGAATAATGGGATGAAGGAGTACAATATAAGGGGTAGGAGTCTTAGCTGTATTGTAGAGCAGAAGGATCTCGGGGTCCGGGTCCATAGGACTCTTAAATCGGCCTCGCAGGTGGAGGAAGTGGTCAAGAAGGCGTACGGTGTACTGGCCTTCATTAATCGAGGAATAGAGTTTAGGAGTCAGGAGGTAATGATGCAGCTCTATAAGACTCTTGTCAGACCCCAGTTGGAGTATTGTGCGCAGTTCTGGTCGCCTCATTATAGGAAGGATGTAGAGGCTATTGAGAGAGTTCAGAGGAGATTTACAAGGATGCTGCCTGGATTGGGAGGCAGGCCTTACGAAGATAGGTTGAGGGAGCTGGGACTCTTCTCACTGGAGAGACGTAGGTTGAGAGGCGACTGATAGAGGTTTATAAGATGTTGAGAGGAATAGATATGGTGGACTCTCAGAGACTATTTCCCCGAGCTGAAATGGTCACTACGAGAGGACACAGATTTAAGGTGCAGGGAAGCAAACGCAGAGGGGATGTTAGGGGTAAGTTTTTCACTCGGAGGGTGGTGAGTGAATGGAATCGGCTGCCGTTGTTGAGGTGAACTTGCTGGGGTCTTTTAAAAGACTTCTGGATAAGTATATGGAAACGAATGGGATAGGGGGTTATAGATAGGTCTGTGGATTGGTCGATGTGATCGGCGCAACTTGTGGGCCGAAGGGCCTGTTTGTTCTGTATTGTTCTATGTTCTATGAACAGAATGGGAATGGAGGGGTATAGAAAACTGGTTTAAAATAGGGATCATGAACCTTGGGAAGTGTGTAAATATTGATGTACTTGTTTTTTATCCTACAGGTGCTTTGGTCCACCTTGTTGTCTAACGAGGGGCATACACACGATGGGTCGTGAGAGGGCTGCTCTTGGATCTTTTTTGAGAGTATCCTAGTGCTTCACGTCGTTAGTGTACGCTTGACCTGGACCATCTGATGGGCAACACGACAGCTCAGTGACTATCGCTGTGCTGTGCAGATACATGGATTTGGGCCTGTGTCTGTGGGAGTTTGCGCATTCTCCCCGTGCTTGTGTGGATTTTCTCCGGGTGCTCCAGTTTCCTCCCACATCCCAGGACGTGCTTTTAGGCTAATTGGCAAAACAAATTCTCCCTAAATTGTCTCAATTTGGTTTTTAATCCATCGATCTATAAACATGGACAGGGATTGCAGGTAGAGGTGGGAACATCGGGATGGCGGCGGGGGCTCGTTGGACCGAAGGGCCTGTTTCCCGTGCTGTTTTGTTCTGTGTTCTTTGTTCTATCCTTCTGCTCCTCAACACTGCCAAGACTCCTACCCTTGATATTATACTGCTTCATCCCATTGGTCCTGCCAAAATGGACCACCACACATTTATCCACATTGAAGTCCATCAGCCACTTCTCCGCCCAGTCTTGCATCCTATCTATGACTCGCTGCAACTTCAGACATCCCTCCAGACTATCCACAACACCACCGACCTTTGTATCGTCGGCGAACTTACTAACCCATCCCTCCACTTCCTCATCCAGGTCATTTATGAAAATGACAAACAGCAAGGGTCCCAGAACAGATCCCTGGGGCACTCCACTGGTGACTGACCTCCATGCAGAAGAAGACCCATCCACAACCACTCTCTGCCTTCTGCAGGCAAGCCAGTTCTGGATCCACAAGGCCAAAGCCCCTTGGATCCCATGGCCTCTCACCTTCTCAAGAAGTCTTGCATGGGAAACCTTATCAAACGCTTTGCTGAAATCCATGTAAACCACATCCACTGCTCTTCCTTCGTCAATGTGTTCTGGTACATTTTCAAAGAACTCAACTAGGCTTGTAAGGCACGATCTGCCCTTAACAAAGACGTGTTGACTATTTCTGATCATATTGGAGAAGCTCTTAGGATTATTCTTCACCTTGACTGCCAAAGCAACCTCATGTCTTCTTTTAGCCCTCCTGATTTCTCAAATAGTTTCTTGCACTTCTTATATTCAAGCATCTTATTTGTTCCCTGTTACCTATAAATGTCATACATCTCTCTCCTTTTATCAGGGTTACAATATCCCTCGAGATCCAAGGTTCCTTATTCTTACTCACTTTGCCTTTAATTGTGACAGGAACATACAAACTCTGCACTCTCAAAATTTCTCCTTTAAAGGCCTCTCACTTACCAATCACATCCTTGCCACAACAGCCTGTCCCAATCCACGCTTTTAATGGGTGGACTCATCCAGGCAAGTGCAGAGCATTCCGCCACACTCCCAACATGTGTCTGGGAGATGGTGGACAGGCTTTGAGGAGTCAGAAGATGAGTTACTCACAATGTAATTCCAAGCCTCTGATACCCACAGTATTTATATAATCCACTTCAGCTTCTGGTCAATGGTAATTGTTCTGAAGGATTCAGTGATGAACAAAGAACAAAGAGCAACACAGCACGGGAAACAGGCCCTTCGGCCCAACGAGCCCATGCTGCCGTCCTAACGTCTTAATGACATATCCTTGACTTTAGGCTATGCCTATTGTTGAAGATTCCCATATAGGGACCAATATAGGGACAATTTGTTACCCAATCAGCCTAAGAGCACATTTTTGGGATGTGGGAGGAAACCGGAGCACCCGGAGGAAACCCACGCAACCACGGGGAGAACGCTCAAACTCCCGCAGACACAGGCCCAAATCCATGTGTCAGCACAGCAACAGCGATAGTCTCTGAGCTGTCATGTTGCCCATCAGATGGTCCAGTTTAAGCATACACTGACGACGTGAAGCACTAGGCAACTCCTGAAGCAACATCCAAGAGCAGCTCTCGCACGACATGCCGCATGCATGCACCTTGTTGGTCAACAAGGTGGACCGAATTGCCTGCAGAAACAAATAAGACTTAATTAAACATGCAAAAAAAAAACTAAGACATTCCCGAGACGAAACTAAAAGATAGTCTACTACTATTTGGTCCTCCCGATATTCAAACAGTCCTGCTATATCCCTCTATCTGCAGACCGCTCATGTGGCTGTCCAAGAGACCCTTAAACAACCCTAGCGTGCCTGCTCCCACCACCTTACTCGGCAGTGCATTCCACACCCCCACTACCCTTTGTGTGAAAAACTGCCCTCTAATATTCGTCTTATACATAGCCCCCCTCACCCTAAGGCCGTGACCCCTCGTTCTATCCATTTCTAATGGTGGAAAAAGCTTACCACCATTTACTCTATCTATACCCCTCATAATCTTATATATCTCTAAAAGATCCCCTCTCAGCCGACGTCTTTCAAGGGAAAACAACCCCAGTGTTTTCAATCTTTCCTCGTAAGACAGCCCTTCCATACCAGGCAGCATCCTGGTAAATCTCCTCTGCACTCTCTCCAGGGCCTCTACATCCTTCCTTAGTACGGCGACCAGAACTGGACGCAGTACTCCAGATGAGGCCTAACCAACGTTTTATACACCTGCAACATCAGACTCCTACTCTTGTATTCTATACCCCTTCCTATGAAGGCTAACATACCATACGCTTTTTTTTACCACATTCTCCACCTGTACTGACACCTTCAGAGACTTGTGAACCTGCACCCCCAGGTCTCTCTGCGTCTCTATACTCCGGATAGTTTTACCTTTCATCCTATAACTCCCCTCTACATTATTCCGGCCAAAATGCATCACCTCGCATTTATCCGGATTAAATTCCATTTGCCATCTATCTGCCCAATCTACCAGCCTATCTATGTCCTGTTGTATTGCCAGGCACTGCTCCTCAGTACCCGCCAATCCAATCATCTTAGTGTCATCAGCAAATTTGCTGATCACACCACCTACCCCCTCTTCCAAGTCATTTATATACACCACAAATAGAAGAGGTCCTAGTACAGAGCCCTGTGGCACACCACTAGTGACAGACCTCCAGTTGGAAAAAGAGCCTTCCACTACTACCCGCTGTCTCCTCCTCCCAAGCCAGTTCTCAACCCATCTACATACCTGGCCCTGTATCCCATGCGCCTTCACCTTTTCTATCAGCCTACCATGAGGAACCTTGTCAAACGCCTTACTGAAATCCATGTAGACGACATCAACGGCTTGTCCTTCATCAACCGTTTTTGTCACCTCTTCAAAAAATTCCACTAGATTCGTAAGGCACGACCTCCCCTTAACGAAGCCATGCTGCGTATCCCTGATCAGATCGCAGCGCTCCAGATGCTCGTACATCCTGTCCCTGAGGATCCTCTCCATTAGCTTACCTATATGGATGGTAGTCACATTGAATGTCATAGTGAGGTGGTCAGAATTTTGTGTTTCGCTTGGATCACCTCTCATTCCTCTAAACTCCAGAGAATATGATTCATGTTCATTCAGTCTCTCACCATTAGGCCTCTCATCCCTAGGGGCCAATCAAGGGCCTTAAATGCAAGTTCATAAATATGGAACCAAAACTGCACACAGCACTCCAGCTGGGGTGCTAATGGAGCAGATTGCTTCTCCTGGATGCTTTTGAGATTTTCGAGTGTTGTTGAAACTGCACTCCTCCGGACTAGTGGAGAGTATTCTATCACACCTTTGACTTGTACCTTTTTAGTGGAGCTAAGACTTTAAGGAGTGAAGTCTCATTGCAGAATATCAAGTCTCTGATTTTAGTCACAGTATTTATGTGGATTGTCCAATTAAATTCTAATCAGTGATGACCCCATGACATTGAGCAGAGGTGAGGAGAGATTTGTGCTTGGTAATGCCATTGAATGCCAAGCAAAGATAGTTAGAGCAAAGAATAACACAGCACGGGAAACAGGCCCTTCAGCCCAATGAGCCCGCGCTGCCATTTTAACAGCATGAGTTCCCACTTCCACCCATAATCCTTGTCCTATGTTTATGGAAATCCACATTGGAAACCAGATTGGGGAGACAATTTGGGGAAAATTTGTTTTGCCAATCACCTTAAGAGTACATCTTTGGGGTGTGGGAGGGAACCGGAGCACCGGGAGAAAACCCACGCAAGCACGGGGAGAATGCGCAAACTCCCACAGACACAGGCCCAAATCCATGTATCTGCACAGCAAACAATGATAGTCACTGAGCTATCATGTTGCCCCCATCTCTTGTTAGACTGTCTCCTGTTGAGGATGGTGACTGTTTGACCTTTCTGTGGTACACATGTTACTTCCCATTTCTTGGTCCAACCCTAAATCTGTTGTACACAGATTCTTTCAGTAACTTCAGAAAAACAAACTGA
The DNA here is from genome assembly GCA_024679065.1 of Sphyrna mokarran. Lineage (NCBI taxonomy): Eukaryota > Metazoa > Chordata > Chondrichthyes > Carcharhiniformes > Carcharhinidae > Sphyrna > Sphyrna mokarran. The sequence goes on along the minus strand of JAGIQG010000034.1, from coordinate 850,461 downwards.
AACAAAGAACAAAACAAAACAAAACATCACGGGAAACAGGCCCCTTCGGCCCAACGAGCCTGCGTCGCCACCCCGATGTTCCCATCTCTACCCGTGATCCCTGTCTATGTTTATAGATCTATGGATTAAAAACCAAATTTGAGACAATTTAGGGAGAATTTGTTTTGCCAATTAGCCTAAGAGCACATCTTTGGGATGTGGGAGGAAACCGGAGCACCCGGAGAAAACCCACGCAAGCACGGGGAGAATGCGCAAACTCCCACAGACACAGGCCCAAATCCATGTATCTGCACAGCACAGCGATAGTCACTGAGCTGTCGTGTTGCCCATCAAATGGTCCAGGTCAAGCGTACACTAACGATGTGAAGCATAGGATACTCTCGAAAAAACCAAGTGCAGCCCTCTCACGACCCATCGCGTGTATGCCCCTTGTTAGACAACAAGGCGGACCAAAGCACCTGTAGGATAAAAACAAATATATCAATATCATCATTTATTTACATACTTCCCAGGGACTCCCAAGGCTCATGATCCCTATTTTAAATCAGTTTTCTATATCCCTCCTTTCCCATCCTGTTCATGTGCACATCTAAGTATTTCTTAAATAACTCCAGAGTGCATGCCTCCACCACTTTACTTGGCAGCACATTTCATACCCCCACCACCCTCTGTGTGAAAAAACTCCCTCCAGCATCCAAATTATTCCTTGCCCCCTCACCCTAAGCCTGTGACCTCTCGTGCTATTTGAGTCCATCCTAGTAAAAAGCTTAACCCTGTTTACTCTATCTATACCTCTCATAATCTTGTACACCTCTATTAGATCTCCTCTAAGTCTACGTCTTTCTAAGGAAAACAGTCCCAATTTGCCTAACCTCTCCTCGTAACTCAGACCTTCCATAGCCAGCAGCGTCCTGGTAAACCTCCTCTGCACTCTCTCCAGAGTCTTCACGTCCTTCCGGTAGTAAGGCGACCAGAACTGGACGCAGTGCTCCAAATGAGGTCTAACCAATGTTTTATACAACTGCAACATTAAAGGCCAGCTCTTGTTCTCTATACCCCTTCCTGGAAAGGATTGCATACTATATGCTTTCTTCACAACCTTGTCCACCTGCTCTGCCACCTTCAGAGATTTGTGCACTTGCACCCCCAGGTCCCTCTGCGTTTCTATACTCTTAATAGGTCTGCTTTTATCATATACCTCCCCCCTACGTTCTTTCTCCCGAAATGCATCACCTCGCATTTATCAGGATTGAATTCCATCTGCCATCTATCTGCCCAAGCTACCAGTCTATCTATGTCCTGCTGCATCGCCTGACAATGCACCTCACTATCCACAAGTCCAGCCATCTTTGTATTGTCTGCAAACTTGCTGATCACTCCACTTACTCCCTCTTCCAAGTCATTTATATATATTACAAATAGAAGTGGTCCCAGTACCGAGCCCTGCGGCACACCACTAGTGACCAACCTCCAGCTAGAAAAACACCCTTCCACTATTACTCTCTGTCTCCTATTACCAAGCCAGTTACTTATCCATCTAGCTACCTGTCCTTGTACCCATGCTTGACCTTTTCAACTAACCTCCCATGAGGGACTTTGTCAAACGCTTACTAAAATCCATATAGACGATCAACGGCTCGCCTTCGTAGACAATTTTCGTCACCTCCTCAAAAAATTCTACCAGATTTGTAAGGCACGACCTCCCCTTAACAAACCATGCTGCGTATCCTAATCAGATCGCAACACTCTAAGTGCCTATACGTCCCATCTTTAAGAATCGCCTCCAACAGCTTCGCTATCACTGATGTCAACTCACCGGCCTATAGTTCTCCCTACTACCCTTTTAAACAACAGTACAACATTGCATCATCAGCAAATCTCCCCACGCTAGACCTTTTGATGGAAGGAAAGGTCACTGAGAAGCAAATGTGAAAATGGTTGTCCTAGACATTGCCCACGTGAATCTCCTAAAACTGTACTGGAGCAGCTTGAAGAGAGGTGTGCTGCTGTCTCTAGAGCCAAGTTTTCAGCACTCTGGCTGGGAATGTGTCCGGGCTCATAGGAATCGCTGTTTCCAGTGATTTTCATGATAGCATGTGGCTATCTCTCAAATTAGCTGAAGATGGTTTCTGTGCAGCTAGGAACATAACAAGGAAGATGAGATGGATTGCAACTTGGCATTTCAGCTGAGATAGTTCCAACACTTGGTTCTCTTGAAATCATGCTAGCCTCATTATCCCTGAGGATGGAGGTGGTATTTAGCACCTCCTTTTCTCATTAGTTGTTTACTTGTCCACAAGAATTCAGACTGGGGTCTTCTATGGCAAGATTCAAAGCTGTAATAGATATCTTGGTTGTAAGTTGCTAATTTGGCGTAACGCATTATTCCCAGTATTAAGGAAGATTGCACCTCCTGTTTGTAGCTATCTCGGGTGGTACTCCTTTGTAAGTATGAATATTTCTTCTTCTCCTTCAGGGTGGGTTGTTTGGCTTGACAGTAACGCTAGATTGAGTAATATTCTGGGCAAAGAAAATGAAACAAGAATACAATTCTGCTGCTTCTGAGAGCCTACGGCCCACTCATGGATCCACCTGTTTCTTCTGTTGGAGATATCCTGAATCAACCCGTATTGAACATAGAACATAGATTTGGGGCCGAGTGTGTTCCTGCCTGGTGGGTTCTACAATAGTCCAGTAGTTTATGGTCCCCATTACTGCAACTAGCTTTTATTCAGACTTTTAATGAGCTCATTCAAATTCACAAAACTGCGTATTGTAACGCGCACAATGTAAACATCCGCAGTGTGAAGGCAGGACTTTGTCTTCAAAGGGCAGTCGGTGGTCAATCATAACAGTATTATCAGTGGACGGATTGAATCCTGCAACAGGTAAATTGGTGAGATGAATTTTTTCACACGTTGGTTCCTCACTCAAGCTCAGCCTAGCAACTATGTCCTTCAGGACTTGGTTACAAGACAGTCTTGTGATGCCATTGCTACATCAGTACATCTTCCAAGTGGTTTTTAAATCCATAGGAATACTGATTCATGAGTGAGGGAGGGCAGTGGTGTTAATCTGTAATAGTTCCCTGTGCCATATTTGACTAACATCAAAAGATGGGGCCCAACATCATGTGGATATTATGGGATCCAAAGTCTATTGTGAGGATCCACTCCTTCACAACTCTACACCCCATGCAATTTCATCAAAATTCCTTACGTGGTCAGTTCAAGTCTTTAGCACAAGTCCCTTGATTTAAGTGAGGAGGATTGAAAGTTTGATTGGCCTAGGTGTACCCTTTGACATGTTACTTTCCTAGCTTGGTTGCTGTTTGGCCCTGTTATTATCCCTGTTTGTGTCAGATACAATTGAGTCGCCAAGCAAGTCATGATTAAGAGTCACGTTGTTAGGAGACCAGAGCAACTTTTATTCTCAGATTTATTTCATGGACCCTCAATTTAATTCACAAAACTGCCACGCTGGATTGCACATCCATCTCCAATGTTCGGACTTCTAGACTGGTGCCACTGTCCTATCTTCCCCAGTAGTAAAATGTGCTGAGTTCAATGCTCTGTATCCTGAAGGCTGGGCAGCTGGGGGTGGGGTGGGGGGGAAGTTGTTCTACACAGAAGTACAACAGTTATGGAAAAATGAATTGACCACTATTATGCATTGGTAGGCAATAATATTTTATGTGTTGCCAATCAAACTAAAGATGATTGAAGCCAATGTATTTATTTAAATGTAACAAAGGTGAAACAGAAGACAGGCGGTGGAGGGAAAATTTTTCAGACTGCAGGCCAGTTACCAGCGAGAACCACAGGATCGGTGCTGGATCCTCCGACTATTTGTGATTTTTATCAATTATTGGAAGAAGGGTCAGTAAATTTGTGATTGACACCAAGATTGGTGAATGAGGTGGAGGGCTCTTGTAGGCTGCAAAGAGACATTGATAGGATGCAGAGCTGGGGCGAAAGTGGCAGATGGAGTTAACCCTGATAAGTGATAGAAGACAGAGGGTGGTGGTTGATGGGAGATATTCATCGTGGAGTTCGGTGACGAGTGGTGTGCCTCAGGGGTCTGTTTTGGGGCCCCTGCTGTTTGTAATTTTTATAAATGATCTGGATGAGGGTATTGAGGGATGGATCAGTAAATTTGCAGATGATACTAAAGTTGGTGGTGTGGTAGATAGTGAAGAGGGGTGTTTAGTTACAGAGTGACTTGGACAAGTTGCAGAGTGGGCCGAGAGGTGGCAAATGGAGTTTAATGTGGAAAAGTGTGAGGTAATGCACTTTGGCAGGAACAATAAATGTGTAGAGTATAGGGCTAATGGTAGGGCTCTTAATAGTGCTGAGGAACAGAAGGATCTTGGTGTATGTGTCAATAGATCCCTGAAAGTAGGCAGTCAAGTGGATAAAGTTGTTAAGAAGGCTATGGAGTCTTAGCTTTTATTGGTAGGGGATTGAATTTAGGAGCCGCAGCATCATGTTGCACTGTACAAAACTCTAGTGCGGCGCACTTGGAGTATTGTGTGCAGTTCTGGTCGCCACATTATAAGAAAGATGTGGAGGCATTGGAGAGGGTACAGAGGAGGTTTACTAGGATGTTGCCTGGTATGGAGGGCAGGTCCTATGAAGAGAGGTTGAAGGATTTGAGGTTGTTTTCGTTAGAAAGGAGGCGGCTAAGAGGGGATCTTATTGAGCATATAAGATGATTAGAGGTTTAGATAGGGTGGACAGTGATAGCCTTTTTCCTAGGATGGAGAAAGCTAGCACGAGGGGACACAGCTTTAAATTAAGGGGTATGAGTTATAGGACGGATATCAGAGGTAGGTTCTTTACTCAAAGAGTGATTAGGGAGTGGAATGCCCTGCCTGCAGCTGTTGTAGATGCGCCAAGTTTGGTGGCGTTTTAGAGGTTAGTTGATAAGTATATGGATGAGAAGGGAATGGTTTAGTTAGGAGGGGCATTGCTTTTTATTTTGGTCGGCACAACATCGAAGGCCGAAGGGCCTGTTCTGTGCTGTATTGTTCTATCTATGAAAGTGGGAAGTTGTGCATACAGCCTGAAGAGATAGGAGAGACACTGAGTATTTTTTGTCTGCATTCACGCGGAAAAAAGTGTAGTCGAAGAGACTACTGAACTACAGGGTTGTAGATTAGGAACAAATTAAGGTACAAAAGAAGGAGGTGTTAGCAATTCCTGAGAGTATGAAAATAGATAACTCCCCTGAGCTGGATAGGATTTACCCTAGGATTCTCTAGGAGGCTAGGGAGGGAGATTGCAGAGCCTTTGGCTTTGATCTTCATGTCGTCATTGGCTACAGGTATAGTGCCGGAAGACTGGAGAATGGCAAATGTTGTCCCCTTGTTCAATAAGGGGAGTAGAGACCACCCTGGGAATTATAGACCGGTGAGCCTTACTTCTGTTGAGGACAAAGTTTTGGAAAGAATTGTAAGGGATAGGATTTATAATCATCTAGTGAGAAATAAATTGATTAGGGATAGTCAACATGGTTTTGTGAAGAGTAGGTCGTGCCTCACAAACCTTATTGAGTTTTTTGAAAAGATGACCATAGAGGTGGATAAGGGTAAGGCAGTTGATGTAGTGTATATGGATTTTAGCAAAGTGTTTGATAAGGTTCCCCATGGTAGGCTACTGCAGAAAATGCAGATGCATGGGATTGAGGGTGATTTAGCAATTTGGATCAGGAATTGGCTAGCTGATAGAAGACAGAGGGTGGTGGTTGATGAGAAATATTCAACCTGGAGTCCAGTTACAAGTGGTGTACCTCAGGGATCTGTTTTGGGGCCAGATCTGTTTGTTTTTATAAATGACCTAGAAAGACGTAGACTTAGAGGACATCTAATAGAGGTGTACAAGATTAAGAGGGGTATAGATTGAGTAAACAGCGTTAAGCTTTTTCCTAAGATGGACTCAAGTAGCACGAGGGGTTATGGGCTTAGGGTGAGGGGGGTAAGGTATAATTTGGATGCTAGAGGGAGTTTTTTTTCACAGAGGGTGGTGGGGGGTATGGAATGCGCTGCCAAGTAAAGTGGTGGAGGCAGGTACTCTGGAGTTATTTAAGAAATACATAGATGGGCACGTGAACAGAATGGGAATGGAGGGGTATAGAAAACTGATTTAAAATAGGGATTATGAGCCTTGGGGGTCCCTGGGAAGTGTGTAAATAAATGATGATATTGATGTACTTGTTTTTATCCTACAGGTGCTTTGATCCACCTTGTTGTCTAACAAGGGGCATACACTCGATGGGTCGTAAGAGGACTGCTCTTGGATTTTTTTTCCGAGAGTATCCTAGTGCTTCACATCGTTAGTGTACGCTTGACCTGGACCATTTGATGGGCAACACGACAGCTCAGTGACTATCACTGTGCTGTGCAGATACATGGATTTGGGCCTGTGCCTGTGGGAGTTTGCGCATTCTCCCCGTGCTTGTGTGGGTTTTCTCCGGGTGCTCCGGTTTCCTCCCACATCCCAAAGATGTGCTCTTAGGCTAATCGGCAAAACAAATTCTCCCTAAATTGTCTCAAATTTGGTTTTTAATCCATAGATCTATAAACATGGACAGGGATCACGGGTAGAGGTGGGAACATCGGGATAGCGGTGTGGACTCGTTGGGCCGAAGGGCCTGTTTCCTGTGCTGTTTTGTTCTTTGTTCTTTGAGGGTATAGAAGGATGGGTTAGTAAATTTGCTGACGACACCAAAATCGGAGGAGTTGTAGACAGTGAGGATGGTTGTTATAGTTTGCAGAGGGACATAAATAAGCTGCAGAGCTGGGCTGAGAGGTGGCAAATGGAGTTTAATGTGGAAAAGTGTGAGGTGATTCATTTTGGTAAGAGTAACAGGAGTACAGAATATACGGCTAATGGAAGGATTCTTAGTCGTGTTGACGAGGAGAGAGATAGAACATAGATCTCAGTATACTTGTGCATAGCTCCCTGAAAGTTGGCAACCAGGTTGATAAGGTTGTTAAGAAGGTGTACGGTGTGTTAGGTTTTATTAGTAGAGAGATTGAATTTCAGAGCTGTGAGGTCATGTTGCAACTATACAAAACTCTGGTGGGGCCGCCCTTGGAGTGTTGTGTACAGTTCTGGTCCCCGCATTATAAGAAAGATGTGGAAGCATTGGAAAGGGTGCAGAGGAGGTTTACCAGGACGTTCCCTGGTATGGAGGGCAGGTCTTATGAGGAACGGCTGAGGGATTTGAGGTTATTTACATTAGAGAGAAGGTGAAAAGGTGACCTAATTGAGACATATAAGATGATCAGAGGGTTAGATAGGGTGGATAGTGAGAGCCTTTTTTCCCTCGGATGGTGATGGCTAACACGAGGGACATAGCTTTAAATTAAGAGGTGATAATTATAGGACGGATTCAGAGGTAGGTTCTTTACTCAGAGGGTAGTAAGGGTGTGGAATGCCCTGCCTGCAGCAATTGTGGACTCGCCAAGTTTAAGGGCGTTCAAATGGTCAGTGGATAGGCATATGGATAACATTGGAATAGTTTAGATTGGAGGGCCATTAGATTGGTTCCACTGGTCGGCACAACATCGAGGGCCAAAGGGCCTGTACTGTGTTGTAATGTTGTATGTGTAACATAGAACATAGAACACTACAGCACAAACAGGCCCTTCGGCCCACAAGTTGTGCCGAACACATCAAAACCTACCCAGCCATAGACCTATCTATAACCACCAATCCCATTGGATCCCATATACTCATCCAGAAGTCTTTTAAAAGACCCCAGCGAGTTCGCCTCGACCACCACCGACGGCAGCCGATTCCATTCACTCACCACCCTCTGAGTGAAAAACATTCCCCTAGCATCCCCTCTGTACTTGCTTCCCTGCACCTTAAATCTGTGCCCTCTCGTCGCGACTATTTCAGCCCTGGGAAATAGTCTCTGAGAGTCCACCCTATCTATTCCTCTCAACATCTTGTAAACCTCTATCAGGTCGCCTCTCAACCTTCGTCTCTCCAGGGAGAACAGTCCCAGCTCCCTCAACCTGTCTTCATAAGGCATGCCTCCAATCCAGGCAACATCCTTGTAAATCTCCTCTGCACCCTTTCAATAGCTTCCACATCCTTCCTATAGTGAGGCGACCAGAACTGCGCACAGTACTCCAAGTGTGGTCTGACAAGGGTCCTATAAAGCTGCAGCATTACCTCCTGACTCCTGAACTCAATCCCCCGATGAATGAAGGCCAGTACACCATAAGCTTTCTTAACCACATCCTCCACCTGGGAGGCCAATTTGAGAGTCTTATGGACCCGGACCCCAAGATCCCTCTGCTCTTCCACACAGCTAAGACTCCTACATTTGATAGTGTACTCATTCATCCCGTTGGATCTGCCAAAATGGACCACAACACATTTATCCGCATTGAAGTCCATCTGCCACTTCTCCGCCCAGTCTTGCATCCTGTTGATGTCATGCTGCAACTTCTGACATCCCTCCAGACCATCCACAACGTGTCCTACTTGACCATCCACAACGTGACCATCCAACGTGATCATCCACAACGTGTTGGTATTTGTCCTACTAAAATAACGTGATTCATTTTGGTAGGACAAATTTGAATGCGGATTACAGGGTCAATGGCAATGTTCTGAGGAATGTAGAGGAACAGAAAGATCTTGGGGTTCATATCCACAGATCTCTGAAAGTTGACACTCGAGTGGATAGAGCCGTGATGAAGGCTTATAGTGTGTTAGCGTTTATTAGCAGGGGGTTTGAGTTTAAGAGCCGCGGGGTTACGCTGAAACTATAAAGGTCCTTGGTGAGACCACATTTGGAATATTGTGTTCAGTTCTGGTCACCTCACTATAAGAAGGATGTGGAATCATTGGAAAGAGTGCAGAGGAGATTTATCAGGATGCTGCCTGGTTTGGAGGATAAGTTTTATGAGGAAAGATTGAGGGAGCTGGGGCTCTTCTCTTTGGAGGACGATGTGAGGCGACTTAGAGGTTTATAAGATGATGAGAGGGATAGATAGAGTGGACATGCAGAGACTATTTCCTTGGGTGGATGTAGCTGTTATTAGGGAGCATAACTGTAATGTTCACGGTGGGAGATACAGAAGGGATGTCCGAGGTAGATTCTTTACTCAGTGTGATTGGGATATGAAATAGACTGCCTGCTGTGATAGTGGAGTTGAACACTTCAGGAACTTGTAGCAGTTATTGGATAGGCACGTGGAGCACACCAGAAGATAGGGAGTGGGATAACTTGATCTTATGTTCAGGCATAGCTCAGCACAACATCGAGGGCCAAAGGGCCTGTACTGTGCTGTTCTATGTTTCTTGTAAGGAGCATTTAGCTTTAAATAACCTGCATTACACAGTGCAGCAGAATGCAAGCTTTATTAGAATTTTTCATTTACAACTTAATCAGTACATTTTATACATGAGATCCTTCCTATTTAAATGGGTCTGTTCAGTCCTCAAATGTCCAGTTCCCTGCAGTCATGGACACAGGCCATTTCATTCCCACTCTGCAAGTCTATACAAGACAAAGTACATTCAGGAATATATGTAAAAACAATCCAAATTGCCTTCAGACCCTTCATCACCAGGGGATATTTCTATACAATGTCCAGTTGCTTGTTTCCATTTTTTTTACTTGACAGTATATTGCATTATGTAGTGGCCACTTTGCAATCACTACTGTATATCCATTGAAATTTGCTGCTTGGAGCACTTCCACTTGGGGTAAAGAGTGAGAAAGAATGCACTAACCGCTGGCTATTGTACAGGGAGTGACTTGCTCCTCATTCTGGGGCTTGGAGTGAGCAAAACTGTTTGCTCGAGTTTACAGAGGGTGTGAAACAGGAAGCTGGCTAGCAGATCTTTGCTTTGGCCATTGCCAGTTTGCTTGTTTCAACCCCTACTAAAGTCAGTAGCCTCTGTTCTATACGTGGAGTCGCAGACTTTGAATGCTTTGAAATTCAGTGGTGCAATATATTCCACCCTGGGCTGGGAAACCTGGCGAATAGGATGAATGGGTGGGGATTGATTCAGACAGAAGTAAGGACCAATATTTTAATAATCTAATTGCATTTTGTGTACATTCATTACATTGTAAATGCATTCACTAAGTAAATATTAAAAGCTGAGTAAATATTAAAACCTTCACCGAGCGGTTCTAGAGAAGCCATTCGTTATTATTTCTGTGCAATTAACTGCAAGCTTGACTGAGGAGTGGCATCTCTACCCTCTTTAACCTTGGAAGTTAGCTGCCTTGTACTCCTTCTCAATGTCAGAGCAGATGGTTTTAAAAGCAGCTGTAAATGCTGCTTGTGCCGGTGCATTCATCTCGCCAGGGTACATCTCAGACAAAACACCTATAGCGATGGTGGTGATTTTCTAGGGAAAAAAAATACAAAGATCAGTAAATGGATATGATCAAAGTCAGATCACCAGATCTTGCCTCGTTCAGTTTGGCGCTGGTTCCTTATACGGCAGAATTGTTGTGTGTGAGGTGGGGGGTGGCAGCATGTTGTCACATGGGGAGGTGATGGTATATTGGTATTGTCACTAAACTAATAAAGTTTAAAGTTTATTTATTATTTTCACACGGCTTACATTAATACTGCAACGAAGCTCCTGTGACAATCCCCTAGTTGCCTGTTCAGGTACACAGAGGGAGAATTTAGTACAGCCAGTGCACCTAAGCAACAAGCCTTTTGGACTTTGGGAGGAAACTGGAGCACCCCAAGGAAAGCCACGCAGACACAGAGAGAACGTACGGACTCTGCACAAAGATTGACCCAAGTCAGGAAATGAACTTGGGTCCCTGGTGCCATGAGGCAGCAGTACCAACCATTGTGCTGCTCTTGAGCTGCTGGAACAGGAGCTACGATGTGGAATCAGGCCCATTAGCTCTTCTTCACTAAGTGGACACATTTTTTGGCCTGGTTCCCTGGTGGCAGAGGGTGAGAAGGATGGAAGAGGGTGTTATCAGTGGTGTGACCAGAAACTGCCACCAAAGGTGAGCCACCTCCTCCACCCTCAAACACACAAGATGGGGTGGTAATGCCACCGGTGTGTTCGAATGGCAGCCATCTGTGTTGTTAACCTTTTTATGTCTCAATATGACAAGAAAATATCAAACAAAATCAATTATCTAACAATTTGAGACATTTCCGGTATGGTTGCGTTATACTTACCGTGAAGTAATGCGGTGGGATTTTATGCGTGTTAATATGAGTAGTTGTAATTGCCTTCAGTGGTGCACTGTGATCACCCTTCTTTTTCAAGATGTTGCCCAGAGCTTGTAGAACGGTGTCGGCTTGTGTTTTGAAAGCTGCAGAGTCCTTCAACTCACTTAGGCTTTTGTTCTTAAACTTGGGAAAGTGATCTTGGGCATCTGGATGTTGCTCGAATAATCTGGGAAGGGAAGGAGTGAGATGGTGGGGAAGAAAGACCGGTTAATGTGGCATTTTCATACTTGCTGATCACAAAGCACAGGAATTGGGGAGGATCTTGTGGAATTTGAAGATGGGATGAAGGGGTCTTGAGATAATGCTGACAGAAAGCTTGAGGTAAAGGGAGAAAGGTGTGAGTTTTTTTTTGAAATTTATTCACAGGATGTAAGCGTTGCTAAGCAGGCCAGGATTTCATGCCCACCCCAATTGCCCTTGAACTAAGTGGGCATTTCAGAGGGCATTTAAAAGTCAACCACTTTGCTATTGGTCTGGAGTCACATGTAGGCCAGACCTGGTTAAGGATGACAGATCTCCTTCCCCTAAAGCACATTAGGGGAACTAGATGAGATTTTGTGACAGTTGACGATGGTTTCATAGTCATGAGTAGACTTGTAATTCCAGATTTCTATTAAATTCAATCTCACCATCTGCCATTATGGGATTTGAATCCGGCTCTCCAGAGTATTCACCTGGGTCTCTGGATTACTAATCTAGTGATAACACTATATGATATCACCTCCCCGATTGCTCCTTGCGGTCATTGCCATCATTGTAACTACTCTGCCCTCTCCCCACCTCAGGAAATTACTATCCCCCAGTACACACATTTTATTAGTCAAAAATAATATCAGTTCTGATATTCAAATTCTCTCAATCCCTGCTTATCAGGAGCCAGATTGATCCCAATGTAATAATCTCATCTGCTCTTAGTGAGATTAGTTGAGGATTAAATTTTTTTAATTTATTTATGAGATGTTGGTTTCACTGGTTGGGTTAGCATTTACTGGCCATCCCTAATTGCTCTTGAACTGAGTGGTTTATAAGGCCACTCCGAGAGGGTGGCAAATGGAGTTTAATGCGGAAAAGTGTGAGGTAATTCACTCTGGCAGGAATAACAAATGTGTAGAGTATAGGGCTAACGGTAGGACTCTTAATAGTGTTGATGAACAGAGGGATCTAGGTGTCTATGTGCATAGATCCCTGAAAGTTGGCAATCAAGTCGATAAGGTTTTTAAGAAGACATACGGAGTCTTGGCTTTTATTGGTAGGGGGATTGAATTTTGGAGCCGCAACGTTATGTTGCAACTCTACAAAACTCTGGTGTGGCGTGTACAGTATTGTGTACAGCTCAGGTCCCCACATTATAAGAAAGCTGTGGAGGCATCGGAGAGGGTGCAGAGGAGGTTTACCAGGATGTTGCCTGGTATGGAGGGCAGGTCTTATGAGGAGAGGCTGAGGGATTTGAGGTTGTTTTCATTAGAAAGGAGGCGGCTAAGAGGAAACCTTATTGAAACATATAAGATGATTAGAGGTTTAGATAGGGTGGACAGTGATAGCCTTTTTCCTAGGATGGAGAAAGCTAGCACGAGGGGACATAGCTTTAAATTAAGGGGTGGTAGTTATAGGACGGATGTCAGAGGTAGGTTCTTTACCCAGAGGATGGTAAGGGTATGGAATGCCCTGCCTGCTGCAGTTGTAGATGCGCCAAGTTTGGGGGCATTTAAGAGGTCCGTGGATAGGTTTATGGATGAAAAGGGAATGGTTTAGGTTAGAGAGTCATTGCTTTTTCTTAATTGGTCGGCGCAACATCGAGGGCCGAAGGGCTGTTCTGCTGTGGATCTGGGGTCACGTGTAGGCAAGCCCAGGTAAGGATGGCAGATTTCCTCCCGAGAGACATTAGTGAACCAGATGGACAAAGTTTCATGGTCATCATTAGACTTTTAATTCTGTATTTTTATTTGAACCTCGGTCCCCAGAACATTACCCATGTCACTGGATTATAAATTCAGCAACAAACCACAACTCTATCACTTCCCCAGTGTTGGCCTGGGTAAGTGTTACCAACCCTCCAGGATTACCCTAGCTTCTTCTTGAATTAAAGGAACATTCAAACAAATTGTGCTTTTTCATTTTCTTTAAATATTTTTACTTGAGTGTCAGCCTAGACCATGGACCCAAGACTTTGAGCGTAGTTCACATTTGAGCCAAGGCATAAATTTCATTTTTAGCTTGTTTAACATACTGTATCATCTTGGAAAGATTCAATAAGTTGGAATGTGGTAGATATTATGGGCATTGCATGTCTCTCTCTCTTTCTTGCGTCCTGATATCATTCCCTCTCCCAGGAAATGAGTGCCATCACCTCAGCTTTCTGTCCATTATCACCCTAACCCCATTTACCACACCTCTTCAATAACTGCTGGCGTGAGTGGTAGAATTTCACCAAGTGTAGACACAATGTGACGTCAGTGTACCGTTAAAGTTTTTTTAAAATCATGATCTCCGCAGCTCTCTCAGCTTCTTAGATTAGCTAGGGCTGTGAGCTTGATGCTGTTGAGTTGACTATTAGCTATTTTTGTATTGCTCCTTAAGTGGCTTGGATGGAAGTTGTGTGGTTTTACTTTGGGATTTCTTAACTCTGCATTGTTTGGGAAAAAACTGGTTGGCAGGTCAGGTGACAGAAGTTCTTTCATTTTTAGTTCTGAGGTATAATTTAGTTTTTAGATGGGACAGCTAGCTGAAAAGTAGTGTTTTCTCTCTCCCTGTTTATTTTGGAAATTCTGCAGGTTATCTGAAAGCAAGATCTTACCTTCCTGCGGTAATGATTGTCCAGTTGAAGGCTTAACCAGAGTCTCTCCGTGGAGTTCTGAGAAACTGTTTCGACTTCAAACTGTTCTGAGTGAATCCAGAGAACTGCACACTTCAACCAATGGACTCAATTTTCAGTATCACGTGAGCATTAGTCTTTGTTGTGTTGAGCTTGTTTAAAGGGCTTTGTCTATGGAAGGGTTTGGTTTTGATTGGAACACATGAGATATATTTGTTAAGGGTTATACATTATAGTGGTCATTTTGGTTTCATGTTTGTAATTGTTCTTGCTAATTTTCTTACTATACGTGTTAACTATATTCTTAAATAAATGTTGTTTGACGATGCTCCCTAATAGGTCATTTGAATCATATCTGAAGTGAAGCATATCATGCTTATCCAATCCAAATTCAAGATGCAAAATTTATGATTCAGGTGGACACGGTAAAACACTTTGGAGTTTCTGACCGGAACTGTAACAATAGAAATAGTCCATTCAGCCTGACTGGTCTATACTGGTGCTTATGCTCCACACGAGTTTCCCCTACCCATCTTTGTCTCGTCCCTATCACATATCTCTATTCTTTTCCCCTTTGTGTGTATCTAACTTCTTCTCAAATCTGTGCTATTCACCTCAGCCACCTCCACACAACGATGAGGAAGGAGGAAGTGGTTTCATTTAAATTCCATAATGGATTTATTAGTTATGGCCACTGCTTTTGATCCTCCAACAAGTGGAAACTTGATTTCTTTAATTTTTAGTTCTTTTTTTAATGTCAAGGAGGTACATCATTCTTGTTGGAAGTTCTCGTTACATTACATTTGTGTGGCACGGAAGTTATTTACTGCTGACCTGTCTAAGCCTGGATGTTTTCTGGGTTTTACCGTATTGAATAGTTGTTTCATTAATGGAGGGATTACATATGGATATAAACATTGTGCAAGCATCTAACCTTCTGATGGTGGAAAGGTCACTGACAAAGCAGCTGAAGGTAGTTGAGCCTGGGACACTAAAGAACTCGTGCAGAAATATCCTGTCCAAACAACCACAGCCAGTATCCCTGTGCTGACACCCTCAGCAGTGGAAAATGTTCTCAATGTTTCACTTCATGAGGTCATCCTTTAAGCTTCTCTTGGGAATATTCACTCCACATGCATCAAACCCTGAACTCAGGAAGCTGTATGTTAAAGTGTCATAATAGCCCGAGTAACTCAACGTCAGTTTGGTACATGAGACAGAAACTCACTAACAATGTGTTGGAGCGGGGATAACTAACTGTGTGTGTGTGTGTGTGTGTGTGTGTGTGGTGGGGGGGGGGGGGGGGGTGTGGAGACAAGGGCAGTGTGCAAGAGACCGATTTGCTAACAGACAGTCCCCATTGTACAGTCGCAGCTACAAATATACCTCTATACAGTTGTTCATTTGATAAAAGGTAATATCCCAGATGATCATAGGGAACTCTTTGCATTGCAGAGCTGCCTGGCGGTGATTAAATCTAAAGATCGCCTCACCTCAGGCAAGGGGCAAGGCTGAGACGATGGGACCTTTGTGAATAATGGTACAGGAATTGAACCCTTATCACGAATCGGTCATCCAGTCAACTGAACAAACCGACTTTTGATACACACAATTTCAACACAGTAGCGCTGCAGTGACACTGCATCATCTCACACACACACACAAATACCAATGTACACAGGACAGTTAACACCTCTGTACACACTGTGAAGACCCAACTTCAGCACAGTCACTGCTGTTGACACACAATAGAAGATCCAGTGTGCAACCTGTTCACCCAGTCACTGTATGTTCAGCCTGTCACACAGTCAGGACAGTGTGTCAGTCAGCAGCTGGTCTGGGATGAATGGTCAGAGAGTGTGGAATCAGTGTGTGTGCAGTTTGTGAGCAAGTGATCTGGTAGTGGATGGTCAGCAAACAACTGACAGACCCCATTGTACAAGCTGTTTCACACCAGTCACCAATTTACTCCCTGCATACAATTATTCTTCCTTCACAATAAATATTCCCAACTGAACACAATCATGTCACAATATTCAGTTAGCACAGCACCATCTAAATGATACTGACATCACAAACAGATGTTCAACAGTCAGTCCCCACTGTACAATGTACACACACTGTGTTTCACAATAGACATTTATCACTGTACACCGCACACACGCAGCTCTAGGTAGCTTTCGCTGCACAACAGACATTCACAACAGCCACTTCCATGTGCACACAGCTGCAACAACAGCCAACCCTCAGTGTGACCAGGGAGCGGGTGCCCGGTAAGATACTGGTCAACAGAAACTGCACTGTACGCATTCTCCACCAACAAGTTACATTGGTGTGTGAGGAAGTCGGCAATCAGAGCTTTGTCTGCAGGAAACATAGATCACACACAGACAACATTCCCGTTGAGATGTGTGTGTGTACAGCTGCCTGTCGATAGTGCTAATCCACACACACACCATTTCACAACAGCCCCAACTGGTCCAAAAACAACAGTTCCCATTTCACACGATGCACAAACACCCCCCCCTGATATCTTTCATCATTGTACACTCACTACACACACACACACCCCTCTATCAGCATCATTGTACACTCACTACACACACACACACCCCTCTATCAGCATCATTGTACACTCACTACACACACACACACACCCCTCTATCAGCATCATTGTACACTCACTACACACACACACACACCCCTCTATCAGCATCATTGTACAATCACTACACTCACACACACACACACCCCTCTATCAGCATCATTGTACACTCACTACACACACACACACCCCTCTATCAGCATCATCAGCACCATTGTACCACTCACTACACACACACACACACCCTCTAATCAGCATCATTGTACACTACACTAATACACACACCTATCAATCACCCCTCTTCAGCATCATTGTACAATCTACACACACACACACACCCCTCTATCAGCATCATTGTACACTCACTACACACACCACACACACCCCTCTATCAGCATCATTGTACACTCACTACACACACACACACACACCCCTCTATCAGCATCATTGTACACTCACTACACACACACACAACCCCTACACACACCTCATATCGGCATCATTGTACACAGATGCATGCATAAATACATAACACTCACCATACACAAAGTTTCCCTCACTGATTCCCAGTAGCCAGTTTCCCTGTAAACACTGTGCAGCCTACATTTCACACTGCTGACCACAATAACCACAGAAGTGAGTCACCACGATGGACGCTGAGTGGTGGGAAGGCAGTGTATTATGAGAGAAGGTAGTGGGAGTGGGGAGCTTGGTCAGGACAGGGGTACTCTCCCAAATGAATGGGAAAGGGTAGTTGGAAAGTGGGGGTTGGGTGGAGGGGAAGGGGATTGAGTGGGGGCTGCGTAGGGAGAGATTATTTGGAGAATGGTGCTCAGGGAGACAGTACCAGGGAGGAACTGATTGCGGAAGGGTGTTAGAGGAGGGGAGAGGTTGACGGTAGGGATGCATGGGAGGGGGAAGGTTGAGGTAGGGTCCTCGAGGGGGAGGTTGGATGGAAGGGAGTACTCAGGAGAGGGTCCTGGCTAGGGAGTTTTTGGAGGGGGATATGTAGGAAATGGAGGTTGGGGAGGTTGTGGAGGCCAGATTGGAGAGGGGGAGGTTGGCAGTGAGGGTCCTCCTGGTGGAGGGTGGTGCGCAGGAGGGGGAGATTAAGCTTGGGTTGGAGATCATGGGGATCGAGTAGGAGGTTGCGAGGGAATTTGGCTGGGGGAGATTGGGATGGAGGTCTTTGTGGGGAGGGGAATCTTGTGGAGGGGGAGATTGGGATGGAGGTCTTTGTGGGGAGGGGAATGTTGTGGGGGGAGATTGGGATGGAGGTCTTTGTGGGGAGGGGGAATGTTGTGGATGGGGGGCGGGGAGAGAGTGGGATGGAGGTCTTGTGGGGCGGAGAGGTTGTGGAGGGGGCGCTTGGGAGGGAGAGGGTTGTGGAGGGGACGCTTGGGAGGGAGAGGTTGTGGAGGGGGCGCTTGGGGAGGGAGAGATTGTGGAGGGGACGCTGGGGCGGGAGAGATTGTGGAGGGGACGCTTGGGGAGGGAGAGATTGTGGATGGGGACGCTTGGGGAGGGAGAGATTGTGGATGGGGGGGTCCTTGTGGGAGAGGGAGAGATTGTGGAGGGGGGTCCTGTGGGAGAGGGAGGTTGTGGAGGAGGGGGGCGCTCGGAGAGGGGGAGGTGGTGGGGAGGTTGTGGGGAGGGGGCGCTCGGAGAGGGGAGATGTTGTGGGGAAGGGGGCGCTGGAGAGAGGGAGGTTGTGGGGAGGGGCGCTCGGAGAGGGGGAGGTTGTGGGGAGGGGGCGCTCGGAGAGGGGGAGGTTGTGGGGAGGGGGAGGTGGTGGAGGGGGTGCGTGGAGATGAGGTGCTCAGGGATAGGATAATTGGGGAACATCCATCTGGCAGCAGAGGGGGAGAATTTATGGAAGCATCTGTGGAAAATAAACTCCATACAGTTAGAATACTTACTCCCCAGTAACAGGTGGTGAACTTTGGTTAGGACTTTTGGGAATTAAACAAAAAGTTAATTGTATTAATTTAGCAACTTTTATGACATCTCATAATATTCAATAAGCAACAGATCCTCTGGATTTGAAAAGTCCAACTTGTATTTGGAGGGTGCGAAGGTGATTGAGCTGTGTCACAGCTGACACTGAGAGAATTGCTAAAAAGAAATGACAGGGCACAAAATACAAAGATCCTGAGAGAAGTGACTTACCGGAGTAGAACATTCTGGCCAATCGCAGTTAGATTGGACTCCACTGTACTCCACACGCTATTGACTTTCACCCAGTCGACCATTCTCTAGCCGGAAAGGATTTAGTTCTTCTAAAGTAATGTCAGAAAGCTTCTGTCTCCGGCTCCAAGACTCTGCCTTTTATACTCCTGTTCAAGCTTTTCTTCCCTCCTCTCGCCAATCAGCCAATCCAAAGCTGTCCAATAAACCTATTTTGAGCTGCATTTCTCTACAGGTAGAATGGGGTTGGCAGCCTCTTATCAATGAGTAACTGTAGTGAGCATCAGGACAGCGAGGAAGCTGCCAAAACCCTCACTCTCCAGCCAGTCACCCTTTCAATTTTCAGAAGCTGAGCTTTATTTAGTGCCAATAATTGTAACATTCTCTTTGACATTTTATTCCCACTGGAATTCAGCTCACAAAGCGTTCTGAGCAGGAGTGCAGGGGAAGTGTCAGATCTCAGGGCCCAGAGTTTAATACGTGCTCACTCACTCGCACTCTCACTCACTCGCACTCTCACTCACTCGCACTCTCACTCTCTCCACTCTCACTCACTCGCACTCTCACTCTCTCCACTCTCACTCACTCGCACTCTCACTCTCTCCACTCTCACTCACTCGCACTCTCACTCACTCGCACTCTCACTCACTCGCACTCTCACTCACTCGCACTCTCACTCTCTCCACTCTCACTCACTCGCACTCTCACTCCTCGCACTCTCACTCACTCGCACTCTCACTCTTCCACTCACTCACCGCACTCTCACCACTGCCTCCACTCACTCGCACTCTCACTCACTGCACTCCACTCCTCCACTCTCACTCACTCACACTCTCACTCTCTCCACTCTCACTCTCTCCACTCTCACTCTCTCCACTCTCACTCACCGCACTCTACTCTTCCACTCTCACTCTTCACTCTCACTCTCTCCACTCTCACTCTCTCCACTCTCACTCTCTCTCACTCTCTCACTCTCTCTCACTCTCACTCTCTCTCTCACTCTCTCACTCTCTCTCACTCTCTCACTCTCTCTCTCACTCTCTCTCTCACTCTCTCTCTCACTCTCTCTCTCTCTCTCACATCCACACACAGACTAACACACACATACTCTCACAAACTAGCACACACACACAACCACACTTTCACATACTAACTCACTTTTAAATTCTCACACACACTCATTTACACACACGTACACACTCTCACAGGCACACGCTCACACATACAAACTCACTCTCGCACTCACTTGTGCACAATGTTCTTAATAGCGGCTTTAAAACTCAGCTTTATTGAACAATTTTTAAAGCTTTCCTCAATGCTGTGCTGTTGACATTCTTTCCCACAAAATATATATTTTATTTGTAATTGTTTGGGAAAAATATACTTCATTCACACATTTGTAAAGGTACATTACATGATCATTCAAATTTGACATTACAGAAACCACATCCAGTTTATTTCCAAGCAGTACATGACACTCTGAACTGTCCCATTCCTCTAACACACTCAGATGTAAATAGCGTTTATTTACATTTCATGTCAAACAGACAGCCCAAGAGATTTTACACCATTTCATTCCCCTTGGTTCACTGTGATTGAAAGGCCTTACACAACCATCTTCCCCATTCTCTGTGGTGCTGCCCCAAGCTTGATACGCCTCTCAGCATCAACGTCTCTTTCTCAGAACATAGAACATAGAACGTTACAGCACAGAACAGGCCCTTCGGCCTTCGATGTTGCACCGACCAATATACAAAACAATGCCCCTCCAAACTAAACCATTCCCTTCCATTCCATATACTTATCAACTAACCTCTTAAATGCCACCAAACTTGGCGCATCCACAACTGCTGCAGGCAGGGCGTTCCACTCCCGAACCACCCTTTGGGTAAAGAACCTACCTCTGATATCCGTCCTATAACTATCACCCCTTAATTTAAAGCTGTATCCCCTCGTGCTAGCTTTCTCCATCCTAGGAAAAAGGCTATCACTGTCCACCCTATCTAAACCTCTAATCATCTTATATGTTTCGATTAGGTCCCCTCTTAGCCGCCTCCTTTCTAACGAAAACAACATCAAATCCCTCAGCCTCTCTTCATAAGACCTGCCCTCCATACCAGGCAAAATCCTGGTAAACCTCCTCTGTACCCTCTCCAATGCCTCCACATCTTTCTTATAATGCGGGGACCAGAACTGCACACAATACTCCAAGTGCGGCCGCACTAGAGTTTTGTACAGTTGCAACATGACGTTGCGGCTCCGAAAATCAATCCCCCTACCAATAAAAGCTAAGACTCCATATGCCTTCTTAACAACCTTATCGACTTGACTGCCTACTTTCAGGGATCTATGCACAAATACACCAAGATCCCTCTGTTCATTAACACTATTAAGAATCCTACCATTAGCCCTATACTCTATACATTTATTATTTCTGCCATAGTGCATTACCTCACACTTTTCCACATTAAACTCCATTTGCCACCTCTTGGCCCAGCTCTGCAACTTGTCCAAGCTCTGCAAACTATAACACCCCTCCTCACTATCTACCACTCCACCGACTTTAGTGTCATCTGCAAATTTACTAATCCATCCTTCAATACCCTCATCCAGATCATTTATAAAATTACAAACAGCAGGGGCCCCAAAACAGACCCCTGAGGTACACCACTTGTAACCGAAATCCACGATGAATATCTCCCATCAACCACCACCCTCTGTCTTCTATCTGCTAGCCAATTCCTAACCCAATTAGCTAAATCACCCCCTATCCCATACATCTGCATTTTCTGCAGAAGTCTTCCATGGGCCACCTTATCAAACACCTTACTAAAGTCCATATATACCATATCAACCGCCTTACCCCCATCCACCTCCTTAGTCACTTTTTCAAAAAACTCAATGAGGTTAGTAAGGCACGACCTACCCTTCACAAAACCATGCTGACTATCCCCAATCAATTCATTTCTCTCTAAAAAAACTATAAATCCTATCCCTAATTATTCTCTCCAATACTTTGCCCACAACAGAAGTAAGACTCACTGGCCTATAATTCCCTGGAAGGTCTCTCTTCCCGTTCTTGAACAATGGGACCACATTCGCTATCCTCCAGTCCTCCGGAACCACACCCGTAACCAACGACGACTTGAAGATCAGAGCCAGAGGCTCTGCAATCGCCTCTCTTGCCTCCCAGAGAATCCTAGGGTAAATCCCTTCCGGCCCAGGGGACTTATCCAACTTCAAACTCTCGAGAATATCTAGCACATCCTCCCTATCTACTTCAATACTTTCCAGTTTGCAACCCTGTACCTCAGTGTTCTCCATAACTACATTTACATCACCCTGTGTGAATACCGAAGAGAAATGTAGATGGGTCGAGAACTGGCTCGGGAGGAGGAGACAGAGGGTAGTAGTGGAAGGTTCTTTTTCCGGCTGGAAGCCTGTCACTAGTGGAGTGCCACAAGGCTCAGTACTAGGTCCTCTTCTATTTGTGGTCTACATAAACGACTTGGAAGTAGGGGTAGGTGGTGAGATCAGCAAATTTGCTGATGACACCAAGATGCTTGGATTGGCGGGTACAGAAGAGCAGTGTCAGGCAATACAACAGGACATAGACAGGTGGTAGACTGGGCAGATAGATGGCAAATGGAATTTAATCCGGAAAAATGCGAGGTGATGCATTTTGGCCGGAAAAATGTAGAAGAGAATTATAGGATAAAAGGTAAAACTATACGGAGCATAGAGACGCAGAGAGACTTGGGGGTGCAGGTTCACAAGTCTCTGAAGGTGTCCTCACAGGTGGAGAAGGTGATAAAGAAGGCGTATAGTATGTTAGCTTTCATAGAAAAGGGTATAGAATACAAGAGTAGGAGTTTGATGTTGCAGTTGTATACAACTTTGGTTAGGCCTCACTTGGAATACTGCGCCCAGTTCTGGTCTCCGTACTATCGGAAGGATGTGGAGTCCTTGGAGAGAGTGCAGAGGAGGTTTACCAGGATGCTGCCTGGTACGGAAGGACTGTCTTATGAGGAACGATTAGATAGACTGGGGTTGTTTTCCCTTGAAAGACGTCGGCTTAGAGGGGATCTCATAGAGGTGTATAAGATTATAAGGGGTATAGATAGAGTAAATGGAGGTAAACTTTTTCCACCTTTAGAAATGGATAGGACGAGGGGTCATGGCCATAGGGCGAGGGGAGCTATGTATAAGACGGATATTAGAGGGCAGTTTTTCACACAAAGGGTAGTGGGGGTGTGGAATGCACTGCCGAGTAAGGTGGTGGGAGCAGGCACGCTGGGCTGTTTAAGGGTCTCTTGGACAGCCACATGAGCGGTATGCAGATAGAGGGATATATTAGGACTGTTTAACTACGGCTTTTTTCCACAGGTAATTCGGTCCATAATTTGAGCACGCATTCGGCAGGTGGTGCGGGTACGCTCTTGGATGTTGATTCATGGGTTGCCTGGTACCTCATGTCGTAAATGAGTGCTTTATGTGGACCATCTGAAGGGCACCATGACAGCTCAGAGACTATCGATGTGGCTGTGCAGACACTTGGAATTGGGCCGGTGTCTGCGGGAGTTTGCGCGTTCTCCCCGTGGTTGCGTGGGTTTTCTCCGGGCACTCCGGTTTCCTCCCACAACCCAAAAATTCGCTCTTAGGCTGATTGGGAAACAAATTGTCCCTATGGTGAGAATTTTCCATATTAGGAATAACATATATATTATTATATAGGAATATTAAAATAGGATAATGGATTTGCTACTATATAGTATGACGGCGGCGCGGGCTCGTTGGGCCGAAGGGCCTGTTTCCCGTGCTGTGTTGCTTAAAAAAAAATATTTATTCAGTGCCTCTCCAATCTCTTCAGGCTCCACGCACAACTTCCCACTGCTGTCTGTGACTGGCCCTAATCTTGTCCTAACCAATCTTCTATTCTTAACATATCTAAAGAAAGCTTTAGGATTCTCCTTAATCCTATCAGCCAAAGTCTTCTCGTGTCCCCTCTTAGCTCTCCTCAATTCACTCTTTAGCTCCCTCCTGGCTAATCTATAAGCTATCCATTGCACTAACTGAGCCTTCAAGCCTCATCCTGACATAAGCCTCCTTTTTCCTTTTTAACCAGCGAATCAACTTTTTTCGTACACCAAGGTTCTCTTACTCGACCATTTCCTCTCGCCTGACAGGGACATACTTATCAAGGACTCGCGCAGCAGCTGCTCCTTGAATAAGCTCCCCATTCCAGATGTTCCCAGTCCCTGTAGTTTCCTAGTCCAATCTATGCACCCTAATTCTCTCCTGATGGCCTCATAATTACCCTTCCCCCAGCTATAACTACTGCCCCCAGCTTCATGCCTATCCCTATCCATCACTAAGGTGAACGTAACCGAATTGTGGTCACTATCACCAAAATGTTCACTAACTTCCAAGCCTAACACCTGGTCTGGCTCATTGCCCAGCACCAAATCCAATGTAGCCTCACCTCTAGTTGGCCTATCTACATACTGAGTCAAAAAACCTTCCTGCACACTTTGTACGAAAACTGACCCCTCTAACGAGCTAGAGCTATAGCTATTCCAATCAATATTAGTAAAGTTAAAGTTCCCCATAACAATTACCCTATTACTTTCACTCCTGACCAGAATTGACTTTGCAATCCTTTCCTCAACCTCTCTAGAACTTTTAGGAGGTCTATAAAAGACTCCCAACAGGGTGACCTCCCCTCTCCTGTTTCTAATCTCAGCCCATACTACCTCAACAGACAAGTCCTCATCAAACTTCTAGAGAAGGCAAAGGAAATTTAGTATGTCTGCTATGACTCTCACCAACTTTTACAGCATCACAGAAAACATTCTTTCCGGTTGTATCACAGCTTGACATGGGCTCCTGCTCTGCCCAAGAGCGCAAGAAATGACAAAGGGTCGTGAATGAAGCCCAATTCATCACACAATTCCCCCATCTCCTGACTCTGTCTACACTTCCCGCTGCCTCGGCAAAGTAGCCGGTATAATTAAGGATTCCATGCACCCCGGACATTCTCTCTTCCACCTTCTTCTGTCAGGAAAAAGATACAAAAGTCTGAGGTCACGCACCGACCGACTCAAGAACAGCTTCTCCCCTGCTGCTGTCGGACTTTTGAATGGACTTACGTCCATTGAAGTAAGTTGATCTTTCTCTACACCCTAGCTATGATTGTAACACTACATTCTGCACTCTCATGCTTCCTTCTCTATGAACGGTATATTTTGTTTGTATGGCACATAAGAAACAATACTTTTCATTGTATGCTAACACGTGTGACAATAATAAATCAAATCAAATCAATATTCCTGGACCTTGGAATGTGCCAGTCTGCAACATTCGGTCAAGGACAGTTCTTTCAACTGGAAGATCAGCGAGTTTCAGGCGGGCCAGAGTACGTCCTTCACCAAGTTGATGACCCTCCAGCAGCAGTCGATATTTGTCTCGGTGTGCGTCCCCGGAAACAGCCCGTAGAGCACAGAGTCCTGCGTTACCGAGCTGCTCGGGACGAACCTCGACAAATACCCACTGCATCTCACTCCAGAACCTTCTTTGCAAAGGCACATTCCACAAGGAGGAGGACAACAATCTCTTCCCCACCACAGTCAGCTTGAGGACAATGTTTGGTCTGAGACCTACTGAATGGAGCATTCCACCGCAGCATGGCCAGACCTATCCTTCATAACAGAAGGATGTGGAGGCTTTGGAGGGGGTACAAAAAAGATTTACCAGGATGTTGCCTGGTATGGAGGGCATTAGCTATGAGGAAAGTTGGAGAAACTTGGTTTGTTCTCACTGGAGCGACGGAGGACCTGATAGAAATTATAAGATTAAGAGAGGCACAGATAGAGTGGATAGTCAGAAGCTTTTTCCCAGGGTGGAAGAGTCAATTACTATGGGGCACAGGTTTAAGGTGCGAGGAGTAAGATTTAAAAGAGATGTACGAGGCAGATTTTTTACACAAAGAGTTCTGGGTGCCTGGAACTCATTGCCGGAAAAGAGAGTGGAAGCGGATACAGCAGTGACTTTAAAAGGAGTCTTGACAAGTACGTGAATGAGATGGGAATAGAGAGATATAGTCCCTGGAAGCATGGGGAGTATTAGTTAAGTCAGGCAGCATGGTCGGCGCAGGCTTTGAGGGGCAAAGGGTCTGTTCCCATGCTGTAATTTTCTTTGTTCTGGCACTGTAGAACTTGGTGTTAGTGTACCAAGGATCTACACAAGCTTGATGCAGCCACACACACAGGTGGCCATCAGGATAAGGGCACATTGTTTTATCCCTCACCATCAAGAGATTTTTAAGTCATCACGAGGGCACGTGCCATCTTCAATCTCTAGATAAAAGTAGTAGATGATTCAGATGTGCCACAGGAATGGAATACAGGCACAACAAATGCCTCACACCTGGTCCCCTCACCCACAATGGAGAGGGACTGTTGCTCCCACATGCCCAGATTCTGCCTCATCTTCAGGCCTCACTCCTTCCAGTTTTTGACACACTCTCCAGACTCTCTGAACAATATCCCCAGCGCATACAGTCAGTCTGCTCCGCTGGGGAAGGAGACAAAGGATTGATCTGCCCAGTTCCCAAAGGACACGGCCTCGCTCTTACCACGATTTCCCTTGGCTCCTGAGGTCTGTCTGAACTGGTCATAGACATTCAGGAGACTGAGCACTGACATTGAATCTGAGCAGAAGACACTGGTACTCTCCATGTACGGAGAGGCTTTGACCTGCGTGCCTCCGCTGCCTGGGATTGTCACCCCTTTGATGCCTGGGTCGCTTCTGAGGGCCTCGGCAAAGGGTTCAATGTAACACACAAAAAGGAGAGAGGGCAGCCCTGTCTGACTCCAGACCTGATTTGGAAGCTATCTGACTCCCACCCATTGAGTGAAACCGCGCAACTGATGTCTGTGTAGAGCAGCCGGATCCAATTGTGGATTCCCTCCCCAAAGGCCATTTTGGAGAGCACATCCATCATGTAGCTGTGCAAATTTCTGTCAAACGCCTTCTCCTGGTCTGGGCTGATGAGGCAGGTATCCACCCACCTGTCCTGCACGTAGGCGATCGTATCCCTGAGTAGCACAAGGCTATCAGAGATCTTCCTGCCGGGTACAGTACAGGTTTGATCAGGATGGATCACCGACCCTGGAGCAGATTTGACCCAGTTGGCGATGAGCTTGGCCAAGATTTTATAATCCACGTTCGATAGTGAAATGGGTCGCCAATTTCTCCCCTTGTTGGTGAGGGTGATGATGCTTTTCCTCATGGATTCCGACATGTTGCCTTCCAGAAGCAGATTCTTGTACACTTCTAGCAGGTCCGGGTCAGTCGGGTCCCACAGAGCCAATAATAACCCAGCCGGTAAACTGTTGCTCCCAGGAGTTTTACTCATCTCAAAGGATTGGACAGTCTTTCTCAGTTCATCCAGTGTTAGTGCTTTGTTCAGGCTCTCCCACTGGGGATGGCACAGTGACACAATGATTAACACTGCTGCCTCACAGCGCTAGGGACCTGGGTTCGATTCCCGGTTTGGATCACTGTCAGCGGAGTTTGCACATTCTCCCTGTGTCTGCGTGGGTTTTCACCGGGTGCTCTGGTTTCCTCCCACGTTCCAAAGATGTGCAGGTTAGGTGGATTGGCCAGGATAAATTGACTCGGGTAAATGTGTGAGGTTATAGAAATAAGATGGAATTGTGGTCAGTGCAGACTCGATGGGCCAAATGGCTGCCCTTTGCAATGTAGGATTCGAGAGTCTGTGATCTCAGTGATAGATGATAGGAAGGACTGGGAGGCCGGATTATCTGTTAATTTCAGGCCGTGGAAGGATTTGTTGATCCTCTGAACTGTTTTCTTCCTTCTGTGTGACATTGTGGAAGTGTGTGTGACCTTGAAATATGAGACGTCCAGAGAGCGGACAACCACTCAGTCCCACAGCGAGGGTGACACAAAGTGTGAGGGAAAGCCAGGAGCAAACGTAGACTATCAGAATAACGGGGGAAGGGAAAGTATCATTTAATGTTGGCTCTGATCTTCACTTTCCGTATTGGTAAAACAGATCTCCATTTACAAACTGTCTTTCACAATCCCGGGCTGTGCCAAACCCTGATACTCCTGAATTACTGTGCCAGCTGCAACATAGGAAATCTGGCAGCAAGACTTTGCACAGGAAGATCCCACAATGCAACAATGAGGCAGACAATCTGCCTCTCTTTAGTAATGTTAGTTGAGGGATAAATATTGTTTCAGGAAATCAGTGAGAATTCCACCCCCCCCCCCTTCCCTTTCTTCTATAGATCGCGAGAGGGAAAACTATTTAACATCTCATCTGGAAACTGCAGCACTTGCATTAGAGTGGCACAGAAGGAGGCCATTCAGCCCATTAGCAATCTGATCAGTCTGACTCTCTTGCTCTAAGTTGTCTTGTAAGTTTACTTAGCCCGCAGTGCCCATGCCAGGTCACTGCAAGGGCAGCTCTGCTGGTTCACTTCCCCACTTGCTGCCCCTGTAATGTTCACCAGTTAAGATTTGTTTAATTCATTCGTGCGACACCGCTGGCTGGCCAGTAATTACCCCACTCTCATTGCCCTTACAAGGCAGTTGAGAATCACCCACATTGCTGTGGTTCTGGAGTCACACGTAGGCCAGACCGGGTAAGAACGGCAGATTTCCTTCTCTAAAGGACATTAGTGAACCAGATGGGTTTTTCCGACAACGGTTTCATGGTCATTAGTAGATTCTTAATTCCAGATATTGTTTTATCAGATTCAAATTCAACCATCTGCCATGGTGGGATTTGAACCTAGGTCCCCCAGAGCATTAGCTGAGTTTCTGGATTAATAAAATCAAGTGATAATCCCACGAGGCTATCTCCTCCTCAATAATAACCCTATTCTCTCATAAATGCCCACCACACTCTCCAGATTTGACATCCCAGATTCTGGCTGTTGATAAGATTCCCAAATTGTGCATCCTGGATCGGAACCACCCATCCCGGGGGAGACAATCTGCTCCATTCAGGCCCCTCGTAGTTTTCAACTCCTTGACCAAGTCTTCTCTCAATTCTCTCAAAGGGGAACAGCCTCAAACTTCTCCAATCCCTCCCCAGAACTGAAACTCCTTGTCCCTGGAATTATGCTCACTAATCGTTCCTGCACCCTCTCTAGAGTCTTTCTGAATAAAAGTTTAAAAAAGAGTAAAGTTTATTCATTAGTCACAAGTTTACATTAACGGAGCAGTGAAGTTACTGTGAAAATCCCCCAGTCACCACACTCTGGCACCTGTTCGTGTTAGACTGAGGGAGAATTTAGCACAGACAATGCACCTAACCAGCATGTCTTTCAGACTGTGGAAAGAAACCGGAGCACCCGGAGGAAATCCACGCAGACACGGGGAGGATGTGCAAACTCTGCACAGACAGTGACCCCAGCCGGGAATCGAACACAGGTCTCTGGTGCTGTGAGACAGCAGCGCTAACCGCTGTGTCACCCAGAAAACAAAACTTCAGTTGAGGCTAAACAATGATTTATAAAAGTTCCTCTTTAACTTCTTTGCTTTTGAACTTTGTTCTTTGTTCTAACTCTGTGCTTTTTTGTTTATAAAGAGCAGGATTCTGTACGCCTCATTATCCATTTTCTTAACCTGACCTTTCACCTTCAATGAGTTTTGCATTCTCCTTCCCTTTTAATGTTATACCTTTTACTTTACAATTTCTCTCCTCATTCTTCCAATCAAAATATATCTCCTCTGATGAATTTTATCACCCAACCCACAGGTCTGTCCAGCTCCTGCGCAGGATTATCGCTATCCACCTCATCATTTATATTTCTTGGTCAGAAGGATGTGTGTTCAAAGGCCCAGCCAGAATTCTCAGCATCACTCCAGAACAGTGCTGAGGGAGTGCCGCACTGTCAGAGGGTCAGTGCTGAGGGAGTGCCGCACTGTCAGAGGGTCAGTGCTGAGGGAGCGCCGCACTGTCAGAGGTCAGTGCTGAGGGAGTGCCGCACTGTCAGAGGGTCAGTGCTGAGGGAGTGCCAGCACTGTCAGAGGGTCAGTGCTGAGGGAGTGGCCAGCACTGTCAGAGGGTCAGTGCTGAGGGAGTGCCGCACTGTCAGAGGGTCAGTGCTGAGGGAGTGCCGCACTGTCAGAGGGTCAGTGCTGAGGGAGCGCCGCACTGTCAGAGGGTCAGTGCTGAGGGAGCGCTGCACTGTCAGAGGGTCAGTGCTGAGGGAGTGCCGCACTGTCAGAGGGTCAGTGCTGAGGGAGCGCCGCACTGTCAGAGGGTCAGTGCTGAGGGAGCGCCGCACTGTCAGAGGGTCAGTGCTGAGGGAGTGCCGCACTGTCAGAGGGTCAGTGCTGAGGGAGTGCGGCACTGTCAGAGGGTCAGTGCTGAGGGAGTGCGGCACTGTCAGAGGGTCAGTGCTGAGGGAGTGCGGCACTGTCAGAGGGTCAGTGCTGAGGAGATGCCGCACTGTCAGAGGGTCAGTGCTGAGGGAGTGCCGCACTGTCAGAGGGTCAGTGCTGAGGGAGTGCCGCACTGTCAGAGGGTCAGTGCTGAGGGAGTGCCGCACTGTCAGAGGGTCAGTGCTGAGGGAGTGCCGCACTGTCAGAGGGTCAGTGCTGAGGGAGTGCCGCACTGTCAGAGGGTCAGTGCTGAGGGAGCGCCGCACTGTAGAGGGTCAGTGCTGAGGGAGTGCCGCACTGTCAGAGGGCCAGTGCTGAAGGAGTGCCGCACTGTCAGAGGGTCAGTGCTGAGGGAGTGCCGCACTGTCAGAGGGTCAGTGCTGAGGGAGCGCCGCACTGTCAGAGGGTCAGTGCTGAGGGAGTGCCGCACTGTCAGAGGGTCAGTGCTGAGGGAGTGCCGCACTGTCAGAGGGTCAGTGCTGAGGGAGTGCCGCACTGTCAGAGGGTCAGTGCTGAGGGAGTGCACTGTCAGAGGGTCATGCTGAGGGAGTGCCGCACTGTCAGAGGGTCAGTGCTGAGGGAGCGCCGCACTGTCAGAGGGTCAGTACTGAGGGAGCGCGCACTGTCAGAGGGTCAGTGCTGAGGGAGCGCCAGCACTGTCAGAGGGTCAGTGCTGAGGGAGTGCCGCACTGTCAGAGGGTCAGTGCTGAAGGAGTGCCGCACTGTCAGAGGGTCAGTGCTGAGGGAGCGCCGCACTGTCAGAGGGTCAGTGCTGAGGGAGCGCCGCACTGTCAGAGGGTCAGTGCTGAGGGAGCGCCGCACTGTCAGAGGGTCAGTGCTGAGGGAGCGCCGCACTGTCAGAGGGTCAGTGCTGAGGGAGCGCCGCACTGTCAGAGGGTCAGTGCTGAGGGAGTGCCGCACTGTCAGAGGGTCAGTGCTGAGGGAGCGCCGCACTGTCAGAGGGTCAGTGCTGAGGGAGCGCCGCACTGTCAGAGGGTCAGTGCTGAGGGAGCGCCGCACTGTCAGAGGGTCAGTGCTGAGGGAGTGCCGCACTGTCAGAGGGTCAGTGCTGAGGGAGTGCGGCACTGTCAGAGGGTCAGTGCTGAGGAGTGCGGCACTGTCAGAGGGTCCAGTAGCTAGTGAGCGCCGCACTGTCAGAGGGTCCATGCTGAGGGAGCGCCGCACTGTCATAGGGTCAGTGCTGAGGGAGTGCGGCACTGTCAGAGGGTCAGTGCTGAGGGAGTGCGGCACTGTCAGAGGTCAGTGCTGAGGAGTGCGGCACTGTCAGAGGGTCAGTGCTGAGGGAGTGCCGCACTGTCAGAGGGTCAGTGCTGAGGGGTGCCGCACTGTCAGAGGGTCAGTGCTGAGGGAGTGCCGCACTGTCAGAGGGTCAGTGCTGAGGGAGTGCCGCACTGTCAGAGGGCAGTGCTGAGGGAGCGCCGCACTGTCAGAGGGTCAAGTGCTGAGGGAGCGCCGCACTGTCAGAGGGTCAGTGCTGAGGGAGCGCCGCATGTCAGAGGGTCAGTGCTGAGGGAGCGCCGCACTGTCAGAGGGTCAGTGCTGAGGGAGTGCCGCACTGTCAGAGGGTCAGTGCTGAGGAGCGCCGCACTGTAGAGGGTCAGTGCTGAGGGAGCGCTGCACTGTCAGAGGGTCAGTGCTGAGGGAGCGCCGCACTGTCAGAGTCAGTGCTGAGGGAGCGCCTGCACTGTCAGAGGGTCAGTGCTGAGGAGTGCCGCACTGTCAGAGGGTCAGTGCTGAGGGAGCGCCGCACTGTCAGAGGGTCAGTGCTGAGGGAGTGCCGCACTGTCAGAGGGTCAGTGCTGAGGAGCGCGCACTGTCAGAGGGTCAGTGCTGAGGGAGTGCCGCACTGTCATAGGGTCAGTGCTGAGGGAGTGCCGCACTGTCAGAGGGTCAGTGCTGAGGGAGTGCCGCACTGTCAGAGGGTCAGTGCTGAGGGAGTGCCGCACTGTCAGAGGGTCAGTGCTGAGGGAGTGCCGCACTGTCAGAGGGTCAGTGCTGAGGGAGTGCAGCACTGTCAGAGGGTCAGTGCTGAGGGAGTGCCGCACTGTCAGAGGGTCAGTGCTGAGGGAGTGCCGCACTGTCAGAGGGTCAGTGCTGAGGGAGTGCCGCACTGTCAGAGGGTCAGTGCTGAGGGAGTGCCGCACTGTCAGAGGGTCAGTGCTGAGGGAGTGCCGCACTGTCAGAGGGTCAGTGCTGAGGGAGTGCCGCACTGTCAGAGGGTCAGTGCTGAGGGAGTGCCGCACTGTCAGAGGGTCAGTGCTGAGGGAGTGCCGCACTGTCGGAGGGTCAGTGCTGAGGGAGTGCCGCACTGTCAGAGGGTCAGTGCTGAGGGAGTGCCGCACTGTCAGAGGGTCAGTGCTGAGGGAGTGCCGCACTGTCAGAGGGTCAGTGCTGAGGGAGTGCCGCACTGTCAGAGGGTCAGTGCTGAGGGAGTGCCGCACTGTCAGAGGGTCAGTGCTGAGGGAGTGCCACACTGTCGGAGAGTCGGTGCTGAGGGAGTGCCACACTGTCGGAGAGTCGGTGCTGAGGGAGTGCCACACTGTCGGAGAGTCGGTGCTGAGCACTGAACTAGAAAGAGTGCAGAAAAGATTTACTCGAATGCTACCAGGATTTGATGGAGTGAGTTTTGACAAGATGCTGAATAGACTGGGACTTTTTTCTCTGGAGCTTAGGAGGCTGAGGAGCGACCTTATAGAGGTCGATAAATAATGAGGGGCACAGACAAGGTAGATAGTCAATACTTTTTCCCAAAGGTAGAGGAGTCTAAAACTGGAGGGCACAGGTTTAAGGTGAGAGGGGAGAGATACAAAGGAGTCCAGAGGGGCAATTTTTTCACACAGAGCGTGGTGAGTGTCTGGAACGAGCTGCCAGAGGCAGTAGTAGAAGATGTACAATTTTGCCTTTTGAAAAGCATTTTGATAGTTACATGGGTACAATGGGTATAGAGGGATGTGGACCAAATGCAGGAAATTGGGGTTTTACCTTAGGGATTTCAAAAAAAGGGATGGTATGGACAAGTTGGGCCAAAGAGTCTGTTTCCATGCTGTAAACCTCTGATTCTATGAATTGGAATTTACATTTTTGGACCTTATTTTGATCATTTCTCTCTGATTGCGATATAACTTTGTCCATGTGCTTTATTTTGGTTTCACTGGTAGCCAGATCAGTCTCTAGTGAAGTCTTGTTTTAATTCTGTAGTTGGCGCTTTGGGGCGGTAGTTGTGCATCATTAGCTACTCACAGCTTGGAAAATTCAATGGTCTTTCCCTGCGCTGCCTTCCACTGTTTCTTTGGCCTTTCTCCTGGAGGTTTCAGCTTCTACCTGGAATATTGAATATTGTGGAGTCTTCCTATCAGCTGATCCTTCAGTCCAGACATAGAATCATAGAAATCAGTACATGCAGAAGAGGCCATTCAGCCCATCGATCCTGCACTTGCTCACTGACAGAGTATCAAAGAACAAAGAACGACACAGCACAGGAAATAGACCCTTCGACCCAATGAGCCCATGCTGCCATTTTAACACTCAGTGAGCACCTCATTCCAATCCTTCTTCTATCTATGACTTTTGTCTACACCTCTTGGACTCCACAATAAAGGGGGTGCAAATTTAGAGAATTATATGTGTGCCAGATTAAAGGAGGTCTAATTTAGGGACAATTTACGTTTTTGGGATGTGGGAGGAAATGGGAGCACCTGGAGAAAACCCACGCAAGCACGGGGAGAATGTGAAAACGCTCACACTCACCAACCCCAAGTCGGAGATCTGACCCGGGTCCCTGTAACCACACAGCAAACAGTGATAGTCACTGAGCTTTCGTATTGTCCGTCAGATGGTCCAGTTTAAGCGTACACTAACGACGTGGAGCACTAGGCAACTCTTGAAGCAATATCTAAGAGCAGCCCTCGCACAACCCACCACGTGTATGCCCCTTGTTGGGCAACAAGGCGGACCAAATCACCTGTGGATGTAAGAAAAAGACATCAATAAACACACACAACCCAGGTCCCTGCCCTATCTCCATAACCCCACACATTTAACATGGCATGATAGCATAGTGGTTAGCACTACTGCCTCTCAGCGCCAGTGAGCCAGGTTCGATTCCTGGTTTGAATCACTGTGTGGGATCTGCATGTTCTCCCCGTATCTGTGTGGGTTTCCTCCAGGTGCTCAGGTTTCCTTCCAGACTGCACAGATAGGTTGATAATGCTAAATTTCTCCTTAGTGTCCAAAAATGTGGAGGTTAGGACAATTAGATAAATTGTCCCTCAGTGGATGGGGATCAGCAGAGTAAATATGTGGAGTTACTAGAATAGTGAGAGTGTGGTCAGTGCAGGCTCAATAGGCTGAATGACCTCTTTCTGCACTATAGGGATTCTATGATTCTAACCTACAGATCTTGAGACATTAAATTGGTGCTCTGTTTTTCTCCCACATCTGTAGGATATGCTGGGTAATTTGCATTGGCTAAATTTGCCATCAGTAAACCCAAACAGGTATCAGTGTGTGGCGACTACGGGATTTACATAGTAAATTCATTGCAGTGTTGATGTAAGCCTATTTGTGACACAAATAAATAAGCTTTAAATGGCAATTTAGTGTGGCCAATCCATCCAATCTGTGGAGTGTTGGAGAATTCCCACGTAGACAATGTGCAAACTCCACACAGCCACCCAGTTTGGAAACTGAGCCCTGGCGCTGTGAGGCAGCAGTGCTAACCACTGCGCTGTTCTGTGTCATCCAAGTCATTTTGCTTCTCTTCAGAATCTTCCAGAGGAATAAAGCTGGATTGAGGAAATCTTGTAGTGTCTGAGGGTCGTTCGATTGGTTCTCTTTACAAAGCTTGTTTGCTTTACCTTGTGCTTTCCTGTAATTCAGTACAGTCTCATCAACACTTTTCTGCTGGGTTTCCGTTCTTATTTTATCCCAATCTTATCTTCCTCTGTCTACAGCCTTCCTGTAATTCAGTAGAGCTTCCTCAACCTTTTTCTGCTGGTTTTCCAAACTGCTGCTTATCATCGTTCTAATTTGCTCATGTTGCCCTGGTCACACATTTCTTTTGCATTTGATCTTGAGGGACAATTCAAGGTAATTTATTCTCTTGTTTTCCTCCTGGAATCTTTTGTGGTTTTCTCTCTTTGGATGATCCTCACCCTGGGTATTTTCTGTCTTTTTTTAAAGGCTGCCTGGATAAAACCTCTATCCCTGGATCTTTGAGATCTTATTGCAAGTAGATCCTTTGATGAAGCTCTGTTGGTGTTGTACTTTGCATCTTCACTGACACATTTTTGTTGCTGTGTTCCAGCTCTTTGTGCTGTACTGGGTTGGTTATTTCTCCGCTGAGGGAGCGTTTGGCATGGCCATTGCACCAAACCAGTGTGTCTTTCAGACTGTGGGAGGTAACTGGATCACCGGATTACTGTCACAAGATGTGTAGATTAGGTGGATTAGAATCACAATCATAGGATCCGTACAGCACAGAAGGAGGCCATTTGGCCCATCGAGCCTGCACCAATAGCAATCCAACCCAAGCCCTATCCCCGTAACCCCACATATTTACCCTATTGATGTTGATTCCTTATTTTAAAAGGAGAGTACATAGAACATAGAACATAGAACAATACAGCACAGAACAGGCCCTTCGGCCCTCGATGTTGTGCCGACCAAAATAAAAAGCAATGCCCCTCCTAACTAAACCATTCCCTTCTCATCCATATACTTATCAACTAACCTCTTAAACGCCACCAAACTTGGCGCATCTACAACAGCTGCAGGCAGGGCATTCCACTCCCTAATCACTCTTTGAGTAAAGAACCTACCTCTGATATCCGTCCTATAACTCATACCCCTTAATTTAAAGTTGTGTCCCCTCGTGCTAGCTTTTTCCATCCTAGGAAAAAGGCTATCACTGTCCACCCTATCCAAACCTCTAATTATCTTATATGTTTCAATAAGATCCCCCCTTAGCCGCCTCCTTCTTAACGAAAACAGCCTCAAATCCTTCAACCTCTCTTCATAGGACCTGCCCTCCATACCAGGCAACATCCTAGTAAACCTCCTCTGTACCCTCTCCAATGACTCCACATCTTTCTTATAATGTGGCGACCAGAACTGCACACAATACTCCAAGTGCGGCCGCACTAGAGTTTTGTACAGCTGCAACATGATGCTGCGGCTCCTAAATTCAATCCCCCTACCAATAAAAAGCTAAGACTCCATAAGCCTTCTTAACAACTTTATCCACTTGACTGCCTACTTTCAGGGATCTATTGACACATACACCAAGATCCTTCTGTTCCTCAACACTATTAAGAGCCCTACCATTAGCCCTATACTCTACACATTTATTGTTCCTGCCAAAGTGCATTACATCACACTTTTCCACATTAAACTCCATTTGCCACCTCTCGGCCCAGCTCTGCAACTTGGCCAAGTCACTCTGTAAACTAAAACACCCCTCTTCACTATCTACCACACCACCAACTTTAGTATCATCTGCAAATTTACTGATCCATCCCTCAATACCCTCATCCAGATCATTTATAAAAATTACAAACAGCAGGGGCCCCAAAACAGACCCCTGAGGCACACCACTCGTCACCGAACTCCACGAAGAAAATCTCCCATCAACCACCACCCTCTGTCTTCTATCTGCCAGCCAATTTCTAATCCAATTAGCTAAATCACCCTCTATTCCACACATCTGCATTTTCTGTAGAAGTCTTCCATGGGCCACCTTATCAAAAGCCTTACTAAAGTCCATATCTACTACATCAACCGCCTTACCCCCATCCACCTCTCTGGT
The DNA here is from genome assembly GCA_024679065.1 of Sphyrna mokarran. NCBI lineage: Eukaryota > Metazoa > Chordata > Chondrichthyes > Carcharhiniformes > Carcharhinidae > Sphyrna > Sphyrna mokarran. Next base: position 813,365 of record JAGIQG010000034.1, on the reverse strand, counting down.
CACTTTCTCAAAAAACTCAATGAGGTTAGTAAGGCATGACCTACCCTTCACGAAACAATGCTGACTATCCCCAATCAATTCATTTCTCTCTAAATAACTATAAATCCTATCCCTAATAATGCTCTCCAATACCTTGCCCACCACAGAAGTAAGACTCACTGGCCTATAATTCCCAGGAAGGTCTCTCTTCCCCTTCTTAAACAATGGGACCACATTCGCCATCCTCCAGTCCTCCGGAACCACACCCGTAACCAACGAGGACCTGAAGATCAGAGCCAGAGGCTCTGCAATCTCCTCTCTTGCCTCCCAGAGAATCCTAGGGTAAATCCCGTCCGGCCCAGGGGACTTATCCAACTTCAAACCCTCGAGAATTTCTAACACATCCTCCCTATCTACTACAATACTCCCCAATTTGCAACCCTGTACCTCAGTGCTCTCCACAGCTACATTTCCAGCACTCTGCGTGAATACCGAAGAGAAATATTTATTCAGTGCCTCGCCAATCTCTTCAGGCTCCACGCACAACTTCCCACTGCTATCTATGACTGGCCCTAATCTTGCCCTAACCAATCTTCTATTCTTAACATATCGAAAGAAAGCTTTAGGATTCTCCTTAATCCTATCAGCAAACATCTTCTCGTGTCCCCTCTTAGCTCTCCTCAATTCACTTTTTACCTCCTTCCTGGCTAATCTATAGCTATCCATTGCACTACCTGAGCCTTCAAGCCTCATCCTGACATAAGCCTCCTTTTTCTTCTTAACCAGCAAATCAACTCTTTTCGAACACCAAGGCTCTCTTACTCGTCCATTTCCTCCCTGCCTGACAGGGACATACTTATCAAGGACTCTCAGCAGCTGCTCCTTGAATAAGCACCACATTCCAGATGTTCCCAGTCCCTGTAGTTCCCTAGTCCAATCTATGCACCCTAATTCTCTCCTGATGGCCTCATAATTACCCTTCCCCCAGCTATAACTACAGCCCCCAGCTTCATGCCTATCCCTGTCCATCACTAAGGTGAACGTAACCGAATTGTGGTCACTATCACCAAAATGTTCACTAACTTCCAAGCCTAACACCTGGTCTGGCTCATTGCCCAGCACCAAATCCAATGTAGCCTCACCTCTAGTTGGCCTATCTACATACTGAGTCAAAAAAACCTTCCTGCACACTCTGTACGAAAACTGACCCCTCTAACGAGCTAGAGCTATAGCTATTCCAATCAATATTAGCAAAGTTAAAGTCCCCCATCACAATTACCCTACTACTTTCACTCCTAATCAGAATTGACTTCGCAATCCTTTCCTCAACCTCTCTAGAACTATTAGGAGGTCTGTAAAAGACTCCCAACAGGGTGACCTCTCCTCTCCTGTTTCTAATCTCAGCCCATACTACCTCAACAGACAAGTCCTCATCAAACTTCTTTTCGATCACCGTGATACAGTCTTTGACCAGTAACGCCACTCCTCCCCCCCTTCTACCCCCTTCTCTACTCCGACTAAAGCATTTGTACCCCGGAACCTGCAACATCCATTCCTGTCCCTGCTCTACCCAAGTCTCTGAAATGGCCACAACATCGAAGTTCCAGGTACTGGTCCAAGCTGCAAGTTCCTCCCCCTTATTGCGAATACTCCTTGCATTAAAGTATACGCATCTCAAACCATGCTCCACCCCACCCGTACGCCGCTGTGTTTTACAACTCTCCTCTATAACCCCCTTACTCTCATCCCTCTCAGCACCCCAACTACTTAGGATCCCACCCCCCCCCCGAATCAGTTTAAAGCCCCCATCATAGCCTTAGCAAATTTTCCCCCCAAGATATTAGTCCCCCTCTGGTTCAGGTGTAGACCATCTCTCTTGAAGAGGTCCCACCTATCCCAGAATGAGTCCCAATTGTTAAGGAACCTGAACCCCTCCCTCCTGCACCATCCACGCAGCCATGAGTTCAAACTATCCCTTTCTCTGTTCATCTCTAAACTATCCCCTGGCACAGGCAAGAGTCCAGAGATAACCACTCTGCCTGTTATGGACCTAAGCTTCCACCCTAACTCCATGAATTTCTGTTTAATATCCCCCTCCCTTGTCCTACCTACATCATGTGTCCCCACATGAACAATGACTTGGGGCTGACTCCCCTCACCCTTAAGAATCCTAAAAACCCGATCTGCGACATCCTGGACCCCAGCCCCTGGGAGGCAACACACCAGTAATCGAATACAAGAACAATTCCAAGCATTTTGGAAATGCTGAAAGCTTCATTTCGAGGACCTCTCCAAACTGAAAGGAAAGTGGTTTCAAAGAGCATTTCTCCCTTTAATCCGATGCAGGTTTCTGTATTTATCAGCCAGCCTTTTCTTTGTAAGTTTTTCTTAAATCTTTATTTTTACTTGCAGTTTTCTGCAACTACAGCACCTGTGGGGCTGCCAGCTATTCTGCAGTGTAAGTACAGCTTTTATTTTGGATTTTTGTTCTCCCATTGTGTGGTGTCTCACGTAAGGAGGGGGTGGGGGGTGGTCTTTATAACTTCTATTCCTCGATGCACATCCCTTCAGTGAGGCTTTGAGTTTTTCATACCTTGGGATGCTGTTCTAGGTATTTGGTTTCTCTAGGCAAGCTGCTTACTTACAGGCAAAATATTGTGGATTCTGGAATCTCAAATAAAAACAGAAAATGCTGGAAAATCTCAGCAATCTGACAGTGTCTGTGGAGACAGAGAATAGGACTAATGTTTCAATTCCAGAAATGCTGTCTGATCTACTGAGATTTTCCAGCATTTTTTGTATTTGATGTGCTTACTTACAGAGTTCTGTCTAACCTGTTTTCTTCCAGAGTCTCTTACCATGTCACTCTATACATCATACTTTGGCAGTGCTAGTCTGCAGATGCATGTTGACCCTTGAAATGCTGGGCACCTTTACATGAGGCAGCATGCAGAGATATATCACCATGTTTGTATTGTCTATCCACAATGGATATGTGTTTACTTAATCCTGTCTAATGTGGTTTGTCCTGAGCACGTGCGCACGAGTGAGCTGGGAAGTGGGGCTGGTTTAACAAACTCAGTAAGAATTTAGCAACACCAATTTTAAATCCAACCGATTTATTTGATAGTAAAATTGCGAGCTTTCAACACTCTGTGTCTTTGTCAGGCAAATGCAGTGTTCTGGTCTGCAATAGCAACACATCAGCACAGACAGTCACAGATTGCTGATTAGAATGCGAATCCTTACATCTAACCTGCTATTCGTGTTAAAGTGGCGAACAATGTGTGTGAAGGGAATCCTGAGCATTGGTTAGAGAATTGTGTATTTTCTCCAGACAGCACAGTAAGTACAGGCCCGTAACTTGCCTGGGTTAGCAAAAAACCTCACTTACTGTGCTGTCTGGAGAAAATACACAATTCTCTAACCAATGCTCAGGATTCCCTTCACACACATTGTTAGCCACTTTAACACGAATAGCAGGTTAGATGTAAGGATTTGCATTCTAATCAGCAATCTCTGACTGTCTGTGCTGATGTGTTGCTATTGCAGACCAGAACACTGCATTCGCCTGACAAAGACACAGAGTGTTGAAAGCTCGCAATTTTACTATCAAATAAATCGGTTGGATTTAAAATTGGTGTTGCTAAATTCTTACTGAGTTCTTACCACCCTAGTCCAATGCCGGCATCTTTACATCATGGTTTAACAAACCACAGAATACAACAGGACGCCATTCAGTTCATCGCGCTGGTTCTTATCCAATGGGATGCAGTCCCACTACAGCTCACCTGAGGCTATCCAATCATAGAATCCCTACAGTGCAGAAGGAGGCCACTCAGCCCTTCGAGGCTGTACCAACACCAACCCCACCCGGGCCCTGTCTCCGTAAGAGAGGCTGAGGGATTTGAGGTTGTTTTCATTAGAAAGAAGGCAGCTAAGAGGAGACCTTTTTGAAACATATAAGATGATTAGAGGTTTAGATAGGGTGGACAGTGATAGCCTTTTTCCGAGGATGGAGAAAGCTAGCACGAGGGGACATAGCTTTAAATTAAGGGGTGATAGTTATAGGACGGATGTCAGAGGTGTAGGTTCTTTACCCAGAGGGTTGTAAGGGTATGGAATGCCCTGCCTGCTGCAGTTGTAGATGCGCCAAGTTTGGTGGCGTTTAAGAGGTTAGTAGATAAGTTTATGGACGAAAAGGGAATGGTTTAGATTAGAGGGTCATTGCTTTTTCTTAATTGGTCGACACAACATCGAAGGCCGAAGGGCCTGTTCCGCGCTGTAATGTTCTATGTAAACCCACATATTTAGCCTGCTCATCTCTTAATAACTAAGGGGCAATTTTAGCACGGCTAATCCACCTAACTCACATATCTTTGGAATGTGGGAGGAAACCAGAGCACCCGGAGGATACCCAGGCAGACATGGGGAGAACATGCAGACTCCACACAGACAGAGGCCAGAATCGAACCTGGGTCCCTGGCGCTGTGAGGCAGCTGTGCTAACCACTGTGTCACCGTGTCATCTATTAAAAAAAAATGTTTTCCATTCCAAGAATTTATCCAATTTCTTTCATGAACAAAGCAAGTTACAGCATAGGAATAGGCCCTTTGCCCAATGTCTCCCTCAAGCCTGCACTGAACGTACTGCCTGAATGAACTATGGGTGAATCCATTTGCCTCCCGCTGCCCCATGTATTTGCTCTGGTTTCCTCCCACAGTCTGAAAGATGTGCTGGTTAGGGTGCGTTGACCATGCTAAATTCTCCTTCAGTGTACCCGAAAAGGCGCCAGAGTGTGGTGACTAGGGGAATTTCATAGTAACTTCATTGCAGTGTTAATGTAAGCCTACTTGTGACACAAATAAATCATATTGTTATAAATTAACACCTGCTTTTATGCAGCATCATTTATCGACAGACCGGCCTTCAATACTCCCTCCCCACTGCGACTGTGCCATTGGTTCTCCCAATACTTTCAGGGTAATACAGCTTGTAGGTGCTGTGTGTTGGGAGTTTGCAGTCTCAGCCTGTCAGCTTGGAATGCGCACTGACCCAGCGAGAGCCATATCTGTCAAATCAACAATCTGAAAATGTTTCAGAGGACATTAACATTCCAAACCCCAACATCCCCTGACTGGCGAGGCAAAGACCAGTTGCTAAAGGTTATGTCAACGCAGAGGAATCTGATTCCAACCTATAGATAGACTTGTGCTGTGAGTGGGAACACAAGGGCAGACGTAATCACCCTCCTCCCCCCTCCCCATGCCTCCACCACACTGTCTGACACAGTAATGGGATTCGACACAGTAATGGGATTCAACACAGCACAAGCCTTTCTGTTGGGAGCTGCTGTTCTTTGTTGGAAGTTCTGTGCGGCACAGTGCTTAGCACGGCTGCCTCACAGTACCAGGAAACCCAGGTTTGATTCCCAGCTTGGGTCACTGTCTGTCTGGAGTCTGCACGTTCTCCCCGTGTCTGCGTGGGTTTCCCCCGGGTGCTCCAGTTTTCTCTCTCAGTCTGAAAGATGAGCTGGTTAGGGTGCATTGGTCGTGCTAAATTCTCCCTCAGAATATCAAACAGGGTGCTGGAGTGTGATGACCAGGGTATTTTCACGGTAATTTCATTGCAGTGTTAATGTAAACCTACTTGTGACACTAATAAATAAACAAATGAAAGAGAGCGAAAGGTTTTGCGTTTCAGTAATGCATTTCACCAAACAGCACAGTGCCAATAAAGCGCTTCTCCATCTCTCAGCACAGTTACAGTGCAGGAAAGGTAGCAACCGGCTGGATGAGGAATGAGGTAGAGAGGGCACATGATAGGCAGCAGCTTAATAATGGGTGTCCCGTTATCCTCCTCTTAATGCCTCCTCTCAGTGCTTGCTGTCAGTACCCTCACTCCATGCCCTCTGGCACTGCCCCTCAGTCATGATGTGGAGATGTTGGCGTTGGACTGGGGTAAACACAGTAAGAAATCTCACAACACCAGGTTAAAGTCCAACAGGTTTATTTGGTAGCAAACGCCGCTAGCTTTCAGGGTTTGCTCCTTGGTCAGGAGAGTGAGGAGTTCTGATCTCAAACAGAGCATATAAAGACACACACATAGTTTACAGAATACTGATTAGAATATGAATTTTTACAACTAATCAAGCCTTAAAGGTGCAGACAATGTGAGTGGAGAGAGCATCAAGCACAGGAGGATCACAACAGACACCTCCACATGGTGAAAGATGCCCTCGTAAGAACAGGATATGATGCTCAACTCATCAATCAACGGTTCCTACGCATCACAGCAAAAGCTTACCAACCTCCTCAGAAGACAAACACGGGACACATTGTTCAGTGCTTCCCCAGAGCAGAGAGGCTACGATATCTTCTCTGGAGCCTTCCTTGTGTCATTGATGAAGACGAACATCTCGCCAAGGCCATCCCCACACCCTGACTTCTTGCCTTCAAACAACTGCACAACCTCAAACAGACCATTGTTCGCAGCAAACTGCCCATCCTTCAGGAGAACAGTGACCACGACACCACACAACCCTGCCATAGCAACTTCTGTAAGACATGCTGGATCATTGACACAAGATACCATCATCTCACGTGAGAACACCATCCACCAGGTACATGGTACAGCTCAGAGACTATCGCTGTTGCTGTGCTGACACATGGATTTGGGCCTGTGTCTGCGGGAGTTTGCGCGTTCTCCCCGTGGTTGCGTGGGTTTCCTCCGGGTGCTCCGGTTTCCTCCCACATCCCAAAAATGTGCTCTTAGGCTGATTGGGTATCAAATTGTCCCTATATTGGTCCCTATATGGGAATCTTCAACAATAGGCATAGCCTAAAGTCAAGGATATGTCATTAAGACGTTAGGACGGCGGCGCGGGCTCATTGGGCTGAAGGGCCTGTTTCCCGTGCTGTGTTGCTCTTTGTTCTTTGTTCTTGTTCTTGCAACTCGGCCAACGTTGTCTACCTGGAAGGATATCTCGAGTCTTGGTACGTTGGGGAGACCATGCAGACATTATGACAATGGATGAATGAACACCACTTGACCAGACAAGACTGTTCCCTTCCTGTTGGCGAACACCTCAACGGTCACGGGCATTCGGCCTCTGATCTTTGGGTAAACGTTCTCCGAGGCGACCTTCACGACATACGACAGCGCAGAGTCGCTGAGCAGAAACTGATAGCCAAGTTCCGCACACGTGAGGACAGTCTTAACAGGAATCTTGGGTTCATGTCACACTATCTGTAACCCCCATAACTTGCCTGGGCTTACAATATCTCACTAACTGTCCTGCCTGGAGACAATACACATCTCTTTAACCTGTGCTTAACCCTCTCTCCACTCACACTGTCTGTACCTTTAAGACTTGATTAGCTGTAAAGATTCGCATTGTAATCAGTATTCTGCAAACTGTGATCAGAAATCACCTGATGAAGGGGCAGAGCCTTGAAAGCTAGTGGCATTTGCTATCAAATAAACCTGTTGGACTTTAATCTGGTGTTGTGAGACTTCTTACTGTGATTGCCCCAGTGCCAGGGAACTGCCCAGACTTGACTCTCAACCCCGGGTCCTCCGTGTCCCCAAGTGTGCCTCGCCCGCCTGGTTCTCAATTGAATTGCACTGGCCAATTGTGACTTTGCACCCCTGGGGTGGTGGCAGGGTGGGTGGGATTGGCGGGAGTGGTGGGGGGGGGGGGGGAAACATCATGTGGGGCTGGAAGATACAGTGTAGAACTATTTCATGACATTTAAATATATTTAAGTTTATGGAAATCAGGTTCTCAGACCTTGTCTGAGTGTGAACCTGAACCTGATCATCTCACAGGGCGATGTGAGGGAGGCGAGAGGTGGGTAGATCGCAGACACAAATTCCATTGTGGTCCGTTCATGAGCTTTAGCCGCAATAACAAACAGGATTTGTGACTTGGCATGTTATCAAAGAACAAAGAACAAAACAGCACGGGAAACAGGCCCTTCAGCCCAACAAGCCCACGCTGCCACCTCGATGTTCCCATCTCTACCCGCAATCCCTATCCATGTTTATAGATCTATGGATTAAAAACCAAATTTGAGACAATTTAGGGAGAATTTGTTTTGCCAATTAGCCTAAGAGCACATCTTCAGGATGTGGGAGGAAACCGGAGCTCCCAGAGAAAACCCACGCAAGCACGGGGAGAATGCGCAAACTCCCACAGACACAGCCCAAATCCATGTATCTGCACAGCACAGCGATAGTCACTGAGCTGTCGTGTTGCCCATCAAATGGTCCAGGTCAAGCGTACACTAACAACGTGGAGCAGTAGGATACTCTCGAAAAAGATCCAAGAGCAGCCGTCTCACAACCCATCGCGTGTATGCCCCTCGTTAGACAACAAGGTGGACCAAATGCCTTCTGGGTCTATATAAATGACATTAACTGCATAACCTGCATCAACCCTCTTTGTTAGTTTCTCAAAGATACTCAATAAAGTTAAACACAATTTGTCAATAATAAACCCATGCTGCCTTTCTTTAATTAATCCACATTGTCCAAGTCATTTATCCCTGTGTCAATTTGCACATAAGTTCTAAGGTCATTAACACTCTTAAATCTTGTTCTCCCATTTTAGTTCCTAGTTCCACGTGGGACCCCTTCCCTGCTTTTCCATCCACCAAGAACCACAATGATTTGACACCCCAAACCCCACACCCACACCCGCACTCACTCCTTGTCCAATATAATTTTAATCTGGAACAAGTTGTTCCTCATCCTAACAATCAGATAGATAGCACATTGAGCGGAAACCTCCCTCCTCACTCACGGCTGGTGTTCGCTGCTGCTACTGATAGCGAACAGTATCAGAGGATAGACACACAAAGTGAAGTGAAGGCCACTTGCTACCAATTGGGGATCTGCACCCGGAGCCGCTAAAAATAAAGATCCGTTTACCTGTCTGTCCAAACACAAACTTTGGTAAGCTTCCTTGGTCAATGGCCCGAAGCCTCAGGTGACAGGGTAGAGTTTTGGTTGGGATGCCAAATTCTCCATTTCTCACTTGCAGCTGGGAGGCTGGGCTGGGAGGTCACAGACCTGATTGGCGGGTCCTGCCTATGGGTGTGGCAGGAAGGAGTTAATTTAAACAGCTGATTTCTCCTCCTGCCACACAGGAAGACATTCTGATTTGTGTGTAAGCTGCGCTGTATTCCCAACCTGAGTATTTTGTGTGATCCAATTCTCCATTAATATCGATATAGATTGTAAATATGCATGATTTTTGTGGCATTCCGCCAAGTACAACCTGTCAACCTGAAAATAGAATCCTTACAGCACAGAAAGAGGCCATTCAGCCCATCGAGTCTGCACCAACTCTCTGACAGAGGCCACTCCTCCTTCCATCCTATCCCTGCAATCCTATGCATTTACCATGACCGGTCCACCTAATATACACACATAGGAATGGGGAAACCGAAGCACTTGGAGGAAACCCACGCAGACACAGGGAGAATGTGCAGACTCCACACAGACAGTGACCCAAGGCTGGAATTGAACCTGAGTCTCTGGGTGCTGCGAGATAATGGTGCTCATCACTGTGCCACTGTGTCACCAAGTGTTTCAACTGACAATTATCAGTCTTACATTCAGTGTGAGTTCAATGGAGAATTTATGAGAGGTTCACCAACTTTGAGAGATTCAGTATGAAATGCAGACTGGCAAAGTGGCGCAAATTAGCCAATCGCATTTGACAATTTGTAATTCACAGGAATCTCTTGTGACTAATTTCTGCCCATGATGTGGAGATGCTGGTGTTGGAGTGAGGTGAGCACAATGAGAAGTCTCACAACATCAGGTTAAAGTCCAATTTCTCGCCAGTTTCCTCCTCAATGGATATAGGACGGATGTCAGAGGTAGGTTCTTTACCCAGAGGGTGGTAAGGGTATGGAAATGCCCTGCTTGCTGCAGTTGTAGATGCGCCAAGTTTGGGGGCGTTTAAGAGGTTAGTAGATAAGTTTATGGATGAAAAGGGAATGGTTTAGGTTAGAGGGTCACTGCTGTTTCTTAATTGGTTGGCGCAACATCGAAGGCCGAAGGGCCTGTTCTGCGCTGTAATGTTCTATGTTCTAATGTTCAAGAATAACAAGCTCCCTTTGCTCAATAAGCCCAGGTTTCTACACCAACTGGGCCTGGGCTGCACCTGTGAGGCAGCACTGCCATCTGGTGGTGAATTTGCCTGCAGCTCTGATCTTTCCACGGGACGGCCAATTGGTCAACCTTCAGGTATTAGTGTCACTGCTGATGTCAGGACTCAGAGAAAGTCTGCTGTGTGAACACGTACCGCACTCACGCCAAACCCGGTGAACAATGCTGGGATTTAACCGTTAGCACTGCTGCCTCACAGCACCATGGACCGGAGTTCAATTCCAGCCTCGGGTCACTGTCTATGTGGAGTTTGCACATTCTCCCCATGTCTGCGTGGGTTTCCTGTGGGTGCTCCTGTTTCTTCCCACAGTCCAAAGATGTTCAGGTTAGGACGACTGGCCTTTTCTGTAGGGGATCAGGAAGGGTAAATATGTAGGGATAGGGCCTGGGTGGGGTTGTGGTTGGTGCAGGCTCGATGGGCTGAATGGCCTCCTTCTGCACTGTAGGGAATCTATCACTAGGTACATTATCGCTATCTTTAATCACAATTTTGTTTTAATGTTTTGTGTTTCTTTTGGAGATTCTGTTTTGATGGAACTGCATTCTTCATTTGTCCCACACATTTGTTGGTTTCTATGGTTACCCAAGAATTTCAAATCTCTGGTGATCTGAGATATTCTGCCAAGATTCCTCTGACACTGGTCAGATCATCGGAAACATGAGTTACTCCCTGAACTTACTGCAGAATAGTTTCACGCTCAATCACAGTTTTGGCAACTGTCTCGGAAGCAATTATTAGTAGAATAAATATCAGGAAAACCCCACCATCCCCCCACCCCCAACCCCACCTCCCCTCCAACCGCATTCTCCATCCAACCACCACTACCCAACCAGCCCCAATCCCCATCCAATCCACTCTCCATCAAACCCACCCCATCCACCGCCCCCTCCCATTCCAACTCCCCTATCCAACCCCCATCCCCATTCAACTCCCACTCCTCATTCAACCCCTACTATTATATCTGACCCCCTACCCCATCCAGCTCCCCCACACCCATCCAACTCCCTCTCCTTCATCCAACCCTTACTCTCTGCTCATCCAATCCCCTCCCCCATCTAACAGCCTTTTTAAGGACTTTATTTCTGGACTCAAGGAATACACCGTCACATGGGCAGCAGTTGGGTGGAATTTGGAATGAGAAGCTAGGTGGAGAGGTCAAAGAATCAGAGAGTGGTGGCTAGTGAGGGGGAGGATGAGTTTTGAGTGTTGGTGAGGAAGCAACACAAGAAAAAATCAACTGCTCCCCCCCCACCCCCTCACAGAATCAGAGAATCCTACAGAAGCCCTTCGGCCCATTGAATCTGCACCAATGCCCTGACCTGCCCACCTCATCCCACTCACCAGCACTTGGCCCATAGCCCTGAATTTTATGATGTGCCCAGTGCTCATCCAGGTACTTTTTCAAGGATATGAGGCATCCCACCTCCCCCATCCTCCCAGGCAGAACATTCCAGACCCTCACCACCCTCTGGATAAAATACTTTCCTCAAATCCCACCTAAACTTCCCACTCCTCACTTCTAACTTGTGTCCCCTTGTAACTGACCCTTTAACTGAGGGGAACGGCTGCTTCCTGTCCATCCTTTTCGTGCCCCTCATAATCTTGTTCACCTCAATCAAGTTGCCCCTTTCAGACTTCTCTGCTCCTGTAAAAAAAAAACCCAAGCCCATCCAACCTTTCTTTATACCTTAAATGTTCCATCCCAGGCAGCATCCTGGTAAATCTCCTCTGCAACCTCTCAGTGTGATTACATCCTTTCTATAATGTGGTGATCAGAACTGCACACGGTGCTCCAGCTGTGGCCTCACCAAAGTTCTATACAGCGCCATCATGACCTCTCTGCTTTTGTAATCTATACCCCGATTGGTAGAGGCGAACGTACCGTGTGTATTTTTCACTTCTCTATCTTTCTGTCTTCAGAGATTTATGGACAAACACACCAAGATCCCTTCATTTTTCAGAACTTCCCAGTGTCAAACCTTTCATAGTAAACTTCCTCATCAAATTACTCTTCCAAAGTGCATCACCTCTCACTTTTCAGGGTTAAATTCCATCTGCCACTTATCCGCCCATTTGACCATCTCGTCTCTATCTTCCTGTAACCCGAGACATTCAACCTCACCGTTAACCACCCGGCCAGTCTTTGTATCATCGGCAAATTTACCGATCCTATCCCCTCATGTAGTCATCTATGTCATTTATATAAATGATGAACATACATGGAACATAGAACAGTACAGCACAATACGGGCCCTTCGGCCCTCGATGTTGTGCTGAGCTTTGTCCAAACCCAAGATCAAGATACCCCACTCCCTATCATTCTGGTGTGCTCCATGTGCCTATCCAATAACCGCTTGAAAGTTCCTACAGTGTCCGACTCCACTATCACAGCAGGCAGTGCATTCCACACCCCAACCACTCTCTGAATAAAGAATCTACCTCAGACATCCTTCCTATATCTCCCACCATGAACCTTATAGTTATGCCCCTAGTAACAGCTACATCCACCCGAGGAAATAATCTCTGCACATCCACTCTATCTATCCTTCTCATCATCTTATAAACTTCTATTAAGTTACCTCTTGTTCTCCTCTGGTCTACAGAGAAAAGTCCCAGTTCCCTCACCTTTCCTCATAAGACCAGGCAGCATCCTGGTAAATCTCCTCTGCATTCTCTCCAATGCTTCCACATCCTTCTTATAGTGAGGTGACCAGAACTGAACACAATATTCCAAACATGGTCTCACCAAGGTCCGGTACAGTTGCAGCATAATCCACGGCTCTTAAACTCAAACCCCCTGTTAATAAACACTAGAAGGCTTATAGTTGAGCCTTCTTCACGGCTCTATCCACTTGAGTGGCAACCTTCAGAGATCTGTGGATATGAACCCCAATATCTCTGTTCCTCCACATTCCTTAGAACCATGCCATTGACTATATAATCCGTGTTCAAGTTTGTCCTACCAAAATGAATCACTTCGCACTTATCAGGGTTAAACTCCATCTGCCACTTTTTGGCCCAGCTCTGCATTGTATCAATGTCTCTTTGCAGCCTGCAGGAGCCCTCCACGTCATCCAATACTACACCAATCTTGGTGTCATCAACAAATTTACAAACCCACCCTTCAGCCCCCTCTTCCAATTTATTGATATAAATCACAAATAGCAGAGGACTCAGCACTGATCCCTGTGGGACACTGCTGGAACTGGCTTCCAGTCTGAAAATTTTTCCCTCCACCACCACCCTCTGTCTTCTATGAGACAACCAGTTATAGATCCTAACCACTCGCTGTGTAAATCTGTCTCCACCACACTCTCAGACAGTACATTCCAGATCCTAACCACTCGCTGTGTAAATCTGTCTCCACCACACTCTCAGACAGTACATTCCAGATCCTAACCACTCACTGTGTGAATCTGTCTCCACCACACTCTCAGACAGTACATTCCAGATCCTAACCACTCACTGTGTGAAAATGTTTCTCCTCATTTCTCCATTATTTCTTTTGCCACTTACCTCAACTCTTCCACCAATGGAAACAATTTCTCCCTTTCTGCCTAATTCCTCATAATTTTGAACATTTCAGACAAACCCCTCCCATGGAGAACAGTCCTAACTTCTTCTGGTGCAGAAGATGAAGTTGCTTGGGATCAGAGGTGAGCTGGCAAGGTGGATACAGAACCTGCTCAGAAATAGAAGACAGAGGGTAGCAGTGGGAGGAGGTTTTTCTGAATGGAAGGCTATGACAAGTGGAATTCCTCAGGGGTCAAAGAACAAAGAACAACACAGCACGGAAACAGGCCCTTTGGCCCAACGAGCCCACGCCGCCGTCCTAACATCTTAATGACGTATAAAGACCAATATAGGGACAATTTGTTACCCAATCAGCCTAAGAGCACATTTTTGGGATGTGGGAGGAAACCGGAGCACCCAGAGAAAACCCACGCAACCACGGAGAGAATGTGCAAACTCCCGCAGACACAGGCCCAAATCCATGTGTCTGCACAGCAACAGCGATAGTCTTTGAGCTGTCGTGTTGCCCATCAGATGGTCCAGTTTAAGCATACACTAATGACATGAAGCACTAGGCCACTCCTGAAGTAACATCCAAGAGCAGCCCTCGCACGACCTGCCGAATGCATGCACCTTGTTGGTCAACAAGGTGGACCGAATAGCCTGTGGAAACAAATAAAGTATTTAAACAGTCCTCCTATATCCCTCTATCTGCAGACCGCTCATGTGGCTGTCCAAGAGACCCTTAAACAACTCTAGCGTGCCTGCTCCCACCACCTTACTCGGCAGTGCATTCCACACCCCCACTACCCTTTGTGTGAAAAACTGCCCTCTAATATTCGTCTTATACATAGCCCCCTCACCCTAAGGCCATGACCCCTCGTTCTATCCATTTCTAATGGTGGAAAAAGCTTACCACCATTTACTCTATCTATACCCCTCATAATCTTATATACCTCTAATAGATCCCCTCTCAGCCGACGTCTTTCAAGGGGAAACAACCCCAGTGCGTTCAATCTTTCCTCGTAAGACAGCCCTTCCATACCAGGCAGCATCCTGGTAAATCTCCTCTGCACTCTCTCCAGGGACTCCACATCCTTCCGGTCGTACGGCGACCAGAACTGGACGCAGTACTCCAAGTGAGGCCTAACCAACATTCTATACACTTGCAACATCAGACTCCTACTCTTGTATTCTATACCCCTTCCTATGAAGGCTAACATACCATACGCTTTCTTTATCACTTTCTCCACCTGTACTGACCCCTTCAGAGACTTGTGAACCTGCACCCCCAGGTCTCTCTGCATCTCTATACTCCGGATAGTTTTACCTTTTATCCTATAACTCCCCTCTACATTATTCTGGCCAAAATGCATCACCTCGCATTTATCCGGATTAAATTCCATTTGCCATCTATCTGCCCAATCTACCAGCCTATCAATGTCCTGTTGTATTGCCTGGCACTGCTCCTCAGACCCCGCCAATCCAAGCACATTTAGTGTCATCAGCAAATTTGCTGATCACACCACCTACCCCCTCTTCCAAGTCATTTACATAAATCACAAATAGAAGCGGTCCTAGTACTGAGTCCTGTGGCACACCACTAGTGACTGACCTCCAGTTGGAAAAAGAGCCTTCCACTACTACCCGCTGTCTCCTCCTCCCAAGCCAGTTCTCAACTCATCTACATACCTAGCCCTGTATCCCATGCGCCTTCACCTTTTTTATCAGCCTACCATGGGGAACCTTGTCAAACGCCTTACTGAAATCCAAGTAGACGACATCAACGGCTTGTCCTTCATCAACCGTTTTTGTCACCTCTTCAAAAAATTCCACTAGATTCGTAAGGCATGACCTCCCCTTAACGAAGCCATGCTGTGTATCCCTGATCAGATCGCAGCGCTCCAGATGCTCATACCTCCTGTCCCTGAGGATCCTCTCCATTAGCTTACCTATAACTGAAGTCAAGCTCACCGGCCTATAGTTCCCTGGGTTATCCCTCTGACCCTTTTAAAACAACGGTACTACATTTGCAATCCTCCAGTCCTCTGGGACCTCACCTGTGTCCAAAGAAGAGACAAAGATTTGCGTCAGAGGCCCAGCAATGTCATCTCTCACCTCCCTTAGCAGCCTGGGATAAATACCATCAGGCCCCGGAGCTTTATACGTCTTTATGCTACCTAAAAGCCCCAACACTTCGTCCCTCGTAATGATTATTTCCTTTAACGGGTCCTCAAAATCCTCAAAGCCGGCATCAGACATCAGGCCCCTCTCCTGCGTGAATACTGACGCAAAGTATTCATTTAGGATCTCCCCCATTCCCTCAGGCTTTAAGCATAGTTCCCCTCCTCTGTCCCTGAGAGGTCCAATCTCCGCTCTAACCAAGCTTTTGCTCCTTACATAGGAGTAAAATGCCTTAGGATTTTCCTTAATCCTACCTGCCAAAGCCATTTCGTGGCCCCTTTTTGCCTTTCTGACACCCCTTTTAAGATCCCATCTACACTCTCTATATTTTTCAAGCGCTGCCTCTGTCCCCAATTGCCTGGATCTAACGTACGCCTCCCACTTCTTCCTGACCAAGTCCTCAACATCCCTAGTAACCCACAGTTCTCTAATCCTACCCTTCCCATCCTTCCTCCTTACCGGCACGTGTCTTTCCTGCAAAAATTTTAGTTTTCTCTTGAAAGACTCCCACATGTGCAGCTTCGACCTACCCTCGAACAGCTTATCCCAGTCGGTATCCCAAAGATCCTGACTAATCTGGCTATATCTAGCCCTCCCCCAGTTTAACACCCTCCCCTTAGGGCAGGCTTCATCTTTTTCCATTAATACCCTAAAGCAGACAGAGTTGTGGTCACTATTGGACACATGCTCTCCTACTACAACGTCAACCACCTGCCCTGGCTCATTCCCCAGAACCAGATCCAGTATAGCCCCCTCTCTAGTCAGGCTATCCACATACTGCTCCAAGGACCCTTCTAAAACACACTGTACAAATTCCTCCCCATCCGCACCTTCCGCTCTCGGCACCTTCCAATCTACCCCAGGGAAATTGAAATCTCCCATTACAACTACCCTATTCTTCCTACACTTATCTAAAATTTCCTTACATATCCCTTCTTCCACGGCACGCGGTCTGTAGTACACACCCAACATAGTAACCTCTCCCTTCCTATTCTGTGCTGGGACCTTTGCTGCTGGATATATATACAAATATTTGGAGGAAAATGTAACTAGTTTGATTAGTAAGTTTGTGGCCAACACAAGGATTGGTGGATTTGGGGATAGGGATGAGGATCATCAGAAGATACAACAGGATATAGATCGGTTGGAGACTTGGGCAGAGAGATGGCAGATGGAGTTTAATCCGGATAAATGTGAGGTAATGCATTTTGGAAATCTGTATTAATGCATTAATACAGATGGGAAATATACAGTAAATGGCAGAACCTTAAAAATAAGATAGGCAGAGGGATCTGGGTGTACAGGTACACAGGTCACTGAAAGTGGCAATGCAGGTGGAGAAGGTAGTCAAGAAGGCATACGGCATACTTATCTTCATCGGTCGGAGTACTGAGATTAAAAATTGGCAAGTCATGTTGCAGCTTTATAGAACCTTAGTGAGGCTGCACTTGGAATATAGTTTTCAATTCTGGTCGCCACACTACCAGAAGGATGTGGAGGCTTTGGAGAGGGTACAGAAAAGATTTACCAAGATGCCTGGTACGGAGGGCGTTAGCTATGAAGAGAGGTTGGAGGAACATGGTTTGTTCTCACTGGAATGACAGAGGTTAAAGAGTGACTTGATAAAAGCCCCCTTATGAGGGGCATGGATAGAGTGGATAGTCAGAAGCTTTTTCCCAGGGTGGAAGAGTCAATTACTAGGGATATAGATTTAAGTGTGAGGGGCAAGGTTTGAAAGAGATATACGAGACAAATGTTTTACACAGAGGGAGGTCAGTGCCTGGAACTCGCTGTTGGTGGAGGTAGTGGAAGCAGATACGATAATGAGTTATAAAGGCATCTTGACAAATCCATGAATACGATGGGAATAGAGGGATGTGGTCCCTGGAAGGGGAGGGGGTTTTAATTCAGACAGGCAGCATGGTCAGTGGAGGCTTGGAGGGGCCGAAGGGCCTGTTCGTGTGCTGTTTCTTTGTTCTTCAATCTTTCTACGTAACTGAAGTTCCTCATCCCTGGAACCATTCTCCTGAATGTTTTCTGTAATTTCTGTGGTTGCAGAGTGTCATTTTGAGTACAGAGTTTTCTTAAACCTATCTCCTATTTAATTTTGATTTATTATTGTATTGGTAAAGAGCGAAAAGTATTGTTTCTTGCGCACTATACAGACAAAGCATACCATTCATAGAATACATAGGGGAGAAGGGAAGGGGAGAGTACAGAATAGAGCGTGACAGTCATAGCTAGGGTGTAGGGAAAGATCAACTTAATATAAGGCAGGACCATTCAAAGTCTGATGGCAGCACGGTGGCACAGTGGTTAGCACTGCTGCCCCTCAGTGCCAGGGACCCTGGTTTGATTCCAGCCTTGGGTGACTGACTGTGTGAAGTTTTCTTGCAAGTCAGCTTGGATATTTAGAACATAGAACAATACAGCACAGAACAGGCCCTTCGGCCTTCGATGTTGTGCCGACCAAAATAAAAAGCAATGCCCCTCTTAACTAAACCATTCCCTTCTCATCCATATACTTATCAACTAACCTCTTAAACGCCACCAAACTTGGCGCATCCACAACAGCTGCAGGCAGGGCATTCCACTCCCTAATCACTCTTTGAGTAAAGAACCTACCTCTGATATCCGTCCTATAACTCATACCCCTTAATTTAAAGTTGTGTCCCCTCGTGCTAGCTTTCTCCATCCTAGGAAAAAGGCTATCACTGTCCACCCTATCCAAACCTCTAATTATCTTATATGTTTCAATAAGATCCCCCCTTAGCCGCCTCTTTTCTAACGAAAACAACCTCAAATCCTTCAACCTCTCTTCATAGGACCTGCCCTCCATACCAGGCAACATCCTAGTAAACCTCCTCTGTACCCTCTCCAATGCCTCCACATCTTTCTTATAATGTGGCGACCAGAACTGCACACAATACTCCAAGTGCGGCCGCACTAGAGTTTTGTACAGCTGCAACATGATGCTGCGGCTCCTAAATTCAATCCCCCTACCAATAAAAGCTAAGACTCCATTTCTATGAAGCTTGCCTGGTCTGTAATGTTTTACATTGAATTTAGCTAGGATGAACATGAAGATTTCACTCCAGGTATGATTCAACTGACCCAAGAGGAACTTTACCAAAAACAAACTTTAATTAAGAATATCGTTGATGTGTATATTAAGAGAATGAGCAAGAACTTTTCACAATTGCAAACAAGAAACACAGCAGCCAGGATAATGCATACCTCTGAAGGAAATATCTCTAATGTGTTCCAACCAAAGCCAAAATCCAATACTCAAAAAGGTGCGAGATGAAATTGCTGGGCCTCTGACGCAAATCTTTGTCTCTTCCTTGGACATAGGTGGGGTCCCAGAGGACTGGAGAATAGCTCATGTTGTACAATTGTTTAAAAAGGGTAGTAGGGATAACCCTGGAAATTATAGGCTGGTGAGTTTGACATCAGTGGTAGGGAAGCTGTTGGAGAGGATTCTTAGAGATCGGATGTATAGGCACTTAGAGCGTTGCGATCTGATTAGGGATACGCACCATGGATTTGTTAAGGGGAGGTCGTGCCTTACAAATCTGGTAGAATTTTTTGAGGACAAAAACGGTGGACAAAGGGCGAGCCGTTGATGTCATCTCTATGGATTTCAGTGAGGCGTTTGACAAAGTCCCTCATGGGAGGTTAGTTGAGAAGGTCAGGACTAATGAGGTACATGGACAAGTAGCTAGATGGATAAGTAACTGGCTTGGTAATAGGAGACAGAGTAATAGTGGAAGGGTGTTTCTCTAGCTGGAGGTCGGTCACTAGTGGTGTGCAGCAGGGCTTGGTACTGGGACTCTTCTATTTGTAATTTATATAAATGACTTGGAAGAGGGAATAAGTGGAGTGATCAGCAAGTTTGCAGACGATACAAAGATCGCTGGACTTGCGGATAGTGAGGAGCATTGTCAGGCGATGCAGCAGGACATAGATAGGCTGGAAGCCTGGGCAGACAGATGGCAGATGGAATTCAATCCTGATAAATGCAAGGTGATGCATTTCGGGAGAAATTTTGTAGGGGGAAGGTATATGATAAAAGGTAGACCTATTAAGAGTATAGAAATGCAGAGGGACCTGGGGGTGCAGGTGCACAAGCCTCTGAAGATGGCAGAGCAAGTGGAGAAGGATGTGAAGAAAACATATAGTATGTTAGCCTTTATAGGAAGCGGTATAGAGTACAAGAACTGACCTTTAATGTTGCAGTTGTATAAAACATTGGTTCGACCTCATTTGGAATACTGCATCCAGTTCTGGTTGCCTTACTACCGGAAGGACGTGGAGACTCTGGAGAGAGTGCAGAGGAGGGTTACCAGGATGCTGCCTGGTATGGAAGGTCTGAGTTATGAGGAGAGATTAGGCAAATTGGGACTGTTTTCCTTAGAAAGACGTAGACTTAGAGGAGATCTAATAAAGGTGTACAAGATTATGAAGGGGATAGATAGAGTAAACAGGGTTAAGCTTTTTCCAAGGATGGACTCGAATAGCACGAGGGGTCATGGGCTTAGGGTGAGGGGGGTAAGGTAGAATTTGGATACTAGAGGGAGTTTTTTAACACAGAGGGTGGTGGGTCTATGGAATGTGCTGCCAAGTAAAGTGGTGGAGGCAGGTACTCTGGAGTTATTTAAGAAATACTTAGATGGGCACGTGAACAGAATGGGAATGGAGGGGTATAGAAAACTGATTTAAAATAGGGATCATGAGCCTTGGGAGTCCCTGGGAAGTGTGTAAATAGATGATGATATGGATGTACTTGTTTTTATCCTACAGGTGCTTTGGTCCACCTTGTTGTCTAGCAAGGGGCATACACGCGATGGGTCGTGAGAGGGCTGCTCTTGGATCTTTTTCGAGAGTATCCTAGTGCTTCACGTCGTTAGTGTAAGCTTGACCTGGACCATTTGATGGGCAACACGACAGCTCAGTGACTATCGCTGTGCTGTGCAGATACATGGATTTGGGCCTGTGTCTGTGGGAGTTTGCGCATTCTCCCTGTGCTTGCGTGGGTTTTCTCTGGGTGCTCCGGTTCCTCCCACATCCCAAAGATGTGCTCTTAGGCTAATTGGCAAAACAAATTCTCCCTAAATTGTCTCAAATTTGGTTTTTAATCCATAGATCTATAAACATAGACAGGGATCACGGGTAGAGATGGGAACATCGAGGTGGCGGCGCGGTGCTGTTTTGTTTGTTCTTTGTTCTTCAAATAAACATAATATAGCAAATATTATAATGTCCACTTGTTACAGGAATGCCATTTCTTTGGTTGAATGTTAGAAATTCCTTGTGAAGAAACTCAGAAGAAGTTGTAGTCAAGTCTGTTTCTCAAAACACAGCTTCTTTAAGGTAGAACTAAACCAAGAATACAAAAAGAACTGCTTCTTAGCTCACTGCTAAACTGCTTCTCAAAACAAAACTCAAAGCCCAAAGGAAAAAGCACCCATCACCTAACTGCCACGGCTTAGCCCCACTCCCAATGACATCATTGAAGCAGTAAGCTGCATTGTTTTAAAGTAAGTTTCTTAAAGGTATACTCACCTGACAGCACGTTCTCTCTGTGTCTGCATGGGTTTCCTTCAGGTGCTCTGGATTCCCCTCACAGTCCAAAGATGTGCAAATTAACAAGGAATTTCTAACATTCAACCAAGGAGACGGGATCCCTGTAACAAGTGGACATTAACCTATGCTATATTGTGTTTATTTAAAGAGTTTTGTGTATTGGGTTTTGGCTTTTGGAGTTAACATTATCCTGGCTTTAATGTTTCTTGTTTGCAATTGTGAAAAGTTCCTGCTCATTGTTTTACTATACATGTCAATGATATTCTTAATTAAACTTTGTTTTTGGTAAACGTTCCTCGTGGGTCAGGTGAATCATACTGTGATTGGCTATGTTAAATTGTCCCTTTGTTTCAGGGGAACTAGTTCAGGTAAATGCTTGGGGTTGGGGGAATAGGGCCTGGGTGGGATAGTTGTTGGAGCAGACTTGATAGGTGGAATGGCCTCCTTCTGCACTGTCAGGATTCTATGATAAACTGTTCTTGAGTTGGTTGTTATATGACCTCAGACTTTTGTATCTATTTCAAAGAACAAAGATAAGTACAGGACAGGAACAGGCCCTTCAGCCCTCAGAGACTGTGCTGATCACAATCCCACTTAAACTAAAATTGTATGTGCTTATGGAGTCTGTATCCTTCCATTCCCGTCCTATTCATGGATTTATTTAGTTGCCCCTTAAATGTCGCTATTGTACCTGTTCCCACCATCTCCCAGGGCAGCGTGTCCCAGACAATCCTCCAGACATTTCCTGATGGAAGAACGTGGAAGAGCATATTTCTGGGGTGCGTGGGGTCCTTGATTATGCTGACTGCTTTTCCGAGGCAGAGGAAGTGTAGAAATCAAAGATGGGATTTGCGTGATGGATTGGGCTACATTCACAATCCTTTGTAGTTTTTTTGTTCTCTTGGTCAGAACGGGAGCCATACCGAGCCGTGATACATCTGGAAAGGATGTTTTCAGTTGGTGCATTTGTAAAAAGTGGTGAGAGTTGTTATTGTATTAGTGGCGTCTGTGAGGTTTCTGAGCACGTGTGGGCTTTGATGGGCTTTTAGTCTGCAGGATAATATTCTGTAAGTATGACCTGTTTTGCTAATGCTCCTCTTTTTATTGTTATTACTGTCGCACTGAATTAATTATTGTTACATTTTACTTTTTATTTAAATAAAGATCATTTTTAAAACGGCACATTCGACCACCTTATTTGTGGTTCCAATGTACCTTTGCATCATTAATTCTGAAAGTATAGTGTCCCGTACTGTACACAGTTGTCCCAAAAGACCAACCAGTGTTTAATATTGGTTTAACAGAACTTTCTTGCTTTTGTGTTCTACAATCCTGTTTATAAAACACAGGATATCATATGTTTTATTCATCGCGCTCTCAATTAGTCTTGTTACCTTGAATAATTATTGCACATTTACACCCAAACCCCTTTTCCCCTTTAGGGATGCAGGGTGGCACAGTGGTTAGCACTGCTGCCTCATAGCACCAGGGACCCAGGTTTGATTCCAGCCTTGGGTGCACCTTCTCCCCGTGTCTGCATGGGTTTCCTCCGGGTGCTCCAGTTTCCTCCCATGATCCGAAAGACGTGTGGGTTAGGTGCATTGGCTATTCTAAATTGACGTTATTGTCCCAAAATGTGTAGGTTGGGGGATGAGTGAGGTTATTAGATGGTTCTATGGGGTTCGGGCCAGGGTAAAATGCTGTGTTGGAGAGTTGGTGCTGACCTGAATGGCCTCCTTCTGCACTGTAGTGGTTCTATTACTCTTTATATTGTCTCTCTGCGTTTCCACTCTTAGTGTCCCCTCAGAATCCTCGGACGCATCACATCCAATTCCAGTAATTTAAAGACTTTAAATACAGACTGTTTTCCACATTTCTGAATCGTACCCTTTCCATCTTGTCCTCAGTAGCATCTTCCTCTTTGGTAAAGACAGGTGCAAAATATTTATTTAGTCCCCCCGCCATGTCCAATTCTTCCTCCTTTAATGCCTTTTTTGTCTATAATCGGCCCTATTCCCTGCTTCTTATTAGTTGCCTGCCTACACAAGACTGTCCGTTTATATTTTTTGTTCACTGCCAATCTCTTGTATTCTTCCTTTGCTTCTCTTATTTGCTTCTTCAATTCCCTTCTTAACCTTTTACATTCAATTATAATATCCACCTGACTTCAGTTATAAACACACTGAATCTTAAACTCTTATCGCTTTCATCATGCAGAATGTTCTGGATTTCTTTGCCTGACATTTCCTCTTCATTGAATCCCTTCAGTGTAGAAAGAGGCTGTTCGGCCCATTGAGTTTGTGCTGCCTCTAGAACAAAGAAAATTACAGCACAGGAACAGGCTCTTTGGCACTTGAACGAAAACCCCCTGTTTGTCCGGAGGCCCTATCCCTCTAATCCCCATCCTATTCGTGTATTTATCAAGATGTCCCTTTCTGCTAATATATAAACAGGGCCTAGTTTTAAGGCTGATAAAATTGGATATCCTAAATCAAACACAATTAAACCTCGGGCAGGCCAAAGGTACAAATACACAAACCTGTCTGGCCTGACTCATCAATCACCCATCCCATTGAATTGTACCCCATTGAAATGCCTATTGTTAGAAGTCCAGATCAGGCCAGACTTTCTGTCACCAAGAGTTCCTGCAGTTGGTTTAATCTGATAACAGGTTAAATGTAAACAGCAGAATGGAGATAGATACCTGGGGGCAGACCCTGGTGTCAGACAGACATCAAGAAACCCTCTGGGTATTGGAACACCCACTCCTGGGACCTCATTGGCCGGAAGCCAGAGAAGTTTCTGGAAAGGCAAGCAGGCAGGGGGGATAAAGGGACACACTTTCAGACACCAGCAGCGAAGACTCAGTGAAGGAGGCGACTCTTGACCATTCGGAAAACTGACCAGAGAAGGAAGGAAGAAAGAAGCTGCCATCGAGACTCATGACAATGGACCAGAGGGACTCAGAGAATCGAGCCTGTGGTTTTTTAGCCAAACCATCTTTGCGGGTAGTATATTTGAATGTGAGATATCCTCTTGTCTTACGTGAATAATTTAATGGTTAATAGTGTTATCAATAAACAATTTGAACTTTTACTTGTGTTTGACATTTGTCTATCTTGCAAATAAGGGCACCAGGGTAAAACCTTGGAGTAACCAAACTGGTCAAAACTTTCAGAGAATTAACAAGTACAATACCTGAAAATTCACTATCTTACCTGCTTATTAGCACAAAGGGACACCTTGACAAAGACATGAATAGGATGGGGATTAGAGGGATAGGGTCTCTGGATGAGTAGGGGGTTTAACAGCGAGTTCCAGACATGCACCACACTCTGTGTAAAACATTTGTTTCATACATTTCCTTTAAACTTGCTCCCCACACCTTAAACTTATGCCCTCTCTTCCACCCTGGGAAAAAGCTTCTGAGCAGGGGAGAGCAGTATTTTAGAGAAAGGTCTATGAAGCAGATTCTGGAATTTACAGACAAAATGGAAGCATTTATATCACGCTTTGCATGTACACAGACATTGTTTAAATTTTGATCCAATAAACATATATGTTTTACTGAAAATAGACGCATCTTGTACTAGTTACATATTTATCTTAGCACCCACTGCAGAGACTTTTAATTTATCTTGTTATGACCCTCCTTATCTGCAGTTATTTTTACTCTCTGACTCTAAACTTCATTATCATTGAAAAAGCGGATTACCTTGTGAAGTTCTTGTGAAGTGTTAATGTGCTGATGGAAATTCTGCAGACTTTAAGTCACACCAATGTTAACTGCATCTGGAATTCTGGTTGATGCTAACCTTTATAACAAACAGGAAAGCCAGTTTTCTATTGCACAAATCCTCACAGCCCCATGGACATGGGTTCAATTCTGACACTGGGTATCTGTCTGTCTTTGTGGACATAAGAACATAAAAAATAGGAGCAGGAGTTGGCCATCCAGCCCCTCGAGCCTGCCCCGCCATTCAATAAGATCATGGCTGATCTGGTACAGTTCCACTTACCCACTTACTCCCCATAACCCTTAATTCCCTTTTTGATCAGAAATCTATCTACCTGTGACTTAAACATATTCAACGAGGCGAGGTGATGCATATTCAACTGATAAATGTGAGGTGATGCTTTTCGGGAGAAAGAATGTAGGAGGGAGGTATGTGATAAAGGTAGACCTATTAAGAGTATAGAAACTCTGAGGGACCTGGTGGTGCAGGTGAACAAGTCTCTGAAGGTGGCAGAGCAAGTGGAGAAGGTTGTGAAGAAAGCATATAGTATGTTAGCCTTTACAGGAAGGGGTATAGAGTACAAGAGCTGGCCTTTAATGTTGCAGTTGTATAAAACGTTGGTTAGACCTCATTTGGAATACTGCGTCCAGTTCTGGTCGGCTTACTACCGGAAGGACGTGGAGACTCTGGAGAGAGTGCAGAGGAGGTTTACCAGGATGCTGCCGCCTGGTATGGAAGGTCTGAGTTACGAGGAGAGGTTAGGCAAATTGAGACTGTTTTCCTTAGAAAGATGTAGACTTAGAGGAGATCTGGTAGAGGTGTACAAAATTATGAGGGGTATAGATAGAGTAAACAGGGTTAAGCTTTTTCCTAGGATGGACTTGAATAGCACAAGGGGTCATGGGCTTAGGGTGAGGGGGGTAAGGTATAATTTGGATGCTAGAGGGAGTTTTTTCACACAGATGGTGGTGGGGGTATGGAATGCGCTGCCAAGTAAAGTGGTGGAGGCAGGCACTCTGGAGTTATTTAAGAAATACTTAGATGGGCACATGAACAGAATGGGAATGAGGGGTATAGAAAACTGATTTAAAATAGGGATCGTGAGCCTTGGGAGTCCCTGGGAAGTGTGTAAATAGATGATGATATTGATGTACTTGTTTTTATCCTACAGGTGCTTTGGTCCACCTTGTTGTCTAACGAGGGGCAAGCACGCGATGGGTCGTGAAAGGGCTGCTCTTGGATTTTTTTTTTGAGAGTATCCTAGTGCTTCACGACGTTAGTGGACGCTTGACCTGGACCATTTGATGGGCAACACGACAGCTCAGTGACTATCGCTGTGCTGTGCAGATACATGGATTTGGCCCTGTGTCTGTGGGAGTTTGCGCATTCTCCCCATGCTTGCGTGGGTTTTCTCCGGGTGCTCCGGTTTCCTCCCACATCCCAAAGATGTGCTCTTAAGCTAATTGGCAAAACAAATTCTCCCTAAATTGTCTCAAATTTGGTTTTTAATCCATAGATCTATAAACATGGACAGGGATCACGGGTAAAGGTGGGAACATTGGGGTGGCGGCGATGGGCCTGTTTCCCATGCTGTTTTGTTCTTTGTTCTTCTTTGTTCTTTGAGGTAGCCTCCACTGCTTCAATGGGCAGAAGATTCCAAAGATTCACTACCCTCTGGGAGAAGAAGTTCCTCCTCAACTCCATTCTAAACGTATTCCCCCTTATTTTGAGGCTGTGCCCTCTAGTTCTTGTTTCTAAGTGGAAATAATCACTCTGCCTCTATCCTATCTAGCCCCTTCATTATCTTACATGCCTTTATAAGCTGTCCCCTCAGCATTCTAAACTCCAACAAGTACAGGCCCAATCTACTCAATCTCTACTCATTAGCTCACCTCCTCATCTCTGGTATCAGCCTGGTGAACCTTCTCTGCACTCTCTCCAAGGCCAATATATCCTTCCGCAAATAAGGGGACCAAAACTGCACACAGTACTCCAGTTGCGGCCTCACCAGTGCCCTGTACAGTTTGCAGCAAGACCTCCCTGCTTTTATATTCTATCCCCCTCACTATAAAGGCCAATATTCCATTCGCCCTTTTGATCACCTGTTGCACACTGAGTTTTTGTGATTCAAGTTTGTCACAATGGAGTTTGCACGTTCTCCCTGTGTCTGTGTAGCTTTCCTCCATGTACCCAGTTACTGTCCAAAGATCTACCAGGTTAAGAGAACTGGCCAAGCTACATTGCTTCTTAGTGTCCCAACATGTGTAGGTTAGGAGGATTAGCAGGGTAAATGTGTGCTTATGGCGATAGAGTGGGCAGTGGATCTGCGTGAGATGCTCTATCGGAGAGTCGCTACAGCCTCAGTGATCGAGGAAAAATTGATGAGAAGTGGGATATAATAAGGAATGGAAAGATGAATTGATGGAAGAAATTTAGGAGTCGGGAGATAATGCTGCAGCTTTCTAGGACCCTAGTCAGACCCCACATGGAGTACTGTGCTCAGTTCTGATCACCTCATTACAAGAGGGACGTGGAAGCCATTGAAAGGGTGCAGAGGAGATTTACAAGGATGTTGCCTGGATTGGGTGGCATGTCTTATGAGGATAGGTTGAGAGAGCTCGGTCTTTTCTCGTTGGAGAGACAAAGGATGAGAGGTGACCTGATAGAGGTGTATAAGATGTTGAGAGTTATTGATTGGGTAGATTCTCAGAGGCTTTTTCCCATGTCTGGAATGGTCGCTACGAGAGGACACAGGTTTAAGGTGCTGGGGAGTAGGTACATGGGAGATGTTAGGTGCAAGTTTTTCATTCAGAGGATGGTGGATTAATGGAATCGGCTGCCGTTAGTAGTGGTGGAGGCAAATTCGATAGGGTCTTTTAAGAGACTTCTAGATGAGTACATGGGACTTAATAGGATTGAGGGCTATAGGTAAGCCTAGTAGGTAGGGATATCATTGGTGCAACTTGTGGGCCGAAGGGCCTATTTGTGCTGTAGTTTTTCTATGTTCTAAATGAAAATAATGGATAGAATTAAAAATGGGGTGAAAGTGGAGGAGGGAGTTCACAGTCTGAATTTGTTGAGCTCAATGATCAGTCCTGAGGGAATGGGACTTAATTGGATGATGAAGTGTTGCATGTCCTGTTTGCTTTGGGCTTCACTGGAGCATTGCAACAGGTTAAGGACAGAAATGGGTTAAAAAAAATGTTTCTGTCAACGTGCCCAGCTATCTTCAATGATTGTACACAAATAGCTATGAGGACAGATTGGGCAAACTGGGGCTCTTCTCCTTAGAAAGACAGAGAATGAGGGGAGATCTAATAGCATTGTATAAGATTATGAAGGGTATAGATAGAGTGAACAGTGGTAAGCTTTTTCCCAGGCTGGATACAAAAATCACGAGGGGCCACGGGCATAGTTGACGGGAACGAGGTATAACTCGGATGTTAGAGGGACATTTTTCACACAGAGAGTGGTGGGGGTATGGAACGCACTGCCAAGTAGAGTGGTGGAGGCAGACATGCTAGAATTGTTTATGGCTTACTTAGACAGGCACACGAGCAGACTAGAGATGGAGGGATACAGGAGACTGTTCTAAATAAGGATCAAGAGCCTCAGGACTTTTCTGGGAATCAATAGATTCCTATGGATCGCCTAACATATTTTATGACTCACCTGTCTTACATTTGAGCTTCTGGGGATTCCGTGAATGTCTGTATAGTCTGTTGTATGTTTATTGATGTCTCTTTTTTACATTCACAGATGATTCAGTCTGCCTTGTTGCCCAACAAGGGGGTATACACGGGGTGGGTTGTGCAAGGGCTGCTCTTGGATGTTGCTTCAAGAGTTGCCTAGTGCTTCACTTTATATCAAGCCCTCTCTTCCTGCAAACCTCTTTAGAAGTCTACCCTTTATTTCATTTTATTTTTCGAATCAAAATTCCATTTTTTTTTCAAAAATATTCTTTGTTTGTAAAATGTATAAAAGTATATTAAATAACAGTTCATATTTGACATTAGATAAAGTACAAGACAGATCAGTTAATTCAATCATTGCAGATAACACCAAGATTGGTGGCATAGTGGACAATGAAGAAGGTTATCCAGGATTGCAATGGGATCTTGGTCAATTGGCCAGTGGGCTGACGAATGGCAGATGGAGTTTAATTTAGATAAATGTGAGGTGATGCATTTTGGTTGATTGAACCAGGGCAGGACTTACTTAGTTAATGGTAGGGTGTTGGGGAGAGTTACAGAACAAAAGAGATCTAGGGGTACAGGTTCAGAGCTCCTTGAAAGTGGAGTCACAGGTGGACAGAGTGGTGAAGAAGGCATTCAGCATGCTTGGTTTCATTGGTCAGAACATTGAATACAGGAGTTGGGATATTTTGTTGAGGTTGTACAAGGCATTGGTAAGGCCACACTTGGAATACTGTGTACAGTTCTGGCCACCTTTTTATAGAAAGGATATTATTAAACTAGAAAGTGTGCAGAAAAGATTTACTAGGATGCCAGTGGGACTTGATGGTTTGAATTATAAACAGAGGCTGGATAGACTGGGACTTTTTCCACTGGAATGTAGGAGGCTGAGGGGTGATCTTATAGAGATCTACAAAATAATGAGGGTCATAGATCAGCTAGATAGTCAATATCTTTTCCCAGAAGTCAGGGAATCTAAAACTAAAAGGCATAGGGGAGAGGGGAGAGATACAAAAGGGTCCAGAGGGGCAATTTTTTTCAGAGTGGTGAGTGTCTGGAACAAGTCACCAGAGGCAGTAGTAGAGGCAGGTACAATTTTGTCTTTTAAAAAGTGTTTAGACAGTTACATGGGTACGATGGGTATAGAGGGATAGGGGGCAAATGGGGGCAATTGGGATTAGCCTAGGGGTTAAAAAAAAGGTGGCATGGACAAGTTGGGCCGAAGGGGCTGTTTCCAGGCAGTAAAGCTCTATGACTCTGCGAATCCAGTAGGTGAGGTACCTCACGTAAGTCGCCTGTAAGATTTATTTATTCAAATCACAAGTAGGCTTATATTAACACTGCAATGAAGTTACTGTGAAAATCCCCTAGTCGCCACACACAGGCACCTGTTGGGGAGAATGTACAAACTCCTCACAGTCAGATTGAAATTAAACCCAGGTCCCAAGTGCTGTGAGGCAACAATGCTAAGGAATGGGATGCATTATTGACCGGAATAATCACATTTTAATTTGCTGTTTCTTAAGTTTCCTTTGTACTTTGTTTTTGTTCCCTTTCCTTTCGGGAAGCTGCCCCTTTTACTTTGTCCCAATTTAATTTGGGTTTGTTTATTTGGTTTGACCTTAAAAGAAGAAGACAACAGTGCTAGCCACTGAACAAATCTGCTGAATCTTCACTGTGTTCCTGTCTTTGGGCAATCACAGAACAGAATCATTGAATCCTTACAGTACAGAATGAGGCCCATTGAGTCAGCACCGACTCTCTGATAGGGCACCTTACCCCAGCCCTTTCTCCCACCTTATCTCCATAACCTCACACAATTATAATCCTTCCTGTGGTAGAGCGACCAGAATCAGCACACACAATTCCAAAGGAAGAGGAATAATCCAAGATAATGCCGGAGCAAGGTGACTTTGAGCAAGCTGTCCCAACTTCAAATTCAATCTTTTACTTTTGTTCTGTGCTCTTAAAACTGAATTCTTTTAAATGCTCTAATAATAATATTGTCTATTGATCTTTTTCTACAGCCAGCTATGACTGCAACACTACATTCTGCACTCTCTCCTTTCCTTCTCCTCTATGTACTCAATGAATGATATACATAGAACATAGAACACTACAGCACAAACAGGCCCTTCGGCCCACAAGTTGTGCCGAACACATCAAAACCTACCCAGCCATAGACCTATCTATAATCCCCAATCCCATTGGATCCCATATAATCATCCAGAAGTCTTTTAAAAGACCCCAGCGAGTTCGCCTCGACCACCACCGACGGCAGCCGATTCAATTCACTCACCACCCTCTGAGTGAAAAACTTTCCCCTAGCATCCCCTCTGTACTTGCTTCCCTGCACCTTAAATCTGTGCCCTCTTGTCGCGACCATTTCAGCCCTGGGGAAATAGTCTCTGAGAGTCCACCCTATCTATTCCTCTCAACATCTTGTAAACCTCTATCAGGTCGCCTCTCAACCTTCGTCTCTCCAGGGAGAACAGTACCAGCTCCCTCAACCTGTCTTCATAAGGCATGCCTCCCAATCCAGGCAACATCCTTGTAAATCTCCTCTGCACCCTTTCAATTGCTTCCACGTCCTTCCTATAGTGAGGCGACCAGAACTGCGCACAGTACTCCAAGTGTGGTCTGACAAGGGTCCTATAAAGCGGCAGCATTACCTCCTGACTCCTGAACTCAATCCCTCGGTGAATGAAGGCCAGTACACCGTAAGCTTTCTTAACCACATCCTCCACCTGGGAGGCCGATTTGAGAGTCTTATGGACCCGGACCCCAAGATCCCTCTGCTCTTCCACAAAGCTAAGACTCCTACCTTTGATAGTGTACTCATTCATCCCGTTGGATCTGCCAAAATGGACCACAACACATTTATCCGCGTTGAAGTCCATCTGTCACTTCTCCGCCCAGTCTTGCATCCTGTCGATGTCATGCTGCAACTTCTGACATCCCTCCAGACCATCCACAACACAACCGACCTTCGTGTCATCGGCAAACTTACTCACCCATCCCTCCACTTCCTCATCCAGGTCATTTATGAAAATGACAAACAGCAAGGGTCCTAGAACAGATCCCTGGGGCACTCCACTGGTGACCGACCGCCATGCAGAAAAAGTGCCATCCACAACCACCCTCTGCCTTCTGCAGGCAAGCCTGTTCTGGATCCACAAGGCCAAAGCCCCTTGGATCCCATACCCTCTCACCTTCTCAAGAAGTCTTGTATGGGGGACATTGTCAAAATGCCTTGCTGAAGTATACCTTGTATAGTGCGCAAGAAACAATACTTTTCACTGTATACTAATACATGTGACAATAATAAATTGAATCCAAATCAGAGAATTAACGAAAATACAGCTGTCTTGGGTTTCCTTTCACTTCGAAGATTGGTGGCACAGTGGTTAGCACTGTTGCCTCACAGCACAGGGGACCAGGGTTTGATTCCTAGCTTGGGTCACTGTCTGTGCAGTCTGCATATTCTCCCCGTGTCTGCATGGGTTTCCTCCAGGTGCTCCAGTTTCCTCCCACAATGTGAAAGACATGCAGGGTGCATTGGCCATGCTAAATTCTCCCTCCGTGTACCCAAACAGGGGCCGGAGTGTGGCGACTAGGGGATTTTTTTTTGTTTACAGTCACTTCATTGCGGTGTTAATGTTTGTGACAATAATAAAGCTCCGCTATGGTTGGCTGCGCCCCCTGCTGCGTTAGTGGGGAACTGCAGCCTGTCTGTGTCTCCGGTTGGATGTTGGGGGCGGGGCGGAGAGGGTGAGGGGGCGGGAGTATGACCCTTCTTCTTGTTCTGATTGGACATCTGTAATGTCAATCAAATACCGGTGCTGCTGCTGATTGGAGAAGAGACGTGTCAATCAAAAGGAGGCCCGCGGCTGATTGGGCAGTAACACAGTCTGATAACAGCAGGTTCATTTGACATAAAAACTCCACAAGCTATCGGGGATTGTCCCTTCCTCAGGTGAGTGGAGAGTTGTTGAGGCCAGAATTATTAAATAAACCGGTTGGATTTGAAGCTGGTGGTTTATCAGACTCCTCACCGGCTTCTCCTTATTAAACAGAGGCCGGGATCTGATTGGGCAATCGGGCTGTCAATTAAATGTGGGCGGGGCCAAAGCGAGACCCGGATGTTCGGACCGCGCATGCGCTGCGTCTTGGCGGTTGCCCGGTGGGTGGGGAGGGGGTGAGGGTGAGTGAATGAGGGGGAGTGAGGGTGAGTGGAGCCGTTCCATTTAATGGGGATTCCTCCATCAATTATTGTCGTTTTAAACTTGAGAAACTCCGTGAGTTTTAGCGAGACTCGGGGCTGACTGGGGGTGCTGAGTCAATGGGCCAAATGGCCTTATTCTGTACCGTAGGGATTCAACGATTCTATTCTGTGATTGCCCAACGACAGGAGTAGAGCGAAGGTTTACCAGACTTCCGTAATGGCACTGCTGCCTCTCAGCGCCTGGGATCAGGGTTTGATTCCAGCCCTTAGGTGACTGTGAGGAGTTTGCACGTTCTCCTCATGTCTGTGTGGGTTTCTTCCAGGTGTTCCAATTTCCTCCCACACTCAAGGTTAGGTGCATTTAAAATACTAAAGTACCCCCTTAGATTAAGCAGGTAAATACAAGGGGATGGTAGCCTGGGTAAGATAGTCTCTCAGAAAGTTGATGCATACTCAGTGGATTAAATGGCCTGCTTCTGCAGTGTTGGGATTTAATGGCCTTCTGTTCTTATTCATGGGATGTGGGTGTTGCCGGCTGGGGCAATACATATTGTCCATCCCTGAGGGCATTTAAGACTCTTATGTAGGTTCAATGAGAGAAAGATGACAGATTTCCTTCCCTAAAGGGCATTCGTGAACCAGATGAGTTTTTATGACAGTGGTTTCATGATCATTAAAGTTTTTATTCCAGATTTTTTATTGAATTCAAATTTTACCATCTGGATCTCCAGAGTATTATCTCTGGATTGCTAGTCCAAAGACAATATCACTACACTACACTACCCCCACTAAAGCAGAGCATGAGTTAAGAAATGTGCTTTTTAAATCTTGACCTTGATCTCACCGATGAATTTGCATTTGTTCTTCACACATTTAAATAGGTTTTTACCTAAAACCTGCAGCCAGCCAAGGAAATGTCTTTCTTTTCAAAATGGATTTCCAAAGCAGCTAAAAAAGGTAAGAGTTGGTTGGCACGCTGATCTGTGGGTGAAACTTGGGAAAGTGATCTGTTCATTAGCGCTCAAAGAACTGTAATTTCAATTACAGATTTTAAAATTCCTTTTATTCTTTATTCCATTTCAATCCAATCCAATCCAATCAAATCCAATTCAGAGTCCCAACAAGTTGGGACATTCCTGATCCAAGCTGACGAGACAGGACTCTCACCTCCTGTCTTGGTCTTGATCTATGTGACCCAAGCTTATCCATGTGACCCTTGGAGCTCCTGCTCCAAGGCTTCATCTGATTCGCATCTTAGCCAAAAGGCTGAGATGCCGCTTTAAAAAATTGCTTCAAATAAAGCTGAAACGTAACCTAATGTCTTCAACCAAGTGCAGCATGTCGATACTACACTTGATCTTAGCCAAAAGGCCAATACAGTTATTTACATTGAGAGGGAGCTTAGATACAAAAGGTGGAAATTCGTTGTTGTTGGAAGAAAGGCTTGTATTTTTATAGCATTTCTCACAATCGCTTGGATTACTTTTAAAAGTGTCATTGCTGTTGTAATGTAGGAAAGATGGTAGCTAATTTGCTACAGAAAACACTCTCAAACAATGTGATAACAAGCAGGCAGTTTGTTTCAGTGACTTTGGTTGAGTAAGAAATATTTCCAAGGACACTTGGTGAGAAGCCCCTTCTCTACTTCCATAGGAGTCCCCAAGCCACCTGAAAGGTTAGACAGCCGTGGTTTGAAGTCCCATGTGAATGACTGCACCCTAGTAATGTAGCCCTGCTGCATTTGCATTGGCAGATCGAGATGGGGCTGAAGTGTGACGATTTCATGCGAGCTGTCCCCAGTGTACCCTCTAATATGAGGGTATACCTCAGTGACCAAAGAGGTGGATGGGGGTAAGGCGGTTGATGTGGTATATATGGACTTTAGTAAGGCGTTTGATAAGGTGGCTCATGGAAGACTTCTGCAGAAAATGCAGATGTATGGGATAGAGGGTGATTTAGCTAATTGGATTAGGAATTGGCTAGCAGATAGAAGACAGAGGGTGGTGGTTGATGGGAGATATTCATCGTGGAGTTCGGTGACAAGTGGTGTACCTCAGGGGTCTGGTTTGGGGCCCCGGCTGTTTGTAATTTTTATAAATGATCTGGATGAGGGTATTGAAGGATGGATTAGTACATTTGCAGATGACACTAAAGTCGGTGGAGTGGTAGATAGTGAAGAGGGGTGTTATAGTTTGCAGAGAGACTTGGACGAGTTGCAGAGCTGGGCCGAGAGGTGGCAAATGGAGTTTAATGTGAAAAAGTGTGAGGTAATGCACTTTGGCAGGAATAATAAATGTGTAGAGTATAGGGCTAATGGTAGGATTCTTAATAGTGTTGATGAACAGAGGGATCTTGGTGTATTTGTGCATAGATCCCTGAAAGTAGGCAGTCAAGTCGATAAGGTTGTAAGAAGGCATATGGAGTCTTAGCTTTTATTGGTAGGGGGATTGAATTTCGGAGCCGCAACGTCATGTTGCAACCGTACAAAACTCTAGTGCGGCCGCACTTGGAGTATTGTGTGCAGTTCTGGTCCCCGCATTATAAGAAAGATGTGGAGGATTGGAGAGGGTACAGAGGAGGTTTACCAGGATGTTGCCTGGTATGGAGGGCAGGTCTTATGAGGAGAGGCTGAGGGATTTGAGGTTGTTTTCGTTAGAAAGGAGGCGGCTAAGTGGGGACCTAATCGAAACATATAAGATGATTAGAGGTTTAGATAGGGTGGACAGTGATAGCCTTTTTCCTAGGATGGAGAAAGCTAGCACGGGGGGACACAGCTTTAAATTAAGGGGTGATAGTTATAGGACGGATATCAGAGGTAGGTTCTTTACCCAGAGGGTGGTTAGGGAGTGGAATGCCCTGCTGCGGCAGTTGTAGATGCGCCAAGTTTGGTGGCGTTTAAGAGGTTAGTTGATAAGTTTATGGAAGAGAAGGGAATGGTTTAGTTTGGAGGGTCATTGCTTTTTATATTGGTCGGCGCAACATCGAAGGCCGAAGGGCCTGTTCTGTGCTTCTATGTTCTAATACTACCTTTATCCTTGTTTTAAAACTTACTGTAACTTCTTTAAACTCTAATAATATTGTTTCAATTTCTTATTATCTTTTAAGTTGATCTTTTTCTACATCCTCACTAATGACTAACACTACGTTCTGCACTCTGTCCTTTCTCTATGAATGGTATGCTTTGTATAGCGTTAAGAAACAATACTTTTCATGTACCTCAATAGTTGTGATAATATATCAAAATCACGGAAGGAGTGTTGGCTAAATTGTGTGCTTAAGTCAAAGTGGCACAGTAGTTAGTTCTTTGAGAAGGTGGCCAAAGAGATGGATGAGGGTAAAGCAGTTGATGTGGTCAAACAGATTTCAGTAAAGCATTTGATAAGATTCCTCATGGTAAGCAATTGCAGAAGATACAGAGATATGCTGATTTAGCGGTTTGGATCAGAAATTGGCCAGCTGTAAGAAGATGGGGTGATGGTTCATGAGAAACGTTCATCCTGGAGTTCAGTTACTAGTGGTTTACCGCAAGGATTTGTTTGGGGGCCACTGCTGTTTGTCATTTTTATAAATGACCTGGATGAGGGTGTAGAAGGATAGGTTAGCAAATTTGAGGATGACACTAAAATCATTGGAGTTGTGTACAGTGCAAATGGATGTTGCAGGTTACAGAGGGACTAGATAAGCTGCTGAGCTGAGAGGTGGCAAATGGAGTTTAATGCGAAAAAGTGTGAGCTGATTCACTTTGGAAGGAGTAACAGGAATACAGAGTACTGGGCTAATGGTAGGAAACTTGGTAGTGTAGATGAGCAGAGAGATCTCAGTGTCCGTGTAGATCCCTGAAGTTGGCACCCAGGTTAGTAATGTTGTTAAAAAGGCATACGGTGTGTTAGTTTTTATTAGTAGAGGGATTGAGTTTAGGAGCCATGAGGTCATGTTGCAGCTGTACAAAACTTTGGTGCGGCTGCACTTGGAGTATTGCATACAGTTCTGGTCGTCGCATTATAGGAAGGATGTAGAAGCATTGGAAAGGATGCAGAGGAGATTTATCAGGATGTTGCTTGGTATGGTGGGAAGGTCTTATGAGGTAAGGCTGAGGGACTTGAGGCTGTTTTCATTAGTGAGAAGAAGGTTAAGAGGTGACTTAATAGAAGCATATAAGATGATGAGAGGATTAGGTAAGTTGGACAATGAGAACCTTTTTCCTTGGATGGAGATGGCTGGCATGAGGAAATGTAGTTTTAAATTGAGGGGTGATAGGTACAGGACAGATGTCAAATATAGGTTCTTTACTCAGAGTAGTAAAGAGGAGTAGACTCGCCAACATTAAGGGCATTTAAATGGTCATTGGATAAATATGTGAATGATATTGGAATCTCATAGGTTAGATGGGATTTGGATTGGTTTCACAGGTCGGTGCAACATTGAGGGCCGAAGGGCCTGTACTGTGCTGAAACGTTCCATATTCTGCTACTGCCATGGCCAATTCTGGCCATGAAAGACCATGTGGAGTTTTTGTGTTCTCCTCGTGTCTGCATGAGTTTCCTCTGTTTTCTTCTTCTTGTAAATAGATGATGATATTGATGTACTTGTTTTTATCCTACAAGGTGCTTTGGTCCACCTTGTTGTCTAACAAGGGGCATACACGCAATGGGTCATGAGAGGACTGCTCTTGGACCTTTTTTGAGAGTATCCTACTGCTTCACATCGTCAGTGTACGCTTGACCTGGACCATCTGATGGGCAACAC
Organism: Sphyrna mokarran; assembly: GCA_024679065.1. Classification (NCBI taxonomy): domain Eukaryota; kingdom Metazoa; phylum Chordata; class Chondrichthyes; order Carcharhiniformes; family Carcharhinidae; genus Sphyrna; species Sphyrna mokarran. The sequence goes on along the minus strand of JAGIQG010000034.1, from coordinate 775,517 downwards.
GACAGCTCAGTGACTATCGCTGTGCTGAGCAGATACATGGATTTGGGCCTGTGTCTGTGGGAGTTTGCACATTCTCCCCGTGCTTGCGTGGGTTTTCTCTGGGTGCTCCAGTTTCCTCCCACGTCCCAAAAATGTGCTCTTAGGCTAATTGGCAAAACAAATTCTCCCTAAATTGTCTCAAATTTGGTTTTTAATCCATAGATCTATAATCATGGACAGGGATCGCGTGTAGAAGTGGGAACATCGAGGTGGCGGCACGGGCTCGTTGGGCCGAAGGGCCTGTTTCCCATGCTGTTTTGTTCTTTGTTCTAAATACTCAAGGTTGCATAGGTAGGTGGCAGAGACGGTCTGGGCGGGTTGCTCCTTCAGAGAGTTGATGCAACCTTAATGGGCCAAATGGTCTGTTTTTGCACTGCAGAGATTCTATGGAATGGGGTATAATTCTGACTCAAAGATGAGAATGTTACAACCCTGAACCACTGTGCTCACCATAGCACTGGGACGTGCCACTTTAATCCACCGATTCCAGTTAATATCAATCTGGTTCAAGCTCATAAAGGTAATGTCAGTATTGCAAGGATGATATCAGAGATGTGTGGATTATCCATATCAGGAAATGATAAATTGGCTGGATCTGTTTCGTCATAAAAAAGAGAATGTCAGTGTGGATTATGTGCGTGGAGAAAACCCACATATATACAAAGTGAACATGTAGACTCTGCACAGACACTGACCCAGGGCCAGAATTGAACCCAGATCCTTGGTGCTATGCAGCAGCAGTTCTGAACACTGTGTTGCCTTTATTAAATAAATGTATTGCTTAATTGCATTCAGTGCAGTGGTGGGATTTGAACCTCTGTTTCAATAGCATTAGTCTGTGCCTCGGGCTTGCCAGTGTAATGATGTTACCACTGCACCACTTTGCTTTACTGATGTTCATTGTCCTTTCCACTTATTCTTCCCACACAGGTCTCTGCCATGAACTGAACTTCAAGGTTCCATGGGGACACATTGCGGCCAAGGCTTGGGGCCATCCCGATGGGCGGCCAGTGTTATGCCTGCATGGTTGGGCAGATAATGCAAACACTTTCGACCGACTTATTCCATTGCTTCCAGAAGGTGAGTACGGGGCTATGTTAAAATAATGACGGCAGTTCCAACTTTGAGCTAATCCAAAAGAACATTGACTCTTAGCCCCAGAGGATTGGATTGGAGGGCCCTACCTCAGCTTGTCTGCTTTGGAAACCCTCTTTTTTTTTTACCTTTCTTGCCCTTAGACTATTCCAGTGTTCTCCTGGCTGGCTTCCCCACACAGCCGTCTTGCTCTATAGAAACATACAAAATAGGAAGAAGTCATTCAATCCTTGGAGCCTGCTGTGCCATTTAGTATAATCATGGCTAATCTGCTAACTCAAAGGTCTGCTTTAGTGGACCATTAGATGGCAATCCCTTGTGGTAGAAGGTTTCTCATTCTCATCGGTCTGGATAAAGCAGATCTGAATTCAATTTTGGATTATCAGTGATTATCTTAAATTTATGACCCCTAGTTTTGGTCACCTACACAAAGAGGAAACATCTTCACTATATCTGCCCTGTGAATCCTCTTTGTAATCTTAAAAATCTCAATAGATCCCCCATTCACCTCTCTTTTCTAGAGCAAAGAGTTGCAGTTGGTTTGAACTTTCCTGGTGGTGGAATCCTTCAGTTCACTGGTATCTGGGAGATGGTGATGTAATGGTAATATTGCTGGTCTAAAAGTCCAGCAAGTTGGACTATTGCTTTGGAGATGTGATTTCATATCCCACCACTGCAGCTTATGGAACTCAAATCAAATGAATAAAATCTGGAATTAAAAGCAGTTGAGACTGCGGTAATTGCCGCAAAAGCAACAATTTCCTTTCCCTTTAGGGAAGGAAATCTGCTGTTTTTCCTCGGTCTGGCCTACATCAGACTCCAGAGCTACAGCAATGTGGTTGCCCCTGAACTGGCCTAGCAAGTTGCTAAGTTCAAGATTAATTTTATTTATTAGTGTCACAAGTAGGCTTACTGCAACAAAGTTACTGTGAAAATCCCCCAACTGCCAGTCTCTGGCACCTATTCAGATATGATGTAAAGATGCCGGCGTTGGATTGGGATGGTAAGAACTCAGTAAGAATTTAGCAACACCAATTTTTAATCCAACCGATTTATTTGATAGTAAATCCGCGAGCTTTCAACACTCTGTGTCTTCGTCAGGCAAATTTGCCTGACGAAGACACAGAGTGTTGAAAGCTTGCGGATTTACTATCAAATAAATCGGTTGGATTAAAAATTGGTGTTGCTAAATTCTTACTGAGTTCTTACCTATTCAGATACACTGAGGGAGAATTTACCATGGCCAACACATCTAACCAGCACGTCTTTTGGACTGAGAGGAAACTGGAGCACCTGGAGGAATCCTGAGCATAACGTGCAGACTCCGCACAGAGTATGTGTTGAACCTGGGTCCCTGGCACTGAGGCTAACTAGAGATGGGCAACAAATGCTGGACCAGTCAGTGATTCACACATCCCATGAAGGAGTAAAATAAAAATAATTATCAGCCTGGTGAATCTATTGCAGTTACAGAGGCATGGACGTGAGCTGGAGCCTTTTTCTGACTTGATATTGTGCTCCAGGATTTGACCGGAGTTGGGGCTGAAAGTGAACTACACTTCACGGAGGAAAATGATTCTTCGGCAGAGACAATGTGTGCTGACTGTTCTTTTCTCTTTCAGAGTTTTATTATGTGGCGTTGGATTTTCCTGGTCATGGTATTTCCTCACACCGCTCCCCTGGTATACCCTATTACTTCACTGAATACGTCACTGATGTGCGGAGAGTAACAGATTGTAAGTTTCAGATCTTCGAGTGGGATTCACTGGAGTTGGGGTGGGGGGGTGGGTTGATAAATCTGGTCTTAAGAACACTATTCGCCCACTCAGCTGCTGTTGGTTTCTCGTTGCAGATACGTGTAGCTGAGGCAATAAGAACAGAAAGCGCTGGAACTGCTCAGCAGGCCTGGCAGCAGCTGTGGAGAGAGAAAGGTTTTGAGCCCAGTATGACTCTTCAGAGCTGCAGGGCAAGGGGTACATGGAGCAAAAGCAAAGGCCAAGGATAGATTAGAGGCCATGAGAGATTATGTTCTAAAGATTCATAGAAGTTTGCAACGTGGAAACAGGGCCTTTGGCCCAACTTGTCCATGCTGCCCTTTTTGTTTAAACCCTGAAGCTAGTTCCAGTTGCCCACATTTGGCCCATATCCCTCTATACCCATCTTAACCATGTAACTGCTTTTTAAAAGATACAATTGTACCCACCTCTACTTCCACCTCTGGCGGCTTGTTCCAGACACCACCACCTGTGTGGAAAACATTGCCCCTTTGGGCATCTCTCCCCTCTCACCTTAAACCTATGTTCTCTAGCTTTAGATTCCCCTACTTTTGGGAAAAGATATTGACTATGTGGCTGACCTATGCTCCTCATTATTGTATAAGGTCACCTCTTAGCTTTCTATACTCCAGGGAAGAAAGTCCCAGTCTATCCAGCCTCTCCTTACAACTGAAACCATCAAGTCCTAATAGCATCTTAATAAATGTTTTCTAGTTTAATAATATCCTTTCTATAATAGGGTGACCAGAACTGTATACAGTATTCCAAGTGTGACCTTTCTAATGTCTTGTACAACTTCAACATGATATCCCAACTCCTATATTCAATGACACAATGACCAATGAAACCAAGCATGCCGAATGCCTTCTTCACCATTCTGTCCACCTGTGACTCCACTTTCAAGGAGTTATAAACCTCTGTATCCTTAGATCTCTTTGTTCTGTAACTCTCCCCAAGACCCTACTATTAACTGAGTAAGTCTAGCCCTGGTTCAGTCTACCAAAAAGCATTACCTCACATTTATAAATTAAACTTTATCTGCCATTATCAGCCCATGGCTCAATTGATCATGGAACATAAATCAAAGGGAATGGTTATGATTGTATTAACAGCTAGACCTTTGATCCAGACTTCATGTTAATAGCAGAGCAAAGATCAGCACGTCTGAAAGCAGCATTTTGCATTTTGCTGGGCTGTTGCAGCACTTTTTATCATTATTTTATTTCAGATTTTTTGATGTTGCTGAAGCTTACAGATCGGCAAGAGTCAAACCATGTTCTGTGCTGAGGGGTTCAGGAAAAATCAGTCAAATTTTGATCACAAGGAAAGTGGACAGTTGTCATTGGTTTATATAGTTATGATGTCAAGATTCAGACATGAAGCAAGTCCATTTTGATGAGGTACCAGAGGATGATTATCCTAGCACGTGTTGCAGTAATGTGGTCACGCCACTGGTCTGGCTATCTAGAGGCCTGAACCAAATGGGTTTGCATTTATATTGTGTCTTTCACAAACCAAGGACATCTGTGTTGTAAAATCACTGAGGTACCTCTGACATGTAGTAAAGAAATATGCAGCTTAGAAATGGGCACTTTGGCCCAACTCATTCATAGCGACCAGGTTTCCTAAACTGAACCAGTCCCATTTGTCCTTGTTTGGTCCATATCCCTGTAAACCTTTCCCATCCGTGTCCCAGTCCAAAAATCTTTTAAATGTTGTAATTGTACCTGCCTCACCACTACCACCACCTCTGACAGCTCAATGCATACACGCACCAGCTTCTGTGTGAAAAGGTTGCTCCTCAGGTCCCTTTTAAACCTTTCCCCTCTCACCTCTGACCTCTAGTTTTGGACGGTCCTACCCTGGGCTGTTCACCTTGTCTATGCCCCTCATGATTTTATAAACTTGTATATAAGGTTTATATCCTCCTACACTCCAGGGGAAAATCTCCACCCACCCCGCCCTTCCCCAATCCAGTCTCTCATATTCAAATCTTCTGTAACATCCTTGTAAACTTTTTTGGTATCTTTCCGGTTCACTAACATTCTTCCTATAGCAGAGCGACCAGAATTGTATGCAATACTCCATTGGCTTGTCCAGTGTTTTGTATAGTAGGGTAACATAATGTCTGAGCTCCTGGACCAGTGCTCTGACCGATGAAGGCAAATGTGCCAAATACCTCCTTCATCACCCTGTCTACCTGTGACGCCACTTTCAAGGAGCTATGTACCTGCAACCATAGGACTGTCTGTTCGACAACAATCCCCAGGGTCCTACTCTTAATTGTGTAAATCCTGCCGTGGTTTGTCTTACCAAAATACAACATCTCACGTTTATCTGAATTAAACTCCCATCTACCATTCCTGGGCCTACTGGCCCAGTTGATCAAGATCCCATCATAGTGGTAGATAAGAACAAAGAGCAACACAGCACGGGAAACAGGCCCTTCAGCCCAACGAGCCCACGCCGCCGTCCCAATGTCTTAATGACATATCCTTGACTTTAGGCTATGCCTATTGTTGAAGATTCCCATATAGAGACCAATATAGGGACAATATGATACCCAATCAGCCTAAGAGCACATTTTTGGGATGTGGGAGGAAACCAGAGCACCCGGAGGAAACCCACACAACCACGGGGAGAATGCGCAAACTCCCGCAGACAGAGGCCCAAATCCATGTGTCAGCACAGCAACAGCGATAGTCTCTGAGCTGTCACGTTGCCCATCAGATGGTCCAGTTTAAGCATACACTGACGACGTGAAGCACTAGGCAACTCCTGAAGCAACCTCCAAGAGCAGCTCTCGCACGACATGCCGCATGCATGCCCCTTGTTGGTCAACAAGATGGACCAAATTGCCTGCGGAAACAAATAAGACTTAATTAAACATGCTAAAAAAACTAAGACATTTCCCGAGACAAAACTAAAAGATAGTCTACTACTATTTGGTCCTCTCAATATTCAAACAGTCCTGCTATAACCCTCTATCTGCAGACCGCTCATTTGGCTGTCTGAGAGACCCTTAAACAACCCTAGCGTGCCTGCTCCCACCACCTTACTCGGCAGTGCATTCCACACCCCCACTACCCTTTGTGTGAAAACTGGCCTCTAATATTCGTCTTATACATAGCCCCCCTCACCCTGAGCCCGTGACCCCTCGTTCTATCCATTTCTAATGGTGGAAAAAGCTTACCACCATTTACTCTATCTATACCCCTCAATCTTATATACCTCTAAAAGATCCCCTCTCAGCCGACATCTTTCAAGGGAAAACAACCCCAGTGTTTTCAATCTTTCCTCGTAAGACAGCCCTTCCATACCAGGCAGCATCCTGGTAAGTCTCCTCTGCACTCTCTCCAGGCCTCTACATCCTTCCTGTGGTACGGCGACCAGAACTGGACGCAGTACTCCAGATGAGGCCTAACCAACGTTCTACACACCTGCAACATCAGACTCCTACTCTTGTATTCTATACCCCTTCCTATGAAGGCTAACATACCATACGCTTTTTTTTAACCACGTTCTCCACCTGTACTGACACCTTCACTTGTGAACTTGCACCCCCAGGTTTCTCTGCATCTCTATACTCCGGATAGTTTTACCTTTTATCCTATAACTCCCCTCTACATTATTCCAGCCAAAATGCATCACCTTGCATTTATCCGGATTAAATTCCATTTGCCATCTATGTGCCCAATCTACCAGTCTATCTATAGATAACCTTCAATATCCAGTGCACCGTCAATTTTGTCATCTACAAACTTAGTAACCATGCCTGCTATCTTCATATTCAAATAGTTATATAAATGACAAACAATAGTGGACCCAGCACCAATTCCTGTGCATACTGCTAGTCACAGGCCATTAGTCTGAAACACAACCCTCTACCACCACCCTCTGTCTCCTACCGGGAAATCAATTTTGTATCCAATCAGCTAGTTCTCTCTGGATCCCATGTGATCTAACTTTATTGACCAATCTACCTTACGGTGCCTTGTTGAAGGCCTTGCTAAAGTCCAGGTAGACAATGTCTACTCCACTGCCCTCAACTCCTTTATTAGTCACCCTTCAGAAAACTATCAAATTTGTATGACACAATTTGCCGCTCACAAAGCTGTGCTGACTGTCCCGAATCAGTCCTTGCCTTTCCGAGCCATGATTGTAATGCAAGAAACAAGGCATCGAATCTCCACAGAACAGGCAATACACCACAAACCTAGCAACTTAATGACCAGATAATATTTTCTTTAGTGATGTTCACTGAGGGATAACTGTAACATCAAGGAGATCTCCACTGCTTGTCTTTGAATAATGAGATGGATCTTCCCCTGATCGGGGAAAACCTCAGTGCATAATCCAGGCTGATACGATAAGGCACAGCACTGTTGGAGATTTGAAATACCGCACAGAATCCCTTGTTGCTTTCTCAGATGGATGGAAAAGTTCTAGCAGTGCTCTTTAAAGAGGCTCCAACCAAAGTGCTTGGAAAATATGCTATCAACATCCTGGGGGTTACTGTTGACTAAAAACTGAACTAGACTAACCATATAAATATTGTGATTACCAGAGCAGGTCAAGGGTTAGGAATCCTGTGGCATGTAACCCATCTCCTAACTCCCCAGAGTGTGTCCACCATCTACAAGGTACAAATCAGGAATGTGATGGAATACCTTCTGCTTGCCTGGATGAATGCAGCTCCAGTAACACTCCAGAAGCTCAGTGCCATACAGGGCAAAGCTTGCTTGTTGCCACTTTTACAAGCATTCAGTTCCTCCAGACTGACAATTAGTGGCACTGCAGAAACTCACCAAGATTCCCGCGGCAGAACCTTCCAAACTCACCACCATCTAGAAGGGCAGCAAATATTTGGGAACATCACTTCCGCTTGGGGGTTCCCCACCGAGTCATTCACCATCCTGACTTGGAAATATATCGCTGTTCCTTCACTGTCACTGGTCAAAATCCTGGGATTTCCTCCCTGACAGCCATGTGGATGTACGTACATCTCAGGTACTGTAGCTGTTCAAGAAGGCAGCTCACATTACCTGCTGAAGGGCAACGAGGGCTGGACAATAAATGCTGGTCTAGCCAATGACGTTCATATCCCATAAAATGAGTTTCAAAAATCTATGGACCTGGGTCTTGGTGAGCAGTCAAAATTTGCTGGAGTGGGAACTGATGAGAAATTAAAGCTTCTGCTGTGTTTCTGATCTTATTTCATTTTCTTATTACAGCCTTGAACTGGAATAGATTCAGCATTTTAGGCCACAGCATGGGTAAGTGGACATCCTAAATAATACCATACTGTGTATCGCTGTGCATCCAAATCACATGTAGTCTTCAGGTGAAGTGAGGTGAGAGACCAGCATAATATGTATATGTCAAGTGAATCAGAGGATTACAAGTCCAGGCCCCACTAAGAGACTTGAGCACATAATTCACACTGACATTCTCAGTGCAGAACTGAGGGCAGTACTGCAGGGTCAGAGGCACTGTCCTTCTAATGGTGTGAATGTTCTGGGACCCGGGTTCGGATCACATCACAGCAGATGGTGGAATCTGAATTCAATAAAAAATACCTGGCATTAAGAATCTACTGATGACCATGAAACCATTGTAGATTGGTGGAAAAACCCATCTGGTTCCCTGATGTCCGTTAGGGAAGGAAGTCTGCTGTCTTCACCCTTTCTGGCCTACATGTGATCCCAAAGTCACAGCAACATGATTCACTCTCAACTGCCCTCCAAGGGCAATAAGGAATGGGCAATAATGGGCCCTGCCTCACAAATGAATCATAATCTCAGATGAGATATCAAACAAAATTTGACCACGCTGGGCAGTTAATTGTTCCATGCTGCATTCCCCATGGCAGTGCTCTGGCCATTGGTAATCCACGTGCCAACCAATCAGCACATTCTTCTCATGCATTGTTGTCCTCAATGCTATTGGCGATTTCATGTGAGTTGTCCTGATGAGTGCAACACGCAAAGCTTTGACAGCATGTCCCTTTATTTCAGTAATATTCAAGTTCTTTCTTACTGAATGACTATCTGATATAATGATCGTTGATGAGGAGGGGCTGGGAAAAGATTCTTGTAGAATATAAACGCCAGCATAATCCCAGTGGAGCCAAACATTTCTCTGCTGCAAAGGCTAGTTAATTCTGTTTCAGCTATTAATGTGTTCTTCACAATTCTTTTTCAGGGGGAAATGTTGGAGCCTTTGTAAGTGCTGAGACTTTAACCATTTTAAAATAAGCTGCAGATTATAAAGCTGTGGTTTAGTTTTGTGATTGTCCTTTGTTTCTTGTGCTAACGTGCTTTTATTGCCACATTGTACCTGTGACGTAATAACCATCATGTGTTATCGAAATTGCTCAGTTTTTGTCAGAGTCTGGGACTGCGGGTGACCCAGGAAACCCTGAGGGTGGAAAGGCAGTGCTCTTGATCTGTCCTGCTGTGGGTTGTTGGGTTTGGTTTTGCCCTCAGTGTTTATTCCAGGTGATTAAATGGATGATTCAAATGAAGACTGGTTGTTGACAAGCTGTCCAGCTGGCTGTGGGAACAGACCCAGAGAAAGAAATACTCCTATTTACCCTACACTGTTTAAATACACAGAACAGTCTGCCTGAGTCAGTGCAGTTTTTTCTTTGATCATTTTGAACTTTGAGCTCTGTAAACAGAGAACACTTGGGGGCAGCAGCAGCATTTACTGGTGGGGATTTTCTCATATCAGTACGTCAGATGAAGTGAACACTATCTAAATCATAGAATGATATAGAAGGAAGCCATTCAGTCCATTAGTCTGTGCTGGCTCTTTGGCAGAGCTAACTATTCAGTCCCATTTTCTTGCCCTTTCCCCATAGCTGTGTATTTTGGCGGCATGGTGACACAGAGGTTAGCATTGCTGCCTGACAGTGCCTGGAAGCCGGGTTCCGTTCCAATCACCGGGTGACTGTGTGGAGTTTGCAGATTCTCCCCAAGTCTGCGTGGGTTTCTTCTGGATAGTCCGGTTTCCTCCCACCTTCGAAAGATGTGCGGGTTAGGTGGATTGATCAACACTGAATGGTCCTTAATGTCAGGCTGATTGGTAGGGTAAACAAGCAGAGGGTCTGCGTATGATTGTAGTCGCTACAGACACAGTGGACCTATGTTTTATGCAATTTCCTTCTGAAAGTTATGACTGAATTTGTTTCCACCACGCTTTCAGGCAGCCCATTCCAGATCACAATTTGCAGATAAGTGGCTGGACCATAAAATTCCCCATCCAAAACCATCCTGATTTGGAAATATATCACATATCGCTACTCCTTCACTGCAGCTGACTCAGAACCCTGGGACTGCCTCCCTGGGACTGCTAACAGCACTGTGGGTGTACCTACACCATGTGGACTGCAGTGCTTCAAGAAGGCAGCTCATCACCACCTTCTCATTAGAGATGGACAATAATACAAGTGGCCTAGCTAGTGAAACCCAAGACTGAATGAATAAAAATGGCCATTCCGTCACTGGTTCATTTGCCCATCAGTTGCAACTTGTAACTAAAGACAGAAGTGTTGGGAAAATTCAAGTCAGGCTGTGTGTGTGAACAGAGAAACGGTTAATGTTTTAAGTTTAGTATGACTTCTTCAGAACTGAAGAGAGGTAGGAATGTGGTGGGTTTTATCCTGTTGAAAAAGGAGTTCTGTAGAAGAACCATATTGGACTTGGAAAAATTAACTGTGTTTCTGTCTATGGGGATGCTGCCCAATCTGCTGAATTTATCCAGTGTTTTCCATTTTAGAACATAGAACATTACAGCGCAGAACAGGCCCTTCGGCCTTCGATGTTGCGCCGACCAATTATGAAAAAAAAGCAATGACCCTCCAAACTAAACCATTCCCTTCTCTTCCATAAACTTATCAACTAACCTCTTAAACGCCACCAAACTTGGTGCATCTACAACTGCTGCAGTCAGGGCATTCCACTCCCTAACCACCCTCTGGGTAAAGAAATTTTCATTTCAGATTTCCAGCATAGAGCCATAGAACTTTACAACACAGAAACAGGCCTTTTGGCCCTTCTTGGCTGTGCCGAACCGTTCTTCTGCCTTGTCCCACTAACCTGCACCTTGGCCATATCCCTCCACACTCCTCTCATACATGAACCTGTCCAAGTTTTTCTAAAATGTTAAACCTGTAACAGTAGCATAAAGACTTATAAAGCCCCGGGGCCTGATGGTATTTATCCCAGGCTGCTAAGGGAGGTGAGAGATGACATTGCTGGGCCTCTTACGCAAATCTTTGTCTCTTCTTTGGACACAGGTGAGGTCCCAGAGGACTGGAGGATTGCAAATGTAGTACTGTTGTTTAAAAAGGGTCAGAGGGATAACCCAGGGAACTATAGGCCGGTGAGCTTGACTTCAGTTATAGGTAAGCTAATGGAGAGGATCCTCAAGGACAGGATATATGAGCATCTGGAGCGCTGCGATCTGATCAGGGATACGCAGCATGGCTTCATTAAGGGGAGGTCGTGCCTTACGAATCTAGTGGAATTATTTGAAGAGGTGACAAAAACGGTTGATGAAGGACAAGCCGTTGATGTCGTCTACATGGATTTCAGTAAGGCGTTTGACAAGGTTCCCCATGGTAGGCTGATAAAAAAGGTGAAGGCGCATGGGATACAGGGCTAGGTATGTAGATGGGTTGAGAACTGGCTTGGGAGGAGGAGACAGCGGGTAGTAGTGGAAGGCTCTTTTTCCAACTGGAGTTCAGTCACTAGTGGTGTGCCACAGGGCTCAGTACTAGGACCTCTTCTATTTGTGATTTATATAAATGACTTGGAAGAGGGGGTAGGTGGTGTGATCAGCAACTTTGCTGATGACACTAAGATACTTGGATTGGCGGGGACTGAGGAGCAGTGCCAGGCAATACAACAGGACATAGGCTGGTAGATTGGGCATATAGATGGCAAATGGAATTTAATCCGGATAAATGCGAGGTGATGCATTTTGGCCGGAATAATGTAGAGGGGAGTTAGAGGATAAAAGGTAAAACTATCCGGAGTATAGAGACGCAGAGAGACCTGGGGGTGCAGGTTCACAAGTCTCTGAAGGTGTCAGTACAGGTGGAGAAAGTGACAAAGAAAGCGTATGGTATGTTAGCCTTCATAGGAAGGGGTATAGAATACAAGAGTAGGAGTTTGATGTTGCAAGTGTATAGAACGTTGGTTAGGCCTCACTTGGAGTACTGCGTCCAGTTCTGGTCTCCGTACTACCGGAAGGATGTGGAGTCCCTGGAGAGAGTGCAGAGGAGATTTACCAGGATTCTGCCTGGTATGGAAGGGCTGTCTTACGAGGAAAGGTTGAACGCACTGGGGTTGTTTTCCCTTGAAAGACGTCGGCTGAGAGGGGATCTATTAGAGGTATATAAGAGTATGAGGGGTATAGATAGAGTAAATGGTGGTAAGCTTTTTCCACCATTAGATTCGGATAGAACGAGGGGTCACGACCTTAGGGTGAGGGGGGCTATGTATAAGACTAATATTAGAGGGCATTTTTCACACAAAGGGTAGTGGGGGTGTGGAATGCACTACCGAGTAAGGTGGTGGGAGCAGGCACGCTAGGGTTGTTTAAGGGTCTCTTGGACAGCCACATGAGCGATCTGCAGATAGAGGGATATAGGAGGACTGTTTAAATACTTTATTTGTTTCCACAGGCTATTCGGTCCACCTTGTTGACCAACAAAGCGCATGCATTCGGCAGGTCGTGCGAGGGCTGCTCTTGGATGTTACTTCAGGAGTGGCCTAGTGCTTCATGTCATTAGTGTATGCTTAAACTGGACCATCAGATGGGCAACATGACAGCTCAGAGACTATCACTGTTGCTGTGCAGACACATAGATTTGGGCCTGTGTCTGCGGGAGTTTGCGCGTTCTCCCCGTGGTTGCGTGGGTTTTCTCCGGGTGCTCCGGTTTCCTCCCACATCCCAAAAATGTGTTCTTAGGCTGATTAGGGACAATTTGTTATCCATATTGGTCTCTATATGTCATTAAGACTTTAGGACGGCGGCGCGGGCTCGTTGGGCCGAAGGGCATGTTTCCCGTGCTGTGTTGTTCTTTGTCTTTGTTCTTTGTAACTCAGTTTCTCAAGTCCCGGCAACATCCCTGTGAACCTTCTCTGCACTCTTTCATCCCTATTTACATCCTTTCTGCAATTAGCTGACCAAAACTGCACACAGTACTCTAAATGCGACCTCACCAATGTCTTATACAACCTCACCATAACATTCCAACTCTTATACTCAGTACTTTGATTTATAAAGGCCAATGTTCCAAAAGCATTCTTTACGATCCTATCTACCTATGACGCCACGTTTAGGTACTGCTTAATTTACTCCTCGAATCTTTGCCGCTCTTAAAGAGAAAGATCCCGGTCTGTCCACATAACTTCGGTTTTTGACAGAAAACCATTAGGCAGAGAATGTGACACAACAGGCAACTAGAAACAACTGGAAATTGTTCTTCTGGAGTACAGTAGTTAGCACTGCTGCCTCACAGCACCAGGGACCCGGGTTCGATTCCCGGCTTGGGTCACTGTGTGGAGTCTGCATGTTCTCCTCGTGTCTGCACGGGGGTTTTCTCTGCATGCTTCAGTTTTACTCCTGCAGCCTAAAGGTGTACAGATTAGGTGGATTGGCCGTAGTAAACTGCATATGGTTATGGGGATAGGATGGGGGAATGGGCCTTGGTAAGATGCTGTTTGGAGAATCAGTGCACAGTTGGTGAGCTGAATGGCCTCCTTCCATATTGCAAAGATTCTATGATTTTAAGAGTTTTAATATATTGCTCTTTATTTAATAGTGCTCTTTATGTATTTATCTGAGTAACTGTGCCATGTACTGTTCTATGTACGTACTGCATTGATGACAGAGTCTCATTCTTATGGTCTGATTAGCTAACCTCTGCTTCTGTTTGCAGTTTAGTTCAGTTTTCTCTGAGATGGTGGATAAGCTGATTATACTGGATGGATATGGGTTTTATCCAATTCCTGCTGTAAGTTTTATTCTTTTTAGATAAATATGAATACACGTATTTATCTATATAACTAGATTTACCTTGCCTTGAGGGAAAGTTAAAAGCAAGCTGGCAATATGTTCTGTACAGAATAACAGCTGATAGTGCTGTGCAGATGGCTGCTTCTTGCTCAGCAATATCCAGTCAGGTGCTCGGGGTTATCCGTGCTGTGGGGTTCTGCTGCTTGATTCCCTCGCCCCAGTAGAAACAACCGGCCTCCCAGCAATAGGAGAAGTATGGTGGACTATCACTGGGCTAATTATCCCCAGGCTAATCCCCTGGAGACACAGATTCAAATCACGGTACAGCAACTATCACCAATTGTCAAGAAATCCTGCCTGGTTCACTAATGTTCTTTAGGAAAGAAAATCTGCGGGCTAATCTGATCTGACCAACAGATGAACAATAATATGGTTGACTCTAAACTGTCCTCCTGAAATGGCCACTTCCCTCAATGGCAGTAGGGATGGGCAATAAATGCTGGGTTCCCTTGTCCCATGGAAGAATAAATAAAAAGTAACATAAGGGAGTTTAAAAGAACGTTAGACGATGCTGTCTAAGTTTTCAGAGAGGTTGTCACTCGCAGCTGCAGTGTTTTAGTCCATTCCGCTGTAACTCAGAAAGGGTAGTTGGACAGACCCTCATTACGAAGCCTTAGCCTGAGGATGCCTCCCCTTGTAGACTACACTCGACTTCCAATGAGTGAATCTCCTGGCATCCATTTCCAGCATGTCCTGCACTCAAGCAAACAAAAACCTATCAATCTCTGTTTTAAGGTTACCATTTGATCTAGCATCAGTTGCCCTTTGTGGGAGAGGGTTCCATCTCCTGACCACCCTTTATCTGAAGAAGTGGTTCCCAATAAATAAATAACAAATATAGAACATAGAACATTACAGCGCAGAACAGGCCCTTTGGCCTTTGATGTTGCACCGACCAATTATGAAAAAAAAAGCAATGACCCTCCAAACTAAACCATTCCCTTCTCTTCCATAAACTTATCAACTAACCTCTTAAACGCCACAAAACTTGGCGCATCTACAACTGCCGCAGGCAGGGCATTCCACTCCCTAACCACCCTCTGGGTAAAGAACCTACCTCTGATATCCGTCCTATAACTATCACCCCTTAATTTAAAGCTATGTCCCCTCGTGCTAGCTTTAAATATGAGCCCAGGTGAGGATTGGAGTCAGTGGCAACTTTCATTAGAACAGAGGAGATTGGATAAAAATATTGAAAATTATGAAGAGGTGGGGCAATGTAGAATGAAATAGTATTTCCAGTGAGTCACGCAGGAGGGAAATAAATATAAGATTAAAAGGTTCTGGTTAGAGTACAGGAGAAATCGTAATATATAATGTTAAGCTTTGAAATGCGCATCAATCAATGGTTGAAGCACCAACCATGTCAATATCCAAAAACTTGTAGACAGAATGGTTAGCACTGTTGCCTCTCAGCGCCAGGGACTCAGGTTCAATTCCAGCCTCTGGGTGACTGTGTGGAGTTTCCTCTGGTTTCCTCCCACCTTGGTTTGATTGCAGCCTTGGGTGACTGTGGAGTGTGCACATTTAGGGGAATTAGCCATGCTAAATTGCTTCTTTGTGTCCAAAGTTGTGTAGGTTAGATAGATTAACCATGGTAATTGCATGGGGTTATGGGAATAGAGCAGAGGGGAAGGCTTGGGCAGGATGCACTTTCAGCGATTTGATGCAAGCTCAATGGGCTGAATGGCCTCTTGTGCACTGCCAGGATCTGTAATGATTCTATGAGTCAAATGGTAAAGTCTTTATATAATTCTCTGATCTGGTGCAATCTGGCCCAGGTTAATGCCCAGAATGGGAATTGAGTTGGTAAAAAGAATTGTGTGGAAATTACAGCAGATGATAGCTTCAGTCGTAGTCATGGTGTTTTACAGTAGAGAAAAAGACCCTTTGGCCCATAGTGTCAGCACAGCCTTCAAACATCTAACATTTTGGCTGAGGAAAGTTATGTTTTGATGCTGAATTAACCATTTGACAGTTGAGGATTTAAGAGAGGTAGTGGAGTGCTAGAACTGGTGCCATCAGGTAAAGAATGGAAGCTGGGAGAATGGCCACAGATGTCCCCAAGAGAGATCATACAGGAACCTCACACAAGTCCAAATCAACTTAGCCTAACATGGCTTGTGTTACAACCTGAATCTGACTCGCTGGATGGGTTTTCCAACCATGTCGCACCAAGTCCAGAAAATCCTGCCCGAGGTCAGTGGGCCTTTCCGTGGTCCGTTCCCGGCGGGCCTTTCCGTGGTCCGTTCCCGGCGGGCCTTTCCGCGGTCCGTTCCCTGCTTCGATTCCCATGGCAGGTGGGTTGGGAAAATTCCATCTACTGTCGGGAGAAGGGAAGGGTGTGTTTTAATATGCAGGAAGAGGATGGAGTGCCTCTGATGAATTTTCATTCTGAAATACTTTGTTCTGATTCCCAGAACACTCAGCAAAGTCAACTTCAGAAAGGAATTGATGAACTTATAAAGCTGGAGAAGGAGCAGGGTCCTCCCAGAGTGTATACGCCTGATGGAGCTCTAAAGAGGTTGGTACTGGCACTGTGGCAGGAATTAAGAATGAGGTTAGATGGCATGGTCTGCTGTCCTAATCTGTGAGAGTGTTTGCATTTACATAGCACCTGTCACAGTTTGAACATTGCAAGAATTCCAGTTATTTCTGAATTACAGTCACTGTTGTCTTGCAGGCCCTCACAGCAGCCAGTTTGCACATCTCCAAATACCTGCATTCTGGAATTTAGAAGCATGAGAGGCAATCTTACTGAAACTGATTGGGTGGATACTGGGAGGTTTTTTCCATTTGTGGAAGACACTGGAACTTTGGGCTTTGGGCTTTGGAACTTTAAGAATAAGCGTCAGAGGAATTAGGAGAGTAAATAAATAGGGTTAGAGCTTGGGTGAGATTGCTGTTGGTGCAGGCTTAATGGGCAAATGGCCTCCTCCTGTACTGTACTGGAGAGATTCTGTGAAGTGGTCTACTGTTAAAATGGCAGTGAGGTTCCCCGGAGGCTCAATATTCTGAGCAGCTCTCCTCCCCAACAAGCAGTAGAGGCTGGGTCATTTAATTTATTCAAAGTAGAGTTAGCCTTGTGATTGACAAGGGATTTACAGGATGCAGTCAGCAAAGTGGTGTTAAGACCGCAGTCCGCTCAGCCATGATCTTATTGAAGGGTGGAACAGGCTCGAAGGGCTGAATGGCCGACTCCTGCTCCTGAATCTCCTCTGTTCCACCAACAGTAACAAGGGCGATTGTCCAGCTCGTCTCTTTTGGGTCATGTTGCTAAAGTAGGGCTGCTGACTGGGACACAAGGGCAGATCTCCCTGATCTTTGAGTACGGCTGTGGGATACTTTTACTTGCAACAGAGCAGGAGGTGTGTGTCAGCGAAAAAGATAGCACTCTGACGGTACAGTACTCCTGCAGTACCACATTGAAATGTTAGCTCAAATTACTTGCTCAGTTGGAGCTCAAACCCACAAACATTTGACATGGGCAGGTATATATTTAATACTGTGCGGTTGAAGCCCTTTCATTCTCCAGCAAGTTTCATTCAAAGAACAAAGAACAAAACAGCACGGGAAACAGGCCCTTCTCCTCGTCACTCAGACCTTCCATACCAGGCAGCATCCTGGTAAACCTCCTCTGCACTCTCTCCAGAGTCTCCACGTCCTTCCGGTATTAAGGCGACCAGAACTGGACGCAGTATTCCAAATGAGGTCTAACCAACGTTTTATACAACTGCAACATTAAAGGCCAGCTCTTGTACTCTATAACCCTTCCTTTAAAGGCTAACATACTACATGCTTTCTTCGCAACCTTCTCCACCTGCTCTGCCACCTCCAGAGATTTGTGCACCTGCACCCCCAGGTCCCTCTGCGTTTCTATACTCTTAATAGGTCTACTCTTTATCATATACCTCCCCCCTACATTCTTTCTCCCGAAATGCATCACCTTGCATTTATCAGGATTGAATTCTATCTGCCATCTGTCTGCCCAAGCTACCAGCCTATCTATGTCCTGCCGCATCGCCTGACAATGCTCCTCACTATCCGCAAGTCCAGCCATCTTTGTATCATCTGCAAACTTGCTGATCACTCCACTTACTCCCTCTTCCAAGTCATTTATATATATTACAAATAGAAGAGGTCCCAGTACCGAGCCCTGCGGCACACCACTAGTGACCGACCTCCAGCTAGAGAAACACTCTTCCACTATTACTCTCTGTCTCCTATTACCAAGCCAGTTACTTATCCATCTAGCTTCCTGTCCTTGTATCCCATTAGCCTTGACCTTCTCGACTAACCTCCCATGAGGGACTTTGTCAAACGCCTTACTAAAATCCATATAGACGACATCAATGGCTCGCCCTTCGTCCACTGTTTTCGTCACCTCCTCAAAAAATTCTACCAGATTTGTAAGGCACGACCTCCCCTTAACAAAGCCATGCTGCGTATCCCTAATCAGATTGCAACGCTCTAAGTGCCTATACATCCTATCTCTAAGAATCCCCTCCAACAGCTTCCCTACTACTGACGTCAAACTCACCGGCCTGTAGTTCCCAGAGTTATCCCTACTACCCTTTTTAAACAACGGTATAACATTAGCTATTCTCCAGTCCTCTGGGACCTCACCTGTGTCCAAAGAAGAGACAAAGATTTGCATCAGTGGCCCAGCAATTTCACCTCCCACCTCCCTAAGCAGCCTGGGATAAATGCCATCAGGCCCCGGAGATTTATCAGTTTTAATGCTACCCAGAAGCTCTAACACTTCATCCCTCGGTATGGAATTCCTGCCACACAGTCCCAAATCTTGCCATCAGTTTAAAATTCTGTCCTACCCACTGAACCCTCGGTTGTCCTTGCTGGCTTGTCAGATCCTGAGCAGGATCTCCAACAGTATTCTCCTCCCTGCCTGTCAAGACCATTCGCTCCCACCTCTAATATCACACACCTTGTTCGAATTGAAGAAAGATTTAAAGGCAGTCAAGGCGATGAAGGGATTTAAACCCAAGGAGGTTAGAGAAGCAAACACTGTTTAGAGAGAAAGGAAAGAGAATCCAGCCTTGGCTGGACTGGGAGCCAGGGATTTGCAGAGATATCCTAATCTGGAATCATAGAATCCCTACAGTTCATCCCATCGAGCCTGCACTGACAACAATTCTATCCTGTAAGCCCATATATTTACCCTGCTAACCCCCTTGCCCCTAAGAGGCAATTTAGCATGGCCAGTCAACCTAACCCCACACACCTTGGGTTGTGGGAGGAAACCAGAGCACCTGGAGGAAACCCATGCAGACATGAGGAGAATGTGCAAACTCCACACAGATAGTGATCCAAGCTGGCAATCAAACCAGGGTCCCATTGTGTCATTGTGGCGAGTAACCACATCAGGATGTAGCAGAGATGCCTACGGCTTTAATTGTCCTCTAGTTGTGCCTATTCAAAGGTTTTATGGGCTTTGGGGAAAAAAGTATTCACAATTCAACTCAGTAAGTATTCCATATGTCACATAGGATAATGTCCTTTTTAAATATCACATCTTCTTTTGAAATTTGAATGAATCTGCCTCCATCAGCCATCATGTAGTGCATCCTAATCACAACTCTTTTTTAAAATCTTCTCAATTCACATCTGGTTCTATTATCTCAAATTTGTGTCCTTGAGGTACTGATCCTTCTGTTGGTAGAAACAGTTTCTGTTTATTTGTTCTCTCAATAAGCTTCGTGATTTTGAATGTCTTAAATATTCCTCTCCTCCAAAGAGGGCATTCTAATCTTGCCACAAAACTAAAATCCTAGAGAGGCACAGTGATTACTGCCTCACAGCGCCAAGGACCTGCACTTCATTCCCAGCTTGGGTCACTGTGCACAATCTGCATTTTCTCTCCATGTCTCTTTCTCAGAGGACTAAGGAAATATGTCATGTTGGCTATGATTTTCAACAATCTTTATAGATGCAGCATAAAAAGTGTTCTTCCTGGTTGTATCACAGCTTGGTATGGGCTCCTGCTCTGCCCAAGACTACAAGAAAGTACGAAAGGTCGTGAATGTACCTCATCTATCACACATACAAGCCTCCCATCCATTGACTCTGTCTACACTTCCCATTGCCTCGGCAAAGCAGCCAGCATAATTAAGGATCCTACACACCCCAGACATTCTCTCTTCCACTTTTCCTTCGGGAAAAAGATACAAAAGTTTGAGGTTACGTACCAGCCGACTCGAGAGCAACTTCTTCCCTGCTGCCATCAGACTTTTGAATGGATTTACTTTGCATTAAGCTGATCTTTCTCTACACCCTAGCTACGATTGTAACCCTACGTTCTACACTCTCTCGTTTCCTTCCACAGTCTGAAAGACATGCTGGTTGGCATCTAAATTCTCCATCAGTGTACCTGAGCAGATGCTGGAGTGTGGCGTATAGAGAATTTTCACAGAAACTTCATTGCAATGTTAATATAAGTCGTGACACTGATAAAATAAATAAATCCTTCATCCTTGGCACTCAGTTTGAAGTTTATAATTTAGTGTCACAAGTAGGCTTACATTAACAATGCAGTGAAGTTTCTGGTTATGTTCTAGTCTCTTCCACATGAGGAAGGATGCAGAGGAGATTTACCAGGATGTTACCAGGGCTGGAGTGTTCTACCTGAGGTTATTTCAGAATTTTTTTCCCTCTGTCTGCTTTATTGTTCTGCTGTGTATTGTACTGGACTTTCAAATTCTCTTCAAACTCTTTCCCGTATTCAGGTTGCTGCAAGGGAATGAAACGGTTTCTGAGGAAAGTGGCAAGATTCTGCTTCAGCGGGGATCCACTGAGGTACCTGGAGGTACAGTTAGCCTGCAAAATGGGAGTGGATTTTTATTTTACACCATAAGATATAAGAGCAGAATTAGGCTATTTGGCCCATTGAGTTTTCCTCAGGACAGTTATAATGGGACAAAACTGGGCTCTTGGCTCATTGAATTCACATTGGCTCCTTTCAGTCCTGCGTCCCCATGCTGCTGTGAGTTGATTTTGCTCCAATATGCATTCCACTTCCTATTGAAATCATTGTTTCTGTGTCCACCAGCCTTGTTGGCAGCAAGCTCCAGGTTACCGCTTATTACTTTTTAAAATGAAAACATTAATTCCTACAATCCGTGCTATCTATCTCCTGTCAAAAAAAATCTTAAAACTTGAACTGGGGACTTCTGTTTCAGTGGCTGGATTATTTTAGAAATACTAAAAAGTAATTATGTTTAATATTTTTTGCAAAGGTGACAAACTCAGATTTAAAGCATAATAAAATGTATTTCCAAAAATAGCTTTGTTATAAAATATGCAAACAATACAAAGAACAAAAGACAAATTAGACAAATACAATACTTCAGCCGAAGGAGCATGTGATGATGCGAAAGCAGATTCCTCCGCAGATCTTGACTTTTGTGCCAAAAACATGGAAATCTCACTATTTGGTTATCTTAGATGAGCCCAGCAATTAACTTAACGTGATCTCATTTAATATTCAACTCATCAATCTAGTTATGACAACATTCTCAAATCGAATTTCAATGCGACAAGTTAAATAATGATTTGTTATTTGTTTGTTCAACTATGGGGAGTATGCTCCTCAACAAAAATGGCTTTCTTGTTGTTTAGCAACACAAAACTATACTTATTCAACATTTTGCAAGGAGATTAGGACCAGTTTTCCCCACTGGCTGCAAGCCCATACATCTGGCAGAGTTCCCAGCCCAAATTCCTTATTCTCCAATATAAAAGAATAAAATCATATAAATTTAAACAGTGGATGGTTTCATTCTGTACTATGTTTGAGAGTGAAAAGTCATGTCTCACAAATTTGATTGAGTTTTTTGAAGGGGTAAACGAGAAGTTGGATGAGGGCAGTGTAGTTGATATTGTCTACGTGGACTTCAGCAAGGCCTTTGACAAGGTACCATATGGTAGGTTGTTGCACAGGGTTAAATCTCATGGGATCTAGGATGAGGTATCTAAATGGATACAAAATTGGCTTCTTGACATAAGCCAAAGGATGATTGTAGAGGGTTTTTCTTAAACTGGAGGCCTATGACCAGCAGTGTGCCTCAGGGATCAGTGCTGTGTCCACTATTATTTGTTATTTGTATTAATGATTTGGGTGAGAATATAGAAGACATGGATAATAAGTTTGCAGATGACACTAAGATTGGTGGCATAGTGGACAAAGATGAACGTTATCTCTAATTGCAACAGGATCTTGATCAATTGGGCCGATGAGTGGCAGATCGAGTTTAATTTAGGCAAACGCATGGTGATGCATTTTGGTAGATTGAATCAAGGCAGGATTTACTCAGTTAATGATAGGGCATTGGGGAGAGTTATAGAACAAAGAAATCTAAGGGTATAGGTTCATAACTCCTTGAAAGTGCAGTAACAGGTGGACAGAGTGGCGAACATAGAACATAAAACATTATAGCACAAACAGGCCCTTCGGCCCACAAATTGTGCCAATCATATCTATACTTACCAGGCCATAGACCTATCTGTAACTCCCAATCCCATTACATCCCATGTACTCATCCAGAAGTCTCTTAAAAAACCCCCAGCGAGTTCACCTCTACCACCACCGACGGCAACCGATTCCATTCACTCACCACCTGCTGAGTGAAAAACTTACCTCTAACATCTCCTCTGTACTTGCACCCCAGCACCTTTAAACCTGTGTCCTCTTGTGGCGACCATTTCAGCCCTGGGAAATAGCCTCCGAGAATCCACTCTATCTATTCCTCTCAAAATCTTAAAAACCTCTATCAGGTCACCTCTCAACCTTCATCTCTCCAGGGAGAAGAGACCTAGCTCTCTCAACCTATCTTCATAAGGCATGCCCCCCAATCCAGCAACATCCTTGTAAATCTCCTCTGCACCCTCTCAATAGCTTCCACATCCTTCCTATGATGAGGCGACCATCATAGGAAGAACACAGTACACAGTACTCCAAGTGGGGTCTGACAAGGGTCTTATAAAGTTGCAGCATTACCTCCCGACTCCTAAACTCAATCCCTCGATTAATGAAGGCCAGTACACCATATGCCTTCTTGACCACATCCTCCACCTGGGGGGCAGATTTAAGAGACCTATGGACCCGGACCCCAAGATCCTTCTGCTCCTCAACACTGCCAAGACTCCTACCCTTGATGTTATACTGCTTTATCCCATTGTTCCTGCCAAAATGGACCACCACACATTTATCCGCGTTGACCTCCATGCAAAAGAAGACCAATCCACAACTAATCTCTGCCTTCTGCAGGCAAGCCAGTTCTGGATCCACAAGGCCAAAGCCCCTTGGATCCCAAGCCCTCTCATCTTCTTGCATGGGGGACTTTATCAAACGCCTTGCTGAAATCCATGTAAACCACTTCCACTGCTCTTCCTTCGTCAATGTGTTCTGTCACATTTTTAAAGAACTCAACTAGGCTCGTAAGGCACAATCTGCCCTTAACAAAGCCGTGTTGACTATTCCTGATCATATTGAATTTCTCTAAATGCTCATAAATCCTATTACTCAGAATCCTCTCCATCAACTTACTGACCACTGAGGTCGGACTCACTGAACGGTAATTGCCCAGGCTATCCCTATTACCCTTCTTGAAAATAGGCACCACATCCGCAATCTTCCGGAACCTCTCCCATCTGCATCGTCGACGCAGAGATCATCGTCAGGGGCTCTGCAATCACTTTCCTCACCTCCCACAATAACCTGGAGTACATCCCATCCAGACCCGGCGACTTATCTATCTTGACGGAATTTAACAGTTCCAACATCTCCTCTTTCTTAATGTCACATACTCAATCTTTTCAGTTTGCCTGTAGTACAACCCCCCAGATCATTCTCCACTGTGAATACTGAGGCAAAGTACTCGTTTAGCATCTCTGCCATTTCTTCTGGTTCCACACGGACTTTTCCTCCTTCACCCTTTATAGGTCCTATCCCTTCCCTTCTCATCTTTTTACTGTTCACATATTTATAGAATGCCTTGGGATTCTCCTTAATCCTACCCACCAAAGCCTTCTCGTGATCCCTTCTGGCTCTTCTAATTTACTTTTTAAGCTCCCTTCTACAAGTCCTATATGCCTCTAGGTCCTTAACATCCTCTAGCTCCCTGAACCTGTTGTACAACTTTCTTTTCCTAACTAGGTTCATCACAATCTTTGTGCACCACGGTTCTCTTGACCTATCAAAACCTCCATTGGTTTCATTGGTCAGAACATTAAATACAGGAGTTGGAATGTCTTGTTGAAGTTGTACAAGAAATTAGTAAGACCACACTTGGAACAGGGTGTACAGTTCTGGTCATCCTATTATAGAAAGGATATTATTAAACTAGAAAGAGTACAGAAAAGATTTACTAGGATGCTATCAAGACTTGATGGTTTGAGTTATAAGGAGAGGCTGGATAGACTGGGACTTTTTTCTCTGGAACATAGGAGGCTGAGGGGTGATCTTATAGAAGTCTGTAAAATAATGAGGGGCACATATCAGCTAGATAGTCAATATCTTTTCCCTGAGGTAGAAGAGTCTAAAACTAGAGGCATAGGTTTAAGATGAGAGATACAAAAGTGTCCATGGGGGCAGTGTTTTTCACACAGAGTGGTGAGTGTTGGGAACAAGCTGCCAGAGGTGGTAGTAGAGGCGGGTACAATTTTGTCTTTTAAAACCATTTAGATATTATGTGGGTAAGATAGGTAGAGGGAAATGGGCCAAATGTGGGCAATTGTGACTAGGTTAGCGGTTTAAAAAAAAGGTGGCGGGGACAAGTTGGGCCGAAGAGCCTGTTTCCATGCTGTAAGCCTCTATGACTCTGTAACTCTATGTTCAAGTTACATTGTAGTCAAATCTTCATGTTCTTAGTCAATTCTCTAATACAAAAACGAGCTTGCAATCCATTACTGGGAAGCTTATTAACTTTATATTAATGATTTTAATATCCTTATTAGTTTTACATTTATTTCTAAAACTTTAATATAAACTATTAGCTGCTTGATACCCCTATGTTAGATATTATGATTAAATTCCCTTTATTAAACCTGTGCCCCCTGGTTTCTTGTACCATCAGCTGCAGGAATAGCCTTTTGTAGTCTGATGGTCTGTAACCAATCTCTGTCTTTCACTCACTGCCACCTCTCTGTCAGCCTCCATATACAACCTCAGTAAATCAAAGAATCTCAATTAGACCTTAGTCTATTTGGTTTTCAGGTGAACAAAAAAACATGTCCTGCATCATGTTACCGTATTGGTTCTGTTATTGACATATAGAGGATTCTTGGGAGTTGACAGGGTCAAAAACATTGAATGTATTCAAGAAATGGCTGGATAAAACACATGAGGTGAATGCAATCAAAGCGTATGGGGAAAAAGCAAGAGTAGGTTATTGAGTTGGATCATTAGCCATGATTATAATGAATGGCGGAGCAGGCTCAAAGAGCCAAATGTCTCCTCCTGCTCCTTTCTTCCATGTTTCTGTGATGCTGAGAGGTTGTTTCCTCTTGTGGGAGAGCCTAGAACCAGAGGGAATGATCTCAGGGGTCACCCATTTATGACAGATGAGGAGGAATTTCTTCTTTGAGGGGAATGAATCTGTGGAATTCTTTACTACAGAGGTCTATAGAGACTAGGGCATTAAATACATTCAAAGTTGAGGTAAATTTTTAACCAGTAAAGGAATCGAAGGTTATGGGGATAAAGTGGGAAAGTGGAGTTGAGGATTATCCTATCAGATCGGTCATGATCTCGCTGAATGGCAGAGCAGATTTGATGGGCCAAATGGCTTACTTCTGGTCCTACATTTTATGGGATTTGTAATCCAGGTGCTTGTGTTAACAATCCAGAGATTGAGTTCAAATCCTACCAGGGCAACTGGAGAATGGAACATTGGAAAATAAAAGAGTGATCTTTTAGCTCTCCTTTAGCTATTAGTAATGGCAACAATACAATTATGTATTGTCATTAAAAACTAATCTGGTTCACTTAAGGGGGGAGATATTTTTGCTCAGATATTCTATGTGTAACTGCCAGCTGCCCTGTGAAATTGCTGAGCAAGCCCCTCAAGCTGGTGACTCAGCACCAGGCCTAGAGGATAATTAGGGTTGGACAGTAAATAACTGGATTTGTCAGTGATGCACATATCTCATGAATAAATTCTGTCCCCCATCTGCTGCCCGACATTTTTATTCCACAAACCAACATAAATTAGGGAAATTTATTTCACTGCTTCTTGTAGGAACTTGCCTTGTTCAGACCTTATCAGTTTGAAGTTTATTTATTAGTGTCACAAGTAGGCTTACATTAACATCGCAATGAAGTTGCTGTGAAAATCCCCAAGGTGCCACACACACCGATATCTGTTCGGGTACACTGAGGGAGAATTTAGCATAGCAAATACACCTAACCAGCTTGTCTTTTGTTTTGTGGGAAGAAACTCATCCCAATGAGAATGTCTGTGCAGACTCTGCACAGACAGTGAATTGAAATCGGGTTCCTGGCGTTGTGAAGCAGCCGTGCTGCACCGAGTACCTGATGTATTGACGGTATGAAAGGTTCTGCATCGACGCAACTCCTTTCCTTCAAAGCGATTTTTAGACTGCGGCCTTTCTAAAGGACCTGTAGGTGTGGTTCTTCTCAGAAGTGTGACATTCAAACAAACAACAAAAAACAAAACAGCACGGGAAACAGGCCCTTCGGCCTAATGAGCCCGCGCCGCCACCCCGATGTTCCCACCTCTACCCGCGATCCCTGTGTGTGTTTATAGATCTATGGATTAAAAACCAAATTTGAGACAACTTAGGGAGAATTTGTTTTGCCAATTAGCCTAAGAGCACATCTTCAGGATGTGGGAGGAAACCGGAGCACCCGGAGAAAACCCACGCAAGCACGGGGAGAATGCGCAAACTCCCACAGACACAGGCCCAAATCCATGTATCTGCACAGCACAGCGATAGTCACTGAGCTGTCGTGTTACCCATCAAATGGTCCAGGTCAAGTGTACACTAACGACGTGAAGCACTAGGATACTCTCAAAAAATCCAAGAGCAGCCCTCTCACGACCCATCGCGTGTATGCCCCTCGTTAGACAACAAGGTGGACCAAAGCACCTGTAGGATAAAAACAAGTACATCAATATTTATACACTTCCCATGATCCCTATTTTAAATCAGTTTAATGGATTCTTTAATAGATCTCTGAAAATGAAACGTATAAATGCTAACAGAGAGTTTACCAGCAGACAAACTGAGAATTGTGATTTTTCTTGTTAGTTTCTGATCATTTGTATCATTCTTTTAAGGTCTTATCTTCACCCGAGATTTGAGAATCAATTTGGTGAGTTGTCTTTTTAACTTCGGTATGTGTGATACCTCTGATAATGCGTACTTCATTTACTTCCATTAGCCATGCCCCCCCACCCCTCCCCCATCCCCAACACTGATTCGCCCTCACTATGGATTCCTTCATGTACTCCCACTACCCCCAAAAGGTTAGGGTGCACTCAGGATCAGAGGGATTAATATTTGTTCCCTCACAAAAGATCGATTGAGACATGACCTCAATAAGAGTACACGATATTAAACTGGCAAACCAAGATCACCACTTCAAGCTAGATGATGATAGAGAGGGAGAAACGGTTTGAAACAAAGACAAATTTAATAATGACATCTTTTAACAATTTGTTTGGGGGGATATAAGGCCAGCATTTATTGCCCATCCCTAATCACTCATGATGGTGCGTGACCACCTTGCACCATTGCTATCCCTGTAGTTTAGGTACACACACTGTGATGTGGGGGAGATAAGAATGTAAAAATTAAGGGCAGGAGTTGGCTATTTGGCCCCTCAAGCCTACTCCGCCGTTTGATGAGATCATGCCTGACCTGATTGTGCCCTTAGCTCCACTTTCCTGCCTGCTCTGATTTCATAGAACATAGAACAGTACAGCACAGAACAGGCCCTTCGGCCTTCGATGTTGTGCCGACTGAAATAAAAAGCAATGCCCCTCCAAACTAAACCATTCCCTTCTCTTCCATATACTTATCAACTAACCTCTTAAACGCCACCAAACTTGGCGCATCTACAACAGCTGCAGGCAGGGCATTCCACTCCCTAATCACTCTTTGAGTAAAGAACCTACCTCTGATATCCGTCCTATAACTCATACCCCTTAATTTAAAGCTGTGTCCCCTCGTGCTAGCTTTCTCCATCCTAGGAAAAAGGCTATCACTGTCCACCCTATCTAAACCTCTAATCATCTTATATGCTTCAATAAGATCCCCTCTTAGCCGCCTCCTTTCTAACGAAAACAACCTCAAATCCTTCAACCTCTCTTCATAGGACCTGCCCTCCATACCAGGCAACATCCTGGTAAACCTCCTCTGTACCCTCTCCAATGCCTCCACATCTTTCTTATAATGTGGCGACCAGAACTGCACACAATACTCCAAGTGCGGCCGCACTAGAGTTTTGTACAGTTGCAACATGATGCTGCGGCTCCTAAATTCAATCCCCCTACCAATAAAAGCTAAGACTCCATATGCCTTCTTAACAACTTTATCCACTTGACTGCCTACTTTCAGGGATCTATTGACACATACACCAAGATCCTTCTGTTCCTCAACACTATTAAGAGCCCTACCATTAGCCCTATACTCTACACATTTATTGTTCCTGCCAAAGTGCATTACCTCACACTTTTCCACATTAAACTCCATTTGCCACCTCTCGGCCCAGCTCTGCAACTTGTCCAAGTCACTCTGTAAACTAAAACACCCCTCTTCACTATCTACCACTCCACCAACTTTAGTATCATCTGCAAATTTACTGATCCATCCCTCAATACCCTCATCCAGATCATTTATAAAAATTACAAACAGCAGGGGCCCCAAAACAGACCCCTGAGGCACACCACTCGTCACCGAACTCCACGATGATTTCCTTGCAAACCAGTGAATGTACTCATGAACCCAGCCTCCACAGCGCTGGGGAAGGGAATTCCAAACAAGCCCCAGAGAAGAAATTCCTCTTCATTTATTATCTTTAATGAAAAGTCCCTTATTCTGAAAAGATGCCGCCTAATTCTGGACTCCCCCTGGAAAGGAAACATCCTCTCAGCGTCTTCCATTTTATGTCCCATCAGAATCTTTTATGTCTCATAAGATCACCTATTACATTCCAATAAGTATTGCCCATAGTCTGCTCAATCCTTCTGACAATGATCCCATCATTCTCAAGAACCCCCACATTTACCCTGCTAATCGACCTGACACTAGGCTAATTTAGTGTAGTCAGCTGAACTAACCCCCACACCTTGGGTTGTGGGAAGAAATCGGTGCAGACCCAGGGAGAACATGCAGCTCCACACAGACAGTCACCCAAGGGCAGAATCGAACCCGGATCCCTGGTGCTGTGAGGCAGCAGTGCTAATCACTGTGTCATTAAATAAGGAGACCAAAACCATGCATAACATTCCAGGTGCAGCCTTGCCAATGATCTGTATGCTTGCAGTAAGCCTTCCCTACTTCTGTGCTCCAACCCCTTTGCAGTAGAGGTGAACCTTCCATTTACCTCCTAATTACTTGCTGTACCTGTATGCTATTACTTAAATACATCTGTTACATCGTAATTTACACTAATCTGTACAAATTGTCCCCTAATTTAACACTTTAAGTTTGGCGTCAAATCTGGTGAATCTGCACAACATCACCTTCAAGGCTAGTATATATTTCCTGAGTGCTCACATCTGTGCGCGGTTACTTCCTGAGGTGGAGTGTCCACATCTGTAGAACATAGAACACTACAGCACAAACAGGCCCTTCGGCCCACAAGTTGTGCCGAACGCATCAAAACCTACCCAGCCATAGACCTATCTATAACCCCCAATCCCATTGGATCCCATATACTCATCCAGAAGTCTTTTAAAAGACCCCAGCGAGTTCGCCTCGACCACCACCGACGGCAGCCGATTCCATTCACTCACCACCCTCTGAGTGAAAAACTTTCCCCTAGCATCCCCTCTGTACTTGCTTCCCTGCACCTTAAATCTGTGCCCTCTCGTCGTGACCGTTTCAGCCCTGGGAAATAGTCTCTGAGAGTCCACCCTATCTATTCCTCTCAACATCTTGTAAACCTCTATCAGGTCGCCTCTCAACCTTCGTCTCTCCAGGGAGAACAGTCCCAGCTCCCTCAACCTGTCTTCATAAGGCATGCCTCCCAATCCAGGCAACATCCTTGTAAATCTCCTCTGCACCCTTTCAATAGCTTCCACGTCCTTCCTATAGTGAGGCGACCAGAACTGCGCACAGTACTCCAAGTGTGGTCTGACAAGGGTCCTATAAAGCTGCAGCATTACCTCCTGACTCCTGAACTCAATCCCTCGATGAATGAATGCCAGAAACTTTGAAGGCCAGTAGTTTGGATTATGCCTGAACTCTACATAGGAGAATCGTTCCTTCCGCCACATTGTATTTCAGCCCCTTTGAAATAAAGGCCACGTTCCATTAGACTTTTTTTTTTGGTACCTTTTGCCAGCTTTTCTGCACCTGGGGCCCCTAACCCTCTCTGTTCCTCCACACTTCCCAACTTTTTCACCCTTTTCTTGAAATTGCTTCATCTGTTGGTCTTGGGTCACTTTCTCACTGTGCACTCCCATATGCCACAGTTCTGTCCATTCACTTAATCTGTCAATGTTTTCAACCCTTCTGCTCCCACCTACAACGTTTACCTCTCCTCACTAGTATCATCAAAAAACAGCTCACAGCTCCTTCATCTCAATCCTTTGCAAACATAGTGGAAAAGCTGAGGTCCTCATGCCAATTCCTAAGTTGTCCACAAGTTGTATCGTGTCAATTTGAGAATATCATTCTTCCTACTCTGTCTCCTCTGTCCTAATGTATTCTCTATCCAAGTCAATAGGTTGTCCCCACTCCATTGCTCTCTCTTTAAAAGTCTATTATGTGGAACTCTGCTAAATGCCTTCTTGGCAATGTTTTTAAAAAGTCAGTTAGATCCATTAGACACGACTTATCCATTACTCTGCTGCTGTATCTCCCTGAGCAACTCTGCTTTCTCCAAATGCTGTCACTCTGCCTTTAATAGATCCTAGCGAGTTTTCCATAATGAACATTGGCCTAATGGGTGTGGCGTTTCCTAGTTTATCTCTTCTACCCTTAAATAATAGTGGTGGACATCTTCCTCACAGGTATCCTCGCCTCCTGTCCTCTGTGTTTCACTGACTGTTACACCCACTGCCCCTGTGTAACTGGGACTAAGAACAAAGAACAAAACAGCACGGGAAACAGGCTCTTCGGCCCAACGAGCCCGCGCCGCCACCTCGATGTTCCTACTTCTACCTGTGATCCCTGTCTATGTTTATAGATCAGTGCATTGGAACGAAGTTTGCGAGACAATTTAGGGAGAATTTGTTCTGCCGATCAGCCTAAGAGCACATCTTTGGGATGTGGGAGGAAACTGGAGCACCCGGAGAAAACCCATGCAAGCACGGGGAGAATGCACAACTCCCACAGACACAGGCCCAAATCCATGTATCTGCACATAACAGCGATAGTCACTGAGTTGTTGTGTTGCCCATCAACTGGGCCAGGTCAAGCGTACACTAATGACATGAAGGACTAGGATACTCTCGAAGCAAGTTACTTTCATCGTTTTTCCCTTGATGTAGCCTGCCAGACATCAGGGGGAGATTCAGCAGGGCAATTGTGGGTGCCTTCAATGGGGTGCCAGGCCACCTGGTAGAGTTTCACATCCATCTTGGACCACCTTCATTTATAAATGCCCATGAGAGCCATGTCCCTGAAGAATGGATTCATCAGGTTGGAAGAGCAGTCAGTAAAAGCTGAATTTAATGGCTTCGCCTTGTGTTTAATCTCACCAGACCACCCCTGTGAGGATCACAGTCGACCAGTGTCTGGAATTGCTGAAGAATATCACTGCAGCCGTTCTGATGATTAGGTAGGTCTCTCGCACATTCCCAGACTGTTTTCCCAGCTGTCAGCTGGAGCTCGTGTATTCTGAGCTCAGAGTGAGGAGCTTGTGAATTCCAGTCCAAGTCCAGAGGACTGAGAAAAAAAACTAAGCCAATACATTCAATGCAGTGCTGAGGGAGTGCTGCACTGCCCAACCTACCACCTTTCTGATGATACATTATAGGTGCTGGAGGAGATAATATGATGGCTCTCGCCTGATTTGTTATTCAGTATGATCATGGCTTGTGCTGGCTTCAGTTCCACACAGAGAGTTTTATCAAGCATAATGATGATCGGGTTAGTTCAGCATTAAGTTTATAATTATCAGAGCTCCCCTTTTCCCACGCAAGATTCCGTGAATATATCCACCTCAGGGCCCTGTCACAGCACTGACGTGGAGATATCGGAGTTGGGCTGGGGTAAACGCGTAAGTCTCTCAACACCAGGTTAAAGTCCAACAGGTTTATTTAGTAGCAAAAGCCACTAGCTTTCGGAGCACTGTCCCTTCGTCAGGTGAGTGGGAGTTCTGTTCACAAACAGGGCACATAAAGACACAAACTCAATTTACAAAATAACAATTGGAATGTGAGTCTTTATAGGAAATCAAATCTCAAAGGTACAGACAATGTGGGTGGAGAAGAGCATTAAGCGCAGTCTCCAGTTTTTACAAGTCCAGGCAATTCACGGGGGTTACAAATAGTGTGACATGAACCCAAGATCCCAGTTGAGGTCGTCCTCATGTGTGCAGAACTTGCCTATCAGTCTCTGCTCAGCGACTCTGCGCTGTAATGTGTTGTGAAGGCCGCCTTGGAGAATGCTTACCCAAAGATCAGACGTTGATTCCCTGTGACCACTGAAGTGTTAGCCAGCAGGAAGAGAACAGTCTTACCTGATGATTGTCGAGAGGTGTTCATTCATCCATTGTCGTAGCATCTGCATGGTTTCCCCAATATACCATATCTCAGGATATCCTTTTCTGCAGCGTATCAGGGTAGACACTGTTGGTCGAGTTGCAAGGCTACGTACTGCGTTTCTGGTGGATGGTGTTCTCTCGTGTCAATGATCCAGCATATGTTGCAGAGGTTGCTGTGGCAGGGTTGTGTGGTGTTTTGAAGGCTGGGTAGTTTGTAACAGACAGTGGTCTGTTTGACGCTATGTGGTTGTTTGAAGGCAAGATATGGAGATGTCCTTGGCCATCTTCATCAATGACATGTCGTAGCTTCTCTGCTCTGGGAAAGTACTGGATGACGAAGGGTACTCTGTCCATCGTGTCCAGTGGTTGTCTTCTGAGGAAGTCGTGCAGTTTTTTTTGTATCGTGTCGGAACTGTCGATCGATGATTTGAACGTGATAACCTCTTTTTATGAGGGCATCTTTCAGCATCTGGAAGTGTTAGTTACGATTCCCCTCATCTGAGCAGGTCCTGTGTATATAGAGGGCTTGTCCGTAGGGGATGGCTTCTTTACCATGTTTAGGGCGGAAGCTGGAGAAGTGGAACATTGTGAGGTTATCTGTGATCTTAGGCGTGTATGGCACAGTTTCAGTGCACTGAGGAACAGGAGAAAGCATTCGGGGTAATCCTGAGCCCTATTTTCCTGAAAAGTGCCTGTATGCAGAGTGTCTGATGGGGGTAGGGATGTTCCGCAGTGTCGATTAGACTGTTTCACACATTAAAAAATAGCCAGGAGTCAGGCACTTGGTGGCAGAGTGGGATGGAGGTGGGAGGTAGTGTGGAAGCTGTTTTACGGAGGTGGACCCCAACATGAGTCAACCTCTTGAGAAGGGGAGAGTGGGTACAAATCATCACCCCTCCCCCCCAAAAAACCCATCCCTTTATCAATGTGCTGGAGCAATGAGTGTGAGAATTACAGAGACTGATCAGCAGAGGGGCTTTTCTGAGCTGATGGGGCAGCTCCCCCCTCCTCGAGTGTCACCACCACATTAGCCTGATGTCAGTGACTCTGTGCCATTTTCCTTTCAGCGCTAAGGATGGACTTTTGAAGCAGGAGAAGTGGGATCCGAACAAACCACCATTTAGCCTCATACTGGAGGGATACCAGACTCACTGTGATCAGGTAAAAGAGGTATCTCAGATGGCAGGATTGAAAACAGACCTCTGCAGTCTGGCTCTTTAAAACAAAACTCATTCCACTAGGGCAGCTTTGAAATAGAGCACAACTCAACCCAATACCTTCGATAAGGTGAGACTCTGGCCTTCGCTCCTATAACACAGTGCAACTTTTGCTGTCGATTCTTTCCTGCTATTTTATTACATTTTAACTTGCAGCAATCAAGGCATAAAAACATGGAAAGCTGCAAATTATAGAACTCTAAAAGCAGGCAGTAGCTTTAAACAGTGCAGTAGAATATTGGTGAGGACGTCTCCTTTAGTCCCACATTGTTAAACAATGTAGCTGTTTTGCTGATTAAATGGACTTTGTAGATGGATGAGTTTATTCTTTTGTGTGCACAGATATCTAGTGAGAACATATATCACCCAGTTAGACTCCCCACTCAGTGTAAACACTCTCTAACACCATTTCTGATACAATATGGGCACTGTTAATAATTCCTTTCAAAGCCAAAACTTGATAAAAGCATTGCCTGAAATCCAGCTACTCAATGCTCAATGTTACTGTATTCCTCTCATTCTCTCGCGTTGTGTGTCTCCCACTCTCTTGTTGTGTGTGACCATCTCTCTCTCTGCCCGTCTGAGGTCTGGACTTCCAGTGCTTCTGTAATCTTGACTGCTCAGGGTTTTATTATGTAAACAGCTTTGGGATTATCTTTGATAGCTGCATCTTTCTGAATTATGGGTAGATTAAATGTGACCATTTTTTGATCTTTGCCACGGTTCCTCCCTATCTTGTTGTCATTAGCACGGTTACTAATGTATTGAGATGCTGCACTCAAACAAGTGTCCATTACATGTTTAAAAAAAAAGTTTCATCTAAAAATAAATTTTTTAGATCCTAAAACTGTCTCATCTTGATTCCTGTCCAGAAGGGAGAAGGAATGCAGTTTCTGACTTGCGCCCTTTTAATTAGTCAATTCCAGGCTCTGGGATTTCTGTCACAGCCTCTTCATTGTGTGAACCAGCACATTCCAACACTTTGAAATTTGGGGGAAATTGCCTAGGCTTAAATCAGAAACAGCAAACAGCAGGATAGCAGAATAGGTGACTAGCACACGCCTTTGAGAGTGGTAGAACATAGAACATTACAGCGCAGTACAGGCCCTTCGGCCCTCAATGTTGCGCCGACCAATGGAACTAATTTTATGACCCTCTATCCTAAAACTATTCCAATGTTATCCATATGCCTATCCACTGCCCATTTGAACACCCTTGAACTTGACGAGTCCACAACTGCTGCAGGCAGGGCATTCCACACCCTTACTACCCTCTGAGTAAAGAACCCACCTCTAGCATCTGTCCTATAATTATCACCCCTTAATTTAAAGTTATGTCGCCTCGTGTTATCCATCTCCATCCGAGGAAAAAGGCTCTCACTATCCACCCTATCTAACCCTCTGATCATCTTTATATGTATCAATTAAGTCACCTCTTAGCCGCCTTCTCTCTAATGAAAATAACTTCAAGTCCCTTAGCCTTTCCTCATAAGACCTTCGCACCATACCAGGCAACATCCTGGTAAACCTCCTCTGCACCCTTTCCAATGCCTCCACGTCTTTCTTGTAATGTGGCGACCAGAACTGTACACAATACTCCCAAGTGCGGCCGCACCAGAGTTTTGTACAGTTGCAACGTGACATCTCGGCTCCGAAATTCAATCCCTCTACCAATAAATGCTAACACACTATACGCCTTCTTAACAACCTTATCAACTTGAGTACCAACTTTCAGAGATCAATGCACCTGTACACAGAGATCTCTCTGCTCATCTAGACTACTAAGAGTCCTACCATTAGCCCTACATTCTGCACACATATTACTCTTACCAAAGTGAATCACCTCACACTTTTCCACATTAAACTCCATTTGCCACTTCTCGGCCCAGTTCTGCAATCCTCCTCCTTAAATCCCTGGCTGTCATCAGCCACAGATCTTAATTTTTTTTAAGTTTATTTATTAGCTTCACAAGTAGGCTTACATTAACACTGCAATGAAATTATTGTGAAAATCCCCTAGTCACCACACTCTGGCGCCTGTTCGGGTACACTGACAGAGAATTTAGTATGGCCAAAGACTGTGGGAGGAAACCAGAGCACCCAGAGGAAACCCAAACAGACATGGGGAGAACATGCAAACTCCCCACAGACGGTGACCCAAGCTGGGAATTGAACTCAGGTCCTTGGCTCTGAGAGGCAGCAGTGCTAACCACTGTGCTGCCCATTTGGTGTTTGTTTGGTGTCTTCCTGACTAGCAGCGATCACTCTCTGCCATCTTTTAGAGGAATTGAAGAAACACAAGTTGCCAGAGAACTATTGGACTTGGATTCTTTAATGATTTGGCTGAATGGGTAAGCACAGTAAGAAGCCTCACAACACCAGGTTAAAGTCCAAGAGGTTTATTTGATAGCATGAGCTTTCAGAGTGTCACCTGGAGATTCACCCGAAGGAGGGGTGACACTCCTTGTGCTTGTGCTGCCAAATAAACCTGATGAACTTTAACCTGGTGTTATGAGACTTCTTACAGAGAGAATACAGCCAATGTTTCTGTTTATATCAGATTCCACTATCCACAATATTTTGCCTTTATCTTAATGAGTCTAATATCACATCATCCAAATGGTCTGTCTGAAGAAATAGCAGTTAAAAGCATCTAACTATCATATATCAAAAATGCCAAATCTGGTAGTTTGCAACTGTAACTCTCCTTTTGCTATTCCTATGAAGGTAACTTGTGTAGCACACAAGTGAAGGTTACAGTGTAGCACAGCTTGGGAAAAGGCCATTCAGTCCATTGGGTTTTCCCCAGTTCAACACTCTCCTTTCTCACTATTCCCATGTGTGTAACGCTCTTGCTCATTCTCTATTCCTGCGGCTAATTCTATCATCTTGACTGCCTTTGCAAAATTCTCACTGGCTCTTCGTTTTCCACAGTTCCGATTAGAGCAGGTTGAAGGAAATCACCATGTCCACCTGAATGAGCCAGAGCAAGTTGCAGGAATTATCAGTGAGTTCCTCAAGATGAACATCTCCTCCAAACTATGAAGTTGGAACATGGGCAGGCTGTGGCAGCACAGGTTAACAAGTGGAAAACATGCAGTCACTGGTAACGGAACCAGATTTACCAATCCTTCCGAGTACAGCTAACCAGTAAATAACCAGTTTAACTATCTGTTAACAGCAAATAGTAATGATGATGTAAAATTAATTGCTGCTTTGAATTGTGATATTGGGATGCTTCCTTGCTGAGTAACTGCAAAGCTGATGGTTTGTTGAAACAGCAGATGTGGCAGCAGATTAATTGTGGAAAGGTGAAGTGCTGGAAGGTTGCTAAAGTTTAATGGCTGTAATGTTTGGGGGGCTGGTTTGTTCAGTAGACGGCGTAGAAAATCAAACTCTTCAATTAGACATTGTGATTGAGCCAAGGCGAATGTCTTTGGCCTTCTCTGGCCATGGCAGTCCAAAGGCAGGGCTTGCCATACAGCACTGCTTACTAAAGCATCAAAGCTGCTTCAAAGATAATCCCTCGAGGGGCCAGCTATGATAAAAACAAAACACTGCCGATGCTGGAATCTGAAACAAAAACCGAAAATACTGGAAAATCTCAGCAGGTCTGACAGTGTCTATGGAGAGAAAATAGAGCTAACATTTCATAGAATCCTGCAGTGCAGAAGGAGCCCATTGAGTCTGTACTGACCACAATCCCACCCACGCACTATCCCCATAACCTCATACATCTATCCTAGCTAGTCCCTCTGAAACTAAGGGTCAATTTACCATGGCCAATCCATCTATCACGCACAACTTTGGAGTGTGGCAGGAAACCGAGCAGACATGGGGAGAACATGCAAATTCCACACAAACAGTGACCTAAGCAGGGAATTGAACCCGGATTCCTGGAAGTATGAGGCAGCAATGCTAACCACCATACCACCTAACTGTGATGAAGGGTCATCCAGACTTGAAATGTTGGATCTATTCTGCACAGATAAAGAACAAAGAAAAATACAGCAGAGGTCAAATTCTTTGGTTCTCCAAAACTGCACTGATCATGATGCCAGCCTAACTAAAACGGTATTCATTCACAGAGTCCGTATCCTTCCATTCCCATCCTATTCATGGATTCATCTAGATGCCCCTTTAAATGTTGCTATCGTACCTGCTCCCACCACCTCCCCAGGCAGCATGTTCCAGACACTCATCACTCTCTGTGGGGGGGGAGAAAAAAAACTTGCCTTGGATATCTCTCAACTTTTCTCCACACACCTTAAACCTATGTGCCCAGTACTTGACTTTTCTACCTTAGGAAAGATCATTTGATATTCTACTCTGTCTGTGTCCCTCAATCCTATAGACTTACTAGATTACCCCTCAACCTCGGTCATTCCAGTGAGAACAGAGTTTATTCATTCTCTCCTCCAGACAGGCAACATCTTGATAAACCTCTTCTGTAACCTATCCAAAACATCCACATTCTTCTGGTAATGTAGTAACTAGAATTGTATACGGTATTCTAAATGAGAGTTACCTAAAGTTTTATATAGCTGTAGCATGACCTGCCGATTTTTATATACAGTGTCCTGACTGATGAAGACAAGCATGCCGTGTGCTTTCTTGACTACCTTCTCCGCCTGCATTGTCACTTTCAGTGATTGGTGGACATGTACACTCAGATCTCTCTCCCTGAAGATACTGTCACACCTGCTGAGATTTTCCAGCATTTTCTGTTGTTGTTGATTGGCCAGCTACACTGGATTGATTGCACTAATGTTACCATCTAGCTTTCTTTTAATAAAGTAAGTCTCTCATCCCTATGGAGGATTAGATTGTGTATTTATCTCGGATTTACAGCTTGGCAACAGGCCATTCGGCCCAACTGATCCGTACTGGAGTTTTCTACAATTCCCCGGTCTATCTCTGTCCTGTAGCTCCACGTACTGAGAGCATTGCACAGTCCCGAAGCCAGCTAGTAAAAGACTATCAGGTAATACTGTCTCCCACCGTGTGAGAGGCACAATCACTCGCGGCAAGGGGGAGAGTTCAGAGAGAGAATATATATTTCCTGGTATGTAGGAACAATTCTGGGTGTATTCGAGGGGAGAAAAGGAAAGAGACAAAGCCGTAATGAGAGAGTTTGGTAAGATTGTGAGAGAGAATGACTTATTCAGTCATGATTACTGAATAAGAATTAAGTGACAGTTTGCACAGTGCCGTCCAGCAGCTCACAGTCAAGATAAAAATGTACTTTAATTATTAAATTGTAGATCAGATTTTTTTTTAATTTCAAGTAACAACAAACACAGGATTCATTGTACTTTCAAGCAAGAAATAGACATTCTTAATTGAATGGATGTAAAATAATTGTGACTCTGTCTGTTTCCTGCTTTATAATAATGAGGTTAATATGTCAGTTAATAAATTTGAGCATTTTGTTCTGAAAGTTCTAAACCTCAGCTGGTTCTGGGTATGTTTCAAAATGCGACAACTAGCAATTGATTACGGCTCAACAATTTTCTAAGCCAATGCAGAAACCTGTTTAGATATACCTCTTAAAGATCAGAATCAGCAGTAGCTGCTGGCAGGATTTTCCAATCCTGCAGTGGGGAGATTTTAATATCCAGTGGGACCAGATGATCATACCACTGGCCAATGGCAGGCCACCTCCACTGTCGCAAAACACGCCGGGGGAGCATGGGAAATCCCGCTCCAGAATGGTTAACTGACCTGGTTTTTGCTCATTGTAGACACTGTGAGATAATACAACTACTGGGGTTATTCCCACAACTTTCTTTTCTATGAAGAAGATTCAATAGCAATGTTTAAAATCGTGAAGGGATTTAAAAGAGTAAGTATCTAAAGTTTAAAGTTTATTTATCAGTGTCAGAAGTATGCATGAACACTATTCGGGTACACTGAGGGAGAATTTAGCAAGGGCATAGAACATAGAACATAGAACATTACAGCACAGAACAGGCCCTTCGGCCTTCGATGTTGTGCCGACCAAAATAAAAAGCAATGCCCCTCCCAAACTAAACCATTCCCTTCTCTTCCATATACTTATCAATTAACCTCTTAAACGCCACCAAACTTGGCGCATCTACAACAGCTGCAGGCAGGGCATTCCACTCCCTAATCACTCTTTGAGGAAAGAACCTCCCTCTGATATCCGTCCTATAACTCATACCCCTTAATTTAAAGCTGTGTCCCCTCGTGCTAGCTTTCTCCATCCTAGGAAAAAGGCTATCACTGTCCCCCCTATCTAAACCTCTAATCATCTTATATGCTTCAATAAGATCCCCTCTTAGCCGCCTCCTTTCTAACGAAAACACCCTCAAATCCTTCAACCTCTCTTCATAGGACCTTCCCTCCATACCAGGCAACATCCTGGTAAACCTCCTCTGTACCCTCTCCAATGCATCCACATCTTTCTTATAATGTGGCGACCAGAACTGCACACAATACTCCAAGTGCGGCCGCACTAGAGTTTTGTACAGTTGCAACATGATGCTGCGGCTCCTAAATTCAATCCCCCTACCAATAAAAGCTAAGACTCCATATGCCTTCTTAACAACTTTATCCACTTGACTGCCTACTTTCAGGATCTATTGACACATACACCAAGATCCTTCTGTTCCTCAACACTATTAAGAGCCCTACCAGTAGCCCTATACTCTACACATTTATTGTTCCTGCCAAAGTGCATTACCTCACACTTTTCCACATTAAACTCCATTTGCCACCTCTCGGCCCAGCTCTGCAACTTGTCCAAGTCTCTCTGCAAACTAATAACACCCCTCTTCACTATCTACCACTCCACCGACTTTAGTGTCATCTGCAAATTTACTAATCCATCCTTCAATACCCTCATCCAGATCATTTATAAAAAATACAAACAGCAGGGGCCCCAAAACAGACCCCTGAGGCACACCACTCGTCACCGAACTCCACGATGAATATCTCCCATCAACCACCACCCTCTGTCTTCTATCTGCCAGCCCATTCCTAATCCAATTAGCTAAATCACCCTCTATTCCACACATCTGCATTTTCTGTAGAAGTCTTCCATGGGCCACCTTATCAAACGCCTTACTAAAGTCCATATATACTACATCAACTGCCCTACCCCCATCCACCTCTCTGGTCACTTTCTCAAAAAACTCAATGAGGTTAGTAAGGCATGACCTACCCTTCACGAAACCATGCACCTAATCAGCACATCTTTCAGACTGTGGGAGGAAACCCATGCAGACATGGGGAGAACGTGCAAACTCCACACAGACAGTGACCCAAGGCTGGAATTGAACCTAAGTCCGTGATGCTTATCACATTGCCGTCGTGTCACCCAGAAGATGGAGGATACAGATTTAAGGCTTTTGGTGTGGGACATCAGATATATATATATATCAGTACCTCAGGGGTCTGTTTTGGGGCCCCTGCTGTTTGTAATTTTTATAAATGATCTGGATGAGGGTATTGAAGGATGGATTAGTAAGTTTGCGGATGACACTAAAGTCGGTGGAGTGGTAGATAGTGAAGAGGGGTGTTATAGTTTGCAGAGAGACTTGGACAAGTTGCAGAGCTGGGCTAAGAGGTGGCAAATGGAGTTTAATGTGGAAAAGTGTGAGGTAATGCACTTTGGCAGGAATCATAAATGTGTAGAGTATAGGGCTAATGGTAGGATTCTTAATAGTGTTGATGAACAGAGGGATCTTGGTGTATTTGTGCATAGATCCCTGAAAGTAGGCAGTCAAGGCGATAAGGTTGTTAAGAAGGCATATGGAGTCTTAGCTTTTATTGGTAGGGGGATTGAATTTCGGAGCCGCAACGTCATGTTGCAACTGTACAAAACTCTAGTGCGGCCGCACTTGGAGTATTGTGTGCAGTTCTGGTCCCCACATTATAAGAAAGATGTGGAGGCATTGGAGGGGTACAGAGGAGGTTTACCAGGATGTTGCCTGGTATGGAGGGCAGGTCCTATGAAGAGAGGTTGAAGGATTTGAGGTTGTTTTCGTTAGCAAGGAGGCGGCTAAGAGGGGATCTTATTGAAGCATATAAGATGATTAGAGGTTTAGATAGGGTGGACAGTGATAGCCTTTTTCCTAGGATGGAGAAAGCTAGCACGAAGGGACACAGCTTTAAATTAAGGGGTGATAGTTATAGGACGGATATCAGAGGTAGGTACTTTACCCAGAGGGTGGTTAGGGAGTGGAATGCCCTGCCTGTGGCAGTTGTAGATGCGCCAAGTTTGGTGGCGTTTAAGAGGTTAGTTGATAAGTTTATGGAAGAGAAGGGAATGGTTTAATTTGGAGGGTCATTGCTTTTTTCATAATTGGTCGGCGCAACATCGAAGGCCGAAGGGCCTGTTCTGCGCTGTAATGTTCTATGTTATGTCCTATCAGTGCCAAGGCTGGTATTTATTGCCTATCAGCTAGTTTTGATTTGGAACGCATTGCCTGAAAGGGTGGTGCAAGTAAATTCAAAAGTCACTTGCAAAACAGAGTTTGATGTTCTCCAAAAAGAAAAGATAGCAAGACAAAGTTACAGAGACAGTGTGAGATAAAGTAAGAGATAAAATTATGGTAAACAATTCAGGAAGGCAGCAACTTCCCACCACTCCTGAGGACCATTTGAGATGAGCAAATATTGGCTTTAGAGTTTTGCTGGCAGAAAGATGAATTCCAATGCAGGTGAGTGTGAGGTTATCCATTTTAAACTGTGAAAAGATGGAATTGAATATTCAATTGCTGAAGATTCAAGTTTTATCAATAAATTGACTGCTTAAAGCAGGAACCGAGAGAGAGAGAGACAAAGGTGATAATGCTTCTCATGATGGAGGAAACGTGAGGTTGGAAGTTCAGTTTGAAGTGGACGACACAAGGTTTTATAGGATGATAGAATCCCTGCAGTGCAGAGAGACCATTCAGCCTAGCGAGTCTGTACCAACCCTCTGAAAGAACATTCCCCTCTGCCGCCGCCTCCTCCTCCTCTCCCCCCTCCCCCACCTTATCCTTGTGCATTTACTGTGCCAGTCCACCTAACTTGCACATTTTTGGACTGAGAGGAAACCGGAGGAAACTCACTCTCTCTCTCTCTCTCTCTCTCTCTCTCTCTC
Organism: Sphyrna mokarran; assembly: GCA_024679065.1. NCBI lineage: Eukaryota > Metazoa > Chordata > Chondrichthyes > Carcharhiniformes > Carcharhinidae > Sphyrna > Sphyrna mokarran. Next base: position 732,273 of record JAGIQG010000034.1, on the reverse strand, counting down.
TCTCACACACACACACACACACACACACACACACACACACAGCAGCTTTAACTGCTCTGGTTTGACCTAAGATGGTCAAATGGCAGATGGAGTTTAACCTGAAAAGTGAGAGATGATGCACTTTGGAAGGAGTAATTTGATGAGGAAGTTTACTATGAAAGGTCTGACACTGGGAGGTTCTGAAAAATGAAGGGACCTTGGTGTGTTTGTTGATAAATCTTTGAAGGTGGAAAAGCAGGTTAATGGGGTGGTGAAAAAAGCCTATATTACACTCACTGTTATCAATCGGGGTATAGATTATAAAAGCAGAGAGGTCATGATGGGGCTGGAGCACTGTGTGCAGTTCTGATCACATTATAGAAAGGATGTAATCGCACTGGAGGGGGTGCAGAGGAGATTTACCAGGATGCTGCCTGGGATGGAGCATTTAAATTATGAAGAGAGGTTGGATAAGCTTGGGTTTTCTTCTCTGGAGCAGAAGATGACTAAAGGGAACCCTGATTGAGGTGCTCGAGATTATGAGGGGCGTGAACAGAGTGGAAGGGGAGCAGCAGCTCCCCTTAGTTGGAGGCCTAGTTACGAGGGGACATAAGTTAAAAGTGAGGGGTGGGAGTTTTGGGGGGGGATTTGAGAAATATTTATTTACTCAGAGGGTGGTGGGGGTGTGGAATGCGCTGTCTGGAGGATGGTGAGGGCAGGATGCCAGTACCTGGATGAGTACTTGGCACATCAGGGCTATGGGCCAAGTGCTGGCAAGTGGGATTAGGCGAGCAAGTCAGGGCTTTTCATGTGTTGGTGCAGACTCGATAGGCCGAATAGTCTCTTCTGCACTGTAATATTCTGTGATTCTTTACTCCTCAACTATCCAGTTTCACTACAAATGCAGAAAGGAAACCCAGCAGCTAATTAACACGCAAGTGTTCCCCACCAATGTAATAACAACCCAGACATTTGCTTTTAAATGTTAAATATTGACCAGGATACTTGGGACAGCACCCAAGATGGAATGTGTTTACTTAATGTCTCATTTGAAAGGCAAGTGTAGCATTTCCTCAGTGCTGCACAGGAAGGTCACCCTGGATTGTGCACCCAAATCTGTGGAGTGGATCTTAAACCTCCAGCCTTTGGACTGAGAGTGAAAATGTTATCCCTGCGTCACAATTGACAGCTTGTCTAATGGTGCTCAGCTTCTTTCACATCTTTTGCTGAAACTTTGTTGACTGGTTCTGAGATGATTTTGGTTCCTCTGGAGGTCTTCTACGTACATTTAGGGCTCAGACAGACTGACTTTTAATCAGTAAGGGAATCTAGGGTTATGGGGATAAGATGGGAAAGTGGATTTTCATTTGAAATCAGCCCTGATCTCAGTGAATGGCAGAGCTGGCTAGATGGATCGAATACTCTACATCTTAGGGTAGAAAGCAAAATTGTTTTGGGTTCTTTAGATGACATTTGACTCTTGGAAAATAAAGCTCATTTAGCAGTGTTTTCAGAAGAGTCAGAACTAAACACAAACTGTTGCTCAGGAAATGGACACAAAATCTAAAATGGTGATGATTTTAGACACAACAACGAAAGAAATCTAGACACAATCGACCCCTTGGATGGTAGTTCAGAGCCAGAAATGTAACCTTGTACAACTCTTATTTTCACAAAAGAAATTAGGAAAGGCATCATGTAGAAGATGCAGTGACACAGTGATTAGCATTGCTACCTCATAGTGCCAGGACCTGGGTTTGATTCCAGCTTTCGATATTTGTTTACATATTCTCCCCGTGTCTGTGTGGATTTCCTCCAAAGATGTGTAGGTTAGTTGGAGTGGGAGGGTAAATATGTGGGGTTTATGGGGTAGGTCTGAGAGGGATTGTTGTCGGTGCAGATTCGATTGGTCGAATGACCTCTTCCTCCACTGCAGGGATTTGGCAGAATATTGGTAGGAGACATTTCTGGGTTTGATCAATTTTTGTTTTGAGCTGTAATCCACAGATTGATTTATTTTTGTCCTTTCACAGGGAAGTGTGTATCACAGGTTAAGGCAGCATTTGTTGTCCATCCCTAATGCCCTTCAGTAGGTGAGTGTTAGATGCCTCTATAGGCAGTTACTCCAGCAGGTGTTGGGTCAGTGGTTGCCGTGATGTTGGTTGACTTCTGCAAAGAGCAGCCATGCTGCTATAACCATCTGTATTAGTGGTATGACAGGAACAGCTATTGTGCCGTTGGACAGGGACCATTAGAGATGGAGGGATAGTTTCCAATAATAAGAAGACGCAGATTTCAGGCAATCGACAAAAGACCCAGTCAAGTAGAGTCATTGTAGGTGGAGGTTAATAAGGATTGGTGGAAATAGAGTGTAAAAACTAACAAGAAATTATTGAGCTTGTAACAAAGACAATGTGATATTGTGGAGGACTTTAATTTTCAAATGGACTAAATGAAGTTGATGGTTATAAAGAACAAAAACAGCACGGGAAACAGGCCCTTCGGCCCAACGAGCCCGCGCCGCCACCCCGATGTTCCCACCTCTACCCACGATCCCTGTCTATGTTTATAGATCTATGGATTAAAAACCAAATTTGAGACAATTTAGGGAGAATTTGCTCTGCCAATTAGCCTAAGAGCACATCTTTGGGATGTGGGAGGAAACCAGAGCACCCGGAGAAAACCCACGCAAGCACGGGGGGAATGCACAAACTCCTACAGACACAGGCCCAAATCCATGTATCTGCACAGCACAGAGATAGTCACTGAGCTGTCGTGTTGCCCATCAAATGGTCCAGGTCAAGCGTCCACTAATGACGTGAAGCACTAGGATACTCTCGAAAAAAATCCAAGAGCAGCCCTCTCACGACCCATCGTGTGTATGTCCCTCGTTAGACGACAAGGTGGACCAAAGCACCTGTAGGATAAAAACAAGTACATCAATATCATCATCTATTTACACACTTCCCAGGGACTCCTAAGGCTCATGATCCCTATTTTAAATCAGTTTTCTATACTCCTCCATTCCCATTCTGTTCATGTGACCATCTAAGTATTTCTTAAATATCTCCAGAGTGCTTGGCAGCGCATTCCATACCCCCACCACCCTCTGTGAAAAAACTCCCTCTAGCATCCAAATTATACCTTACCCCCCTCACCCTAAGCCCGTGACCCCTCGTGCTATTCGAGTCCACCCTAGGAAAAAGCTTAACCCTGTTTACTCTATCTATACCTCTCATAATCTTGTACACCTCTATTAGATCTCCTCTAAGTCTACATCTTTCTAAGGAAAACAGTCCCAATTTGCCTAACCTCTCCTCGTAAATCAGACCTTCCATACCAGGCAGCATCCTGGTAAACCTCCTCTGCACTCTCTCCAGAGTCTCCACATCCTTCCGGTAGTAAGGCGACCAGAACTGGACGCAGTATTCCAAATGAGGTCTAACTAACGTTTTATACAACTGCAACATTAAAGGCCAGCTCTTGTACTCTATACCCTTTCCTATAAAGGCTAACATACTATATGCTTTCTTCACAACATTCTCCACTTGCTCTGCCATCTTCAGAGACTTGTTCATCTGCACCCCCTGGTCCCTCTGCGTTTTCTATACTCTTAATAGGTCTACCCTTTATCATATACCTCCCCGCTACATTCTTTCTTCCGAAATGCATCACCTCACATTTATCAGGATTGAATTCCATCTGCCATCTGTCTGCCCAAGCTACCAGTCTATCTATGTCCTGCTGCATCGCCTGACAATGCTCCTCACTATCCGCAAGTCCAGCCATCTTTGTAGCATCTGCAAACTTGCTGATCACTCCACTTACTCCCTCTTCCAAGTCATTTATATATATTACAAATAGAAGAGGTCCCAGTACCAAGCCCTGCGACACACCACTAGTGATTGACCTCCAGCTGGAAAAACACCCTTCCACTATTACTCTCTGTCTCCTATTACTAAGCCAGTTACTTATCCATCTAGCTACCTGTCCTTGTATCCCATTAGCCTTGATATCTGGAAGATGAGTTTGTGGAATGTTTTTGTGATTGTTTACTGGAACAATACATTATTGAACTAATCAGGGATGAAGTTGTTTTAGATCTGCACTATTGTGCAGTCAGGTGGATTTTGCTCAGTAAAAGTTTTTTAAAAGTTTATTTATTAGTCACAAAGTAGGCTTACAATCACACTGCAATGGAGTTATTTCAAAAATCCCCCAGTTAACCTGTTTGAGTATACTGAGGGAGAATTTAGCATGGCCAGCCTATCTAACCCGCATATCTTTGGACTGTGGGAGGAAACTGGAGCACCAGGAGGAAACCCACACAGACACAGGTAGAATTTGCAAACACCACACACAGTTACCCAAGCAGGGAATCGATCTCAGGTGCTGTGAGGTAGCAGTGCTAACCACTGTGCCATTGAACATAGAACATAGAGCACAAACATAGAACATACAGCACAAGAACATAGAACATACAGCACAAACAGGCCCTTCGGACCACGAGTTGCACTGATCACATCTACCAATCCACAGACCTATCTATAACCCCCTATCCTATTCTTTTCCATATACTCATCCAGAAGTCTCTTAAAAGACCCCAGTGAGTTTGCCTCAACAACCTCCAATGGCAGTTGGTTCCATTCACTCACCACCCTCTGAGTGAAAAACCCACCCCTGACATCTCCTTTGTATTTGCTTCCCTGCACCTTAAATCTGTGTCCTCTCATAGTGACCATTTCAGCTCGGGGAAATAGTCTCTGAGAGTCCACCCTATCTATTCCTCTCAACGTTTTATAAACCTAATTGTGCTGCCTCTAACCTCAGGGCAAAAGATCCATTGGGAAGTAGTGATCATAATATTACTGAATTCCATATTAAGTTTGAAAGTGATATACTCAAACTAATCTTGAATTTAAGGCCAATAAATAGGTATGAAGGGAGCACTAGCTAAGGATTATTGTATAGATAGACTGGATGGAATTGCTGTAAATGAACAGTGGGAAACATGAAGAAACATTTCAAAATATTTCATTTAAAAACAGGAACTCAGCAAGATTGATCTGTCAGTGGCTTACTAAGGAAGTTAAAGATAGTCTTGGGTTAAAAGAAGAGACATAATGTCACAAAAAATAGTAGTTAAGTCTGTAGTAAAAGTAGTAAAGACTGAATGTTCATTGAATAAAATCTGAAAAATGAGAGTATGGGAGGAAACTAACCAAGAATATCAAAAAACAGATTTTAAGAGCTTTTTTAGGTATCTACAAAAAAGAGTAACTAAAATAAACAAGTGTTTGTCCCTCAGAGGCAGAATAGGAAATATTATCACCAGGAAGGAGGAAATGGCAGTCATTGAACAAATATTTTGTAGGAGTTACAAGTTACATACCAAAGATAGAGGATAATCCAATGTTTAATTAGAGTGAGCAAATGAAGGTAATTTAATACTGACAGTGAAAAAGTATTGAAGAAATTTGAGGGATTGGAATGTGACAAATGCCAGGTCTTTGTCATGAGCTTGGAAAAGAAATTGTGGGTGTGGTGATTATAATTTTCCAGAATTCTGGAAATTGCAGCGCAGTGGTTAGCACTGCTACCTCACAGTGCCAGGAACCTGGATTCGATTCTTAGCTTGGCTCGCTGTCTGTGTGGAGTTTGCACTTCCTCCCCGTGTCTGCATGGGTTTCCTCCAGTTGCTCTGGTTTCCTCCCACAGTCCAAATCGTGCTGCAATTTTGGAATGGTTCTAGTGGATTAGAACTTAGCAAGTATAAACTCCACTATTCAAGAAATTAATGAGGGCTGGCCATTTAGTATGGGTGACACAGTGGCACAATGATTAGCACTGTTGTATTGCAACGCCAGGGACCAGTGTTCAATTCCAGCATAGGGTGACTATCTGTGTGGAGTCTGCATGTTCTCCCTGTGTCTGCATGGGTTTCCTCCAGGTGCTCTGGTTTCTTCTCATAATCCAAAGCTTGTTGAATCATAAAATCCCTGCAGTGCATTTGGCCCAATTGTGGTCTGTACCAACAATCCCATCCTGGCCCTATCCCCATATCCCTACATATTTACCCACTAATCCCTCTAACCTATACATCCCAGGACACTAATGGGCAATTTAGAATGGCCAATCAACCTAGCCCGTACATCTTTGGACTGTAGGAGGAAACCGGAGCATCTGGAGAAAACCCATGCAGACACAGGGAGAATGTACAAACTCCACACAGGCAGCGATCCAATGGAACTGGAGCCGTGAAGCAGAAGTGCCAACCGCTGTGCTACCATGTCACCCCACCATCTCCTGGGACTTCCTATCCTATGTACCCAAAGATCTGTAGGTTAAGAATTGACCCACAGCAACAACTCATTCCCCTGAGTGAACATCATTTCCTCAGCGAGGGACGGCTGATAATGAGGAGTGAGAGCAGTTCCTCATGCAGCTTTTGGATATTGAGGTACCTAGGAGAGAACTGAAAGACAATTCCAGTGATGCTGGAACTTAGGATCTCAGCAGCTGAGTCAGCCTGGGAAAAGACCACGAGAACAGTAGAGATTACAAAGATAGCAAAGAGATGCGATCATTTGAAAACAACAATGCAGCGCAAAAGGAGACCATTTGGCCCATCAAGCCTGCACCAACAACAATCCCAACCAGGGCATACCCCCACACTCCCATGTACTTATCCCGCTAATCCCTTGATACTAACGACAATTTAGCATGGCCAATCCACCTAACAGGCATATCTTTGGAGTGTGGGAGAAAACCGGAGCACTTGGAGGAAAGCCAAGCAATTTCGTCAAACAACAGCCTGATGTTGTCATACCCAAATAATCATATCTTATAGCTAATGTCCCAGACACCTCATATCCCGGGTATGTCCCATCACCAAGAATGGCTCAGAGTCTTACTTCTGTTGTGGGCAAAGTATTGGAAAGAATTATTAGGGATAGGATTTATAGTTATTTAGAGAGAAATGAATTGATTGGGGATAGTCAGCATGATTTTGTGAAGGGTAGGTCATGCCTTACTAACCTTATTGAGTTTTTTGAAAAAGTGACCAAAGAGGTGGATGGGGGTAAGGCAGTTGACGTGGTATATATGGACTTTAGTAAGGCGTTCGATAAGGTGCCCCATGGAAGGCTTCTGCAGAAAATGCAGATGTATGGGATTGAGGTTGATTTAGCTAATTGGATTAGGAATTGGCTAGCTGATAGAAGACAGAGGGTGGTGGTTGATGGAAATTATTCATCGTGGAGTTCGGTTAGAAGTGGTGTACCTCAGGGATCTGTTTTGGGGCCCCTGCTGTTTGTAATTTTTATAAATGATCTGGATGAGGGTATTGAAGGATGGATTAGTAAATTTGCGGATGACACCGAAGTCGGAGGAGTGGTAAAAGTCTTAAAGTGGCTAACAAAGGAACACTGAGCAAGTCTGTAACCCCCATGACTTGCCTGGGTTAGCAAAAAACCTCACTTACTGTGCTGTCTGGAGACAATACACATCTCTCTAACCTCTGCTGTTAGCCACTTTAAGACTTGAATAGCAGATTAGGTGTAAGGATTCGCATTCTAATCAGCAATCTGTAAACTGTCTGTGCTGATGTGTGCGCTTTTGGAGACCAGAACACCTCATTCGCCTGACGAAGGATACAAAGGCCGAAAGCTAGCAGATTTACTATCAAATAAATCGGTTGGATTTAAAATTGGTGTTGCCAGACCTCTTACTCAACGGAGAGTGCAGGAGGACATGCCAGCAGCAGCATCAGACATACCTGAGGTGTCAACCTGGGGATGTTACAACATAGGACAACTTGTTTGCCAATCAACATAAACAGCAAGTGATAGAGCTAAACAATCCCACATCCAATGGACCAGATCTAAGCTTTGCAGTACTGCCTTTTACAGTTGTGAATGGTGCTGGACAATGAAACAACTCACTGGAGGAGGAGCCTTCACAAATACTCCCATCCTCAATGCTGGAGAAACCCAGCACATCAACATAGGTTGATTGGCTGTGCTAAGAAATTGCCCCTTTGTGTCCAGGGATGTGTAGGTTAGAGGGATTAGTGGGTATGATATGGGGATAGGACCTGGGTGGGATTGTGTTCAATGCAGACTCGATGGGCTGAAGGGCCTCTTTCTGCACTCTAGGGTTCTATGATTCTACATCAGTGCAAACAACAAGGCTGAAGCATTCACGACAATCTTCAGCCAGAAATGCTGAGTGGATGATCCACCTTGACCTCCTCCAGTGGTCCCCCAGCATCACTGATGTCAGTTTTTAGTCAATTTGATTCACTCCATGTGATATCAAGAAATGACTGAAGGCACTGGATGTTGCAAACGGGCCCTGATAACATTCAGGAAATATCTCTGAAGACTTGCTGCTCCCCTAGCCAAGCTGTCCCAGTACAGCTACAACACTGGCATCTACTCTGCAGTGTTGAAAACTGATGTGTAAATAAATTGGTTGGACTGAAACCTGGTGTTGTCAGACTTCTTACAATGTTGAAAATTGCCCAGGTAGATACTGTACACAAGGAACAGTCCAATACCTGCTCCATCAGCCTACCCTCAGTCCGTGATGGATGGGGTCATCAGCAGTAACCTGCTGACTGTGGCTCAGTTTGGGTTTCTCCAGGGTTGTTTAGCACCTGACCTCATTACAGCCTTGGTCCAAATATGGACAAAAGAGTTGAACTCTAGAAGGGAGGTGAGTGCGACAGCCCTTGGTATCAAGGCTGCATTTGATTATATGTGAAAATTACTGGATTTGCCTGACAAAGTCTACAAAGGCCAAAAGCTAGCAAGTTTACTATCAAATAAATTGGTTGGATTTAAAATTACTGAGTTTACCCCAGTCCAACGCCGGCATCTCTACATCAAAATTGCTAGAGCCAGGCCCAGACAGACGTGGGGAAGAGGGCTGCCAGACTCAGAAAGGTAACCTGCGATTACCAGCTACCTAGAACAACTCCGTGGAGGGGAAACGAAAATAAAAAGAATGAAATGGGTCAGAGTCCCAGTTAGCCAAGTTGAAGAATGTAAGAGAGAAACAGTTTAATCAAATTAATGAAGACAAGGACAGCCAAATAAAATTGCAGCAGGATCTGATAGGCACACTACAACACATCCATCAGCTAGAAACCGAGGCAGCAATGAGAGAGAAAGGAACTGTGTCAACCTCGTACGTATGAATCAATTCCAGGCCTGGTATGATAAAGCTCATCAAAAAAACCACACTGTGTTATCAGTGAGGAAAGTGCTACTGTTACCCAATTAAAGGAACTGATACAGTGACCTGCAGGTAAAAGTCTCATACCGAACAGGAAAAGGAAATAGGAGTCGCGCTGTGGACGATATCAAATGCCTGCATACGATAGAGATTACAGTCCCAATTGGCCATTAAAAGAGGAGGAGTAATATGTCACACATTCAGAGACAGTGACTCAGGGATAGAATGGCAGGAAGCAGAGGAAGATGCCTCTGACTGTGCAAAGGCAAGCCCCACTGTCGACCCTCTGCCCCCTTCCAAAAGACAGAACCCAATATACCTCCTGAACAGTCCCTGGAATGGAACCCAATCTGAATGAATCAACCCACAGACAGAACACACCCCAAGGGGCCATTTCTGCCTAAACAAATGGGGGAAGAATGCAGGGGAGCCAGACAAACACAGAACAGCTTAAAAAATTACATTGGTCAATCTTCAATGTGGAAACAGGAAAATGAGCTGTGGCATCTACGTGGAAGACCATGAAAGCAAATCCCTGAGGGAGAAAGTTCTAAAACTTCCTACACACGTGAGCACCCAGGCTACAGAGCTAGTTTATGTAATCAACAGTCCCGAACTATTTCCCACACCAGCAGACGCACACTCAGAAAGAACATCTGCAACAGTTTAATGGATTTTATGTCCCTTTGGTTGACGAGGGGATTTATCTTGGCGGATGGCCCCACGATTGAAGTTCATTTTCCAGACCATCCGAGGCAGAGAGTATGGAATAATAAAAATCAACGCCCATCACCGCACCTCCCCACTTGGGAATGTAAAACAGACAAATTAACTAAACAAGGTGCCTGGGAAGGAAACTTTTTCCACCTGTGCTGCCATCTTTAAGGATCTGTGGACTCGCACCCCCAGCTCCCTCTGTGTGTCTTTACTCCTGATGGTTCTGCCATTTATTGATTAGCTCCCCATAGTATAATCATTATGGATATCTTTCGCAAGTAGGTGGAGGCTTTTCCAACCTGCACCAAAACTGCCAGGGTCGTGGCTAACATCCTAGTGCAACACACATTCACTTGGTGGGGTCTGCTCCACAGCATCGACTCAGACCAGGGCACTCACTCCACAGCCCAGGGAATGTAACGGACAATGGGACTGTTAGGGATAAAACAGTGATTCCATGTAGCATGTTCCCCCCCCAATCCGGTGCCATTGGAGAGTAAATGAACCAACCCTACAAGACATGATCTGCAAGACCGTTCTGTGGAACAGCCATTCCTGGAATAAAATCCTTTGTACTCAGGATAGTGAGAAACACCATGTCTAGTTCTACTGATTTCACTCTCCATGTCATAATGACCGGGGAATTGAACCCCTATTGGGGTTGGATTTATCAGGGCCTAAAGTCACAGTCCTCGTCCATAGGATTGCTGTGAAAGGGATAATACAAAACCTACAGGCAACACAAAGAAAACAGCAGAGCGAAGCTTACTTCAACAGGAAAGTAAATCTAGTGAGTACAAGCTTGGGTAAAAGGTTAATGCTCCAAGTTTTCCAGAGAGGCACCTTTCATCCCCAAATACACTGGGACCCTCTCCAGTAACAGATAAAACTGGCTCCTCTGTATACAACGTATTGGTGACCCCAGTGAAGCTGAATGGTATCAAATCAACTTGATAGAATGTAGAACATTACAACGCAGTACTGGCCCTTTGGCCCTCGATGTTGTGCTGACCTGTGAAACCAATCTAAAGCCCATCTAACGTATACCATTCCAATATCATCCATATATTTATTCAATGACCATTTAAATGCCTTTAAAGTTGGTGAGTCCACAACTGCTGCAGGCAGAGCATTCCACACTCTTACTGCTCTCTGAGTAAAGAACCTACCTCTGACATCTGTTCTATATCTATCCCCTTAATTTAAAGCTATGTCCCCTCATACTAGCCATCTCCATCAAAGGAAAAAGGCTCTCACTATCCACTCTATCTAACCCTCTGATCATCTTGTATGCCTCTATTAAGTCACCTCTTAACCTTCTTCTCTCTAACAAAAATAACCTTAAGTCCCTCAGTCTTTCCTCATAAGACCTACCCACCGTATCAGGCAACATCCTGGTAAACCTCCTCTGCACCCTTTCCAATGCCTCCACATCTTTCTTATAATGCGGTGACTAGAACTGTACATAATACTCCAAGTGCGGCTGCACCAGAGTTTTGTACAGTTGCAACATGACCTCATGGCTCCGAAATTCAATCCCTCTACCAATAAAAGCTAATACACCGTTGGCCTTCTTAACAACCCTATCAACCTGGATGCCAACTTTCAGGGATCTATGCACATGTACACTGAGATCTCTCTGCTCATCAACACTACAAAGTAACTTATCATTAGCCCAGTACTATAATCCTGTTACTCTTTCCACAGTGAATCACCTCACACTTTTCCGCATTAAACTTCCATTTGGCATTTGGCTCACCGCAGATCTTCCACCAACACCAAGTCACTCTAGAGGGGATCTTCGAGCTCCCAGAACCCCTTAAACTACAGCCTGTACTCTAGGCCCGGAACCTCCACCCAGAATCGATTCCAGCCCACCCAGCCCCAGGCTCACTGGACACAAGGGGGAAGGCCCCATCTGCAGAGACCTCAACCAAAAGGACAGGGGGGCACCATGGCGTCTCTGGTACCAGGATTCTCAGAGCTGCCTCACTAGCAACGGTAGTGGCACCACAGATACCGGGCAGCCAAAGCTCGCCAACATTCCCTCCTGAGAGGATATCGAGACACTGTTCTCTGTGACCAGGATCGAGAATCGTGAATGTTGTGTTGCCTACCTGATGCTTGGGTTCAAGATATCTCATCTGGGCTGCAGAGGAACTTGGAATGGGAGGGTAATGATCCAGCTTTCATTGGTCCACATAGATACCAACAACGTAGATAAAACAAGGGCAGAGGTTCTGCTAAGGAAGAATGAACAGCAGGGAGTTAAATCAAAAAGCAGAACCCAAAATGGAATAATCTCTGGATCACTACTTGAGCCACAAGGTAATTGGAACAGCATCAGTAAGATGAAGCAAGTAAATACGTGGCTTAAAAAGTGGTTTGGGAGAAATGGGTTTGAATTCCTGGGATATTCGCACCAGAACTGGGGAAGAAGGGACGGTTTTCATCTGAATCGTGCTGGGACCAGAGTCCTGGTGTATTGTATAACTAGCGCTGTAGATGGGGCTTTAAATAGAATGGGAGGGTGTTCAGTTATAGGAGAAATTAGAAAACCCAAATTGAAGGAGGAGGTAAGAGTGCAGATTAACGATGTAGCGGATGGTTATAGGACAATAAAAGAGAGAGACAGAACGTGTGAACGTCTTTATGCACCAATGAATTAGGGAAATTTACCAGTGGAATAAATTTAAAAGCTTTGTATCTAAATACATGAAGGATTTGGAAGAAAATTAATGAGTTAACAGCGCAAATAGAAAGAGGAGTATGATTTGGTGGCAGTTACTGAGACATGGTTACAAAGAGACCGGGTCTGGGAATTGAAGATCCAAAAGTACCCAGCATTTCAGAAAGATAGACTGAAAGGAAAATGAGGTGGTGTAGCTTTGCTGGTGAAGAAGTGGATTGGTGCTGTAGTGAGAAATGACATAAGCACCTAGCAGATCAAGATGCAGAATCAGTCTGGGTAGAAGTAAGAACCTGCAAAAGAAGAAGTACTTGATAGGAATAATCTAAAAGTCCTCAAACAATGGTTCTGTAGTGGGGTACGATATAAACCAGGAAATACTGAGGATATGAAAGCAACAATCGTGGGTGATTTTAATATGGAAATTGGGAAGGGTAGCCTGGAGGCAGAGATCATTCAATATATTAGAGATTGTTTCTTGGGACAGTGTGTTGTGGAACCAATCAGGGAGCAGGCTGCTCTGGATTTGGTATTGTGTAATGAGGATTAATTGTTAATTGTTAACCTCACAGTTAAGGATCCGCTAGAGAATAGTGACCATTGTATAATAGAATTCAGTTTGGGGGTGAGAAAGTGGAGTCCCACACTAGTGTTCTGGAATTAAAGGCATTAGGACAGATTTGGCCTGAGTGGTGGGATGATTGAAAGGTCAGGCAGCAGGTCAACAGTGGCAGTTGTTTAAGGAGATAATCAGTGAGGAAGAAAGGTGGTAAGGGAGATGGGGGGGGGGGAGGCTTGTTAAATAAACATCCATGGCTAAACTAAGGTATACCAGATTACAAAGGCCAGTGGCAGGCTGGAAAATTGGGAAATAAGGGATACTAAAAAAGTAATAAAAAGAGCCAAGGTAAATTGCGAAAAAAGACTAGTACAAAGTATCAAGAAGAATAGCAAAAGTATCTATAGGTAGATAAAAGGGAAGAGAGTCGCTGGGGTGAATGTTGGTCCCTTGGAAGATGAAACTGAAGAGTTAATAGTGGGGGACACTGAGATGGCGGAGATGCTACATCAATACTTTGCCTTGGTTTTCCCAGTCGAGGACACTAGTACCATTCTTATAGAAACCGGCAAATCAGAAATAATAGGAAGGGTAGAACTTAGAACAATCAACATTGATAGGGAAAGGGTACTCAGCAAATTACTGGGACTGAGGGCAGACAAATCCCTCAGGCCCAAAGGCCAACATCCTGGGATATTAAAAGAAGCAACGGTGGAGATTGTGGATCCGTTTGTTATAATATTCCAGAATTCCCTGGATACAGGGAAAGTCATGATGTGGATATGCCGGCGTTGTCCTGAATCCAGACAGGACATGTTCAGTTTGTATATCAGATATGGGCACACAGCTGTTTTCTCTGTGTGTACACATTGTCCAGACTGGTGCCTATGAGCTTCCCTCCTTTCTCGACCACGTAGGGTCAGGTTCCCTGATATCCCATCCACATCCCTCCTTGGATAATTCCTGTTTTCTGCCTCAAAGCCCCTCAATCCAACTTTGGTTTTTGAAATTACTGGGTTCCCAGTTCCCAGGATACCTCTACAACTATTGTGAGACCAGACTTTGGTCAGTTACCGCAGTTGGCATTTGTTGATATTGGGGTGCCTTGGTCCCTGTACAGATGTTCAATCTATTCATCACTCATCCAATACGGAACTCCCCCTTGCCAACCTGGTCAAGGTTCATTCTTAACTGCTCGACCATCCATTGCCCACAGATATTACACAAGGTTCGGTTCTGTTGCCTGGTACCATCTTCCACTCCCCCTTGGGAGATCTGATTAATTGTCTGGGTGCATCTCTCTAGCACAGCAATCATAAGGATACTGACTATGTTCCCAGCTAAATTTCCCTTAGCATCTTGCCAAGGATTCATATTTAAACTGTCCAAGGTCTGTTTAATTTGTTGGTTTAGGACTCTGAGCTTATTGTCCAAAAATCCAGTGCCTTGACACCTTGGAGAACGCTTACCTGAAGATTGCGTGGAAGCATTCGGTCTCTGATCTTTGGGTAAACGTTCTCCAAGGCAACCTTCACGACACACGACAGCGCAGAGTCGCTGAGTAGAGACTGATAGCCAAGTTCCGCACACATGAAGACAGTCTTAACAGGGATCTTGGGTTCAAGTCACACTATCTGTAACCCCCATAATTTGCCTGGATTTGCAAAACTGTCCTGTCTGGAGACAATACATATCTCTTTAACCTGTGCTTAACCCTCTCTCCACTCACATTGTCTGTACCTTGATCACCTGCAAAGATTCACATTCGAACCATTATTTTATAAATTGAGTTTGTGTTTTTATATTCCGTTTGTGAACAGAACTCCCACTCACCTGGTGAAGAGACAGTGCTCCAAAAGCTTGTAGCTCATGCTACCAAAGAAACTTGTTGGACTTTAACCTGGTCTTGTGAGACTTCTTTACTGTGTTTACCCCATTCCAACACCGATAGCTCCACATTCTGTCCATCAGCCAGTCACCTTTCCAAACTAATAAATTACCCCTAATCCCATGTGATCTAACCTTGTGAATTAACCTTTTATGTGGCACCTTATCAAATGCTTTCCAGAAGTCCAGATATACAATATCTACAGAATCCCCGTTAGTCAAACATGATTTCTCTTTCACAAAACCATGCTGACTCTGATGGATAGTGTTTTGACTTTCCAAATGTCCTGATATTGCTTCCTTTACAACTAATTCTAACGTTTTCCCATCAATAGATGATAAACTAACTGATCTGTAATTTCCCACATTTTGCTTCCTTCCCTTTTTCAATAAGGGCGTTACATTAGGACTCCACTGATCGAAATTGTGCACTAGAGATTCTCAGTCTGGAAAGGGAAATTGCCCAATTAGCTTACGGCAGAGGGTTGGGGGGGGGGGGGGGGCTGGTGTGGAGAGGGAGGGAGAACACTGCGTCACAACCTCGCTAACTCAATGTCTATACAGGGCACCAACATTTGCATCCCAACATTATCTTCTGTTTTTGGCCACACGTTCCTGCCGGATAGTTGAGATGGTAGACAGACATAAAAGAGAACAAACACTAGTGAGGAGTTGAGGCAGAATTTGCAGAGATAGTTTGAAAGGTTTGATACCAGGATGATACTTTTGCCCTACAGACCCCAACAAATCGTGCTTTGCTAGCACGAGGGGACACAACTTTAAATTAAGGGGTATGAGTTATAGGACGGATATCAGAGGTAGGTTCTTTACTCAAAGAGTGATTAGGGAGTGGAATGCCCTGCCTGCAGCTGTTGTAAATGCGCCAAGTTTGGTGGCGTTTAAGAGGTTAATTGATAAGTATATGGAAGAGAAGGGGATGGTTTAGTTTGGAGGGGCATTGCTTTTTATTTTGGTCGGCACAACATCGAAGGCCGAAGGGCCTGTTCTGTGCTGTATTGTTCTATGTTCTAAATCACGATACAATTGATCACCACACTCAAGAACTTTGTCAAAGTAGTGCAGCAACCAGGGAAAATGAAGAAGGAAATTAATACAATTAAAGTCACTATATAGTGGGACGACCTCTGGGATTGGGGTTCAAATATCCAAATTCTCCCATGGGCCCACCTCCTGTCCCATGTGGCCGGGGTAAGCATTCTACACATGGCAGTTCACTTAACCTCACACTCAGGATCATCCAGTGGAAGAAGGAATTCTTCTGACTCCTGGATTCAGAAAGGGCCCTCCAGAGCTGTGAAAGGCTGAATGATGAGGAACCTTGACATTCCATCACATGCACAACCGTATAGTTATTCCAAACCACCCTGTGTGGATATTAGCACATCATTTTTCACTGTTTTTTAAAATACTTTCTGAACACCCCACCCCTTTTAAATGTAATGTTTGACTGACCTGACGATACAGTGGGCTAGCGAGCTAGTATTTTAAACCCAGGATTCAGGTATTTGCTCGTTTGAGGATTGAGTGATCCAATTTGCTAACACTCATTGGATGAAGGGCTGTATTGCTGAGGCCAAAATTGGACATTTGAAAATAAAGAATTGGACATTCTAAATTAACCTACAGCCAGTTCCAGCGAGTAGCCTGCAGAAACTCAGAGCTGGCCGAGGTTTGAGTATACAGAGCTGCCAGGGGATGTCTGCATTCACCCTAACGATACCCATCAAGTTAGCATCGCTCCTATTTGACATGCACCAGCCTATTGGCTGCAGTCTGGATGGGACCAGGCTCCAAGGCACCCGGGGATTGGCTCAGGTGTCCTGTCAACTGGTCATCAACAAGACCATTGGGCACTGAGAGCCCCCCCCCCCCCGAAACTCCATTGGCCAAAGGTCCAAGGCAGCTGGAAAAGTCGGGATGCCACAGGGGGATGAAATAAACATTCCAGACACTGTGGGAATGAAGATTTGAGACGACCGAGACTGGATAGACCAGAGAAAGAAGAAACAAGCAAGGAAGAAAGAGCCAGCAAGATTCTCCCCGGGATTGTGTGGGTTTTCTCCGGGTGCTCCAGTTTCCTCCCATACCCCAAAAACATGGGCTTAGACTGATTGGTGTAACAAACTGTCCCTAAATTAGTCTTCCCTCAATTTTCCCCAATAGGTGTAGACGAAGGTCATAGGTAGAGGAGGGCACTCACACTGTTAAAATGGCGGCACGGGCTCGTTGGGCCGAAGGGCCTGTTTGCCACGCTGTCTTGTTCTTTGAGAACCACCTTCGCGAAGAGGAGCCAGAGGAACTCATGGACTAGAACCTACCAAACCATCTTTACGGGTTGCGTAGATGAATCCTGGGGGCTTCTTCTATACATAGTAGGTAATTTACGAATTGACTATATTTAATAAAGTTTGTTGAGTTGTATCGGTATTTGTACTTGGTTCTTCTCATAAATAAAGGCTCCTGGATAAAATTTTGATGAAGAAGCTGATTGCAGAGTCTAGCTTGGACAGATACAACAGCCGTGGGGACCATCTACAAGACGTACTGCAGGAACTCAGCAAGGCTCCTTAGCCAGCACCTTCCAAACCATTGACCACCACTACCTAGAAGGAGAAGGGCAGCAGGTACATGGGGACACCAGCACCTGGAGGTTCACCCTCCAGGTCACTCACTATCCCGAATTGGAAATGTATCGCTGTTCCTTCATTGGCGCTGAGTCAAAATCCTGAAACTCCCTCTTTAACATCATTGTGAGTGAACCTACATCACATAGACTGCCGCCGTTCAAGATGGTAGCTCTCTTTCTCAAGGGCAGTTACAGATGGGTAATAAATGCTGGTCTAACCAGCAATGCCCATATCTGGTAAATTATTATTTTTTAAATGATACTCACACTACCCTCAAGCCCCAATCACTCCCCCCAAAGTGAAGTGATGGTTTACATTTACTTATTTTAATACAGTATACCGTAACCACATCATTCCTCTTACCCTGAGCAAGCACAAACACTGAGTGACTGAGCACAAATCACAGAATTGTTACAGTGCAAAAGGAGGCCATTTGGCCCATCATGTCTGCCCTGACCCTCTGAATCAGATCATGACTTAGTGGCATTCGCCTGCCTTCCCCCCAACCCCCTGCACAATTCAAATCATCATCTAATGTGTTTTTGAATGCCTCAGTTGAAGCTGCCTCCACCACTTTCCCAGACAACCCCTTCCAGACTCCAACCACTCGCTGGGCGAAAATATCTTTTCTCACCTCACGTTTGCAGTTGTATAAAACGCTGGTTAGACCTCATTTGGAATACTGCATCCAGTTCTGGTCGCCTTACTACTGGAAGGACGTGGAGAGTCTGGAGAGAGTGCAGAGGAGGTTTACCAGGATGCTGCCTGGTATGGAAGGTCTGAGTTACGAGGAGAGATTAGGTAAATTGGGACTGTTTTCCTTGGAAAGACGTAGACTTAGAGGAGATCTGATAGAGGTGTACAAGATTTTGAAGGGGACAGATAGAGTAAACAGGGCTAAGCTTTTTCCTAGGATGGACTCAAATAGCACGAGGGGTCACGGGCTTAGGGTGAGGGGGGTAAGGTATAATTTGGATGCTAGAGGAAGTTTTTTCACACAGAGGGTGGTGGGGGTAGGGAATGAGCTACCAAGTAAAGTGGTGGAGGCAGGTACTCTGGAGTTATTTAATAAATACTTAGATGGGCACATGAACAGAATGGGAATGGAGGGGTATAGAAAACTGATTCAAAATAGGGATCATGAGCCTTGGGAGTCCCTGGGAAGTGTGTAAATAGATGATGATATTGATGTACTTGTTTTTATCCTACAGGTGCTTGGTCCACCTTGTTGTCTAACAAGGGGCATACACGCGATGGGTCGTGAGAGGGCTGCTCTTGAATTTTTTTTTCGAGAGTATCCTAGTGCTTCACGTCATTAGTGTACGCTTGACCTGGACCATTTGATGGGCAACACAACAGCTCAGTGACTGTTGCTGTGCTGTGCAGATACATGGATTTGGGCCTGTGTCTGTGGGAGTTTGCACATTCTCCCCGTGCTTGAGTGGGTTTTCTCCGGGCGCTCCGGTTTCCTCCCACATACCAAAGATGTGCTCTTAGGCTAATTGGCAAAACAAATTCTCCCTAAATTGTCTCAAATTTGGTTTTTAATCCATAGATCTATAAACATAAAGATGTTTATATAGATGTTTATATAAACATCTATAAACAGGGATCACAGGTAGAGGTGAGAACATCGGGGTGGCAGCGCAGGCTCGTTGGGCCGAAGGGCCTGTTTCCTGTGCTGTTTTGTTCTTTGTTTTCTTCGTTCTTTGTTTGTTTCTTTTGCAAATCACTTTAAATCTGTGCCCTCAAATTCTTGATTCTTTTACAAGAGGGAATAGTTTCCCCCTATATGTCCAGCCCCCCCCATTATTTAACCATCACTCCAAGGAGAACAATCCCAATCTCTCCAAACTATCCTCTGGAACTATTATCAACCTTTTTTGCTTTCTTCAGTGTTTCCATAGAAACGTGAGGTTTAAGCCCACAATCCAGGCTGATGTTTAGCAGTGAGGAGCTGCTGGAAGTTGCGATGAGGAATTAAGCCCTCTGAGGTGGGTGTGATATACTCTTGGAGATGGTGTACACAATGCAGGCCTGGCCCAAATCCCGATCCTGCACTGCAACATTCACCCCAACCATTTTCAGATTCACCTGGAGATCCAAGATCGATTGTGTCAGAGATGACTGCAGTGCAGAAGAAAACCATTCTGCACCAACTCTCTGATAGATCATTTTAGTGAGGTCCATCCCCCCCGCCCAATCCCCATTATCCCACATATTTGCTCTGCTGATCTCCCTAATCTGCTCATAAAAACCATTGAATCCCTATGGTGCAGAAGGAGGCCATTTGGCCCATCAAGTCTGCACTAAACACAATCCCACCCACCCTCTTCCCATCTTTAGACACATGGGGCAAAATGTGAGCACTTCCCAATTTGTTCCCGCACAAAATTGTAAAAGCCTCTTTAGCAACTGGTCACATCAGTAATGCTCTCTTTTAAAGGCAACGCATGTTCTATCAGCAATCCCTCTTTGGATAACATCACTTTGGAGATGCCACAGACTAAATGAAGTGTGAATTCTAATGACAGTTCACTGGGGGAATCTGTGGGAAGGCAAAAAGATGTCTGGTAAGAGGGAGGTTTTGAAATGTGTGTTAGCCAGGGTTCAGCGTAAGCACATTCCTCCTAGAGTGAAGGGAAAGGCTGGTAAATGTAGGTAACCCTGGATGGCTCAGGATAATGAGGCACATGATATTCATTGGCAACAGGGATCAAATGAATCCCTTGAAGAATATAAAGGCTGTAGAAGAAGCGTTAAGAGAGAAATCAGGAGAGCAAAAGGGGGACACAAGATTGTTTAGGCAGATAAGGCAAAGGAGAATCCAAAGAGCTTCTACAAATACAATTAAAAGCAAAAGAGTAACTAGGGACAGAGTAGGGCCCTTAAGGATCAACAATCATCTAATTGCAGATCCACAAAAGATGGCTGAGATCCTAAACGAATATTTCTCATCAGTATTTGCAGTTGAGAAAAGCATGGATGTTAGGGAACTTGGGGAAATAAATAGTCATGGCTTGAAAAGTGTGCATATTACAGAGGAGGAAGTATTGGAAGTTTTAAAGTGCACCAAGGTAGATAAATCCCTAGAACCTGATGAAGCGTATCCTAGGACATTGTGGGAGGTCAGGGAGGAAATTACGGGTCCCCTAGCCGAGATATTTGAATCATTGATAGTCACGGGTGAGGTGCCTGAAGATTGGAGAATGACAAATGTTGTGCCTTTGTTTAAAAAAGGCTGCAGGGAAAAGCCTGGAAACTACAGGCCAGTGAGTCTCACATCTGTGGTGGATAAATTGTTGGAAGGTATTTTGAGAGACAGAATCTCCAGGTATTTAGAGACACAAGGACTGATTAGGGACAGTCAGCATGGCTTTGTGAGTGGAAAACCATGTCTTACAAATTTGAGTTTTTGAAGAGGTAACCAAGAAGGTAAATGAGGCAGTGCAGTTGATGTTGGTTACATGGACTTTAGAAAGGCCTTTGACAAGGTACCACAAGGTCGTCGCATAAAGTTAAATCTTACAGGATCCAGTGTGAGATATCAAAATGGATACAAAATTGGCTTCTTGATAGAAGCCAGAGGGTTGTTGTAGAGAATTGTTTTTCAAACTGGAGGCCTGTGACCAGCGGAGTGCCTCAGGGATCAGTGCTGGGCCCACTGTTATTTATTATTTACATTAATGATTTAGATAAGAATTTAGGAGACATGGTTAATAAGTTTGCAGATGACACCAAGATTGATGGCACAGTGGTTAGCATCTGTGTTCAATTCCTGGCTTGGACCATGTCTGCGTGGAGTTTGAACATTCTTCCCACATCTGCGTGGGTTTTCTCCGGGTGCTCCAGTTTCCTCCCACAGTCTGAAAGTGTTGGTTAGGTGCATTGGCCAAACAGGCGTCGCAGTGTGGCATTAGGGGAATTTCACAGTAACTTCGTTACCATGTTAATTTATTAGTCACAAGTAAGCCTTAATTGTGACTAATAAATAAACTTCAAAAAAAATTTAGTGGACAGTGAAGAAGGTTATCTGGGATTACAACGGTATCTTGATCAATTAGGACAGTGGGCTGACAAATGGCAAATGGAGTTTAATTTAAACAAATGAGAGGTGAATGCATGTTGGTCGAATGAACCGGGGCAGGACTTACTCAGTTAATGGTAGAGCACTGAAGAGAGTTACGGAATAAAGAGATCTAGGGGGAGATGTTCATAGCTTCTTGAAAGTGAAGTCACAGAAGGACAGATTGGTGAAGAAAGCATTGAGCATGCTTGGTTTCATCCCAGTTTAAATGATTTTTGGGATTTTTTTGAATAAACTGGGACAGAAAGATGAGGAGCGACCGGATTGAAATTTATAAAATTATGAGAAGTATAAACAGGGTGAACAGTTGGAAGCTTTTCCTCCGGGAAAGAAATGACAAGTTCAAGGTAAGCTGGGGAGGGGGGTGTTCAGTGGAGATGTGTGGGGAAAGGTTTTTATACAGACGGTGTTGGGGGCTTGGAATGCGCTGCCAAGTGAGGTGGTTGAGGCAGACACGTTAGCAACATTTAAGACTTATCTGGATAAACACATGAACAAACAGGGAATAGAGAGATAGAGGCAGTTGGTCTGGATAGGACAATGTGATCTGTGCAGGTTTGGTGGTCTGTTCTTTATTTGTTCTTTGTCTAATAAGAAGTCTCTCAACAACAGATTAAAGTCCAGCAGGTTTATTTAGTAGCACAAGTTCTGTTCACAAACAGGGTATAACAGAACTCCCACTCACCTGATGAAGGGCTAGTGCTCCAAAAGCTTGTAGCTTGTGCTACCAAATAAACCTGTGGGATTTTAACCTGGTATTGTGAAACTTCTTACCCGAGTCCAACACCGGCATCTCCACATCATGCTGTTCGCCCACCAGCCTCGCATCTGGTCAAGGCTGCAGTTTCACATCATTCCGTCAGAGGGACAGAATACTCCATATCATTGATTTCAAAACAGAAAGAATTCAAATTTCTGTTCAACTTATTTAAAACTTTGAGAGAAAAACTCTACTTCCAAGAACCTTTACTGATTTTTCTCTGAAGCTGCAGATAATTTTTTGAGCTGTACAAAATGCCTTAAGAGGAAACTGGAGTTGATAAAAACAATGTACTGTCTCAAACAATGACCAGAGTACAGGAATGAGATAAAGAATCTGGTGAACTGGTGCGGCAACAATAATTTCTTTCTCAATGTCAACAAAATGAAGATTATCATCAATTTCAGGAAGCGTAGTGGAGAACATGCCTCTGTCTACAGCATTTTAGGCATCCAGATCACCAACAACTTGTCCTGGCCCCTCCATGCCAACGCCAGAATTAAGAAAGCCCATCAATGCCTCCACTTTCTCAAAGGGCTAAGGAAATTTGGCACGTCAGCTACGACTCTCACCAACTTTTACAAATGCACCATAGAAAGTTTCCTTTCTGGTTGTATCATAGCTTGGTATGGCTTCTGTTTTGCCCAAGACCGCAAAGAATTACAGAAGTTCCTGAATGATGCACAGTCCATCACACAATACAGGCTCCCATCCATTGACTCTGTCTACATTTCCTGCTGCCTTGGCAATGCAGCCAGCATAATTAAGGGACCCCAGACATTCTTTTCCAGCTTCTTCCATGGGGAAAAAGACACAAGTCTGAGATCACATACCAACCAACTCAAAGGCAACTTCTTCCCTGCTTCTGTCAGACTTTTGAATGGACTTACCTTATATTAATTTTATCTTTTTCTATACTCTATGACTGTAACACTACATTCTGCACTCTTGTTTCCTTCTCTATGAACAGTATGCTTTGTCTGAAGGAGTATACAAGTAACAATATTTTTCACTGTATACATATGACAATAATAAATGGAGGGGCTAGGTGTGGTGTGGTGGGACTGCCAAAAACAAATAAACGTATATGCCAATTGAGAATGTGGGAGAGATCTCACTTTGCATTGCAGCTAAGAATCTGATCATTAGATGAGACATGCTGTCAGTGCCAGAGATCCATGTTCCGCTCTATCCCAGTGCGATCCTCCAAATCCCTGGCAGAATCCTTCACAATGAAATCTCAAACTCAACTTTATTGCTTCTGAGCTTTTAAAAAAATACAGCAGAAGAAGTTTGATAAAGCTTTAATTTTAAATTCATAAATCAAAGTAGTAGGAATTTGACAAATTTTTAGTTTAGCCAACAGAAAACTTTTGAACTGATTCACATTAAAGGAATCAGTTCTGCTTCCTCCCTCAGCACATTGTTATCTTTAATATCAGTGACTTGATCAAAGCTTTCAGCAAATGAAGTTTCTCTCGATCTACCCTGTTGGATCTTTTCCTTCCATCTGTTGGGGAGTCTTGGACAAGTGTGCGGTGGAGTGAGGAAACTCCAGGCAGAGTGGCCAAAGTCGCAAAACTCTCCCATGAGGAAATTTGGATTCATCTTCAACAACGTGCATCTCTCATGCCTGAAACCTTCCAAACCTCTTCACAGAGATAAATGGTCTGGTCAAACTGGTCACAAGAGAGGTTAGGAGAGGACTGGTGATCAAAAGCTTGATCAAGGAGCTGGTTATAAAGAGGATCCAAAATGAGAAGACAGGTGGAGAGGTTTAGGGAGAGAGTTCCAAAGTGAAGGCAGGGTGAAGGGAGTGAGCAGTGTATGGGTGCCCAGAATTGGAGGAAAGCAGGTAGGGCATGTGGCCTGGAGAATGTTGAAGAGGTCGAGGACAAGGATTTGAAATGAGAAGGTTTGCCAAAGTGAAGTCAGTGAGCAGCGGTGAGTGGGCCAGAGATGAGTGGAGTCAGGATGCAGGCAGCGAGGTTTTGAGTGAGCGAAGGGTGCATGATGGGCCAAGCCAGGAGCTTGTTGGAATAGTTAAATCGGGATTTTAGTCAGCAATGTGAATGCACAGAGATGGGAGTAAGTGTTTGCTGGGGGTGCTGGATTTCCCTTGGCTGCTCCCTAGAGCTATCTGACAAATAATCATCCTCATAATTCCACTAACTTCCCCTCCCCTTCCTCACCCACTCTCCTCCCCTTCCTCACCCACCCTCCTCCCCTGCCCCTCTGGGTGCTCTGGTTTCCTCCCATACTCTGAAAGACATGCAGATTAGGGGGATTGGCTACGCTAAATTCTAGGGGAAGGTGGGAACCGATCCATTTCTTGAGGTAGGAGCGAATCCTTTTGCGAGGTGGGATGGATCCCCTTCTTAAGGATCCTTTCTCAAGAGGTAGTGGATTCCTTCCGGAAGTGGGAGTAGATCCCTTTCTTGGGCGTGAGTGGAGACCTTTCTTGAGATGGGACTGGATCTTTTCTGCGGGTGGCAGTAGATCCTTTCTGAGGTTCTAATGGCTGCTGCCATGCCTATGCCTCGTGTTCAAGTAGAAACTGGAACTCAGTAACAAGATATTTGCACTGGGGGCTGGGTGGGCAGGGGGGAGGGAACCGTGGCAGCCTGGTGAGGGGGGCACGTGGAGCTGATCCTATTCCCTCCAGCAGGGAAACCGGGTGTGTTAACCTTAGCAGAGCGAGAAACACGAGTTAGAGGCAAATTTGGGAGTGATGGTTTGAGATTATCAGAGAAGGGGGGAATTTAGAGAGAGAGAGAAGGGCTGGAAGAGAGAGGTTTGGGTGGGGAGAGGGAAGTTGCTGAGATACAGTCAGGGTCGATGATGGGTGGGCAGGGAAGTTAAGGAGCCAGGGAGGAGGGGGAGATGCAGCGTTGTGGAGGGCACCCAGATTTAACCCTTTGCATTCTGGAGATCCCAAAACCCAAGGAAGACAAAATAAAATCATATTGGAGAAAGTGCGCAAGAAAACCCAGAAAGATGAGCAGCTGGAGAATAAATCTCCGGCTTCTGGTTTCAAATTACACAATTAATTCGAGAACAAAATGGACATTCATGTGTCGATATGCCTGAGAGAAACAAGACACAGGTTAGAGCTGCTGCCGTGGTGACAAAGGCTGATTTAAGGCTTTCCCTCCTCCTGTGTCTTCACCGTCTCTTTATCAGGATACAGGTACAGCATCACCACTCCGGAAGGGTTGATGGTGATGGTGAACTTGGTGTCTACCTTCAGGCCATGCTGCACCCAACCCGAGTACACATCCAGAGCCTAAATCCAGAAAGAAACCAACACTTTTTAGGTGAAAGCAAAATCCGGCGGAAATCTGAAACAAAAACAGAAAATGCTGGAAAATCTCAGCAGGTCTCACAGTCTCTGTGGAGAGAGAATAGAACCAACATTCACCATCACAGCTGCTCCATCACAAAGCTGCTCACTTCACTGAGTTCTTATCAGGAGTTCAGCAAATAAGAATCAAAGAAATCACATTTCTATAGCAGCTTTTACAACTTAACATCCCCAAAACATTTTACTGCCAATAGGGTGACTCTGAAGTATAGTCGCTGCTCTGATGTAGGAAATACTTTGGAGATCATTTCAGCACAGCAAGATCCCACAAACAGCACTGTGATAATGACCCAATAACCTGCTTTTGGTCAAGCGAGTTGAGAACTAGATATTGACCCATCTGATTCCCCAAATGCAAAATAGGAGCAGAATCATCAGGAGGCCATTCAGACCCTCAAGCCTATTCTATCATTCAATAGAGTCATGGACATTTATAACATGGAAACAGGCCATTTGGCTCAACTTGCACATGCTGCCCCTTTCTTTTAACTACTAAGCTGGTCCCAATTG
The DNA here is from genome assembly GCA_024679065.1 of Sphyrna mokarran. Classification (NCBI taxonomy): domain Eukaryota; kingdom Metazoa; phylum Chordata; class Chondrichthyes; order Carcharhiniformes; family Carcharhinidae; genus Sphyrna; species Sphyrna mokarran. Next base: position 705,833 of record JAGIQG010000034.1, on the reverse strand, counting down.
CCCGCATTTGGCCCCTATCCCTCATATCCCTCTATACCCATCTTACCCATGTAACTATCTAAATGCTTTTTAAATGACAGAATTGTACCCGCCTCTACCACTGTCTCTGGCAGCTCATTCCAGGCACTCAGCACCCACTGCGTGAAGAAATTGCCCCTCTGGACCCTTTTGTATCTCTCTCTTCTCACCTTAAACCTACGCCCTCTAGTATTAGACTCCCCTACCTTTGGGTAAAAATGTTAACTATCTACCTTATCCATGCCCCTCATTATTTTATAGACCTCTATAAAATCACCCCTCAGCCTCCTACGTTCCACAGAAAAATGTCCCAGTCAATCCAGCTTCTCCTTATAACTCAAACCATCAAGTCCCAGTAACAACTTAGTAAATCTTTTCTGCACTCTTTCTAGTTTAATAACATCTTTTCAATAGGGTGTCCAGGGGAAGAGAGACCTTCCTGGGAATTACAGGCCAGTGAGTCTTACTTCTGTGGTGGGCAAGGTATTGGAGAGAATTATTAGGGATAGGATTTATAGTTATTTAGAGAGAAATGAATTGATTGGGGATAGTCAGCATGGTTTCGTGAAGGGTAGGTCATGCCTTACTAACCTCATTGAGTTTTTTGAGAAAGTGACCAAAGAGGTGGATGGGGGTAATGCGGTTGATGTAGTATATATGGACTTTAGTAAGGCGTTTGATAAGGTGGCCCATGGAAGACTTCTACAGAAAATGCAGATGTGTGGAATAGAGGGTGATTTAGCTAATTGGATTAGAAATTGGCTGGCAGATAGAAGACAGAGGGTGGTGGTTGATGGGAGATATTCATCGTGGAGTTCGGTGACGAGTGTTGTGCCTCAGGGGTCTGTTTTGGGGCCCCTGCTGTTTGTAATTTTTATAAATGATCTGGATGAGGGTATTGAGGGATGGATCAGTAAATTTGCAGATGATACTAAAGTTGGTGGTGTGGTAGATAGTGAAGAGGGGTGTTTTAGTTTACAGAGTGACAAATGGAGTTTAATGTGGAAAAGTGTGAGGTAATGCACTTTGGCAGGAACAATAAATGTGTAGAGTATAGGGCTAATGGTAGGGCTCTTAATAGTGTTGAGGAACAGAAGGATCTTGGTGTATGTGTCAATAGCTCCCTGAAAGTAGGCAGTCAAGTGGATAAAGTTGTTAAGAAGGCTTATGGAGTCGTAGCTTTTATTGGTAGGGGGATTGAATTTAGGAGCCGCAGCATCATGTTGCAGCTGTACAAAACTCTAGTGCGGCCGCACTTGGAGTATTGTGTGCAGTTCTGGTCCCCGCATTATAAGAAAGATGTGGAGCATTGGAGAGGGTACAGAGGAGGTTTACCAGGATGTTGCCTGGTATGGAGGGCAGGTCTTATGAAGAGAGGCTGAGGGATTTGAGGTTGTTTTCGTTAGAAAGGAGGCGGCTAAGAGGGGACCTAATCGAAACATATTAGATGATTAGAGGTTTAGATAGGGTGGACAGTGATAGCCTTTTTCCTAGGATTGAGAAAGCTAGCACGAGGGGACACAGCTTTAAATTAAGGGGTATGAGTTATAGGACGGATATCAGAGGTAGGTTCTTTACTCAAAGAGTGATTAGGGAGTGGAATGCCCGGCCTGCAGCTGTTGTAGATGCGCCAAGTTTGGTGGCGTTTAAGAGGTTAGTTGTTAAGTATATGGATGAGAAGGGAATGGTTTAGTTAGGAGGGGCATTGCTTTTTATTTTGGTCGGCACAACATCGAAGGCCGAAGGGCCTGTTCTGTGCTGTATTGTTCTATGTTCTATGTTCTAACTGTACACAGTATTCCAAGTAGCTGTACCAATGTCTTGTACAACTTCAACATCCCAACTCCTGTATTCAATGTTCTGATCAATGAAATCAAGCATGCTGAATGCCTTGATCTGTTCACGTTTCAAGTTCCCCATTCTCATCTCCTTCCAATAACCTTCGACTCACTTGCCTAACAAGAATTTATCTACTTCAGTCTTAAAAATATTCAGTGACTTCACTTTCTGAGGCAGAGTTCCAGAGTCGCAGAGAGAAAATAATTCTTATCTCTGTCCTACAAGGATGACACCTAATTTAAAAAACCATGCCCCCTCTAGTCTTGGGCTGGCCCACAAGAAGAAACATTCTTTCTACACCCATCTTATCGAGATGTTCAGAATCTTATAGATTTCAATTAGGTCACTCCCTCATTTTTCTGAGCTCAGTGGGAAAAAGTCTAGCTTCTCCAACCCTTCCTCAGGAGACAACCTACTTATTCCAGTAAACCTTTTCCAAACCACCTCCAACTCATTTACATCCTTCCTTAAACAAAGGAACCAGAACTACTCTTAGTAACCAGGATGTGATCTCACCAATGTCCTGTATAACTGAAACATAACATCATTATTTTTATGTTGAATTTCTCTTGTAATAAAGATTGGAGGATGAACGAACCTTTGGCATGATACCCCTTCAGAAAGGGGTTCCCCCCACCGTGACAGCACAGAGTTCCCTCGATACTGTATTGGAGTGTTGCCTTGAATATGTTTTGGGGAGTTGGACCCCAATTTCCTTAACAAAAAAGGGTCCAATGAGCTTTGACAAATGTAGCTTTGGACATCCTTTTTAAAATGGACAGGGCATTTGGAGGCAGTTATTTCCTCATCCCATTAACACCAGGGAGAAGGCAGTGAGATTTCTCACTTTATTTAGTTACAAGCTGCTTTATATGAATTGGTGGGGGAGGGGGCAAGAGGATACAGCTTTAAGTCCTGGTCTTTGCTGAGTTACAATTGGCCCCCCACCCTGCCCTCTTACTCAGGGAATGGCCTGACTGACGACTCGGTGCTTCAGCTATACACAAACCGTGTGAAACCACAGCTATTTGAAGGATCAGTTCCACAGGTTTGGCTGCACTGTAGATCCACAGTCCATTTATTTGGTGGCCTGGTGCAGAGGGAGGGAGGGGAATGGTGTGGGCAGATCAGAGAACCCCCTGGTCAGTCTGCTCCTGGGCTTGGCTAAAGTGACCATTAACAAGTCCAGGCAGTGAGCTGTGGAGGGAGTCATTAAACCAGACTGTCTACCCCTGTTCCACGGTTAAATTCTGCCCACGTGTCCCTGGAGAGGGAGGATTCCGTGTTCATCGGTACACCTGGGGGCCTATGTGACTAATGGCCACTATTAGGGCTGGGGGCAAATCATCAGTCCCTGAACATTTAGTTTGAGATGTTTAAAGTTTTGGCTTTTTGTTGCACTGTCCCTTTATTAGATAACTTCCTAAATCTATTGGTTTGTTTTTAAAAAGGAACATTTAACAAAAGCAGTCAATGTAAACTTCTCCAGCTCCAATTAGAGCTCCAGCCCGGACAGGCACCGCGGGTACAGGGTTTAATTAATATGCAATGTTTATATAGGGAATTCCCATTATAAATATGGAGAGAGGCAGAGAAAATAATTCTCCTCATCTCTTCCCTGAGGCTTGATGGAGGTCTATAAAATGATGAGAGGCATAGACAGAGCGCATAATCAGAGATGGAACTGTCAATTACAAGGAGGCACAGTTTCAAGGAGAGGGGGGAAATTTTAAGGAGATTACAGGGGAAGTTTTTCACATGGAGAATCGTGAGTGTCTAGCACGCGCTGCCAGAAGGGGTGGTGGAAACAGGAACTTAGCAACATTTAAGAGGCATCTGGATGGGTTTATGAACAGGGAGGGAATAGAGGAATACATTTAAAATAAGGGCAGAAGGATTTTTTGTTAGGACATTATGATTCTCATGGGCTTGGAGGGCTGAAGGGCCTGTTCCAGTTCTCTGCTGTTTTTTGTGTAATCAGTTAGCATGGATTTACTAAAGGGAAATCATGCTTGACAAATCTACTGGAATTCTCTAAGGATGTAACTGTTCGAGCTGACCCAGGAGAACTGGTGGATATGGTTTATTTAGACTTTCAAAAGACAAGGGCTGAAATTTTGCCACACGGTCCACCATGGGAATCAGAGTGGGTAAAGGGTGGACTATTGAAAAGTCTGTTGACCTCAGCAGGATCTTACAGTTTTGGGATGAACGAAGCTGTAAAATTCTGCCTAAAGTCTCACAAAGCAGATGATTATCTAAAATTAAAGCACATGAGATTGTGGGTATTGTCTTGAGATGGTTAGAAAGCTGGTTAGCAGACAGCATCAAAGAACTGAGATAAATGGGTCTTTTTCCGAATGGCAGGCAGTGACTGAGGAAGTACTGAAGGGATCTGTGATAGGATAGATGTTCACACTGTAAATGATTTGAATGACGGAATTAAGTATGTTATCTCCAAATTTGCAGATGACACAGGAGTTGGGTGGGAGGGTTATCTGTAAGGAGGATGCAGAGATGCTTCAGTTTGATTTGGACAGGCTGAGTGTGTGGGTATCCACATAGCAGATGCAGTATAATGTGGATAAATGTGAGGTTATCCACTTTGGTAACAAAAATAGGAAGACAGATTATTTGAATAGATGTAAATTGAGAGAGGTGGATACTCAGTGAGACCAAGGTGTCCTCGTGCATTAGTCACTGAAAGTAAGCCCGTAGGTACAGCAGACAGTATGGAAGGCAAATGGGATGATGGCCTTCATAGCGTGAGGATTTGAGTATAAGAATAAGGATTCTTTACTGCAATTATACAGAGCATTAATGAGGAACACCTGGAGTATTGTGTGCAGTTTTGATGTCCTTATCTGAGGAAAAATATTCTTGCTGTAGAGGAAGTACAGCGAAGGTTTACCAGGCTGATTCCTGGGATGTCATATGAGGAGAGACTAAATCGGTTAGGATTACATTAATTGGATTCTAGAAGAGTGGGAGGGAATTTCATAGAAACTTATCAAATTCTAATGGGATTAGACAGGGTAGATTCAGAAAGAACGTTCCCAATGGTGGGGGAGTCCAGAACTAGGGGTGATAGTTTGAGGATAAGGAATAAACCTTTTAGAACTGAGGGCAAGGAGGAATTTCTTCACTGAGAGGGTGGTGAATGTGTGGAATTCACTATTACAGAATGTAGTTGAGATTAAAACGTGCGAATTCAAGAAGAAATTAGACATTGCTCTTGGGGCTGAAGGGATCAAGGAATGTGGGAGGATCAGGGTATTGAACTTGATTATCAACCCTGATCATAGTGAATGGTGGAGCAATTGTGAAGGGCCAAATGGCCTCCTTCTGCTTCTAGTTTTGATGAATTCAGCCCATCGGTCCACGTCAGTCAAGAACAATCTAACTACACTAATACCAAATTCTAGCATTTGGCTCAATAAATCTGTAAATTCCTGAAAGTGTTCTCTCGACATTTATCTCATCAAACTCCATTCATTATTAAAGACATTGCTATCAATTCTCACATCACCAGGGAAGAGTCCCAGCCTAGTCAAACTCCCGCGATAGTCATAACCTCTCCTTGTGAATCTATTTTCTAATGCCTCTCTATCCTGTGCAAGCTACAAAAGGGAGCCTGTACTCACGGAGAAGGTGTTAGGGGCAGTGATGTTGAATTGGCTCAGTGTCGTGGTGTAGCGATACGGCATGTCTACACGTTGGCTGAAGAAAGCCAATGCCGCGGCTGACAAAGAAAGTTCTCGCATCCAGACCTCAATATTGTCGCTGCCCTGGCAGAGAGGAGAACAGGAAAATTAATAAATATTGAAAACATATAACACAATCAAGGAATAGGACGAGGCCATTCAGCCCCTCGAACCTGTTTCACCATTTAATAAGATCATGTCTGACCTGACAGTGACCTCAAATCTCCATCCCACCAACACCTCCCCATAATCTAGCCCACCCCTTTGCTTACAAGGATCTATCTGCCTCTGCCTTAAAATATTCAAAGACTCTGCTTCCAGCAGAAGAAATTTCCAGAGATTCACCCCCTCCAAGAGAAAATATTTCACCTCACTGCCATTTCAAATGGACTACCCTTTATTTTTAAGATAGGTTGCTCCATTTCAGTGGGACTCCCAGCTCTGACCATCAAGTAATACCATGCCCGTGATCCTGATCCCCACTGCTAATCGGCACCACCCAGACAACAAACGCCAGGGTTGTGAATAACACTGACACACACACACATGCACCACTCACTGTATGCAGTCTGCTCAACACACATGCGCACATGCCAATTCTAACACCTAGCAATTTGTCTTGAGAATGATTAACTCATTAGAGGCTAAAATGACCTGTGACTTTCAGTCCACGTGCTTTAAGGGTGCTTTTAAACCCCTCACCATAGCTGCAAATCCACCTTTCTTCACTCTTCTCCAGCATTTTGATACTGGGCCCAATCTCCCTCCAGCCCCTCACTTCTCCTTCTATCTGCTGCTCACCTTCAGTATCATGCGGCCCTGCAGCCCCAGCGGATCCTGGTTAATCCTGATCAGTAATTTATTCTGTAGGATGGCTGAGTCCTGTATGGAGATAGCTCGCAGGTCATTAGACATGAAGAGGGGAGCGGCCAGAATGGCCCAGAGGGCCATCTGTGATTTGGACTGCTCGAAACTCAGGCCAAAGTTCCCGATAATTAACTGGAGAGAAAAAACAGAGTGTATGAGAGGGATGTGACTGATTACACAACAAACACAGCCTGCATTTATATAACAGCCTAAAACACAACACTTCACAGTACAGCAACCAGACAAAATCTGACCCCAATCCAATGTGAAGATATTAGACCAGGTTGAAGCACTTTTAAGGAGAGGAGGAAGAGGTGGAAACTTGGAGAGGTTTAGGGTGAGAATTCCATAGTTCAGGAGCCAGGCAGCTATTGACAGAACCTGCCAGTAGTGAAGAGATAGAAATCAGGGCCAGATTTGGAGGAGAGCAGTTGTCCTAGAGAATTGCAGAGCTGGAGGAGGTAACAGACACAGGGACAAGAGAAAGATTGGGCTGAGGGGGAGGCGATGGCCTCGTGGTATTACCACTAGAGTATTAATCCAGAGACTCAGCTAATGCTCGAGGGCCATGGGTTCAAATCCCATCACAGCAGAGAGTGAAATTTGAATTCAATTAAAAAAAATCTGGAATTAAGAATCTACTGATGACTATTGAACCATTGCTGATTGTCAGAAAAACCCATCTGATTCTCTAATGCTCATTAGGGAAGGAAATCTGCTATCCTGGTACAGCCACATGTGACTCCAGAACCATGACAATGTGGCTGACTCTCAACTGCCCTCAGGCAACTAAGGATGGGCAATAAACGCTGGTCCAGCCAGCGAAGCCCATGTCCATGAAGAATAAAACTAAAATAAGGGCGAGAATCTGAGATATCAGGAACCAACGTGAGTCAGTGAGAACAAACGTCAACAGGATTTGATGAGAGTTAAGATACAGACAATAGTGTTTAAGATGAGCTGAAGTTTATGGAATGGAGAAAGCGGAGTCAAAAGCACATTGAACTAGCCTAGTTTGCAGGTAATGAAAGCAGTGTTCCCGCTGCTGGTTGAATCAGGGATGGAATAGGATGATAGTACGGAGTGGAAAAGAAGTGATGTTGGAGAGATTTTTATTATTATTCGTGGGACACGGGCATTGCTGATTGGTCAGCATTTATTGCCCATCCCGAATTGCCCTCGAGAAGGTGGTGGTGAGCTGCCTTCATGAATCATTGTGGTATATGTTCCGTGGGCTGACCCACAGTGCCGTTAGGGAATTCCAGGATTTTGACCCAGTGACTGTGAATGATATATTTCCAAGTCAGGATAGTGAGTAGTTGGAGGGGAACTTGCAGGTGGTGGTGTTCCCATGTATCTGATGACCTTGTCCTTCTAGATGGAAGTGGTCATGGGTTTGGAAGGTGCTGTCTAAGGATCTTTGGTGAATTGCTGCAGTGCATCTTGTAGATAGCATAAACTGTTGTTACTGAGGTGATGAAGGGATTGAATGTTTGTGGACGTGGTGCCAATCAAGCAGGCTGCTTTGTCCTGGATGATGTCAAGCTTCTTCAGTGTTGTTGAACTGCAGCCATCCAGTCTGGGAGTCACACTCCTGACTTGTGCCCTGTAGAAGGTGAATAGGCTCTGAGGAATCAGAAGGTGAGTTACTCGCCGCAGTATTCCCAGACTCTGACCTGCTGTTGTAGCCACTGTGCTCATGTGGTGAGTCCAATTGAATTTCTGGTCAATGGTAACCCCAAGAATGTTGACAGTAGGGAATTCAGTAATGGTAACGCCATTAAATGTCAAGGGGCAGTGGTTAGAGTGTCTCTTATTGATGATGGTCATTGCCTGGCATTTTTGTGCCGTGAATTTACTTGCCACTTGTCAGCCCAAGTCTGGATATTGTTCAGATCCCGTTGCAGGATTGAAAGCTCAACTCAGGGTCAAATAGGATGTCAAGATTATGAACAGACACTGAAAGATGCCCTCATGAGAACAGGATATGGTGCTCGACTCATCGATCGACAGTTCCGATGTGCCACAGCGATGAACCTCACTGACCTCCTCAGAAGACGAACACGGTGGACAGAGTCCCCTTTGTTGTCCAGTGCTTCCCTGGAGCGGAGAAGCTTCGACATCTTCTCCGGAGTCTTCAACATGTCATTGATGAAGATGAACATCTTGCCAGGGCCATCCCCACCCCCCCACTTCTTGCCTTCAGACAACTGCGCAACCTCAAACAGACCAGTGTCTGCAGCAAACTACCCAACCTTCAGGAGAACAGTGACCACAATACCACACAACCCTCCAACAGCAACCTCCGCAAGACATGCCGGATTATTGACATGGATGACATCAATACACGTGAGAATACTATTCACCAAGTACATGGTGTATACTCTTGCAACTCAGCCAAGAGTTATTGTCTACCTAATATGTTGCAAGAAAGGATGTCCCAAAGCATGGTACATTGGGGAGATTGTGCAGACAATACGACAGTGGATGAATGAACATCACTCAACAATCACCAGGCAAAACAGTTTTCTTCCTGTGGGTGAACACTTCAGCGGTCACGGGCATTGAGCCTCTGACCTTCGGGTAAACGTTCTTCAAGGGGTCCTTCACAACACACGACAGCGCAGAGTCGCGGAGCAGAGACTGATAGCCAAATTCCGCACATGAGGATGGTCTTAACAGGGATCTTGGCTTCATGTCACACTATCTGTAACCCCCATGACTTGCCTGGGTTAGCAAAAAACCTCACTTACTGTGCTGTCTGGAGACAATACACATCTCTCTAACCTGTGCTCAGTGCTCCTTCCACTCACATTGTTAGCCACTTTAAGACTTGAATAGCAGGTTAGGTGTAAAGATTTGCATTCTAATCAGTAATCTGTAAACTGTCTGTGCTGGTATGTGTGCTATTGGAGACCAGAACACCTCATTCGTCTGACGAAGATCATAGGGTCGAAAGCTTGTGAGTTTCCTATCAAATAAATTGGTTGGATTTAAACCTGATGTTGTCAGACTTCTTACTGGAATTTTGTGGCCAATCGCGCCACTGGAATTCCCCGATCCCGCTGCAGTGAACAGAGATTTGGCTGGGCACCAAATTCACCATCCTGGCTGGCAGCAGTGACGGGGTACCTGGAGAATTCTGCTTGTTAACTCTGCCTCTCTCACTCTGAGTTTTAAACACTCCCTCTTTATATTTCACATTTCCAGCACCTGCAGAATTTTGCTGTTTATATTCCAGCAGCAAGTGTGCTCAATGTTGTAAGAATATTAGACCGACATACAAAGGAGAAATTTGTATTTTGTTGTGTCTTTTTCAATCTTGGGAAATTTCTAAGTGTGTTAAAGCCAATGAAATGTTTTGGAAGTGTAGCTGTGGGTTGTAGTAAGCGTGATGTGTAATTCACAAGGAGATCTATTAGAGGTATATAAGATTATGAGGGGTATAGATAGAGTAAATGGTGGTAAGCTTTTTCCACCATTAGAATCAGATAGAACGAGGGGTCACGGCCTTAGGGTGAGGGGGGCTATGTATAAGATGAATATTAGAGGGCATTTTTTCACACAAAGGGTAGTGGGGGTGTGGAATGCACTACCGAGTAAGGTGGTGGGAGCAGGCACGCTAGGGTGGTTTAAGGGTCTCTTGGACAGCCACATGAGCGGTCTGCAGATAGAGGGATATAGCAGGACTGTCTAAATATCTTATTTGTTTCCACAGGCAATTCGGTCCACCTTGTTGACCAACAAGATGCATGCATTCGGCAGGTCGTGCGAGGGCTGCTCCTGGATGTTACTTCAGGAGTGGCCTAGTGCTTCATGTCGTTAGTGTATGCTTAAACTGGACCATCAGATGGGCAACATGACAGCTCAGAGACTATCGCTGTTGCTGTGCAGACACATGGATTTGGGCCTGTGTCTGCTGGAGTTTGCGCGTTCTCCCCGTGGTTGTGCAGGCTTTCTCCGGGTGCTCCGGTTTCCTCCCACATCCCAAAAATGTGCTCTTAGGCTGACTGGGTATCAAATTGTCCCTATATTGGTCTCTATATGTCATTAAGACATTAGGACGGCGGCGCGGGCTCGTTGGGCCGAAGGGCCTGTTTCCCATGCTGTGTTGTTCTTTGAGATCTCAGAGACAGCAATGAGATAATCACCACATAATATTCATTTTGTGGTGTTGTTGATGGGTGAACATTGTTCAGGACACCAGCGATAACTTGCCTTTGAATAGCGCCATGGGATCCTTTCATTGAATCTCTACAATGCAGATGAAGACCACTTGCCCCATCAGCATTGGGCTTCCAATAGAACATCTTATCCAGGCCCTATTCCCTTAACCCCATTAATCCACCTAACCTAGACATTTTTGGACACTAAGGGGCCAATCCACTGAATCTGCCCATCTTTGGACTGTGGTAGGAAACCCATGCAGACACGGGGAGAATGTGCAAGATCCACACAGAGAGTCACCCAAGGCTGGAATCGAACCTGAGACCCCTGTATTGAGAGAGGCAGCAGCACTAACCACTCTGTCACTGTGCCAGCCAATCAGAGGACAGAAAATCCACAATTTAATATCTCATTCAAAAGGTAGCTGCGCTGACAGTGTAGCACTCCCTCAGCACTGCACTGGGACTGTCAGCCTCGATTATGGGCTCAAAGGTCTGGAGTGGGAGTCATACCCACAAGTTTCCGAATGGAAACTGGCAGTTGTGAATACTGAAATTACACAAATGGCAGCAGCGGAGCTAGGGGTGGGGGTGTGTGTGTGTGTGTGTGGAATGTGTCAAATGCCTGCAGCAACCCCCCCACCCCAGATTCTAACTGCAGCATCGAACCCTGCTTCACCTGAAGATTCCCATTTTGTGGCAGTGTAGGAATAGCAATGTAAAGTAAGGCAGGGTACCATGTCTGGGTCGTTCCATCTCCCCGGCCCAGCCACATGCTGCAGAACGTCCTGGTGTTTTGAGTACCAGTTAATGATTCCACGAACACTCTCCCACGAATCATCAATATCATCATAATTCCTCCACAGATTACAGATCTCCCCCAGAAGAGTGTAGTTCACCTGAAAACAGCCCAATAGAAAAAAAGTTAATGACGATAGGGTGGGGAGCGAAGGAGGGGGGTGGAAGGAAGGTGGGGGAGAGAGTTGGAGGAAAAGAAGGAGGAGGATGGTGAGGCATGGAGACAGGACGAAGAGGGTTGGTCAGGGGGAGTGAAAATGAAACACAAATGAAATATTTTTTCATTTCTTCAGAACTTCAACAAATCCCAAAATGCGTTTCTACCCTTTTCTAAAAGTGTTATTACGTGAGAATGAACCGACTCACGGTGCGGAGGGGCCATTGAGCATGCATCAATTTCATGGAATTATAGAATACAGTGCAGAGGGAGGCCATTTGGCACACAGAACCTGCACTGACCACAAACCCATCCAGTTATCCCCACAACCCTATGCATATACCCTAGCTAGTCCTCCTGACACTAAGGGGCAATTTACCACACCAATCTACCTAACCTGCATGTCTTTGGACTTTGAGAGGAAACCAGAACATCCAGAGGAAACCCACGCAGACACTGGGAGAACGTACACAGTGATCCAAGCTAGGAATTGAACTTAGGTCTCTTGCGCTGTGAGGTAGCAGTGCTAACCACTGTGCCACCGTGCTGCCCATTATATTGGGAGATATTCACACCCACCCCTGGACATCACCAGCTTCCTGAACACTGGCCCCTTAACCCACACCCTGCCCCGGACATTGCCAACCCCGACCCCCGTTGTCCCCGATCATTGGCTCTGATATTCCCTTTAATCATACTTCCTCTCTGCCCTGTTTCCTGCCCAGATTCCGGATCGCCAGCCCTTCCACAAGCCCCTTCCCCCAATGGAGGAATCCACCCTTCTCTCCCCTCCTACCGCCCCTTATCGAGCTCTGTAGCCCCCACCCCATTGACACTGCCCCATGCCCAGTGGGCAGTACCATAGTGCCAGACTGGCAGTGCCATGACAGCATTGCACTCCTCCTCCCCCCCACGGGAGGGTCTCAATGGGCAGTGAGGCCACCACACCGGATCGCGATTGCTGGAGACCTTCACCGGTGAGGATCGCTGAGCCAATTCAGTCTGGAGTCTGCTGACAGGATTTAAATGAATGTATGAATATTTAAATTAGCCTCAGGCCTGGCAATAGCAGGAGGCTGAATATATTAAAAAAAGGCTCAGCAAGCTCACTCCCCTTTGGCCGGGAACCCAATTTTTTTCACTCTGCTGAATTTCCCACCCTGCCCCGCTGGTTGAGAAGCGGAGTGGGTGGAAAATTGCACCATAAAATCCTGAGATGTTTCCACAGGGTGGATGTGGGGAAGATGTTTCCTTTGAATATCTTTAAGGCCGCAGTTGCCTAATGGATAAGGCACTGGCCCCTTCTAAACCTGGGTTCGGGTCCCATCTGGAGTGGGTGAAGTTTTTTGGATGGTTTGGTGGCACAATGCTTAGCACTGCTGTTCAATTCTGGTCCTGGGTCACTGTGTGTGTGGACGTTTGCACGTTCTCCCCATGTCTGTGTGGGTTTCCTCCGAGTGCTCCAGTTTCCTCCCACAGTCCGAATGATGTGCAGGTTACACATGGAAACATAGAAGATAGCAGCAGCAGGAGGCCATTTAGCCCTTCCAGCCTGCTCCACAATTCATTACGATTGTGGATAATCATCCAGTTTAACAGCCTAATCCTGCTTTCTCCCCATAATCCTAATCCCATTCGCCCCAAGTGCTATATCCAGCCGCCTCTTGAATACATTCAATATTCTGACATCAACTACTTCCTGTGGGAATGAATTCCACAGGCTCACTACTCTCTGGGTGAAGAAATGGCTCCTCACCTCCGTCCTAAATGGTCTACCCTGAATCCTCAGACTGTGACCCCTGGTTCTGGACTCCTCCCACCATCGGGAACATCCTCCCTGCATCTACCCTGTCTAGTCCTGTTAGAATTTTATAAATCTATGAGATCCCCTCCTCATTTGTCTGAACTCCAGCCAAATAGAACAGAGAGCACAGAAATTGGCAGGAATCTAACCTCAGGCAGAGCAAAAAAGATGACAAGCATGAAAAGGGTCAATGTCGGACTGAGGGTGTTGTACCTAAATGCGCGTAGTATATGGAACAAGGTAAATAAGCTTGTTGCGCACATTGATTTGGCTGTACGATGCTGTGGGCATCACAGAGACAAGAAGATCAGGGCTGGGATCAAAATATCCAAGGATATGTGTCCTATTGGAAGGACAGGCAGATGGGCAAAGGGGCGGGGTGCATTGTTATTAAGGAATGAAGTTAAATTGATCGCAATAAGTAATACAGGATCAGAAAGCATCGAATCTCTGTGGGTAAAATTGAGAAATTGCAAAGGTAGAAAGATCCTGATGGGAGGCCCTCTAGCAGTGGTCAGGATGTGGGACAGAAAATAAATCAGGAAATAGAAAAGGCATATAAAAAAGGAAATATTAGTATAATCATGGGGACCTCAATATACAAGTGGACTGAGTAAATCAGGTAGATAGTGAATCCCAAGAAAAGGAATTTATGGAATGTTTAAGAGATGGGGTTTTGGAGCAGCTTGTGACAGAGCCTACTGGGAACAGGTAATTCTGGGTTTGGCGATGTGTAATGAAGCAGACTTGATTAGGAAATGGAAGGTGAAGGAACCTTAGGGAGCAGGGACCACAATATGATAGAATTTACCCTACAGTTTGAGAGGCTGGAATCAGATGTAATGGTATTACAACTCAGGGAGGAGAGGTCACCCTGTTGGGAGTCTTTTACAGACCTCCTAATAGTTCTAGAGAGGTTGAGGAAAGGATTGCAAAGTCAATTCTGATTAGGAGTGAAAGTAGTAGGGTAATTGTGATGGGGACTTTAACTTTGCTAATATTGATTGGAATAGCTATAGCTCTAGCTCGTTAGAGGGGTCAGTTTTCGTACAGAGTGTGCAGGAAGGTTTTTTGACTCAGTACGTAGATAGGCCAACTAGAGGTGAGGCTACATTGGATTTGGTGCTGGGCAATGAGCCAGACCAAGTGTTAGGCTTGGAAGTTAGTGAACATTTTGGTGATAATGACCACAATTCGGTTACATTCACCTTAGTGATGGATAGGGATAGGCATGAAGCTGGGGGCAGTAGTTATAGCTGGGGGAAGGGTAATTATGAGGCCATCAGGAGAGAATTAGGGTGCATAGATTGGACTAGGAACCTACAGGGACTGGGAACATCTGGAATGTGGAGCTTATTCAAGGAGCAGCTGCTGCGAGTCCTTGTTAAGTATGTCCCTGTCAGGCAAGGAGGAAATGGTCGAGTAAGGGAACCTTGGTGTACGAAAAAAGTTGATTCGCTGGTTAAAAGGAAAAAGGAGGCTTATGTCAGGATGAGGCTTGAAGGCTCGGTTAGTGCAATGGATAGCTATAGATTAGCCAGGAGGGAGCTAAAGAGTGAGTTGAGGAGAGCTAAGGGGGGACACGAGAAGACTTTGGCTGATAGGATCAAGGAGAATCCTAAAGCTTTCTTTAGATATGTTAAGAATAGAAGATTGGTTAGGGCAAGATTAGGGCCAGTCATAGACAGCAGGGGGAAGTTGTGTGTGGAGCCTGAAGAGATTGGTGAGGCACTGAATAAATATTTCTCTTCAGTATTCACGCAGAGTGCTGGAAATGTAGCTATGGAGAACACTGAGGTGCAGGGTTGCAAATTGGGAAGTATTGTAGTAGATAGGGAGGATGTGCTAGAAATTCTTGAGGGTTTGAAGTTGGATAAGTCCCCTGGGCCGGACGGGATTTACCCTAGGATTCTCTGGGAGGCAAGAGAGGAGATTGCAGAGCCTCTGGCTCTGATCTTCAGGTCCTCGTTGGTTACGGGTGTGGTTCCGGAGGACTGGAGGATAGCGAATGTGGTCCCATTGTTTAAGAAGGGGAAGAGCGACCTTCCAGGGAATTATAGGCCAGTGAGTCTTACTTCTGTTGTGGGCAAGGTATTGGAGAGAATTATTAGGGATAGGATTTATAGTTATTTAGAGAGAAATGAATTGATTGGGATAGTCAGCATGGTTTCGTGAAGGGTAGGTCATGCCTTACTAACCTCATTGAGTTTTTTTGAGAAAGTGACCAGAGAGGTGGATGGGGGTAAGGCGGTTGATGTAGTATATATGGACTTTAGTAAGGCGATTGATAAGGTGGCCCATGGAAGACTTCTACAGAAAATGCAGATGTGTGGAATAGAGGGTGATTTAGCTAATTGGATTAGAAATTGGCTGGCAGATAGAAGACAGAGGGTGGTTGGTTGATGGGAGATATTCATCGTGGAGTTCGGTGACGAGTGGTGTGCCTCAGGGGTCTGTTTTGGGGCCCCTGCTGTTTGTAATTTTTATAAATGATCTGGATGAGGGTATTGGAGGATGGATTAGTAAATTTGCAGATGACACTAAAGTCGGTGGAGTGGTAGATAGTGAAGAGGGGTGTTATGGTTTGCAGAGGGACTTGGACAAGTTGCAGAGCTGGGCCGAGAGGTGGCAAATGGAGTTTAATGTGGAAAAGTGTGAGGTAATGCACTATGGCAGAAATAATAAATGTGAAGAGTATAGGGCTAATGGTAGGATTCTTAATAGTGTTGATGAACAGAGGGATCTTGGTGTATATGTGCATAGATCCCTGAACGTAGGCAGTCAAGTCGATAAGGTTGTTAAGAAAGCATATGGAGTCTTAGCTTTTATTGGTAGGGGGATTGAATTTCGGAGCCGCAACGTCATGTTGCAACTGTACAAAACTCTAGTGCGGCCGCACTTGGCGTATTGTGTGCAGTTCTGGTCCCCACATTATAAGAAAGATGTGGAGGCATTGGAGAGGGTACAGAGGAGGTTTACCAGGATGTTGCCTGGTATGGAGGGCAGGTCCTATGAAGAGAGGTTGAAGGATTTGAGGTTGTTTTTGTTAGAAAGGAGGCGGCTAAGAGGGGATCTTATTGAAGAATATAAGATGATTAGAGGTTTAGATAGGGTGGACAGTGATAGCCTTTTTCCTAGGATGGAGAAAGCTAGCACGAGGGGACACAGCTTTAAATTAAGGGGTGATAGTTATAGGATGGATATCAGAGGTAGGTCTTTACTCAAAGAGTGGTTAGGGAGTGGAATGCCCTGCCTGCAGCTGTTGTAGATGCGCCAAGTTTGGTGGCGTTTAAGAGGTTAATTGATAAGTATATGGAAGAGAAGGGAATGGTTTAGTTGGAGGGGCATTGCTTTTTATTTTGGTCGGCACAACATCGAAGGCCGAAGGGCCTGTTCTGTGCTGTAATGTTCTATGTTCTATGTTCTAAATGAAGGTAACTACAAAGAGATGAGGAAGGAGATGGAGACTTGATTGAAAGGGAGTCTAGCAGGGAAAACAACGACAGGAGTTTTTGGGAGTTATTCAACAGAAATTCATCCCAAGGAGGAGGAAACATGCTAAGGGGAGGACGAGACATCCATTACTGACAAGGAAAGTCAAGAACTGCATTAAAGCAAAAGAAAAGATGTACAAAGTGGCAAGGATTAGCAGGAAGCTATATTTTTAAGTAGGAAAAACTAGAACCGGAATACATACCCTCAGGCTAAAGGGGAGGTACTTTTAAACATAGATGAGGAGGAATTTCTTCAGCCAGAATGGTGAATTAGATTATGAGGTGAGGTATTCCTCTGAGTGACTGATTGTTAGTCTCAGAGAGAGATCAACCTCTGCTTTGTAACACTCAGTGATAACATTTCCCAAACTGCGGAGGTTAAAAGCGTTTTTTGTACATTTGCATTTCCTCCAGGTTTACCCTTGGGAAGTTCTACTTATTTCTGATCATCTGTACACAAGAACCTGGCAGCATGATGGCATTTCTACCTCACAGCGACAGGGACCTGGGTTCAATTCTGGCCTTGGGTCACTGTTTGTGTGGAGTTTCCACATTCTCTCCATGTCTACGCAGGTTTCCTCCCACACTCCAAAAATATGCTGATTAGGTGGACTGGCCATGCTAAATTGCTCTTGTGTCCAAAGCTGTTCAGGTTAGGGGAATTAGCCATGGTAAATGTGTGGGGTTATGGGCATAGGGCTTAAGTAAGATATTCTGGCAGAGAGTCTGTGTAGACCTCATGGGCCAAATGGCTTCTTCTGCACTATGGGGATTCTATGATCCCTAAATGTTCCACAGGGTAAGAACCAGCCTCGGAACAGAATTCACTCCTCACTCAGCTAGCAATGTTTCCTTTGGGTACCAGCTCCAGGAGGGTCCAATGCGATGTCACTGTCCATTCGAAGGGTACTGGGCTGCCAACAGTGAGAGAGAAGCAAGAGGTCAGCAGAGATTAAGGCAGCATTTGCTGAATCCAGAAAAAAAAAATTTGAAAAAAAGAGAAAGTGTGAAGTAACACATTTTAGGAAGTGTGACAAGACAAGGGATTGTACAAAAACAGGGTGGATATTGAGAGGTATCAGAGACTTCAGAATAGAAACGCACAAAATAAGAGCAAGAGTAGACCATTCGGCCCTTTGAACCTGCACTGCCATCCAACGTGGTCAGGTCTGATCCTCTATCTCAATGCCATATTCCCGCATTCTCCTTATTCCCCCTGACATCCTGATTTTAGAACTCTATCCATTCCCTTCTCAAGTATATTCAGTAATTTGGTCTCCACAGCTTTCTGTGGTAAAGAATTCGAGGTTCACCACCCTCTTAATGAACAAATTCCTCCTCATCTCAGTTATGACGATCAGACCCCCGATCAGAACCCCCTGGGAGGCAGCATCCCACCCCCCCCAACCTCCTATATCCATCACCCCTCAATTTAAAGTGATGTGCCCTCGTACTAGCCATCACCATCCAAGGAAAAAGGTTCTCACTGTCCACCCTATCTAACCCTCTGATCATTTTATATGCCTCTATTAAGTCACCTCTTAGCCTTCTTCTCTCTAATGAAAATAACTTCAATAACAGCACGGATCCAAAGACAATAAAGTAGGATTTGGCGGTAGAGTTGGTGCGCGGTTTATTAAGTCGATTTAAATGCAAATCGGGTGTCTGTAAAGGCACAATCTGCTCGGAGTCAGGTGCAGATTGCGTTATAGGCCCGAATTTACCGCGATTTCACAGCAGAAAACGGGTGCAAATTTTTGGTAAAATCGGCCCAATGGGTTGAATGGTCACCTTCTGCACTGTAGGAATTCTATCTGCTGTGATTTCTTTTCTCGGCAAATTCAAAATAAGATGCCCTGGCCTTAACTCCCGAGAGAGGACTTGGTCACCCCTCACTGCACTCACTAAAAATAATTATAGTGGCAGTGTGGTCGAGCAGAGAGATCTCGCTGTCCATGTGCATAGCTCCCTGAAAGTTGGCACCCAGGTTAGAACATAGAACATAGCAGCGCAGAACAGGCCCTTCGGCCCTCGATGTTGCACCGACCAATTAGGAACTAGCAGTAACCCTCTAACCTAAACCATTCTCTTTTCATCCATAAACTTATCTACTAACCTCTTAAACGCCACCAAACTTGGCGCATCTACAACTGACGCAGGCAAGGCATTCCATACCCTTACCACCCTCTGGGTAAAGAACCTACCTCTGACATCTGTCCTAAAACCACCACCCCTTAATTTAAAGCTATGTCCCCTCGTGCTAGCTATCTCCATCCTAGGAAAAAGGCTATCACTGTCCACCCTATCTAAACCTCTAATCATCTTATATGTTTCAATAAGGTCTCCTCTTAGCCGCCTTCTTTCTAACGAAAACAACCTCAAATCCCTCAGCCTCTCTTCATAAGACCTGCCCTCCATACCAGGCAACATCCTGGTAAACCTCCTCTGTACCCTCTCCAATGCCTCCACATCTTTCTTATAATGCGGGGACCAGAACTGCACACAATACTCCAAGTGCGGCCGCACTAGAGTTTTGTACAGTTGCAACATGACGTTGCGGCTCCGAAATTCAATCCCCCTACCAATAAAAGCTAAGACTCCGTATGCCTTCTTAACAACCTTATCGACTTGACTGCCTACTTTCAGGGATCTATGCACAAATACACCAAGATCCCTCTGTTCATCAACACTATTAAGAATCCTACCATTAGCCCTATACTCTACACATTTATTATTCCTGCCAAAGTGCATTACCTCACACTTTTCCACATTAAACTCCATTTGCCACCTCTCGGCCCAGCTCTGCAACTTGTCCAAGTCTCTCTGCAAACTATAACACCCCTCTTCACTATCTACCACTCCACCGACTTTAGTGTCATCTGCAAATTTACTAATCCATCCTTCAATACCCTCATCCAGATCATTTATAAAAATTACAAACAGCAGGGGCCCCAAAACAGACCCCTGAGGTACACCACTTGTAACCGAACTCCAAGATGAATATCTCCCATCAACCACCACCCTCTGTCTTCTATCTGCTAGCCAATTCCTAATCCAATTAGCTAAATCACCCTCAATCCCATACATCTGCATTTTCTGCAGAAGCCTTCCATGGGCCACCTTATCGAATGCCTTACTAAAGTCCATATATACCACATCAACTACCTTACCCCCATCCACCTCTTTGGTCACTTTTTCAAAAAACTCAATAAGGTTAGTAAGGCACGACCTACCCTTCACAAAACCATGCTGACTATCCCCAATCAATTCATTTCTCTCTAAATAACTATAAATCCTATCCCTAATAATTCTCTCCAATACTTTGCCCACAACAGAAGTAAGACTCACTGGCCTATAATTCCCAGGAAAGTCTCTATTCCCCTTCTTGAACAATGGGACCACATTCGCTATCCTCCAGTCTTCCGGCACTATACCCGTAACCAACGACGACCTGAAGATCAGAGCCAGAGGCTCTGCAATCGCCTCTCTCGCCTCCCAGAGAATCCTAGGGTAAATCCCGTCCGGCCCAGGGGACTTATCTAACTTCAAACCCTCAAAAATATCTAGCACATCCTCCTTATCTACTTCAATACTTTCCAGTTTGCAACCCTGTATCCCAGTGTTCTCCACAACTACATTTACATCTCCCTGCGTGAATACCGAAGAGAAATATTTATTCAGTGCCTCTCCAATCTCTTCAGGCTCCACGCACAACTTCCCACTGCTGTCTATGACTGGCCCTAATCTTGCCCTAACCAATCTTCTATTCTTAACATATCTAAAGAAAGCTTTAGGATTCTCCTTGATCCTATCAGCCAAAGTCTTCTCGTGTCCCCTTTTAGCTCTCCTCAACTCACTCTTTAGCTCCCTCCTGGCTAATCTATAGCTATCCATTGCACTAACTGAGCCTTCAAGCCTCATCCTGACATAAGCCTCCTTTTTCCTTTTAACCAGCGAATTAACTTTTTTCGGACACCATGGTTCCCTTACCCGACCATTTCCGCCTTGCCTGACAGGGACATACTTATCAAGGTTTCGCAGTAGCTGCTCCTTGAATAAGCTCCACATTTCAGACGTTCCCAGTCCCTGTAGTTTCCTAGTCCAATCTATGCACCCTAATTCCCTCCTTATGGCCTCATAATTACCATTCCCCCAGCTATAACTACTGCCCCCAGCTTCATGCCTATCCCTATCCATCACTAAGGTGAACGTAACCGAATTGTGGTCACTATCACCAAAATGTTCACTAACTTCCAAGCCTAACACCTGGTCTGGCTCATTGCCCAGCACCAAATCCAATGTAGCCTCACCTCTAGTTGGCCTATCTACATACTGAGTCAAAAAACCTTCCTGCACACTTTGTACAAAAACTGACCCCTCTAATGAGCTAGAGCTATAGCTATTCCAATCAATATTAGTAAAGTTAAAGTCCCCCATAACAATTACCCTATTACTTTCACTCCTGTCCAGGATTGACTTTGCAATCCTTTCCTCTACCTCTCTAGAACTTTTAGGAGGTCTATAAAAGACTCCCAACAGGGTGACCTCTCCTCTCCTGTTTCTAATCTCAGCCCATACTACCTCAACAGACAAGTCCTCATCAAACTTCCTTTCTGTCACTGTGATACAGTCTTTGACTAATAATGCCACTCCTCCCCCCCTTCTACCTCCTTCTCTACTCTGACTGAAGCATTTGAACCCCGGAACCTTCAACAACCATTCCTGTCCCTGCTCTACCCACGTCTCTGAAATGGCCACAACATTGAAGTTCCAGGTACTGGTCCAAGCTGCAAGTTCCTCCACCTTATTGCATTAAAGTATACGCATTTCAAACCATGCCCTACTCCACCCGTACGCTGCTGTGCTTTACAGTTCTCATCTATGACCCCCCTGTTCTTGTCACTCTTAACATCCAAACTACTCAGGATCCCACCCCCCCTCTGAATCAGTTTAAAGCCCCCTGCATAGACTTTGCAAGTTTTCCTCCCAAGATATTGGTTTCCCTCTGGTTCAGGTGTAGACCATCTCTCTTGTCGAGGTCCCACCTATCCCAGAATGAGTCCCAGTTGTTCAGGAACCTGAACCCCTCCCTCCTGCACCATCCACGCAGCCATGAGTTCAAACATTCCCTCTCTCTGTTCTTCTCTAAACTATCCCGTGGCACAGGCAAGAGTCCAGAGATAACCACTCTGCCAGTTTTGGCCCTAAGCTTCCACCCCAACTCCATAAATTTCTGTTTAATATCCCCTTCCCTTGTCCTACCTACATACAGGTTGATAGGGTTGTTAAGAAGTCGTACGGTGTGTTAGCTTTTATTGGTAGAGGGATTGAGTTTCAGAACTGTGAGGTCATGTTGTAGCTGTACAAAACTCTGGTGCGGCCACACTTGGAGTATTGCGTACAGTTCTGCTCACTGCATTATAGGAAGGATGTGGAAGCATTGGAAAGGGTGCAGAGGAGATTTATCATTATGTTGCCTGATATGGTGGGAAGGTCTTATGAGAAAAGGCTTGAGGTTGTTTTCATTAGAGAGAAGGCGGAGAAGAGGTGACTTAATAGAGGCATATAAGATGATCAGAGGATTAGATAGGGTGGACAGTGAGAACCTTTTTCCTCGGATGGAGATGGCTAGTTTGAGGGCACATCGCTTTAAATTGAGGGGTGATAGATATAGGACAGATATCAGAGGTAGGTTCTTTACTCAGAGGGCCTGGAATGCTCTTCCTGCAATAGTAGTGGACTCATCAACATTAACAGCATTTAAATGGTCATTGGATAAACATATGGATGATATTGGGATAGTGTAGGTTAGATGGGCTTTAGATTGGTTTCACAGGTCGGCACAACATCGAGGGCCAAAGGGCCTGTACTGCGCTGTAATGTTCTATGTTCTAAGTCAAATGAAGTTCTTTAGAGTTAGAAAAGAATGACTGTGTCATTTGGTCTTTTAATATTCAAAACTGAAGAGAAAAAGGAGAAAGTCTGATATATCGCACCTCCCCGTTGTGTAAGCGCTAGTCCTGAAATCCACAATGAGAATAAATTTTTACAATTATGAATAGCTTCGATTAGGGTTTGACATTGAAAAAGACATAGCCCCTTATGACTGAATCCAAATCTAGTAGTCCTAAATCCAACAAGAGAAATGTCTTTGCCCAGAGAGCTGGTTAGAATGTGGAACTCATACCATAGGGGGAAGCTGAGGTGAATAGTCTGGATATAAAACAGGAAGTTAGATAAACATGAGGATGTAAGCCTGAAGCCTCCAGCCAATAACCTTTGCAATTTTGTATTTTGTATTGTATTTTTGCTCTGCTGTTGTTTTAAACCGATAGTGAATATTTAGAGTCATAAGAACATAAGAAATAGGAGCAGGAGTCGGCCATCCAGCCTCTCAAACCTGCCCCGCCATTCAATAAGATCATGGCTGATCTGATAGTGGTTCAGTTCCCACTTACCCACCTGCTCCCCATTACCCTTAATTCCCTTATTGGTTAAAAATCTGTGACTTAAACACATTTAACAAGGTAGCCTCTACTGCTTCATTGGGCAGAGAATTCCAAAGATTCACCAGCCTCTGGGAGAAGTTGATCCTCCTCAACCCTGTTCTAAATTGACTCCCTTGTATTTTGAGGCTGTGCCCCCTAGTTCTTGTTTCCTTTCTAAGTGGAAATAACCTCACTGCTTCTACCCTATCTAGCCCCTTCATTATCTTATATGTCTCTATAAGATCTCTCCTCAACTTTCTAAACTCCAATGAGTACGGGCCCAGTCTACTCAACTTTACTCATAAGCTAAACCCTCATCTCCAGAATCAATCTGGTGAACCTTCTCTGTATCCTCTCCAAAGCTAATATATCCTTTCTTAAATAAGAGGACCAAAATTGTACATAGTATTATAGGTGCGGCCTCACCAGTAACTTATACAATTGCAGCAAGCCCTCCCTGCTTTCACACTCCACTTCCTTCGCAATAAAGGCCAACATTCCATTCATCATCTTGATTATCTGAGTTTTGCAGGTGCATTTTGTATTTGGTGGATATTGATCTTAATCCAGCTATGATTGTGCTTTGATTAACTCATAGAACCATAGATCATTGAGTCTATGGAATCTTTACAGAGCAGAAAGTGGCCATTCGCCTCAGCGAACCTGCACTGACAACAATTCCACCCAGCCCCTATCTTCGTGACCCCATGTATTTAAACTGCAAATTCTCCTAATGTGCACATCTTGGGACACTAAGGAGTAATGTAACATGGCCAATCCACTTAAACCAAATATCTTTGGACGGGGGAGAAACTCCACATAGACAGTCACCCAAGGCTGGAACCAGGAGCAGAAGTCTGCCATCTGGCCCCTCGAGCCTGCTCTGCCATTCAATAAGATCATGGCTGATCTTTTGTGGACTCAGTTCCACTTGCCTGCTACCAAACTGTTCAAACATTTATCTATCCTTGCCTTAAAAACATTCAATGAGGGAGCCTCAACTGCTTCACTGGGCAGGGAGTTCCACAGATTCACAACCCTTTGGGTGAAGAAATTCCTGTTCAACTCAGTTTTAAATCTGCTTCCCCTTATTTTGAGGCTATGCCCCCTCGTTCTAGTTTCACGACAGTAGAAACAACTTCCCTGTTTCTATTTTATCTATTCCCTTCATAATCTTATATGTTTCTATAAGATTTCCCCTCATTCTTCTGAATTCCAATGAGTATAGCCCCAGTCTACTCAGTCTCTCCTCATAAGCTAACCCTCTCTACTCCGGAGTCAATCTAGTGAATCTCCTCTGCACCCCCTCCAGTGCCAGTCTATCCTTTCTCAAGTAAGGAGACCAAAACTGTACACAGCACTCCAGGTGTGGCCTCACCAGCACCTTATACAGCTGTAACGTAACCTCACTGTTTTTAAACTCCATTCCTCTAGCAATGAAGGACAAAATTCCATTTCCCTTCTTAATTACCTGCTGCGCCTGCAAACCAATTCCTTGTGATTCTTGCACAAAGGACACCCAGGTCTCTTTGCACAAAAGCGTGCTGCAATTTTTTACTATTTAAATAATAGTCCATTTTGTTATTACTCCTTACAAAATGGATGATCTCACATTTACCAACACTGTACTCCATCTGCTCTTTGTCCACTCACTTAGACTATCTGTAGCCCTTTGCAGACTTTCAGTATCTGCCATTCATCTTAGTGTCATCTATGAATTTTGACACACTATACTTGGTCCCCAACTCCAAATCATCTATGTAAATCATAAACAATTGCGGACCCAACACTAATCCCTGAGGCACACCACTAGTCACTGATCACCAACCAGAAGATCACCCATTTAACCCCCACTCTTTGCTTTCTGTTAGTTAACCAATCCTCTATCCATGCTAATACATTACCCGTAACACTGTGCACCTTTAGCTTATGTAGCAGTCTTTGGTGTGGCACCTTGTCAAATGCCTTCTGAAAATCCAGATACACCACATCCACAGGTTCCCCATTGTCCACTGCACATGTTCTCAAAGAATTTCACCAGATTAGTCAAACATGACCTGCCCTCATGAACCCACGCTGTGTCTTACCAATGGGACAATTTATATCCAGATGTCTTGTTATTTCTTTCTTGTTGATAGATTCAAACATTTTCCCTACTACAGAAATTAAGCTAACCAAGCTACAGTTATCCACCTTTTGTCTCTCTTTTTTTAAACAGCGGCGTCATATTTGCTGTTTTCCAATCCGCAGGAACCACAGTGAGACCAGCGAATTTTGGTAAATTACCATTAGTACTTTTGCTTTTTCTCCCGCCATCTCATTTATATCCTGGGATGCATTCCATCAGAACCAGAAGACTTGTCTACTATTAGCCCCATTACCTTGCCCAACACTATCTCTTTCATGATAATGATAGTTTCTAGGTTCTCATCTCCCACAGCCTTCCTGTCATCAATTTTTGGCATGTTATTTGTGTCTTCACTGTGAAGTCCAACACAAAATACCTGCTCAATGCCTCAACCATTTTCTCATTTCCAGTTATTACATCCCTCTTCCATCCTCTAAAATTTTATTTTAGCCACTCTTTTTTGTTTTATTTATTGTAGAAATCTTTGCTATCTGTTTTTATATTCTAAGCTAGTTTACTCTCATAATCCATCTTACTTTAAAACATTTTTCGTGGCTTTCTGTTGACCTTTAAAGAAGCTGGCTGGCTGGCACTGTGAGGCAGTGATGTTAACCACTGTGCCACCTTAATAATCATTAGTGACCTGCTTTTTTAGACCTTGTTTCTCAGATGAAGTGCCAAGCTGTTGGTGTTTCAGAACATAAGAACTAGGAACAGGAGTAGGCCCTCAAGCCTGCTCCACCTTTAAGAACACAGCTGATGATTTGTTCAGACTAAATCTTGTTTGCCATTTGAATACTAAAGTAAGTTGCTTTTTGATTGTGATCAGAGGCACTGTTATACTGCATTCTGAGAGTCTTGGGATTACATAGCAAGTCACTGAGTAATCTTATGTGCCGTGGTCATCTGAAGCATTGGAAGATGCAGTTTGATTAAAATGGAATAAAATTTTGACTGATGACAGATGAGGGGATACCTCCAATAGCAGCGTAAACAACTTGTACATTATGAAATCTGCATGACCTTGCAATACACGTGAAAAAAAAAGGTTGGGAAAAACTGTACCAAGGCCCTGAAAAGCTGGAAAGGTAGCCAGAATTAATCTTTTTTGAAGGGGTAACCAAGAAAATAGATGAAAGCAGTGCTGTTGATGTTGTCTACATAGCAAGGCCTTAGGTAGGTTGTTGCATAACATTAAATCTCACAGGATCCAGGGTGAGGTATAAAATTGGCTTGATAACAGAAACCAAAGGGTGGTTGTAGAGAGTTATTTTTTAAACTGGAGGCCTGTGACCAGTGGTGTGCCTCAGGGATCAGTGCTGGGCCCACTGTTATTTGTTATTTATATTAATGATTTGAATGAGAATATAGGAAGCATGGTTAGTAAGTTTGCAGATGACAACAAGATTGATGGCACAGTGGACAGTTAAGAAAGTTACCTTGCATTGCAATGGGATCTTGATCAATTGGGCCAGTGGGCAGACAAATGGCAGATAGAATTTAATTTAGATAAATGTGAGGTGATATATTTTACTATGCACAGTTCTGGTCACCCTATTATAGAAAGAATATTATTAAACTAGGAAGAGAACATATTTAGAACATATGTTCTAAAAGATTTAGAACATAGAAAAACTACAGCACAAAGAGGCCCTTCAGCCCACAAATTGCGTCTATCAGATCCTTACCTAGTAGGTTTACCTATAACCCTCAACCCTATTAAGTCCCATGTACTCATCCAGAAGTCTCTTAAAGAACCCTACTGAATTTGCCTCTACCACCACCGATGGCAGTCGATTCCACTCACGCACAACTCTCTGAATGAAAATCTTATCCCTGACATCTCCTCTGTACCTACTCCCCAGCATCTTAAACCTGTGTCCTCTCGTAGAAAGAGGATGCTACTGGGACTTGATGGTTTGAGTTATAAGGAGAGGCTGGATACACTGGGACTTTTATCTCTGGGGGGGCATAGAAGGCTGAGGGGTGGTCTTATAGAGATCTATAAAATAATGAAGAGCATAGATCAGCTAGATAGTCAATATCTTTTCCCAAAGGTAGGGGAGACTAAAACCAGAGGGCATAGGTTTAAGGTGAGAGGGGAGAGATACAGAAGTGTCCAGAGGAGCAATTTTTTCCACACAGAAAGTAGTATCTGAAACAAGCTGCCAGGGGTAGTAGTAGAGATGGGTACAATTTTGTTTTTTTAAAAAGCATTTAGACAGTTACATGGGTAAGATGGGTATAGAGGGATACGGGCCAATTGTGGGCAATTGGGACTAGATTTGGGGTTTTAAAAAAAGGGTGGCATGGACAAGTTGGGTGAAGGGGCTGTTTCTGTGCTATAAACCTCTGTGACTCTATGATTCAGTGCTGCAAGCAGAGTCGAATACTCACCACGGACAACGGGAGGAAGGGACAAGAACAGGCTGACTGAATAGGGTGGATATGGGAAAATTATTTCCATTAGTGGAAAAGACTGGCATCAGAGGGCACAGCCTCATAGAAACTCATTGTTCTCTGGGACAGAGTGTTTGGAAGTGCTGGTGGCTGCGTGTGAATTTTTCAATTTGCTTTTTTTCTCTCTTTTTGAGTGCTTTTTGCTGCTGTAGTTAGGCCTGGGGCTAGCTGGGAAGGGAGTGGGGAGTATAAATGTAGGGGGGAGGTATATGATAAAGGGTAGACCTATTAAGAGTATAGAAACACAGAGGGACCTGGGAGTGCAGGTGAACAAGTCTCTGAAGGTGGCAGAGCAAGTGGAGAAGGTTGTGAAGAAAGCATATAGTATGCTAGCCTTTATAGGAAGGGGTATAGAGTACAAGAGCTGGCCTTTAATGTTGCAGTTGTATAAAACGCTGGTTAGACCTCATTTGGAATACTGCGTCCAGTTCTGGTCGCCTTACTACCGGAAGGACGTGGAGACTCTGGAGAGAGTGCAGAGGAGGTTTACCAGGATGCTGCCTGGTATGGAAGGTCTGAGTTACGAGGAGAGATTAGGCAAATTGGGACTGTTTTCCTTAGAAAGACGTAGACTTAGAGGAGATCTGATAGAGGTGTACAAGATTTTGAAGGGGACAGATAGAGTAAACAGGGTTAAGCTTTTTCCTAGGATGGACTCAAATAGCACGAGGGGTCACGGGCTTAGGGTGAGGGGGGTAAGGTATAATTTGGATGCTAGAGGGAGTTTTTTCACACAGAGGGTGGTGGGGGTATGGAATGCGCTGCCAAGTAAAGTGGTGGAGGCAGGTACTCTGGAGTTATTTAAGAAATACTTAGATGGGCACATGAACAGAATGGGAATGGAGGGGTATATAAAACTGATTTAAATTAGGGATCATGAGCCTTGGGAGTCCTTGGGAAGTGTGTAAATAGATGATGATATTGATGTACTTGTTTTTATCCTACAGATGCTTTGATCCACTTTGATCCAAGCTTAGCCCTGTTTACTCTATCTGTCCCCTTCAAAATCTTGTACACCTCTATCAGATCTCCTCTAAGTCTACGTCTTTCTAAGAAAAACAGTCCCAATTTGCCTAATCTCTCCTCGTAACTCAGACCTTCCATACCAGGCAGCATCCTGGTAAACCTCCTCTGCACTCTCTCCAGAGTCTCCACGTCCTTCCAGTAGTAAGGCGACCAGAACTGGATGCAGTATTCCAAATGAGGTCTAACCAACGTTTTATACAACTGCAACATTAAAGGCCAGCTCTTGTACTCTATACCCCTTCCTATAAAGGCTAGCATACCATATGCTTTCTTTACAACCTTCTCCACTTGCTCTGCCACCTTTAGAGATTTGTTCACCTGCACTCCCAGGTCCCTCTGTGTTTCTATACTCTTAATAGGTCTACCCTTTATCATATACCTCCCCCCTACATTTATACTCCCCACTCCCTTCCCAGCTAGCCCCAGGCCTAACTACAGCAGCAAAAAGCACTCAAAAAGAGAGAAAAAAAGCAAATTGAAAAATTCACACTCAGCCACCAGCACTTCCAAACACTCTGTCCCAGAGAACAATGAGTTTCTATGAGGCTGTGCCCTCTGATGCCAGTCTTTTCCACTGGCATACATCGCGTGTATGTAACGAGGGGCATACACGCGATGGGTCGTGAGAGGGCTGCTCTTGGACCTTTTTTGAGAGTATCCTACTGCTTCACATCGGCAGTGTATGCTTGACCTGGACCATCTGATGGGCAACATGACAGCTCAGTGACTATCTCTGTGCTGTGCAGATACATGGATTTGGGCCTGTGTCTGTGGGAGTTTGCACATTCTCCCCGTGCTTGCGTGGGTTTTCTCCGGGAGCTCCGGTTTCCTCTCACATCCCAAAGATGTGCTCTTAGGCTAATTGGCAAAACAAATTCTCCCTAAATTGTCTCAAATTTGGTTTT
The DNA here is from genome assembly GCA_024679065.1 of Sphyrna mokarran. NCBI lineage: Eukaryota > Metazoa > Chordata > Chondrichthyes > Carcharhiniformes > Carcharhinidae > Sphyrna > Sphyrna mokarran. Next base: position 675,979 of record JAGIQG010000034.1, on the reverse strand, counting down.
TAATCCATAGATCTACAAACACGGACAGGGATCGCGTGTAGAAGTGGGAACAGCGAGGTGGCGGCGCGGGCTCGTTGGGCCGAAGGGCCTGTTTCCCGTGCTGTTTTGTTCTTTGAAACAGCCTCATCGAGCCTGCTCCACCATTCATTTTGATCATGGCTGATCATCAAATTCAATATCCTGATCCCTCATATCCCGTGATCCCTTTAGCCCCTAGAGCTATATCTAATTCCTTCTTGAAATCAGACATTTTGGCCTCAGCTACTTTCAGAGGGAGTGAATTCCACATATTCACCACACTCTCAGTGAAGAAATTTCTCCTCAGCTCAGAGTAAAAAGGTTTATCCCTTATCCTCAAACTATCACCCCTAGTTCTGGATTCCCCCACCATCGGGAATATTCTTTCTGAATCTACCCTGTCTAATCTTGCTAGAATTTTATAAGTTTCTATGAGATCCCCACCCACACACCTAAATTCCAATGAATATAATCCTAACTAATTTAGTCTCTCCTCAATGACAGACCCGCCATCCCAGGAATCAGCCTGTTAAACCTGATAAACTCAGAGAAAAGGGATGACTCTTTAGAACTGAGATGAAGAGGAATTCCTTCAGAGGGTGGTGAATCTGTGGAATTCATTACCCCAGAGGGCTTAGAGGCCAGGTCACTGAATGTATTTAAGACAGGGATAGGTAGTGTGATAACTCCTATGATCTGCATGGGGAATCACTAATGACCTCCTGGTTGGGTTTGTTGAATACGAGCTCCCTGAGGCCTGGTGATTAGACCACCCTGTGCAGCTCATACACCAAGTCCTATATAAAGGGTGGATTAATCTTTTAGTCTTGGTTGGGATTGCTATGTTCACCACAGGCCTGTGGGTATTGTTGATTTTCATTTGTGTAATCAAAGCATGGTTCTTCTACAGCCGACACCTGGAGTTATTATAAATAGGTTCTTGATTAGTAAGAGGATCAAATGTTACTGGGAAAAGGTGGGAGAATGGGGTTGAGAAAGTTATCAGTCATGATTGAGTGGCAGAGCAGAATCAATGGGCCGAACTGCCTCATTCTGTTCCTATATCTTATGGATTGACTGAGGCGTCCATCCATTGAGATTACTCAGTGGCTTAGCAATGTATGCACTGAGACCAAATTGGGGATTTTGTTTAGACAAACATCTGTCGATCTTCTTTCCTTCAGAAATGAACAAAACCCTTTCTGTTATTCCCCTTTTATATAATATTAATAAGTGTCATATTAACATAGACATAGAACACTACAACACAAACAGGTCCTTCGGCCCACAAGTTGCGCCGATCGTATCCCTACCTATCTATAACTCCCAATCCCATTAAATCCCGTGTACTCATCCAGAAGTCTCTTAAAAGACCCCAGCGAGTTCGCCTCTACCACCACTGACACCAGCCAATTCCATTCACTCACTATTCTCTGAATGAATTATGTAATCATTATTTAATAACATTGTTATTTGAATACAACACTTGTCATTGTCACTCATTTCTGTAAAGTCCAGAGCATGGCTCCAAATCTAAGTGAAGCTCTGGAAAGAATTCTCACCATTCTTTATAAGGAAGAAAGGAATAGAAAGCTGATGGAGTGAGATGCTGAGGGGTAAGAAATGTAGAGCATTAATACTGGCATTATTTATTAGGCAGCTGGTAAGCTGTGTATTTGATATCGTTCTGTGCGAGTCAGTCATGGAATCCCTACAGTGTAGAAGGAGGCCTTTCAGCCCATCAAGTCTGCAATGACAACAATCCAATCCAGATCCTATCCCCACAACCCCATGTTGTTACCCCATTAATCTCCCTGATTCTAAGGGACAATTTAGCGTGGCCAAACCACCTGATCCACACATCTTTGGAGTGCGGTAGGAACTCCAAAGGAGAGGAAACCTGTGCAGAGACAGGGAGAAGGTCCACAGAGACAGTCACCTGAGGCTGGAACTGAACCCGAGTCCATGTCAGTGTGAGGTAGCAGTGCTAATTGCTGTGCCACCGTGCCACCCCTCCTGTTCCATAAATCACTGCCTCAGGCTCTCTGCTCCCATGGCCTATAAGAGGTGCATACACTGTGTTCTGTGGACTTACCTTAGGGGGCAGCCCTCCTTCATAAGCTGGCCAGCTGCAGGAGAAGGCAATTTGCCTGCCTGTGGCGTTCAGTGCCTTCGACATCAATGGATAACCTGTTTAAAAACAAAACACAAAGTGCTGAGTTAAAAACCCATCGCTCTGCAGCTTGGAGCTAATGGAAGGATAAGCAGCACTCAGGAAACACGATGTTCACTCCTTCAGGAGAAAGAGAAGGACTTGGCCGACAAGAAAAGCAGCCCCCCTCCAGCCTCCCAGTACCCATATCAGGAATCAGAGAAACATTATATTTTATGCAAATCTGTTCACACTCAACTTCATTCGGTTATATTTTTGTGTTGATATTTAACATGCAAACTGTTGGAGTAAACATTTTGGGGCAGAATTTTCCAGCCCTTCCTGATGGTGGAATCCCCCCTCCCTCCCTTGGCCGGGCAGGCGACCCATACAAAACACCGTAGACTTTGGTGGGACTGGAAGATCCTGTCAACAGCCAATGGAGAGCTGCTTCACCAGCGGGGTGAGGGGAAAGGGCAGATGGCAGAAATTCCCAGTCTATGAATTAAAATTTTATGTAAACAGTGACATGTCACACAGTATTTACAGGTAGTGGCCAATAGGTGGTGATCAGGAACAATTTCTTCCCTGTCCAATGAGACAAGGGGTAGGATTTTACAGCCTTGCTCTTCGCTAAACTGTTAAATCCTCCCTGAGCTCAATGATCTTTCCACTGTCCATCCCTCTCCTGCTCTGATTCCTGTGGCAGATGGGGCGGTAAAATTCCAGCCAAGAAGCTTCTTCTGGATTCCTGACTGAATTTATCGGTGACGATCTTATATTTATAGCTAGTTTCAGTCTATCAACTTTCATTCCTGCAGCAACTTTTAGAATATCCCAAAGCGCTTTTCAGCCAAGCAAGTACTTTTGAAGTATAATCACTAAGGGAAGGCAGTGACGCAGTAATCCAGAGACTTGGGGTAATGTTCTGGGGACCCGGGTTAGTGTACCCGGACAGGTGCTGCAGTGTGGTGACTAGGGCATTTTCACAGTAACTTCACTGCAGTGTTAATGTAAGCCTCTCTGTGACACTAATAAACTTTAAACCTTTAGAAAAGTAGAATTGAATAAAAATCTGGAAATTAAAACTCAGTGACGATCATGAAACCAGTGCAGGTTGTTGTAAAAACCAATCTGGTTCACTAATGTCTTTAGGGAAGGAAATCTGCCATCCTTACCCAGTCTGGCCTACGTGTGATTCCAGAGCCACAACAATGTAATTGACTCTTAGCTGCCCTCAGGGACACAGAATAAATTAGTTACATCCCATGAACCAATTTAAAAAAAACCGTTATCTGTAGGGAATGTCTGTCAATTTGTGCACAGCAAGCTCCCACAAACCACAAACTAATAATGCCCAGACAAGCTGTTTTGTTTTCCAACACTGGCTGAGGAGTAAATATTGGACCAGGGCACCATGGGGAACTTCTCTGCTCTTGCTTGAAATAGTACCAGAGGATCTTTCACATTCGGAGGGCAAACAAGGCTTCAATTTAATATCTCATCTGCAATTCTGTCAGTGCAACACACCCTTAGTGTCTGGAGAATGGGCTCAAGCCTCTGGACTTCAAAGGAATGAGCCCCAGACTCTGAAGCAGGAATGTTAGCTATTGATGCCGGGACAGAGATCAGGCTGGGTGAAAGCAGCACTCCTGACTCCTGGCTCTTAACATCCAATAATGATGAAAGGTAAAGCCACCATAGTCCCCGAAAATCAATAGGCCGCTCTCCCCAGTGAGGGAGAGAGCTCACTGGTGGTGATTTTAACTTGAGAACACCTCAGGCGGGGGGCAAACAGAATAACCTCAGCTGGTAAGGGAATTAAATCCACTTTGCGGCATCGCTTTGCATCACGAACCAGCCATCCAGCCCCAACTGAGCTGAACCAATCTCACAATAATGATTGAAGCAAGGAGGGTCAGTAACCAGAGGACACAGAGTTAAGATGCACCCCAGTGTAATGGCCAAAAAGAACCCATTAGAGAGGAAGAGAAATTTATTCACATAGAGAGCTGTGATGATCTAGGATGTGCTGCCTGAACAGATTTTATAATAACTTTGGAAAGAAAGTTGGAAGGGAAACTTTCTCAGGTTATGGGGAAGAGCTGGGGGGAGAGTTGGACCAATTGGATAGATTTACTGAAGAGCTGCTAATAGCCATGATGGGCCAAACGGCCTCACTTTGTGCTGTATGACCATCCTGCCATGAGTTGGGAATCCTAATCTCGGCAGCAATTCTTTGATCTTGTGGAACCAGACTCCCCACCTGGAAGGCTCAGGCAGTATTACTCTCTCAGCGTAGGCCTGGTTTGGCTGGTGTCTCCCGTACTCACCTAGAGCCTTGGTGGAGGAGTTGGAATAGCAGCCATCAAATTTCAACATGTCTACACCCCAAGAGGCAAAGGTGCGAGCGTCCAGCTCAATTTGGTCCAGTGTGGTGCCTGGATATCCACCACAGGTGTAGGTACCCAGATCACCATAAATGCCAAGCTTCAAGCCTTTCGAATGGACCTGTGAAACAAGATGCAGAGAAACATTGCTTTTTTTCATTGGACAGGTTATTAAAAGGTTACAGAACCATAGAATCATAGAAAAAACTACAGCACAAACAGGCCCTTCAGCCCACAAGTTGCACCGATCTTATCTCTACTTCCTATGCTTATTATAATCCTCAATCCTATGAAGTCCCATGTACTCATCCAGAAGTCTCTTAAAAGACCCTATCGAATTTGCCTCCACCACCACCGACAGCAGCCGATTCCACTCACCCACCACCCTCTGAGTGAAAAACTTACCCCTGACATCCCCTCTGTACCTACTTCCCAGCACCTTCTTGTTGCAGCCATTTCAGCCCTGGGGAAAAGCCTCTGAGGATCCATCTGATCAATACCTCAACATCTTATACACCCCTATCAGGCTCCCTCTCATCCTTCGTCTCTCTAAGGAGAAAAGATCGCTCTCTCGCAACCTATCCTCATAAGGCATGCCACTCAATCCAGGTAACATCCTTGTAAATCTCCTCTGCATCCTTTCAATGGCTTCCATATCCTATAGAAAACTGATTTAAAATAGGGATCATGAGCCTTGGGAGTCCCTGGGAAGTGTGTAAATAGATGATGATATTGATGTACTTGTTTTTATCCTACAGGTGCTTTGGTCCACCTTGTTGTCTAACGAGGGGCATACACGCGATGGGTCGTGAGAGGGCTGCTCTTGGATTTTTTTTGAGAGTATCCTAGTGCTTCACGTCGTTAGTGTACGCTTGACCTGGACCATTTGATGGGCAATACGACAGCTCAGTGACTATCGCTGTGCTGTGCAGATACATGGATTTGGGCCTGTGTCTGTGGGAGTTTGCGCATTCTCCCCGTGCTTGCGTGGGTTTTCTCCGGGTGCTCCGGTTTCCTCCCACATCCCAAAGATGTGCTCTTAGGCTAATTGGCAAAACAAATTCTCCCTAAATTGTCTCAAATTTGGTTTTTAATCCACAGATCTATAAACATGGACAGGGATCGCGGGTAGATGTGGGAACATCAGGGAGGCGGCGCGGGCTCATTGGGCCGAAGGGCCTGTTTCCCGTGCTGTTTTGTTCTTTGTTCTCATTAACTCTTTTCTTAATCTTCTCTTGTCCAAGGAGAACAATCCCAACTTCCCCAACTCAGTCTCTCATTCCTGGGTCCACTCTTGTAAATATTCTCTGCATTCTCTCTAAAACCTTCCCCATCCCTCCCAAAGTATGGTGCCCGTGCGGAGTTGGGTACAATGGGCAGCTGGAGAGCTGGCAGGGGACCCACACTGCCACTTTTTAGGAAGGCTTGCTGACCCACAAGCCAAACAGGTGTTGACGAGGTCAGTGGACGAAGCCTTCCTCCTAGAAACAAAGACCCGGGGACCCAAGTCTCGCCCACCAAGAGTTGTCAGCCAATCAGAATGAGGCAGCAAAGGCTATGCCGCAAGAGCAGACAATGGAGTCCCCAGATTGTGGAGTGACCCAGGCCACAGGCAAGTCATGTGGGAGTTGGGTGTTCTGCGGGGTCAACAGCCAAGGAAATTGGGGGGTGGGTGGTGGTGTAGGAAATGGGTGTGGTGGCTCTCAGCAGGGTGTTCATTTTTTAAATGTTGCAAGGCACCATAACTGGAGTGTCAGAATCAAGGGCTGCCTGTAATTTGGGTGGAAACAAAAAGTAGGATTGATATTAAGAGATACTTAGATGGGAGCATGAACAGAATGGGAGTGGAGGGATACAGAAAACTGATTTAAAATAGCATCATGAGCCTTGGGAGTTCCCTGGGAAGTGTGTAAATAGTCAACGATATTGATGTATTTGTTTTATCCTACAGGTGCTTTGATCCACCTTGTTGTCTAACGAGGGGCATACACGTGATGGGTCATGAGACGGCTGCTCTTGGATTTTTTTCAGAGTATCCTAGTGCTTCACATCGTTAGTGTACACTTGACCTGGACCATTTGATGGGCAACAGTGACTATCGCTGTGCTGTGCAGATAAATGGATTTGGGCCTGTGTCTGTGGGAGTTTATGCATTCTCCCCACGCTTGCGTGGGTTTTCTCCGGGTGCTCCGGTTTCCTCCCACATCCCAAAGATGGGCTCTTAGGCTGATTAGGGAGAATTTGTTCTGCCAAATTGTCTCAAATTTGGTTTCAATGCATAAATCTATAAACATAGACAGGGATCACGGGTAGAGGTGGGAACGTCGAGGTGACGGTGCGGGCTCGTTGGGCCGAAGGGCCTGTTTCCTGTGCTATTTTGTTCTTTGATATACACCATATTACCACTTCAGTATACACCTTAACATCCACTGTGTGTGGCACAGTGATAGCACTGCTGCCTCACAGTGCCAGGGACCCAGGTTCAATTCCCAGCTTGTGCCACTGTCCATGCAGAGTTTGCATGTTCTCCCCATGTCTGCGTGGGTTTCCTCTAAGTGCTCTGGTGTCTTCCCACAGTCCAAAGATTAAGTGGACTGGCCGTGCTCTAAGATGCTGTATTAGACAGTTAGTGAAGACTGAATGGCCTCTATCTGTGCTGTAGGGATTCTATCATAAATAGTCAAACAAAGCAATGATGATGAAGGGCCCGCTTTGTTGCTGCACGTTCTCTGTGATTCTACATAAGCAGGTCAGGCTGAAGTATTATAAATAATCAGTTAGGCCCCAGCTAGGGTGCTGTGTCCAATTCTGGGTGTCACACATTGAGGAAGCCCTGAAGAAGACAATGTGGAGGAAAATGTATCAGGGATCAGTCCTGTAGAGAGAAAACAGAAGCCCACACCGTGTTTCACACACGGGAACTTCGCGAGGGAAAATTACACAGATTGTTCAAAAACACGTGACATGGTTTCCTTCAGGAAGAAGGTCAGTAACTAGAGGAAGTAGATTTACTAGTCCATGGCAAAATGAGAATTATTTTACCATGAAACTACTGTTGATTATCAGAAAAACCCATCTGGTTTACTAATGTCCTTTAGCGAAGGATATCTGCCATCCTTACCCAGTCTGGCCTACAAGTGACTCTAAAGCCTCTGCAATTTGGTTGACTGTCAATTGCCCTCAGGCAACTAGGGACAGGCAATAAATGCTGGCCAGCCAGAGACAGCCATGTCCCACAAATAAATAAAAGAAACATGCACATATACACCCACACACACACTCCGAGGGGATAGAGAGGGAGAAACAGGAGAGAGGTGAAATCTTGACTCACGTATTGAGCCAAAGCTTTAATTCCACTAGGGAATCGTTGGGGATCAGCAACCAGCTGTCCCTGCGAGTCCCTCTTCAATGCTGCCCAACAGTCATCAATGTTCACGTACTCGTAACCAAGCTCCTTCCAACCGTCCTCTGCCAAACGGTCAGCCATGTCCATAAACAGGCGTTCACTGTTTGCAAAAAGAACAGAGTTAGACTTCTTGCCCATCAGTCTCAGCGTGAGACATTGCCTGCAGGAGGCCAAGCCCAAGGCCCAGGCCTTAGCTCAAACCCCAGGCCCTAGCTCAAACCCCAGGCCCTAAAACAGCGAGGCCCAGTCCCAGCTCACAGAGCCATGTGCCAAACTGCTGTCCCCACGCAGAGGCCAGAGTTGGAATGCTTATTTACAAGGGTAACCCAGGTATCAATGTGGCTCAATTGGTTCAAATGCCACTCCAGAGATCCGAGGGCCTCATCCATAATGATTGCAGGAAGATTCCGAGATTGCAAACCTGAGCTGATAGTTAAGGCAGAGATTGTAGTGGGAAGGTTCCTAATCTGGCCTTCAGACCCGTAGCAATGTGGTTAACTCATAATTGAGCTCTGGAACATTTTTCCCACTGAGAGTCAGCGCGCGCGGGACCCGTACCCCACTGAGAGTCAGCGCGCGCGGGACCCGTACCCCACTGAGAGTCAGCGCGCGCGGGACCCGTACCCCACTGAGAGTCAGCGCGTGCGGGACCCGTACCCCACTGAGAGTCAGCGCGCGCGGGACCCGTACCCCACTGAGAGTCAGCGCGCGCGGGACCCGTACCCCACTGAGAGTCAGCGCGCGCGGGACCCGTACCCCACTGAGAGTCAGCGCGCGCGGGACCCGTACCCCACTGAGAGTCAGCGCGCGCGGGACCCGTACCCCACTGAGAGTCAGCGCGCGCGGGACCCGTACCCCACTGAGAGTCAGCGCGCGCGGGACCCGTACCCCACTGAGAGTCAGCGCGTGCGGGACCCGTACCCCACTGAGAGTCAGCGCGCGCGGGACCCGTACCCCACTGAGAGTCAGCGCGCGCGGGACCCGTACCCCACTGAGAGTCAATGAGTGCAGAACTGTATCCAGTGACGATCTTATCTTGGATTAGTCTGGCTGGTTGCAGTTGATAAGATAGTGGGATATTTGCGGGGCGAATGGGGCTAAATTTAACTCCCTGTCCAATTTGCAGTTTGAGGTTTCTGAGGACTTTCTGCTGCCAGGTTCGGGTTCCGGCCTCACCTGATGCAGTTTTCAGGATCAGCTTGGCAGTCAATATTGCAGCGGAAGCGTTCCCATGCCAACCATCCCATAGGTGGGGTCTTCATTAAGCCATTATCCAATGAAAGCCCGCAGGTGGCAAGCATCAAGGTGAGGCACACGACCTGCATGCCCATCTCTGCCAACGAAAATCACCAATTGGATTCAACAACCTGTAACATCAGCAATAGAAAAACACACAGTCAGACAGACACAAGATAGAACAGTACAGAAAGCAGCCATTCAGCCCAACCTTCCTGTGAGAGCTCTTTGAAAGTACTACCAATAGCCCACTCCTTCTCTGTCCCCGTGAAGTGGAGAATTCTGTTTCAATGCCAGATTACAAAGAATAACAGCACAGGAAACAGGCCCTTCGGCCCTACAAGCCCGTGCTGCCCATTTTAACATTCAGTGAGTCCCCTCTTCTACCTATGACCTTTGTCTATGCCTACTGGACTCCACAATAGAAGTGTGCAAATTTAGAGAATTATAACCAGAGTAAGGGACGCCTAACTTAGGGATAATTTGTTCACTTTAGAAATATTTTAAAATAATTGTGTTTAATAGTTTTCGCAAAGGTAACTGAAACACAGATTCAAAAATTTATTTCCAAAACTACTTTTGTTATAAGACATACAAACAACTCAGAACAAAAGACATACCTTAGACAAGTACAATATTTCGGACAAAGGAAAATCTGGGGATGCATCAGCATCTCAACTTTCCTCTGCAGATCTCAAGTCTTGTGCCAAAAACATGGAGAATTAAAAAATTTGGTTATCTGAGATGCAGCCCAGCACGTAACATGATCAAATTTAACATTTAACTTGTCAATCTATTTGTGACAACATTCTCAAATCAAATTATAATCTGACGCGTTAGATAATGGTTGGTCATTTATCCGTTCAACTATCAGCAGTATACTCAATAAAAGTGGCTTCCTTGATGCTTAGCAATACAAAACCATACTTTTAACTTAGTGTTTTACAAGGAGGTTAGGACCAGTTTTTCCTGTTGGATGCAGACACGTACATCTGGCAGAATTCCCAGCCCAAACTCCTTGTTCTCAAATATACATGCCCATAATGTGTTCTTTTAAACGATAGATTGTTTCAATACTGTCACATGTTCAAGTTATATTGTAATAGAGTTTTCACTTTTTTAAGTCAATTCTCTGATACAAGGAAACTTTGGGTTCATAATCAGTTACTGGGAAATTTAACAGCTAACTTCTAATGCCCCTATTAGTTTTTGCACTTTATTTTCAAAACCTTATATTAAAATATTAGTTGCTTAGTTCCCTGTATTGGGTATTATGATTAAATTCCCTTCATCACTCTGTAAACCCATCATCTTCACCCCTTTTAACTATTTATCCAATTCCCTTTTGAAAGTTAATATTGAAGCTGTTTCCTTCGCATCGCAGACAGCAAGTTCCAGATCACAACAACTAGCTTTGAAATAATTCTCTTCATAACACATCTGATCCTTCTGTCCATTCTCTTCAGTTGCTGGCCTCTAATCCACTCTGTCAATACCCTCAGGATCTTATATGTGATTTATTTTTAACTTACAGCCCCAGTTGTCTAACAGATGGGGCACAGGGGTGAGACTATTTTTGGAACAGCACTGCTGCCCCACAGTACCAGGGACACAGGTTCAAGGCCGGAGCCTTGAGTGACTGACTGAGTGAAATTTGCATGTTCTCCCCGTGTCTGCATGGGTTTCCTCCAACAATCCAAAGATGTGCAGCTTAGGTGGATTGGCCAAGGTAAATGCGTGGGGTTACAGGGATAGGAAGGGGGTGGGTGGGCCTAAGTAAGGTCACAGAATCGTACAGTGCAGAAGGAGGCCATTCAGCCCATCGAGTCTGCACCAACCACAATCCCACCCAGGCCCTATCCCCATTACCCCACACATTTACCCTGACACTAAGGGGCAATTTAGCACAGCCAATCCACTTAACCTGCTCTCTCAAAGACTTCGGGCAGGCTCAAATGGGTCAAAGGGTTTCCTTCTGACTGCAGGCATTCTATGTTTCAATCAATCACTCTTTCAAACTCTAGTGGATATAAACCTAGCCTGTACAACCTTAATTCTTTGAGACAATCCTAGTAACAGTTCAGTAAACCTTTTCTGATCTGGTTATAATGCATTTACATCTTCCCTTAAATAAGGAGACCAATACTGTATACAATGCTCCTGATGCGTTCTCACCAATGCGGAGAATCCTTCGAGGCATTCCCAGTCACCAATGGTGTCAAACAGGGCTGTGTGCTCACACTCGTACTGTTCAGCATGTTTACTGCCATGCTGAATGATGCCTTCCAGGACAGTATTGCTGGAATCAGCCTCAAGTACAGAGTGAACTTAGAACATAGAAAACTACAGCACAAACAGGCCCTTCGGCCCACAAATTGCACCAATTATATCTCTACTACCAGGCCTATCTATAACTCTCAATCCCATTAAATCCCATGTACTCATCCAGAAGTCTCTTAAAAGACCCCAGCGAGTTCGACTCTACCACCACCGACAGCAGCCGATTCCACTCACTCACCACCCTCTGAGTGAAAAACTTACCCCTGACATCTCAACAGCTTAATTGAGCTCTTCGAAAATGTGACTGAACACATTGACGAAGGAAGGGCAGTGGACGTGGTGTACATGGACTTCAGCAAGGCATTTGACAAGGTCCCCCATGCAAGGCTTCTTGAGAAGGTGAGAGGGCATGGGATCCAAGGGGCTTTGGCCTTGTGGATCCAGAACTGGCTTGCCTGCAGAAGGCAGAGGGTGGTTGTGGATGGCTCTTTTTCTGCATGGAGGTCGGTCACAAGTGGAGTGCCCCAGGGATCTGTTCTAGGACCCTTGCTGTTTGTCATTTTCATAAATGACCTGGATGAGGAAGTGGAGGGATGGGTGAGTAAGTTCGCCGATGACACGAAGGTCGGTGGTGTTGTGGATGGTCTGGAGGGATGTCAGAAGTTGCAGCATGACATCGACAGGATGCAAGACTGGGCGGAGAAGTGGCAGATGGACTTCAACGCGGATAAATGTGTTGTGGTCCATTTTGGCAGATCCAACGGGATGAATGAGTACACTATCAACGGTAGGAGTCTTAGCTGTGTGGAAGAGCAGAGGGATCTTGGGGTCCGGGTCCATAAGACTCTCAAATCGGCCTCCCAGGTGGAGGATGTGGTTAAGAAAGCTTACGGTGTACTGTCCTTCATTCATCGAGGGATTGAGTTCAGGAGTCAGGAGGTAATGCTGCAGCTTTATAGGACCTTGTCAGACCACACTTGGAGTACTGTGCGCAGTTCTGGTCGCCTCACTATAGGAAGGACGTGGAAGCTATTGAAAGGGTGCAGAGGAGATTTACAAGGATGTTGCCTGGATTGAGAGGCATGCCTTATGAAGACAGGTTGAGGGAGCTGGGACTGTTCTCCCTGGAGAGACGAAGGTTGAGAGGCGACCTGATAGAGGTTTACAAGATGTTGAGAGGAATAGATAGGGTGGACTCTCAGAGACTATTTCCCAGGGCTGAAATGGTCACGATGAGAGGGCACAGATTTAAGGTGCAGGGAAGCAAGTACAGAGGGGATGCTAGGGGAAAGTTTTTCACTCAGAGGGTGGTGAGTGAATGGAATCGGCTGCCGTCGGTGGTGGTCGAGGCGAACTCGCTGGGGTCTTTTAAAAGACTTCTGGATGAGTATATGGGATCCAATGGGATTGGGGGTTATAGATAGGTCTATGGCTGGGTAGGTTTTGATGTGTTCGGCACAACTTGTGGGCCGAAGGGCCTGTTTGTGCTGTAGTGTTCTATGTTCTATCTCCTCTGTACTTGCTGCCCAACACTTTAAACCTGTATCCTCTCGTAGTGACCGTTTCAGCCCTGGGAAAATGCCTCTGAGAATCCACCCTATGCATACCTCTCAACATCTTATAAACCTCTATCAAGTCACCTCTCAACTTCTGTCTCTCCAGGGAGAAGAGACCGAGTTCCCTCAACCTATCTGCATAAGGCATGCCTCCCAATCCAGGCACCATCCTTGTAAATCTTGTAATGAGGCGACCAGAACTGCATACAGTACTCCAAGTGGAGCGTGACAAGGGTCTTTTAAAGTTGCAGCATTACCTCCCGACTTCTAAACTCAATCCCTCGATTAATGAAGGCCAGTACATCGTATGCCTTCTTGACCACATCCTCCACCTGCGAGGCTGTTTTAAGAGTCGTACAGACCCGGACCCCAAGATCCTTCTGCTCCTCGACACTGCTAAGAGTCCTACCCTTGATATTATACTCCTTCATCCCACTGGACCTGCCAAAATGGACCACTACACATTTATCCAGTTGAAGTCCACCTATCACTTCTCCGCCCATTCTTGCATTTTATCTATGTCTCGCTGCAACTTCTGACATCCCTCCAGACCATCCATAACACCACCAACCTTCGTGTCATCGGCGAACTTACTAACCCATCCCTCCATTTCCTCATCCAGGTCATTTATGAAAATGACAAACAGCAAGGGTCCTAAAACAGATCCCTGGGGCACTCCACTGGTGACTGACCTCCTTGCAGAAAAAGACCCATCCACAACCAAAGTGGACGGAAAGCTCTTCAACTGAGGAGACTTCAAGATATTACTAAAGTGAAGGAAACTGTTCTGAGAGATTTCCTCTTTGCTAATGAATGCGCCCTATATACTGGCTTACAGCTGGAGATGCAAGTTAGTATGGACAAGTTTTCCACAATTTGTGACAACTTTGGACTCACCATTAAGATTAAAAAGACCGAAGTCATGCATTAACCTGCTCCTCATGCACCGTACACAGAACCCATAATCACAACCAAAGGGAGAAACTACAGACAGTGGACCAGTTCACTTATCTTGGCAGCACCCTCTCCCAAGCAGTGACTATTGATGCAGAAGTTAACTGCAAAATAGCAAAGACAAGTTCTGCTTTCAGTAGACTCCGCTCCACTGTATGGGAATGTCGAGGAATCAGCCCAGCAACAAAACAGTTGTTGCTGCGGTCTACAGCGCCGCAGTACTCACTACCCTCCTGTATGCCTGTGAAAGGTGGACTGTGTATCGAAGACATGCAAGACAGCTCAATCATTTCCACATGACTTGTCTTTGCAGAATATTACACATTCGATGGCAAGACAAAGTACCAAACACTGAAGTTCTCTCTAGAGCAAGTCTACCATCAGTCCACACACTGCTGATGAGAGCACAGACCCGGTGGGCAGGTCATGTCATCTGTATGTCAGATGAGCGAATACCCAAGCAGCTCCTTTTTGGGGGACTCTCTGCTGGAAGACCCTCGCATGGAGGGCAGAAGAAATATTTCAAAGACACTCTCAAGGCCTCTCTGAAGTCACTTGACATTGACATGACCACATGGGAAACGCTGACACAAAACCGCCCTCACTGGCACTGCCTCATCCACAAAGGCTGTCAAGCTCACAAAGCAAGAAGTTGTGCTTTAGCAATACACAAGTGCGAGCTGCGCAAGTCCAGAGCCACCAGCGCAACAACTACAGTGTCTACACAAGTCTGTCCAATACGTGCCAGGACATTCCATGTCCAAATTGGCCTGATCAGTCATCTTTGGACACAATGCAACCAGCCTCAAAATGACCAATGGTGTCTAGGTCCCCATCGATGACAATGGACGAACAACAACACTAATGCCTATGCAGCTGAAGCAAAATCTCCCTACATTCCCTTCACAATAAACAAGAATATTCAATTAGCTTTCCTAATTACTTGCTGTACCTGCATAATAATGCTTGTGATTCATGCACAAGGGCAACCAGATCCCTTTGTACGTCACAGCTCTGCAATCTTTCACCATTTGGATAATAATCTTCTTATTTATTCTTCCTGTTCCCAACCTGCAGACTCCAGCCTGTGTTAATTTTGCATTGAAACCCATTACCCTGCAAACCCCACAAAGAGCTGTGTGTGTGTGTTTTGTGTGTGGGTGTATGTGTGGAAGGAGTAAAGAAATCACTGAGTTGTTTCTCAGTCAGAGTTAGCACCCGCTATCATTTAGGGAGAATACCCCCTCCCTCTCTCCTGGGGAGAATACCCCTGCTCTCTCTCCCTCCCTCGGGGAGAATACCCCTGCTCTCCCTCTCTCTCTTCAGGGAGAATACCCCCATTTTCTTTCTCTCTCTCAAGAAGAATGCCCCATTCTCTCTCTCTCAGAGAGAATACCCCCGTTCTCTCTCTCTCTCGGGGAGAATACTCCTGCTCTCCCCCTCTCAGGGAAAATAATCCTGCTCTCTCTCTCTCTCTGTCAATCTCTTGGGAAGATTATCCCCACTCTCCCTCTCTCAGGGAGAACACCCCTGCTGTCTTGCACTGTCTTGAAGTTGATAGTGCAATGGTTAGTACTGCTGCCTCACAGCACCAGGGGCCCAGGTTCAATTGGGTTACTATTTGTGTGGGATTTGCAACTTCCCCTTGTTTTCTCTGGGTGCTCCAGCTTCCTCCCATAGTCCAAAGATGTGCTGGTTAAAGTGGATTGGCCCATGTTAGATTCTCCCTTAGTGAACCTGAACAGGTGCTGGAGTGTGGATTTCCAAGTAACTTCACAGCAGCGTTAATGCAAGCTTATTTTATGATGCTAATAAATAAACTAAACTTTAAAAGATTATCCCACTCTCTCTCTCAAGGCGAATACTCACTGGTTCTTAATGTTTTTGCAGTGTTTAGTTTTTGAGTGAAATCTCAGCTTGCTGCTCCGTTCAGTGTTCCTGGTGTTATACGATCATCCATTGCCAGCAGTGACCCTATGATCACTCTCCTGTCCCAGAGAACTGAAATCTCCTGCTCCTTACCCCACACCACTCCCTCTGAACCACAACCAAAGCTCCTTCAGCAACACAAGATCAACCCCTCAGGCTGGGAAAGACTCCAAAACTCCACAGGCACTGCCACCTACAGATAGCATCTGACACTGACCAATCTTTAACCCTTTCCAAGCCTGTGCCAGAATCACTGATACTGTTCATAGAATCCCTACATTGCAGATGGAGGCCACTTCTATCCCTGTAACCCCACACATTTATCCTGCAAATCCATCTAACATCTTTGGACACTAAGGGATAACTTAGCATAACCAATCCACCTAACTTGTACATCTGGTCACCAAGAGGCAATTTAGAATGATCAATCCACCTAATTTCCATAAACACAGACAAGGGTCATGAGTGGAAGTGGGAACGTTAAAATGGTGGTGCGGGCTCGTTGGGCCGAAGGGCTTGTTTCCCATGCTGTGTTGTTCTTGTTCTAATCTGCACATTTTTGGACACTAAAGGACAATTTATCGTGGCCAATCCATCTAACCTGCACATCCTGCTCCTGGGCCTGGCAAAACTCATTCTAATCAGCAATCTGTAAACTGTTTGTGCTGATATGTGTACTTTTGGAGACCAGAACACCTCATTCGCCTGACGAAGGCACAAACACCGAAAGCTCGCAGATTTACTATCAAATAAATCAGTTGGATTTAATATCGGTGTTGCCAGACTCTTACTGGTGAAACCCGCCATTAACAGGTCCAGGCAGTGGGCGTTCGACTGAGTCGTCCATCCTGTCTGTCTGTCCCTCTACAGCAGCTACATTCGTGGTCAAGTGTCCTGGAGAGGGAGCATGCCTTGTCCACAGGCACAGTTGATGTCTTCCAAACCCTTTGGGTACCCCGGAGGCTGGGGTGCATTATATCCCCCAGTAATCACATTTTGATTTGATGTTTTAAGTTTCCTTTGTACTTGTGTTCTGTCCAAGCTATTCCCCCTCCTTTTGAGGAGCTGCCCCTTTTACTTTATCCTGGAGTTAATTTGAGTTGGTTTATTTGGTTTGGTCTAAAAGAGGCCTAACTTGCATATCTTTGGATACTAAGAGGCAAATTAGCATAACCAATCCACCTAACCTGCACATTTTTGGACACTAAAGAGCAATTTAATCCATCTAATCTGTATTTTGTTGAAGAACTAGAGTCATTGAATTTTCAGCACAGGAAAAAACCCTTTGGCATCGTGTCTGCACCCACCATCAGACATCTATCCATTTTAATCCCATTTTCCAGCACTTGGTCCATAGCCTTGTGTGCTATGGCATTTCAAATGCTCATCTAAAGGCTTCTTAAATGTTGTGAGTGCTTCTGCCTCTAGCACCCTTTTAGACAGGGAGCTCTGGATTCCCACCATCCTCTGGGTAAAAAATGCTTTTCCTCAAATCCCATTGAAATCTCCTGCTCCTTACCCTAAATCCCCGCCTCCTGGTTATCAATTCCTAAGGGGAAATACTAAGGGGAAAAGTTTCTTCCTATCTACCCTCTCTATATCCCTCATAAGTTTGTACTAATTGTATTAATTCTTAATATTAGTACTTACTGTATTAATTCTGCACAAGTTTCACTGACAGAATTAAAATGAATGGCCAGTTACTTTGTTTGTGCTTGCAAACCCCACTCCAGAATCCTGAACACATACTGATTCAGCATTGTGTTGTTGGATGGGACTTTAAACAGGGGCCCAATCGGCTATTTCAGATGGGTGTAAAAGGTCCTACTCGAAGAGGAATTTTCTCTGGTGACCTGGCCACCAATTAATCTCAAGCCAGAACCTAAAAGCAGAATTATCTACTCATGAGCTCATGGCTGTTTCTGAGCACAAATTGGTTGTCATGTGCCTACATTAGAAGACTGACTACAGTTTCGGATGTCCAGGGACTATACAGGCACTATTTAAATGCAAGCTTATCTTTTTTGTCTCAAAGATTTTCACAGCCAATGAAGAACTTTTGAAATGCAATCTATCTTGAAATAGTGACATGCTGGCACAGGGGGTTAGCACTGCTGCCTCACAGCATCAGGGACCTGTGTTCTCCCCATACCTGCGTGGGCTTTCTCTGGCTGTTCTGAAAGACATGCTGGTTAGGTGCATCGGTCATGTTAAATTGTCCCTCAATGTACCCGACAAGTGCCAGAGTGTGGTGACTAGGGGATTTTCACAATAATTTTATTGCAGTGTTAATGTAAACCTACTGGTAACACTAATAAATAAACTTTATCAGAAATCTGACAGCCAATTTTCTCAGAGCAAGGTTCTACAAATGGAAACTGTTTTCTGGGGATGTTTAGGGTTATTTTTTAGTGCAGACACAAGGAGAACTCCCTGCTCTTCTTTCAATATGTAATGGGATTTTTTACATCCACCTCATAACATCTCCTCCAGAGCATGGCACCTTTGACAGTCTAACACTCCCTCAGTACTATCCCTCTAGCAGTGTGCTGCTCCCTCAGTAATGTCTCTCCAACACTGCAGCACTCCCCCAGTACTCAGGTTTAGATTTGATTACTATGTGTAGAGTTTGATGAATGTGCATTCTGAAAAGCTGAAGATGACAGAATTATGTTTAATTTTAAAAAGGATATTACAGTATTTGGAAAGGAGCAGAACAGATTCACAAGGATAGTACCGATTCAACAGGGTGATGCAACTATCAAGAAAGATCAAGCAGTCAATGAAAAGACTGAGAGAAGATCTGATTGAAATGGAATGGGATTAATTAGATAGCTCTTTCAAAGGGCTCGTATAGGCACTGTGGCCTGAATGGCTTGTTTCTGCACTGTGCAAATCAATGATGCTAGTATCAATAGAGAAGAAAGCAATGTAGTGGTATTGTCAATGGACTGATAATCCAGAGACCCAGGGTAATGTTCTGGGGACCCAGATTCAAATCTCATCACAGCAGATGGTAACATCTGAATTCAGTAAAAAAAAATCTGAAATTAAAACAATTTAATGATAACCATGAACCGTTGTTAATTGTTGTAAAAATCCATCTGGGTCACTAATGTCATTCAGGGAAGGAAATTCTATTGCAGCATAACAGCATAGTGTCCCAGGCACTACTGCCCCTCAGTGCCAGGGACCTGGGTTCATTTCTGGCCTTGGGCTATTGTCTGTGTGGAGTTTGCATGTTCTCCCCGTGTCTGCGTGGGTTTCCTCTGATGCTCAGTTTTCCTCCCTAGTCCAAAGATGTGCCATGCTATGCTAAATTGCCCTTTATCCAAAGATGTATAAATTACAAAGAGAAAAGAACACTATAGCACAGGAATAGGTCCTTCGGTACTCCAAGCCTGCACCGATTATGATACATGCCTAAACTAAAATCATACACACTTACGGAGTTTGTATCCTTCCATCCTATCCTGTTCATGTATTCATCTAGATACACCTTAAATACGCTCCCATCACTTCCCTGGGCAGTGTGTTGCAGACACTCACCACCCTCTGTGTAAATGCTTTGCCTTGCACAACATTTCCCCACGCACCTTAAACCTTTGTCTCCTAGTACTTGACTTTTCTATCTAAGAGAGAGCATGTGACTATCCACTCTGTCCATGCCATTCATAATCTTGTAAACCTCTATTGTGTCATCCCTCAACCTCAGTCGTTCCAGTGAGAATAAACCAAGTTTATTCTCTTCATAGCTAATATCCTCCAGGTTAGACACCATCCTGTACTGTATCCTCTCCAAATCATCCACATCCTTCTGGTACTGTGGCGACCAAAATTATACACAACATTCCAAATGAGCTTAATTACTGTTCTGTACAGCTGCAGCATGACCTGCCAATTTTTATACTCAACATACCAACTGATGAAGGCAACCTTGCCGGATGTTTTCTGACTATCTTATCCACCTGCGTTGCCACTTTCAGTGATTGGTGAACATGTACGCCCAGATCTCTCTGCCTTTCAACACTTCCTAAGGGTTTACCATTTACTGTATAATTCCTATATGCATTGGACCTTCTAAAATTATCTCACATTTGTCTGGATAAACTCCATCTGCCCCATTTCTCCAACCGGTTTATATTTTGCTGTATCCTCTGACAATCCTCTTCGCTTTCTGCAACTCCACCAATTTTTGTGTCATATGTGAACTTACTAATCAGACCAGTTATACTTTCTTCCAAATCATTTAAATATACCACGAACAACAAACGTCCCAGAACTGATCACTATGGAACACCGCTAGTCACAACCTTTCATTCAGAAAAGCACCCTCTATTACTACCCCTCTATCTTCTATGGCCAAGTCAGTTCTGTATTCATCTTGCCAGTTTTCCTCTGATCCTGTGTGACTTCACCTTTCCTGTCAATATAGCATGAGATATCTTGTCAAAGGCGTTACTGAAGTCCATGTATACAACATCTACTGCCTTTCCCTCATCTATCATCTTCATCATTTCCTCAAAAAATATGATCAAGTTAGTGAGGCATGACCTGCCCTTCACAAATCCATGCTGTCCATCACTGATAAGTCCATTTGTTTTCAAATGTGAGTAAATACTGTCCCTAAGAATCTTTTCCAATAATTTCCCTGCCACTGATGTAAGGCTCACCCGGCCTATAATCTCCTGGATTATCCCTGCTGTCCTTCTTAAACAACATAACAACTTCATGTGTAGCCAATGAGGATACAAAGATTTCTGTCAAGGTCATAGGTTAGGAGAATTAGAGGGGTAAATATATGGTGTTACGAGGATAGAGCCTGGGTAAGATGCTTTGTCAGAGAGTTGGTGCAGACGTGATACGCGTCCTTTTGCATTAGAGATTCTATGAGATCTGCTGTTCTTAGTTGGTCTGGTCTACATGTGACTCCAGATACACAACAATGTGATTAACTGTTAAATGCGCCTTCAAGAGCAATTAGGGATGGGCAATGAATGTAACACCATATCCCATGATTTTTAAAAATCACTCTAAAGATCAACTGAACTCAGGATGTGATGCATTTGACAATTGATACTCACCTCTCTCCCTGCTTACTAACTTGAAGAGTTGCAACATAACCTGCATTCATAACCAAGAACGTTGTTCATGAAAGAAATCACTCCCTCACCTCCATTCCCAACATGCCCTCTCCTCCCCTCACATCTTCAACATGACCTCAAGATCGGTGGAAGATAAAATGGCCCTCTGAATGTCTTGCTTAAAATAGAAGATCAATTTATCCCACTTAATTTTGTGCAATATAATTTGGATACGTAAGTTTATTTCAACATTTTTGAATAAATTCCCTTCACGGACAAACAAATGCTGGAACTGGGAGTTCTTACATGACAACAGTGCCCACACACACTTCAATAGGTTTTCATTGGTTTAAAGAATTTTGGGAGGCTCTGAAAAAATGGAAAGCACTACAGCAGTGCAAGTCTTTTAGTATTATTAATGCTGATGTTTTGCAATCGAGATGAGAATCGTCGTAACGCTGAAGATAGTGAGTCAGTCAAAAATGTAATTGCTGTGGGTGGTGCAGTCAGGAATATCACCTTACTCCACCCTATCTTGCTCCTGACTTCAATTCTGGATCCCACAAGCAAACTGATTCTGGTGACAAGTACATGATACTAAGAGCTCTTGAGTATAAGAAGGTGGATTTGATTTGATTTAATTTGGTTTATTATTGTCACATACATTAACATACAGTGAAAAGTATTGTTTCTGGCATATTGTTCGTAGACAAAGAAAGGAGAGAATGCAGAATATAGTATTACAGTCATAGCTAGGGTGCAGAAAAAGATCAAATTAATGCAAGATAAGTCCATTCAAAAGTCTGAAAGCAGCAGGGAAGAAGCTGTTCTTGAGTTGGTTGGTACGTGACCTCAGACTTTTGTATCTTTTTCCCACTGAAGAAGGTGGAAGAGAAAATGAGTGACAGGAATTGAGCTCAGAAACCCTTTTCTCTGGTACACCTGACCTTGCCCCTGTCACAACTCACTGCATAGAGATGCCGGCATTGGACTGGGGTAAACTCAGTCCAGAGTAAACTCAGTCCAGAGTAAACTCAGAACTTTCGAAAGCTCGCAGATTTACTATTAAATAAATCTTTAAAATTGGTGTTGCGAGATTCTTACTGAGACAACTCACTGCAACAGACTCAATGGGCTGAAGGACTTACTTTTGCACTGCTGGGTTTTCTATCCGATCTCTCTCCATACATTGGTTTATCCAATCTGACTATTTCAACTGCCGCTGTGAGGCA
This sequence comes from Sphyrna mokarran, assembly GCA_024679065.1. Lineage (NCBI taxonomy): Eukaryota > Metazoa > Chordata > Chondrichthyes > Carcharhiniformes > Carcharhinidae > Sphyrna > Sphyrna mokarran. The sequence goes on along the minus strand of JAGIQG010000034.1, from coordinate 653,742 downwards.
GCAGTGCTAACCACTGTATCACCCTCAATCAGAACACGGGGGCACAATGGTTAGCACACCTGCCTCACAGTATCAGGCACCCGGGTTCAATTCCCAGTTTGGGTCACAGGCTGCGTGGAGTTTGCATGTTCTCTCTGTATCTGTAAGAGTTTCTTCTGGGTGCTCTGGTTTCCTCCCACAATCCGAAAAATGTGCAGGTTAGGTGCATAGGCCATGCTAAATTCGCCCTCAATGTACCCGAACAGGCTCCGGAGTGTGGCGACTACAGGATTTTCGCAATAACTTCATTGCAGTGTTAATGTAAACCTGCTTCTGACACTAATAAATGAACTCTACATTTCATTTTCCCATTCCAGTTTCGGTCGATTGGCCGTGCTAAATTGCCCTTTATTGTCAGGTGGATTATTATGTGAGGGTCTGGGTGAGATTGTTGTTAGCACAGGCCTGATGGGCTGAATGGCCTTTTTCTGTAGAATTCTATCATTCTATATCTTAACCTAACAAAATAATCAAAGACAGCTCCCAATTCATCTTGTACAATGGGGTTTTGCAGGTTAAGCTGGTCTGAGTGTTGATGGTGGCACCATGGTAACCGGTTGCTATGGGAACCAGGCGTCCAGGGTCAAAGGTGGCGCTGCGCCCTTCAAATACCTGTGACGTCAGCGGCCGGCGTCTTCTCTCCCTCTGACCAAGATGGCGGCGGTAGCGGCGCGGCGTCTGCTCGGTGTCCGGAGCGCTCCGCGGACTGAGGCGATCCGGGCCTTTCTGAACCCCCTAACTAACCCCGGAGTCGGACTCCACTCTGCCAGAAGCGTGGTGGTGACCAGATCGGGAGCCATTTTACCCAGACCCGTCAAGGTGAGAGGAGCGGCGCATCCGGGTGATGGGCGGGCGGGCGGGGAGGGACTGGTCTGATTGACAGCGCACCAGAACCAATAGAGGCCCGGGGCGCCATGATGTCAGTCTGAATTGACCAATGGCGCTTAGGAATGGACGGGGTGTCATCGTGAAAACGTTCCTATTTGCCAATCGCCGCTGAATGACAGCTTCTACCACCAATCAATGCCGAAGGGCGGATCATGGAATCCGGACGGTGCAGGGAAGATTGTTCCCCCCCACCTTCTGTCACTCGGGGTCAACTTGACCATGGTCCATCCACCTCACCTCCTTGTCTAAGGATAATCATGATGTGGGGTTGTCAGACTTCTCACTGTATCTCAGGATACTTCAGCTGACACTGGAATGGGGAAAAAATTAGTTTTGAGTTTATTTATTATTGTCACCATTAGGCTTGCATTAACACTGCAATGAAGTTACTGTGCAAAATCCCCTAGCCATCATATTGTGGTGCCTGCTCGGGTACACTGAGGAAGAATTTATCATGGTCGATGCACCCTAACCACCGTGTCTTCTGGACTGTGGGAGGAAACTGGAGCACTTGGAGGAACCTCAACAGGAGGAGAACGTGCAGACTCTGTACAGTCAGCGATTCCCAAACCAGGAATCAGATCCGGGTCCCTGGTGCTGTGATGCAGCAGTGAGAACCAAAATACCACTAAAAAAAAACCCCACAGATGCTGAGATTCTGAATTAAAAACAAAAAATGGTGGGTAGTTGCTACCTGCCCTTCACAGCGCTTGGGACCCAGGTTCGATTCCTGGCTTGGGTCACAGTCTTTGTGGGGTCTGCATGTTCTCCCCAAGTCTGTGTGGGTTTCCTTTGCATGCAATGAAGTTACTGTGAAAATCCCCTAGTTGCCACACTCTGGCACCTGTTCGGATACACTGAGGGAGAATTTAGCACGGCCAATGCACCCTAACCAGCACGTCTTTCAGACTGTGGGAGAAAACCCATGCAGATATGGGGAAAATGTCTGCGCATTGATACAGGCCGCACATTGATACAGGCCACACATTGAACCTGGGTTGTTAGCAGCAGAGCTAACAGGACATTTATTAAAAAACACAAGTTATACCTAACAAACCAAGGCAGCAGCTTCTCAGCTCGTTGGACCTCTCCGTCTGAACATCGGACGCAGTTAGATGTACTTTACTCCTCTCGGTTCTGCTGCGAAGACTCCTCTGTTTTGCCACACTGTGGGCTGTAACTTCTCTGCTTGCCAAGCCTACCGTTTCCAGCTCTGCGACTCCTCTTTACTTCTGCGCCATGGGGTCCTACGTGCTCTGGCTTTTTAACCTCGTCTGACCATCGGCCACCTGAGTTTGTCCTGATGGTTGGATCAGAGTTTATGGTGTCAGTTACTGATCTATTTTAATTGGCATTTGAGGTGAAAGGACAGCTGCCAGTGACTATGAAAGTCTCTATTCATTCTCCTTATCATTCCCTTGTGCTGACACGGGCAATGGGAAATTTTTATCTCTTTGCATTCCAGAAATTTGAACATCTATGATATTAAAACTGCATTCAAGTCAGTGCAATTTAATGCATAGAGAACTCCTAAAACCCAGTAGAATCATAGAATCCCTATGGTGCAGAAGGAGGCCATTTGGCCCATTGAGTCTGCACTGGCAACAATCCCAGTCAGACCCTATCTCTATAACCCCACGTATCTACTTAGCTAATCAGGGCAATTTAGCATGGCCACTTCGCCTGACATCTTTGGAGTGTTGGAGGAAACCGGACCACCCGATGAAATCCATGTAGACAAGGGGAGAATGTGCAAACTCCGTGCAGACAGTGACCCGAAGCTGGAATTGAACCTGGGTCCCTGGTGCTGTGGGGCAGCAGTGCTAATCACTGTGTCATGATGCTGTCCTATCAGGCTTTAGGATTAATTGTGACTGATTTTATTTTGATGATGTAAAATCAAATTGATTCTTGTAGCTTTCTTTTTTTTCATGAGATATATGTATTGCTGGCAAGGCTGGCAGCTGATGCCTTTCCTGAATTTCCTGAATCCTGATTGGAGTGGCTTATTAGAGCAGTTACGAGTCAACTACATTGCCGTGGGTCTGGAGTCACATGTAGGCAGGCCAGGCCAGGTAGGGTCAGCAGATTTGTGGGTGGTACAGTGGTCAGCACTGCTGCCTCACAGGAACTTGGACTCGATTCCAGCATTGGGTCTGTGTGGAATCTGCATGTTTTCCCTGTGTCTGCACGGGTTTCCTCCTGTTGCTCCAGTTTCTTCCTACAGTCCAAAGAGATGTAGGTTAGGTTGATTAATTATCCTACAGTTTTAGGGACATTAGCAGGGTAAATCTGTGGAGTTACAAAGCTAAGGCCTGGGTGGGGATTGTCATTAGTGCAGGCTTGATGGGCTGAATGGCCTCTTTCTGCAGTGTATTATTGAACCAGGTGGGTTTTTAGGATAATTCATGGTGTCACAGTCCCTGACTTTGACACTGGTTTTATATTTCAGATTTCTTAACTGAATTCCAATTTAGTTTTCTGCTGTGGTGGGTTCTGAACCCTGCATTAGCATAGTCTATGGATGACTCCCTGGCGAATGTATCCATATTAGATTAAAATAGAGCTAAACTAATGCTAGGCACCCAGTGCTATCTACCTCTAATTTATTTTGATTTTGCTGGTTTCTGGAGCTTTGTTAACTTTCTCTCCTTGAGATGTGGGCATTTCTGGCAAGGCCAGATTTTGTTGTCAATTCCTAATTTCCCTTGAGCAGATGATAGTGAGTTAAAATGGGGTCACATTGGGAATAGATTGCAAAATGCTGCTGTAATCCTTTTTCCTTCCCTTTGTATTTGCATAATCCAGCAAAATTGTTGTTAATATAGACATCATCCTGTATTATACACACACTAATTGCATTGAAAACTGAAGTCACTTTGGTGATTTGATACTGTCCACAGTCTTCACAACAGCAGTAAACAACAGGAGAACTAATATTTCTCACCCTGGTGAAGTCTAATAATTCCACCTGTGACTCAGATTCCAAATTTCACAACCTTCACACAATTCAGAACCTTTTACCTTTGATTGCTCTCATCCTGCTTAAAACCCAAAGTGGGGGTGGGGATTTTCACATCTCAGAAATTCCTCCAACTCAGCTTGAGGATCGAAAGGATTGGAACCAAATGCAGTTCTGGGCATGTGTGCGTTTTACAACAGACACAGATTTCTTTACCTCACTAACCTATTAATACGCTCTCGACAGAGTGGGTGGCAGAATGGTTAGCGCTGCTGCCCCTCAGCACCAGAGACTCGGGTTCAGTTTCGACTTGGGTGACTGTCTGTGTGGAGTCTGCATGTTCTCCCTTTGTCTGCGTGAGTTTCCTCCGGGTGTTCTAGTTTCCTCCCACATTTTGAAAGACGTGCTGGTTAGATGCATTGGCCATGCTAAATTCTCTTTGTGTACCCATACAGGCACTGGAGTGTGGCAACTAGGGGATTTTCACAGTGACTTCATTGCAATGTTACTTGTGACACTAATAAATAAACTTAAAAAAAATCTGAGTCTCCACATAAAATGCTGCTTCGTATAGCTTGAAAGTGGCTAAATAAAGTCTTTTTTGCACAGATTTGATTTTATTAAAAAAAATGTTTGTAAGGATTGCTCCCATAACTGTTCTAACTGGAGTCTCGCAATTTCATGAGAATTTGGTTAAAATGAATTCCTGACCCAGCTTTCTTGCAGGAAGAGAAAGGAAACCAAATCAGAGACTCAACAAATAAGGATATGAGCAGCATATCAAGAGTGTGATGGGGAAAAGCAACTGAGAATGGAGCCAGGCTGGATTAGAGAGTGAAGGACAAAGAGAGACAGGGAAGGAGAAAGCCTTATTTGGAAAAATAGAAGTTTACTCTAGGGATGTGATTGGGGGTTGGGAGGTGAGGGAATGGTGACACAGTGGTAGCAATGCTTCCTCACAGCACCAGGAACCCCAGTTTGATTCCCAGCTTTCTCCACATTCTTTCCCCTGGATGCCCTAGTTTCCTCCCACAGTGTGGAAGACGTGCTGGTTAGATGCATTGGCCATAGTGAATTCTCCCTCGGTGTATCTGAACAGGTCTGGAGTGTGGCGACTAGGGGATTTTCACAGTAACTTCATTGCAGTGTTAATATAAGCCTACTTGTGACACTAATAAATAAACTTGAAAAAAAAAGCTTCTCTGTAATTTGGCTGAATATTTGTGTGCATCACATGCTCACAAACAGCTGTGTTCTAGTGGCCACCAGCTGGGAGGCTCTGTTTCAGAGGTTAGCACTGCTGCCTTAGTGCTAGGGATCCAGCTTTAATTCTGGCTTGGGTCACTATCTCTATGGAATTTGCACATTCTCCCCATGTCTGCTTGGGTTTTTCTGGGTGCTCCGGTTTCCTCCCATGACATTTAAGTTAGGTTAGTTAGCTATGGTAAATTGCCCATTAGTGTCAGGGGGATTAGGTGGGTAAATATATGGGTTATGGGGATAGGACCTGGGTGGGATTGTCAGTGTAGTGTAGATTCTGTCTGAGGGATGTGAAGAGATTATAACCCCCAGAGAGAACCTTCCTGTTCCTCTTGAGGATGTAAAGATCGCATGGCCCTAATTTCGCAGAGGGGCCAGACAAGTTCTGTGTGTGAGGTCTTATCTGAGAGATGGCACATCTGACAGTGCACTGCCCCCACACTACATACTGGAGCATCAGCTGGATTCTGGACATGGCTTTCCAGAATTGGACTCAGACTCACCGCTTCCTGACTCCAAGTGCGTTGTCTATGGAGATACCTCGGCTGTGTCTGCTTCAAGGTGGAATCAAGTTTGGTTGTCGAGTAGACCATTAACATTAGCCATGGTGGAACTGCACTGAGTTGATATGTGGAGGATTGGGGTGATACCTGTACAAGGATATGTTTTATTCTGTGATTTTTCTCTTCCACAGACTTCCTTTGGTCTTGTGAAGGTCTTCATTGTGGTCGTTCCGTTCCTGTACATGGGTACTCAGATCAGCAAGAGCTTCGCCTCACTACTGGAGGAACACGACATCTTCGTCCCAGTCGACGATGATGATGATGATTAATTGATGGGTATAGAAATCTTTTTCATTAACCTCTTATCACTGACAGCACGAACGAGAGAGCTCTTACATGAGATAAATATGAGATGTAAAACTCCACTTTGGGTGGCACGGTGGGTTAGCGCTGCTGCCTCACAGCGCCAGAGACCTGGGTTTGATTCCCGTCTTGAGTCACCCTCTATGTGGAGTTTGCATATCCTCCCCATATCTGTGTGGGCTTTCAAAGAACAAAGAAGAAGAATAAGTTAAGAATAAGAAAACAGCACGGGAAACAGGCCCTTCGGCCCAATGAGCCCGCGTCGCCACCCCGAGTTCCCACCTCTACCCGCGATCCCTGTCCATGTTTATAGATCTATGGATTAAAAACCAAATTTCAGACAATTTAGGGAGAATTTGTTTTGCCAATTAGCCTAAGAGCACATTTTTGGGATGTGGGAGGAAACCGGAGCACCCGGAGAAAACCCACGCAAGCACGGGGAGAATGCACAAACTCTCACAGACACAGGCCCGAATCCATGTATTTGCACAGCACAGCGATAGTCACTGAGCTGTCGTGTTGCCCGTCAAATGGTCCAGGTCAAGTGTACACTAACGACGTGAAGCAGTAGGATACTCTCAAAAAAATCCAAGAGCAGCTCTCTCACGACCCATCGCGTGTATGCCCCTCGTTAGACAACAAGGTGGACCAAAGCACCTGTAGGATAAAAACAAGCATCCATCAGATGCTCCAGTTTCTTTCCAAAGATGTGCTGGTTAATTGTCCATGCTAAATTCTACCTCAGTGTACCCAAAAAGGCACCAGAGTGTAGCGACTAGGGGATTTTCACAATAACTTCATTGCAGTGTTAATGTAAGCCTATTTGTGACATTAATAAATAAACTTAAACTTAAAAAACTGTGATAGGATAGGATAGAGAATCCTAACATGGGTCTGCAGAATAGCACTGCCAAAGTATGATGTATAGAGTCACATAGTAAGCGACTCTGGGAGAGAAGAAGCTAGAGAGAATTCTAAGTGAGCGTGACAAAAACAGAAAACATGAAATATCTCAGTAGGCCTGGCAGCATCTGTGGAGAGAGAATAGAGCTTTGAAAAAGAGTCATCCAGACTCGAAGCATTGGCTCTATTCTCTATATACAGATGCTACTGAGATTTCTCAGCATTTTCTGTTTTTGTTCCAGGGTCGTTGTAAATCAGTGGCCTGATATCAGCCTAGTCCGGAACAGCTGGGATCTGCTTTTCAAATGCATTTAAGGTGCTTTTCTGTGTTTGTGGTAAATTTGGTGACAACTAACCCCTCGTGATCCGAGTGCTGGACACGATCCAGCAGCCTTGACTGAAAGGAGTGGGGTGGGGGGTTTAGCCAATTCAAAGTCCACAAGGTCTATTCTAGGACAACGCTTCCCAAATCTTTCCCCACTCTGATCCTGTTATGAAACTTAAAATTAACCATGATGCTTGTGTGAAAATGGTGCGAAGGGTTGAGTAGGATTGGGCGCCGTGAAGGTTGGGGGGGGAGGGATTGGACGCCGTGTGAGGTGGGATTGGGCGCCGTGGGAGGGGGGTGCAGGAGCGGGTGCTGTGTGAGGGAGGGGGAGGGGGCGCGGGGAGGGGGAGGGGGGAGGTGGGAGGGGGTGGGGGCGCCATGTGAGGGAGGGGGGTGCGGGAGGGGGCGCCGTGTGAGGGAGGGGGAGGGGTGATGAGTATTGAATAGTTCTGGATAGATACGTGTGGCAGTTCAAATCATCTGAATTCATGAACCACTGTGGCCTCATCAGTAGCAGAATTATTTTCAGCCAGAATGTGTAACTAGTCCAACATCAATATCAAACCAGAAGATCCTCATTTCAAGGAGTGTAGAAAAGAATGCTAGGAGCAGTGTCAGGTACACGAACACAAGGAGCTAATCTGCTGAAGCAGCCGTACACGATTATACTCGTACTGAACAGTGGTCGCTAGACAGAGCGAAGCAATCGTGTATCCATTGGATTAGGTCAAAGTCCTGCCACTTCCACCATGAATGGTGAAAAATTAAAGAACTATTACTTGAAGGAGTCTTTATAAATATTCCCATTGTCAGTGATGGTGGAGACCAGCATGAGGATGCTGAAGCCAAGGCTGCGTGATCTATCTCACTCTCCTGACGTCACAGCCTCCCAGAAACCACTCTTTAGCCAGTTTGATTCACTGTGCGATTAGGAGACAAAGCAAAGGCTGTGTTCCCCTACAATATGATGTAGAGATGCTGGCGTTGGACTGGGGTAAACACAGGAACAACCTGATGTTGTCAGACTTCTTCCTATGCTCCCTACAATATCTCAGCAGTTCTGATAACTGTGCTGCAGATTTAGCCATGTTCCTGAGCAAGATGTCTCAGTCTATCTGCATCAACCCAACAATATGATAAATTGCCCATGTATCTCCTGATCCTTGTACTAGACCCTCCAACCAGAGAAAACAACATCTCTGCATCCAGTTTATTCAGCCCTGTCAGAATTTTATACGTTTTAATGAGATTCCTTCTCGTTCTTCCAAACTCCAGTGAATTCAGGCCCATTCGAATTATAAAATCTTTACAGTGCAGAAGGGACCATTGAGTCTGCACCAAATCTGACAATTATCTTACCCAGGCCCTCTCCCTCACTCTATTCCTGTAACCTCACACATTTATCATTGCTAATCCATTTAACCTACACATCTTGGGATACTAAGTAAGGGGCAATTTTACCATGGCCAATCCACCTCACTTGCACACCTAAAAGTTTATTTATTAGTTTCACAAGTAGTGTCACATTAACACTGCAATGAAGTTACCATAGAACTCCCCCAGTCGTCACATTCAGGCTCGTGTTCGGGTACACTGAGGAAGAATTTAGCACGGCTGATGCACCTAACCAGCATGTCTTTTGGACATGGGAACCCATGCAGACATGGGGAGAATGTGCAGACTCCACACAGACAGTGACAAGGTCAGACGTGAACCCTGGTTCCTGGTGCTGTGAGACAACAGTGCTAACCACTGCTGCCTGACCTAAATGCTCCTTGTGTGACAATCTCTGCCATCCCAGCAATCTGTCTGGTGAAGCTTCTCTGCAGTCCCTCTAGGGCAATTGTACCTTCGATAAGGACACAAAAATTGCACACAATATTCCAGATGTGGTCTCACCAAGGCCCTGTAGAACTGCAGTAAAATAACCTTGCTCCTGTACGCAGTCCTCTCACAATGGAGGCCAACATACCATTTGCCTTCCTGACAGATTGCTTTCAGTGACTGGAATGTTAGTGCACTTGGATTTCAAAGAACAAAGAACAAAACAGCACGGGAATCAGGCCCTTCGGCCCAACGAGCCCACGCCGCCACCCCGATGTTCCCACCTCTACCCACGATCCCTGTCCATGTTTATACATCTATGGATTAAAAACCAAATTTGAGACAATTTAGGAAGAATTTGTCCTGCCAATCAGCCTAAGAGCACATCTTTGGGATGTGGGAGGAAACCGGAGCACCCGGAGAAAACCCACGCAAGCACGGGGAGAATGTGCAAACTCCCACAGACACAGGCCCCAAATCCATGTATCTGCACAGCACAGCGATAGTCACTGAGCTGTCGTGTTGCCCATCAAATGGTCCAGGTCAAGCGTACACTAACGATGTGAAGCACTAGGATACTCTCAAAAAAATCCAAGAGCAGTCCTCTCACGACCCATCGCGTGTTTGCCCCTCGTTAGACAACAAGGTGGACCAAAGCACCTGTAGGATAAAAACAAGTACATCAATATCATCATCTATTTACACACTTCCCAGGGACTCCCAAGGCTCATGATCCCTATTTTAAATCAGTTTTCTATACCCCTCCATTCCCATTCTGTTCATGTGCCCATCTAAGTATTTCTTAAATAACTCCAGAGTACCTGCCTCCACCACTTTACTTGGCAGCGCATTCCATACCCCCACCACCCTCTGAGTGAAAAAACTCCCTCTAACATCCAAATTATACCTTACCCCCCTCACCCTAAGCCCGTGACCCCTCGTGCTATTCGAGTCCATCCTAGGAAAAAGCTTAACCCTGTTTACTCTATCTATACCCCTCATAATCTTGTACACCTCTATTAGATCTCCTCTAAGTCTACGTCTTTCTAAGGAAAACAGTCCCAATTTGCCTAATCTCTCCTCGTAACTCAGACCTTCCATACCAGGCAGCATCCTGGTAAACCTCCTCTGCACTCTCTCCAGAGTCTCCACGTCCTTCCGGTAGTAAGGCGACCAGAACTGGACGCAGTATTCCAGATGAGGTCTAACCAACGTTTTATACAACTGCAACATTAAAGGCCAGCTCTTGTACTCTATACCCCTTCCTATAAAGGCTAACATACTATATGCTTTCTTCACAACCTTCTCCACTTGCTCTGCCACCTTCAGAGACTTGTTCACCTGCACCCCCAGGTCCCCCTGCGTTTCTATACTCTTAATAGGTCTACCCTTTATCATATACCTCCCCCCTACATTCTTTCTCCCAAAATGCATCACCTTACATTTATCAGGATTGATTTCATTGTTTATACCAACATGTCCCAGTCTGCCACTTGTCCCTCAGTCTGGATACAGTTTGTGGTTTTCCTTAAAATCATAGAATCCTAGAATGCAGAAGGCCCATTGAGTCTGTGCTGACAACAATCCCACCCAGGCCCTATCTCCGTAACCCCGTGTATTTACCCTGCTAATTCCTATTGATGTATTTGTTTTTATCCTACAGGTGCTTTGGTCCACCTTGTTGTCTAACGAGGGGCATACACGCGATGGGTCGTGAGAGGGCTGCTCTTGGATTTTTTTCGAGAGTATCCTAGTGCTTCACATCGTTAGTGTACGCTTGACCTGGACCATCTGATGGTCAACATGACAGCTCAGTGACTATCGCTGTGCTGTGCAGATTCATGGATTTGGGCCTGTGTCTGTGGGAGTTTGCACGTTCTCCCCGTGCTTGAGTGGGTTTTCTCCGGGTGCTCTGGTTTCCTCCCACATCCCAAAGTTGTGCTCTTAGGCTAATTGGCAAAACAAATTCTCCCTAAATTGTCTCAAATTTGGTTTTTAATCCATAGATCTATAAACATAGACAGGGGTCGCAGGTAGAGGTGGGAACATCGAGGTGGCGGCGTGGGCCCGTTGGGCCGAAGGGCCTGTTTCCCATGCTGTTTTGTTCTTTGTTCTTTGTTCCCCTGATACTAAGGGGCAATTTTAGCATGGCCAATCTACCTAGCCTGCACATCTTTGGATTGTGGGAGGAAATTGGAGCGCCCGGAGGAAAAACACACAGACATGGGGAAAATATGCAAACTCCATACAGACAGTGACCTGAGGCCAGAATCAAACACAGGTCCCTGCTGCTGTGAGGCAGCAGTGCTAACCACTGTGCCACCATGCCTTCCCTAAGGGAATTTAATGAATCAGATGGATTTATACAGCAGTTTTTACTGACACCAGCATTCTAAGACCAAATACAATTCTCAAAACTTCCACAGCTGTATTTGAGCTCTTTGCTGGATAATTCATACAGATTCTCTGGTTTGCTAATTTAATATCATAACTATGATACTCTGATTTCGCAGTCAAAAGTGTTCTATTTTTTTTTTGAGTTTATTGATCGGTATCGCAAGTAGACTTACATTAACACTGCAATGGGGCTACTGTGAAAATCCCCAAGTTGTGACTCACCGGTACCTGTTTGGGTACATTGGTGGATTGACTGTGTTAAATTCCCCCTCAAACAGCACATTCTTTCAGATTGTGGGAGTGAACCAGAGCACCCAGAGGAAACCCACACAGACACAGGGAGAATGTGCAGATTCAGCACAGTCACCCAAACTAGGAATCGAACCTGGGTCCCTGGCATTGAGGGGCAGCAGTGCTAACCACACCTCATGGCTTTACATGGTTACCACTTCACACCTGACCATTGAAGATTAATGTCTGCTACTGATGGTTATAGTCCCATCGCCTGGGGAGTAAATCGGGAAGATGTTAAAAGCTTTAGAAACAAAAAAAAAACCCACTCTTCTCCTGTTTTTGCTTTTCAGATTTCTGCCATGTTTGTGAGTTGCTGTGATTAGATTGAAAGGAACTAACTAACTGTACATATTCCAGTATCTGAAACCCTGCCCCTGCTGATATCGCCAACTGTAAAGAAACATGAACACTGAAGAGAAGATATGACCGGATTTTGCATGTGTCGTACATAATGTGTGTTTGGAGAGAAAATTAGTACTTTGTTTTAAAGACAGTGTCCATTCTGATGGTTTGACATGGGCTGCATCCTGTTGAGAACATGTCCTCAACTAGATTCCCTTTAAGACTACAGTGATTATTTTCTTTGCTCCTCATTCTTTTCCCAGAGATCTAGGGCAGGATTTTCCATCACTTCCTGCTGGTAAATCCCAACCAGTGATTCAAACGAGGGCCTCTCAGACTTGCTCTGCTTATTTTTCCCAAGTTTGATTCTCTCTCTTGCTCCTCAGCACTTCCCATTTTGGACTGAACAAGCCACCAGGTTAGTGTGTGACCTGCCGTACTGACTCCTCCTGCTTCACTGCGTCCGGGTTGGGGGAAAGTCATGGCAGACGTTGTTGGTGCCTGTGCTTTTTCCCTCAGCTGATTATAGTCCCCGGTGTTTACTGCAGGCTTTTGGTGCAGACACAGCTTCCCGTGATGTGTGATGACTGGGTTCCTGACCCAGATGTCCTTCCCAAATGAAAGCGCAAAGACAAATTCCTTGCTTCACTTGCAGGAGCTTTGAATTGAAATGGCTGCGCTTAATGATCTGAGTGCAGCCAAACAGATAAAAGTCCCACTGCCTCGAAGCAAACACTTGCAATCTGATTCAAATTCTGATCAAGAGTTTGAATTTCAGAAGCACCAAATGGACTGAAATGTATTGAGTGAGTAAATGTACCCCAATTAATCTGAGCACTTCTAAAAATAAATCAGCATTAATGCAGATAGATAATGATTTTGAATGTTTTCTCCATGGGTTATGTACAAGCTCTGGAATGAATATTGCCCATCTCCAGCCATCGATCACCTTTATATCTTGTGCCTGCTCTGTCTTTTCTCAAGGCGTTGTGTTTTAATTAAATGCACAATGTTGTGGGGTTACATGATTTGTTTAGCAGCTTGACGAGTTGTCTGAGGGGCCAGAATCATCTGTGGCAGTGTCTACCATCCACTGAGCAATGAACTTAGTCAAAACCATCTCCATCTGTAGCAGTTTTTCAGAGACCGATATATTATGCTGGCCTTTATGTGAGAGATTTCTCTTTGTTAATTACAGCTCAGCAAATATAAAGAACTCCCAGAGGCGGTAATTTTGATTGAAGGCGTAATTTATTGTTGCCCAGGCCTGGTCCACACGTGTGGGAGAACGATTTGGGGCATCCTAAATTATTCTAAATTCTATTCATCTGCCTGTGAACTATATTCATCCTAGCCCGATGAGCCAATCATTTTGGTATGAATCATTAACCTTGACTCCCTGGCAGCATGAGGTCCATAGAGCCTGGAGATTCTTGTCCACTGTTCCCTCGCAACCTCAATTGCAAATCCGGAAAGTTCTTTCCCATTGTTTCCCAGCAACCTCAAATACTTCGGTCTGTAGTGTTTAAAAGTTTCCTTTCCCGCTGTATTACCTTATTCATTCGGCTGAGACCCACGCTGAGAAGAGGGCCCTTGACTGGCTGTATTGTTTAAGGAATGTGGTTCTTTTCACTCAGCTATATCCCACCATGCCTTGCGGCAGTGTGTAGTTTAAAGTTGTAAAGTTGGCCAAGGTGTACAGAATATTCTAAAATACATGTTTAAATTCTCTAACAGTGATTATGTGTTTCTATGCAAAACAATAGGTTTATAACTCCAGGTAGTTTTTCCACACTATATTCACTGTAAATTGGTTTTATCTTAATCAATTAGTCTTTTTGTACCAAGTTATTCTAAATCCTCTAACACCATCCCTTGTATTGCATTATGGAAAAAGTTCTGATATTGGTTCTTTGGTGCAACTTAGACACGATAAAGGAGCAGATTTACACATAGGATATATAGAAGACTATTGGCATAACCATTCTGTGCCAGTGTTTATCCTTCACTTTGGCTTCCTCCCAAACTTCTGTCAAATCTCTCAGCATAATTCTCTAATCCTGCTCTTTTTTATTTTTAAATATTTATTAGTGTCACATGATAGCTTACATTAATACTACAATGAAGTTACTGTGAAAATCCCTTATTTGCCACATTCTGGCGTCTGTTTGAATGCACTGAGGGAAAATTTAGTGTGGCTAGTGCACCAAACCAACATGTCATCTGGACTATCAGGAACCTGGAACACTCAGGGAAAACCAGGGAGAAGATGCAGGCTCTGCTCATTGACCCAAACTGGGAATCGGACCCAGGTTTTTGCACTGTGAGAAAGCAATGCTGGCTATTATGCCACCCGTATCACTCATCTATCCTCCTCTTAAATCAGGATTTCCCAAAATCAATCATATCTCTACCTTTCAGGCCTATCCATTTAATCCAATCCCATTTAATCCTATGTACGCATCCAGAAGTCTCTTAAAAGACTCCAGTGAGTTTGTCTCCACCACCACCGACAGCAGCCGATTCTACTCACTCACCACCCTCTGCGTGAAAAACTTACCCTTGACATCTCCCCTCTACCTACTCCCAGTACCTTAAACCTGTGACCTCTCGTAGCGACCGTTTCAGCCCTGGGAAATAGCTTCCGAGAATCCACTCTTATCTATTCCTCTCAACATTTTATAAACCTCTATCAGGTCACCTCTCATCCTTCATCTCTCCAGGGAGAAAAGACTGAGCTCCATCAACCTATTCTCATAAGGTATGCCACTCAATTCAGGCAACATGCTTGTAAACCTCTGCACCCTCTCAATAGCTTTCACATCCTTCTTGTAGTGAGGTGACCAGAACTCGCATAGTACGCACAGTGGGGTCTGACAAGGGTCTTATAAAGTTGCAGCATTATCTCCTGACTTCTAAACTCGGGTAATGAAGGCCAGTACACCACGCACCTTCTTAACCACATCTTCTACCTGCGAGGCCAATTTCAGAATCCTATGGTTCCGGACCCCAAGGTCCTTCTGCTCCTCAACATTGCCAAGACTCCTACCTTTGATATTATACTCCTTCATCCCATTGGTCCTGCCAAAATGGACCACCACACGTTTATCCATGTTGAAATCCATCTGCCACTTCTCTGTCCAGTCTTGCATCCTATCTATGTCACGCTGCAACTTCTGACATCCCTCCAGACTATCCACTAAAACCACCAACCTTTGTATTGTCGGCGAACTTACTACCCATCCCTCCACTTCCTCATCCAGGTCATTTATGAAAATGACAAACAGCAAGGGTCCTAGAACAGATCCCTAGAGCACTCCACTGGTGACTGACCTCCATGCAGAAGAAGACCCATCCACAACCACTCTCTGCCTTTTACAGGCAAGCCAGTTCTGGATCCACAAGGCCAAAGCCCCTTAGATCCCATGACCCCCCACCTTCTCAAGAAGTCTTGCATGGGGGACCTTATCAAACACCTTGTTGAAATCCATGCAAACCACATCCACTGCTCTTCCTTCGTCATTGTGTTCAGTCACATTTTCAAAGAACTCCACTAGGCTTGTAAGGCACAACCTGCCCTTGACAAAGCCGTGCTGACTTTGTTAATACTAAATTTTTCTAAATGTTCATAAATCCTGTCCCTCAGAATCTTCTCCATCAATTTACCAACCACTGAGGTTAGACTCACCGGTGGGTAATTCTCCAGGCTATCCCTGTTCCCTTGAAAATAGGAACCACATCCGCAATCGTCCAGAACCTCTCCCATCTCCATCGACGATGCAAAGATCATGGCCAGGGGCTCTGCAATCACTTCCCTCACCTCCCACAGTAACCTGGGATACATCCCATCCGGTCCTGGCGACTTATCTATCTTGATAGAATTTAACAGTTCCAACACATCCTCTTTCTTAACGTCCACATTCTCAATCTTTTCAGTCCACCGCAAACTTGCAGTATCACCTCCCAGATCACTTTCCACTGTGAATACTGAGGCAAAGAACTCATTAAGCACCTCTGCCGTTTCTCCTGGTTCCACACAGACTTTTCCCCCTTCATCTTTTATAGGTCCAATCCCTTCACTTCTCATTCTTTTACTCTTCACATATTTGTAGAACGCCTTGGGATTCTCCTTAATCCTACTGGCCAAGGCCTTCTCATGACTCCTTTCCTAATTTCCTTTTTTAAGTTCCTTCCTACAAGTCATAACTCCTCTAGATCCTTAGCATCTCCTAGTGTCTGAACCTTCTGTACGCCTTTCTTTTCTTCCTAACTATGTTCATCACAGCCTTCGAGCACCACGGTTCCCGTAACCTACCAAAACCTCCCTGTCTCATTGGAATGTTGTTGAAGAGCCTGTTTGTGTTGTAATGTTGAATGTTCTATGTTTTAAAATTGATTCTGGGGTTGTAACCTGCTAGTCTGCTGTGGAACTGTGTCCAAGTGTTGACAGCTTTGAGGCCTGTTTAAATTTCTGTTTTTTTAATTGGTGAGTGTGAACTAACGGATTTTAGCAGCTTGTTTCTGCTCCTGAAACAATCCAGAGCAAAGGTAAGTTCTCAAAAACTATCTGAAAATTAAACCCACCCAATCCCATTCTTGCTTCACAGCTCCTTCCTCCCCCATCCTTGTTCTCACTGAGGGGTCACAGCAATTTTTCAAGCCTCAAAATGGGGTCACAGGAGGAAGGTATGAGAAAAATTATCTTAAATACAGACATTATTCTCCTCAACTACTCCATGGTAGCAAATTTCACATTCTCATCACACTCCTGATTAAAAAAAAATCACCTCTTTGATTTCTTGATGACTATCTTGTAACAACAGCCCTCACTTTTTCTCCTCCTCAAATGGAAGTGCACCTGCTGTGTCTATCCTACAGCAACCTTGCAGAATTTTGAGACTTGTTAGGCCAATCCCGAGTATAATCCAGAGACCCAGTTGTTCATCTTTTCCTGATGAGCGTAACCTCACATTTCTGGTATCACCTTGTAATAAATCTATTATGTATCCACTCTGCTGCCTCTATAACTAAAACTGTACCAATGAGATCTAAATCAGGGTTGTTTACAAATTTAGCATCACTTTTCAATTGTCCATCTAGAAATAAATCCCGCTGGTTAGATTGCTTATTGCTCTCTGGTTGGTGGGGCAGGGATTCTGTTTGAAGGGACTCCTGAGACCTGTTTGAACACTTGGAGCTGTTACTGCAAACTAGTTTCCCTTTATCATACTATTTACTTTTGAAACCCAATGTCACCATATCCTGGATCCATAGATGACCTCCACCCACCTCCCTGCTGTACTGTGGTGTATAGTTTTGTAGTCTTGAGCTTATTATAAGACCTGTCCCACATTCTTCATCTAAAAAGCTGCACGTTGAATGTTGACAGGATGTTTAACTCGAGAATCAGAGCCAACATAGAATCCCTGTGGTGCAGAAGGAGGCCATTTGGCCCATCAAGTCTAGAACAAAGAACCGTACAGCACTGGAACAGGCCCTTCAGCCCTCCAAGTCTGTGCCAATTGTGTTTACCTATCTAAACCAACCACTTATATCCCTCTATTCCCCTTTTGTTCATAAACGTGGCTAAGAAACTGCCTCAATCACTTCGCTTGGCGATGCATTCCAGATCCCCACCAACCTCTGCAAAAAAAAACTTCCCCCGCACATCTCCACTGAACCTTTCCCTCCTTATCTTGAAACTTGTGCCTCCTTGCAATTGCCATTTCTGTCCTGGGAAGAAGCTTCCAACTGTTCACCCTTTCTATAGCTCAATTTTATAAACTTCTTTAAGGCACCCCCTCATCCTCTTTCCAGGGAGAACAATCCCATTTTTATTCAATCTCTCCTCATAACTAAACTGACCCCTCTAATGTTTTTGAGCTGTAACTTTTCCAATCAATATTTGCAAAGTTAAAGTCCCCCATAACAACTACCCTGTTACTTTCACTTCTGTCCAGAATCATCCTTGCAATCCTTTCCTCCACATCCCTGGAACTTTTTGGAGGCCTATAAAAAACTCCCAACAGGGTGACCTCTCCTTTCCTGTTTCTAATCTCAGTCCAAAGTACCTCAATAGACAGGTCCACATCAAACGTCCTTTCTGCCATCGTAATACTGTCCTTGACTAACAATGCCACACCTCCCCTCTTCTATCACATTCTCTGCTCCGACTGAAACATCTGAACCCCAGAACTGGCAACAACCATTCCTGTCCCTGCTCTATCCATGTCTCTGAAATGACCACAACATCGAAGTCCCAGGCACCAATCCAGGCTGCAAGTTCGCCCACCCTATTGCGTATGCTCCTCTCATTGAAGTATACACACTTCAAACCACCCTCCTGCCTACCAGTACCCTGCTGAAACCCAGAAACCTTATCCATGACCTTGATATTCCATCCTCCTGTACATTTGAGCTACTCAGGTTCCCATCCCCCCTCTGAATTAGTTTAAACCCGCTCCGAATAGCATTGGCAAATTTTCCCCCCCAAAATGTTAGTTCCCCTCTGGTTCAGGTGCAGACCATCCCTCTTATAGAGGTCCCACCTACCCCAGAATGAGCCCCAGTTGTCCAAATTGGTCAGTTTAAGCGTACACTAACAACGTGAAGCACTTGGCAACTCTTGAAGCCACATCCAAGAGCAGCCCTCGTATGACCCAGTGTGTGTGAACCCCTTGTTGGACAAGAAGGCAGATTGAATCACCTGTGGATTTAAAAAGGAGACATCAATAAACATACAACAGACATTAATGGAAGATCCCCAACGTAAGTGACAAAGGGAGCCTTAAAATTTGTTGGACGGTCGATAGGAATCTATTAATTCCCAGGGACATCCTGAGGCTCTTGATCTTCAACTAGAACACTCTTTTGTATTCCTCCATCTCCAGTCTGCTCATGTACCTATCTAGGTAAGTCTTAAACAACCCTAGCATGTCTGCCTCCAGCACCCTACTTGGCAATTGCAGCCAAATGACAGGGAACCAGAGTAAAGACCTCAGTAATGTGGATTAAACTATAAGGTACATGCTGTGTGGACAATGCTTTTACTTTTCAAATTCTGCTGCATATGAAAATAAACTATTATGTTTCTAAGGTACCATGACCCAATCTCATACAGTCATCGTGTTTACAGTATGGCAGCAGGCCATTCAGCCCAACCTACCTATACTGTCCCTTTTTAAAACCATGAAGCCGGTCCCAATTTCCCACATTTGGCCCATTATCCCTCTATACCCATCGTACTCATGTAACTGTCTAAATGCTTTTTAAAAGACTAAATTGTACCCGCCTCTCATTTCCAGACACTCACCACCCTCTGTGTGAAAAAATTGCTCCTCTGGACCCTTTTGTATCCCTTCCTTCTCTCAAACCTATGCCCTCTAGTTTTAGCCTCCCCTACCTTTGGGAAAAGATATTGATTATCCAGCTGATCTATGCCCCTCGTTATTTTATAGACTTTTATAAGATCATCCCAAGATTCCTACACTCCAGGGAAAAATGTCCCAATCTATCCTAGCCTCTCCTTATAATTCAAGTTCAGGTAGCATCGTTGTAAATATTTTCTGCACTCTTTCTAATTTAATAATATCCTTTATATAATAGGGTAACCAGAACTGGGGTCTTTTAAGAGACTTCTGGATGAGTATATGGAAAAGAATAGGATAGGGGGTTATAGGTCCGTGGATTGGTAGATGTAATCGGCGCAACTCGTGGTCCGAAGGGCCTGTTTGTGCTGTATTGTTCTATGTTTAACTGTACACAGTATTCCAAGTTTGGCCTAATCAATGTCTTGTACAACTTCAACAAGGCACCCCAACTTCTGTATTCAAAGTTCTGACCAATGAAACCAAGCATGCCGAATGCCTTCTTCATCACTCTGTCCCCCTGTGATTCCACTTTCAAGAAGCTATAACCTTGTAATCCTAGATGTTTTTGTTCTATAACTTTCCCGACACTCTACCATTAACTGGGTAGGTCCTGTCCTGGTTCAGTCTACCAAAATGCATTAGCTCGCATTTAAGAACGTAAGAAATAGGAGCAGGAGTAGGTCATCCAGCCCCTCGAGCCTGCTCCACCATTCAATAAGATCATGGCTGATCTGAAGTGGATCAGTTCCACTTTCCCACTTTCTCCCCATAACCCTTAATTCCCTTGTCTATCAGAAAGCTATCTACTTAAATATATTCAGCGAGGGAGCCTCCACCACTTCAATGGGCAGAGAATTCCAGGCATTCACCACTCTTTCAGTGAAGAAGTTCCTCCTCAACTCCATTCTAAACTGCCTTATTTTGAGGCTGTGCCCTCTAGTCCTGCTATCTTTTCTAAGCAGGAAGAATCTCTCTATCTTTACCCTATCTAGCCCCTTTGTTATCTTATATGTCTCTATAAGATCCCCCTCAGCCTTCTAAACTCCCGAGTACAGACCCAGTCTATTTATCTCCGGTATCAGCCTGGTGAACCTTCTCTGCACTCCTTCCAAGGTCAATATATCCTTCTGCAAATGCGGTGACCAAAACTGCACACAGTACTCCAGCTGTGACCTCACCAGTGCCTTGTACAGTTGCAGTAAGACCTTCCCTGCTTTTATATTCTATTCCCCTCACTATAAAGGCCAACATTTCATTCGCCTTCTTGATCACCTGCTGCACCTGCAGACTGCACAGTAGCATGTTGCAGTTTTTTGCCTTTTAAATAATAATCCCTCCTACTATTATTTCTACCAAAGTGGATAACCTTACATTTATGAAATTATACTCCATTTGCCAGGTCCTCGCCCACTCACTCAGCCTGTCCAGATCCCTCTGCAGACTTTCCACACCCTCCACGCAATTCGCTTTTCCACTCATCTTCGTCTCATCAGCAAATTTTGTTACCCTGCACTCAGCCCCCTCCTCCAGATCATCTATGTAAATGATAAACAGTTGAGGGCCCAGCACCGATCCCTGCGGCACTCTAAGACTGCCAACCAGAATAGCACCCATTGATTCCAACTCTCTGCTGCCTGTTAGTTAACCAATTCTCTATTCACACTAGCACCTTACCCCCAACTCCGTGCACCCTAACATTCTGCAGCAACCTGAATTATCTGAATTAAACTCTATCTGCCATTCATCAGTCCACTGGTTCAATTGATCAAGATCCTAATGCAATCCTACAGAATTTTTATTGTCCACTATACCATCAATCTTGGTGTCATCTGCAAACTCACTAACCATTCCTCCTAAATTCTCATCCAAATCATTAATATAAATGACATAAGTGGACCCAGCACCAATCCCTGGCATCTTGGTTCATGTCACACTATCTGTAAACCCCATGAATTGCCTGGGCTTGTAAAATCTCACTAACTGTCCCTATCTGGAGACAATACACATCTCTTTAACCTATGCTTAATTCTATCTCCACTCACATTGTCTGCACCTTTAAGAATTGATTAGTTGTAAGGACTCGCATTCTACCCTCTGTGTAAAAAAATGTGCTTTGTACATTTCTCTTAAACCTTGTCCCTCGCATCTTAAACCTATGCCTCCTAGTAATTGACTCTTCCACCCTGGGAAAAAGCTTCTGGCTATCCATCTCACCCTTTATTCTGTGATATTTAACCTTACGTAACTTTCCATGCAGTATCTTATCAAAGGCCTTTCTAAACTCCATATAAACAACATCAACTGCACTACCCTCACTTACTGTCTTGGTTACCCCTTCAAAAAAACTCAGTCAAATTTGTGAGATGTAATTTTCTACTCTCAAAGCCGTGCTGACTGTCCCTAATCAGCCTGTAGATCCTCTGTCTCTCAGAATACCCTCCAACAACTGACCCACCACAGATGTGAGGCTCACTGGCCTATAGTTCCCAGGCTTTTCCCTGCAGCCCTTTTTAAACAAAGGCACATTTGCTATTCTCCAATCTTCAAGCACCTCACCGGTGGCTGTCAATGATCTGAATTTTTTGCTAGGGGACCGACAATATCTTCCATAGCCTCTCAACTTTTTTGGATACACCTCGTCAGGTTTTTAATCAGGGTTTTATCTATACTGATGCAGCTTAAGACTTCCAACACTTCTTTCTCTTTAAGATGTACACTCCTCAACATATCACTATTTATTCTCCCAAGTGCCCTAACA
The DNA here is from genome assembly GCA_024679065.1 of Sphyrna mokarran. Lineage (NCBI taxonomy): Eukaryota > Metazoa > Chordata > Chondrichthyes > Carcharhiniformes > Carcharhinidae > Sphyrna > Sphyrna mokarran. Next base: position 631,511 of record JAGIQG010000034.1, on the reverse strand, counting down.
TCCACGCTTTTCTCAACGGTAAATACTGATGAGAAATATTCATTTAGGATCTCACCCATCTTTTATGGATCTGCACAAAGGGCCTCTTGAGGATCAACAATGTTACCTATCTCTCCTGAGTTACTCTTTTGTCCTTTATGTATTTGTAGAATCTCTTTAGATTCTCCTTTGCTTTATCTGCCAAAGCAATCTTGTATCTCCTTTTTGCCCTCCTGATTTCTCTTTTCTCTTGCACCCTCTATACTCTTCAAGGGATCCACTTGATCCCAGCTGCCTGTGCATGTCACGTGCCTCCTCCTTATTGACCAGGTCAACATCCTGAGTCACCCAGGCTTCCCTACTTTTACCAGCCCTGACTCTGGGAGCAGGCCTGGTACCCTAAACCCTGGTTAACACACTTTCGAAAGCTTCCCACTTACCCAGATGTCCCTTTGCCTGCCAACAGACTACCCCAATTCAATTTTGAAAGTTCCTGTCTGATATCATCAAAATTCCCAATTTAGAATTTTAACTTTTCGGCCAGATCTATCATTCTCCGTAGCTATCTTAAAACTAATGGAATTATGATCACTGGTCCCAAATGATCCCTCACTACCACTTTTGTCACCTGCCCTTCTCCAAGTCCAAAAACAGATGCCTTTCACAATCTCCAGCTCTTTACCACCAATGAACTATTTTTTGAAATGCAGTCACTGTTATGTAGAAAATTTAACACCGTTAGTGAGCTCCCACACACACAAAGAAAATTACAGCACAGGAACAGGCTCTTTGGCCCTCCAAGCCTGAACTGACATCCTTCCTGACTGAACTAAAACCCCTTAGTCTTCCAGAGACCATATCCCTCTATTCCCATCCTATTCGTGTACTTGTCAAGATGCCCCTTAAAAAAATCACTATTGTATCTATTTCCACTCCCTCCCCGACAGCAAATTCCAATTAACCACCAACTTCATGTAAAAAATCTGCCTTGTACGTCTCCTTTAAACCTTGTCCCTCACACAAATCTACGCCCCTAGTAATTGACTTTTCTACCCTGGAAAAAGCTTCTGCCTATCCACTCTGTCCATGCCCCTCAATCTTGTAGACTTTTATCAGGTCTTCCCCTCAACCTCCATCATTCCAGTGAGAACAAACCAAGTTTCTCCAATCTCTCCTCATAGCTAATGCCCTCCATACCAGGGCAACATCCTGGTAAATCTTTTCTGTACCCTCTCCAAAGCCTCCACATCCCTTCTGGTAGTGTGGCGACCAGAATTGAACACTATACTACAAGTGCAGCATAACTAAGGTTCCATAAAGTTGCGACATGTGCCAATTTTTAAACAATGTCCCAGCCAATGAAGGCAACAGCAATGAAATAATAACAAGATAATATTTTAGGTTTTAGTTGAGAGATGGAATGCTCTTTGAATAGTGCCACAAGATCTTTTGTACCCAGCTGACAGCCTGAGTTTAATGTCTCAGCTGAAAGATGATACCTGACAGGGCTGCACTGGAAGGATTACCATGGACAATGGGCTCCACTCTCTGGACTGAGACTTTAACCCCCCAGTCTTACGGCTTGAGGCTAGAACATAAGCACATAGCCACAGCTGATGTCATATATTCCACCCCCTCCCTCATCATGGCTCCATAATGGGAACTCACTTCACTGTATCTAGATAGAGAAACTGTATAGAATCTTTTCAAACTTTACAGTTTAGTACTTTAAATTTTTCCCTTTTTCTTTCAATGCTATTTTGCCATCACCTCTATTTGTCATCATAGAAGCCCTACAGTGCAAAGGAGGCCATTTAGCCCATTAATTCTGCACTGATTTTTTATGCAGTTTCCCTGTAACCTCACCTATTTACCCTGCTAATCCCTCAAACCTATATATCTTTGGGCACTAAGGGGCAATTTACCATGGCCAATCCACCTAACCAACACGTCTTTGGACTGTGGGAGAAAACTAGAGCACTCGGAGGAAACCTATGCAGACACAGAGAGAACATGCAGACTCCACACCATCACCCAAGGCTTGAACCTGTGTCCTTGAGGCAGTTGTGAGGCAGCAGTGCCAACCACTGTGCTGCCCATTTATCTATGTTTTGCTATTACTTGTTTGTTCTTGATTTTGGCTGAATATATTTTTCTAGTTCACCCTTTTTAATATATCCCACTATTCTTCTGTGTCAATATTTTTAGACAATGAAATACAGACACAACCACCAGTCCCCTACAACTATAGATTATTAAATCCATTTTATTTAGCCTTAAAGGGTTTTTAATTTTGAATATATTTATTTTACAATTGCAGTTTTTCCTCATTATTTACACATCATGACCAGCATAGAACCTGGAGAGGAAATCCGTGGGCTGGGGAGTTTCTGTTTCATGGAAATAACGCATGATGTGTGTCCGCTGCTTCCAGACTTTAATAGTTTCTTCCAGATCCATTTTACCCTGAAAAGGAAAATAGCAAGGTGAGCAATCAGAGAACTGGGGAGAACAGTGACAAACAATGGCTCAATGCTAGACTTCAGAAACTCAGCTAATGTTCTGGGGACCTGTACTGAAATCCCACAAGAGCAGATGATTTGGATTTGAATTCCAGAAAAAAATCTGGAATTAAGAATCTCCTGGCGACCATGAACCCATTGTCAATTATTGGAAAAACCCTAGTTCACTGGTGTACTTTAGGGAAGGAAATCTGTTGTCTTTACTTGATCTGGCTGATGTGACTATGGTATGGAGATGATGGTGTTGCACTGGGATAAACACAGTTTAAAAGTCTCACAACTCCAACAGGTTTATTTGATAGCACAGCTTTCAGAGTTTTTTTTTTAATTTCAAAAATATACTTTACTCATAAAAATATCTCAAATAAACCATTGCAAACTGACATATCTAACAATTATAAACATGCAGAAAAAGTTTGATAAGGTTCCCATGGTAGACTCATAAAAAAAAGGAAGGAGACGTGGGATAGAAAGAAATTTGGATAAGTAACTGGCTATATCATAGAAGTCACGATGTAGAGATGCCGGTGTTGGACTGGGGTAAACACAGTAAGAAGTCTGCAGCACCAGTTTTAAATCCAACCGATTTATTTGATAGTAAACTCGCAAGCTTTCGACTTTATAGCCTTTGTGAGGCGAATGAGGTGTTCTGGTCACATACCAGCACAGACAGTTTACAGATTAGAATGAGAATCTTTACACCTAACCTGCTATTCAAGTCTTAAAGTGGCTAACAATGTGAGTGGAAGGAGCACTGAGCACAGGTTAGAGAGATGTGTATTGTCTCCAGACAGCACAGTAAGTGAGGTTTTTTGCTAATCCAGGCAGGTCATGGGGGTTACAGATAGTGTGACATGAAGCCAAGATTCTGTTAAGACTGTCCTCATGTGTGCAGAACTTGGCTATCATGTAGCTGTTACTAGGGGGCATAACTATAAGGTTCATGGAGGGAGAAATAGGAGGGATGTCTGAGGTAGATTCTTTACTCAGAGAGTGGTTGGGGTGTGGAATGAACTGCCTGCTATGATAGTGGAGTCGGACACTTTAGGAACTTTGAGCGATTATCGGGTAGGCACATGGAGCACACTGGAATGGTCAGTGTGGTTACTCCAGTGTGCTCCAAGTGCCTACCCGATAATCACTCAAAGTTCCTAAAGTGTCTGACTCCACTATAGGGAGTGGGATAGCTCGATCTTGGGATTGGACATAGCTCAGCACAAATTGAGGACTGAAGGGCCTGTACTGTTCTAAAGTCATTTTTACAGTCCTATGCAATCTTATTTACACAAAATTACATATATTACATTTCATTACTTAAAACTATATCCATGCCTCAGATTTTACATCCCTGCCTGCAGCTGTTGTAGATGTGCCAAGTTTGGTGGAGTTTAAGAGGTTAATTGATAAGTATATGGAAGTGAAGGGAATGGTTTAGTTTGGAGGGACATTGCTTTTTATTTTGGTCGGCACAACATCGAAGGCCGAAGGGCCTGTTCTGTGCTGTAATGTTCTATGTTTACTGTGTGCCGTTGTTGCTCACATTGGTACACAGTTACGCAGGTTGAGGGTATTCTGCAGTTCCCGGGCCCTCGGTCTGCCTCCGTTAAAAGGCCTTACAGTGTGACCTTTCCCCATTGTGCCTTTGCGGCGGCTGCTCCAAGCTTCAGCGCGTCCCTCAGCACGTAGTCCTGACCTTGGAACGTGCCAGTCTGCAACACTCGGTCGAGGACAGTTCTTTCAACTGGAAGATCAGCAAGTTTCGGGCTGACCAAAGTGCCATCCTTCACCAAGTTGATGACCCTCCAGCAGCAGTTGATATTTGTCTTGGTGTGCGTTCCCGGAAACAGCCCGTAGAGCAGAGTCCCCTCTTAGCCGCCTCCTTTCTAATGAAAACAACCTCAAATCCCTCAGCCTCTCTTCATAAGACATGCCCTCCATACCAGGCAACATCCTGGTAAACCTCCTCTGTACCCTCTCCAATGCCTCCACATCTTTCTTATAACGTGGGGACCAGAACTGCACACAATACTCCAAGTGCGGCCGCACTAGAGTTTTGTACAGTTGCAACATGACGTTGCGGCTCCGAAATTCAATCCCCCTACCAATAAAAGCTAAGACTCCATATGCCTTCTTAACAACCTTATCGACTTGACTGCCTACTTTCAGGGATCTATGCACACATACACCAAGATCCCTCTGTTCATCAACACTATTAAGAATCCTACCATTAGCCCTATACTCTACACATTTATTATTCCTGCCAAAGTGCATTACCTCACACTTTTCCACATTAAACTCCATTTGCCACCTCTCGGCCCAGCTCTGCAACTTGTCCAAGTCTCATGACTTGGAAGAGGGAGTAAGTGGAGCGATCAGCAAGTTTGCAGACGATACAAAGATGGCTGGACTTGCGGATAGTGAGGAGCATTGTCAGGCAATGCAGCAGGACATAGATAGGCTGGTAGCTTGGACAGACAGACGGTAGATGGAAATCAATCCTGATAAATATGAGGTGATGCATTTCAGGAGAAAGAATGTAGGGGGGAGGTATATGATAAAGAGTAGACCTATTAAGAGTATAGAAATGCAGAGGGACCTGGGGGTGCAGGTGAACAAGTCTCTGAAGGTGGCAGAGCAGGTGGAGAAGGTTGTGAAGAAAGCATATAATATGTTAGCTTTTATAGGAAGGCGTATAGAGTGCAAGAGCTGGCCTTTAATGTTGCAGTTGTATAAAACGTTGGTTAGACCTCATTTGGAATACTGTGTCCAGTTCTGGTCGCCTTACTACCGGAAGGACATGGAAACTCTGGAGAGAGTGCAGAGGAGGTTTATCAGGATGCTGCCTGGTATGGAAGGTCTGAGTTACGAGGAGAGGTTAGGCAAATTGCGGCTGTTTTCCTTAGAAAGACATAGACTTAGAGGAGATCTAATAGAGGTGGATAAAATTGAGGGGTATAGATAGAGTAAACAGGGTTAGGCTTTTTCCTAGGATAGACTCAAATAGCACGAGGGGTCACAGACTTAGGGTGAGGGGGGTAAGGTATAATTTGGATGCCAGAGGGAGTTTTTTCACACAGAGGATGGTGGGGGTATGGAATGCGCTGCCAAGTAAAGTGGTGGAGGCAGGTACTCTGGAGTTATTTAAGAAATACTTAGATAGGCACATGAACAGAATGGGAATAGAGAGGTATAGGAAACTAATTTAAAATAGGGATCATGAGCCTTGGGAAGTGTGTCAATAGATGATGATATTGATGTACTTGTTTTTATCCTACAGGTGTTTTGGTCCACCTTGTTGTCTAACAAGGAGCACACACGTAAATGGGTCGTGAGAGGGCTGCTCTTGGATTTTTCAAGAGTATCCTAGCGCTTCACGTCGTTAGTGTACGATTGACCTGGACCATTTGTTGGGCAACACGACAGCTCAGTGACTATCGCTGTGCTGTGCAGATACGTGGATTTGGGCCTGTGTCTGTGGGAGTTTGCGCATTCTCCCCGTGCTTGCATGGGTTTTCTCCAGGTGCTCTGGTTTCCTCCCACATCCCAAAGATGTGCTCTTAGGCTAACTGGGAAAACAAATTCTCCCCAAATTGTCTCAAATTTGGTTTCAATCCATAGATCTATAAACATGGACAGGGATCACAAGTAGAGGTGGGAGCATTGGGGTGGCGGCGCGGGCTCGTAGGGCCGAAGGGCCTGTTTCCCCGTGCTGTTTTGTTCTTTGTAATCTGCCCTGACGATGAAGGGGACAAAGGATTCGTCTGCTCAGTTCCCAAAGAACATGGCCTCGCTCTTACCCTGGTTGACTTTGGCTCCCGAGGCCGGCTCGAACTGCTCGCAGACCTGGAGGAGCCTGCGAACAGACGAGGGGTCCGAGAGAAGACAGCCACATCATCCACGTACAGAGAGGCTTTCAGGAGATGGGCTGAGGAAGTGCCAGAGACAGACCACGTTATTACTGGAGATGGATTGGGGCTGGAAGCTCAGTGCTGCGTTGGATAAGAAGGGGTGCGAATAGTCTTGTCCAGTGCAAAATCAAGGCTGGGGCCAGGGATGGGATTGGGAAAAAACATAAGGAGCTTGTGTCGGGACTTGATGATCACCTTGGGCTTCACAACATTTCACTGTAAGAAACAGCAGGTCAAAGATCAGAGACGCAACGGGAGATGGGGAACTCAATGCAAGAAAACAAGGAGGCTGAGGATGGATCTTTGGGGGAACTCCAGAGATAAACATGTAGGGGCAGGGAGAAAAGCCCTGGAGATGCTCTGGCTCTGATTAGATAGACAAGACGTGGAACTGGGTGAGGGCAAATCCACTACGACCTGGACTTTGGAGGAAGCTGGTGCAGAGTGCCATTTGTGAGTATGGTCTGGGCTGTTTCAATACAATGAAGGGGCGGGAGTACTACATTGTCCTGTGTGGAACTGTGATACAAGAATAATAGATTTGATGCCTCTGACTCACATCAGGTCCGATTCCTCCATCGAGCTGTGCTCACTGGCCTAGTTGGCCGCTGGATCTAGATCTGTTCCTGTGGCCATCTGTTTCTCATTGAAAGTTCTGGTGGAGCCAAACCATTTGGAGTGGTGTGGAACTATAGCTTACCAGGGCTATGTTGGTATCAGCATTCATTTTCAGCAAAGCTTTGACTGTTCTTACTCCTCTCTTGGCCTCACCATTTGTTTGTGGGAACCTGGGTGAATGAGTTATGACCTAGTTATGACTTTTTGGGGAGTGAAGAGGAGAAAGCACAGGCTGGCCTTTGACCAGAACATTGACGTTGTTCAAACTCCCATTTCCTGAAGCCAGCACACTTCCAATCAGACTGGGATTTACTGCAATCTCAGACTCTCATACCTTAATCACCAGCAAGTCGATAATCCGGGGGTCGGTGACATGGGCATTTTTCATGAACATTTCCCGCACCTTATCCCGTCCCTGTTTCACTGAGATATCCAGGTGGAATTTCTGTACTGTAGAAAGAATGGAAAGATAGATACAGTCAAACATTGCAGATCCCATCCTACGCATCACTGTCTACATTTAAACATACAGCACTCACTGGTTCATACTGACATTTACACTCTACATGAGTCTTCCTCTCATCTCTTCATCTAACCCCACCAGCGTGGCTGTTCTACTCCTTTCTCCCTTCTGCTTATTTAGCTTCCCCTTAGATTCCACAAAATTCAAAGCCGGCCTAACCTTCCTTTGACTGGTCTGCGGTCTTCCTTTAACACCAGCCATTTGCAGAATCCTACAGCAGCAGTTCCAGATATTTGGAGTCAGTAGATGTCTGCTGTACCAAATAAAAAGGAATGAAGAAAATGCAAAGATCTCCAATGAAGTAAGAATCCCACAGGACAAGTGGGATTCTTGTACCTGGTACTGTGTGCACACACTCCCTCTTTGATACACCACCAAACTCTACATAAGCTCAGGCACATGAAGTCTAAAGTGCACAGTTCTTCAACTCTTCAAAAATATTTCATTGACTGGGAGGTGTTTTGAGACATGCCAAAGTTATGAAAAGCATTCTACAAATCCAAGTTACATTGCCTATGGCTCATTGGGTAACAGTCTGACTTCTGAGTCAGGAGGTCAAGGGTTCAAACCTCACCCTGACACGCTGGGGTAGTGGTACTGAGGGAGTGCTGCAGGTGATGTCTTTTGGGTCAAACATTAACCAAGAGTTCTCCCCCTTTTCCTTCACAGGTAACCTCTGTGCCTCACAGAGCCAGGTTTCCAGGTTCAATTCTGGCCTTGGGTAATTGTCTGTCTGGAGTTCGCACATTCTCCCCATTCTGGGTGCTTCAATTTCCTCCCAGAACCCAAAAATGTGCAGGTTAAGTGAATTAGCCACAGTAAATGTGTAGGATTGGGGGAGGGGGTTAGGTAGGGAAAAGAGGGTCTGACAGGGTATCCAATCCAGAGAATCAATGTAGACTCAATAGGCCGAATGACCTCCTTCTGCGCTGTAAGATTCTATGATAATCATTTCAGGTTAGGGTACATGGTTTGCAAATAAAGAGTTCAAGGAAGTTACAGAGGTTGTGAGTCTGTCCTCATAACTCATTCACCCAGATTCCCACAAACAAATAATGAGGCCAAGAGAGGGGTAAGAAGCTTTCCTGAAAGTGAATGCTGATACCAATTTAGCACTGCTAAGCTACAGTTCCACACCACTCCAGAATGATTTGGCTCCATGAGAACTTTCAATGAGAAATAGATGGCCACAGGAACATGTTAATCACCTGTGTGATCAAGGAGACAATCTGAACAAAGAACCAAAAGTGTCTGCACCCGCTGCTCAGCCGGGTTCCGGGAGAACACAGAGAACCTGAAAGCCATATATCCTCCAAGGAAGATGAGAGCGACGTCAGTGAGCTTGCTGAAAGCACCACAATGCTTACCTTTGTGACCAGAAATTACTGGGTGGGGGAAATATATAGAATAAATGCTTAATGTTAAATAGGTAAATATATAGTCTACATAATCAATGGTCCTAATATAACAGAGCATAGAGACAGAGAATTCTGTGTATAGCCTTGTGTTGAGTTATTGTACATAATAATAAAAGCAAAATATTATGGATCATAGAATCATAGATCATATCATTTAACCCTACAGTGCAGAAAGAGGCCCTTCAGCCCATTGAGTCTGCATCGACCACAATCCCATCCAGACCCTACCCCCATATCCCTACATATTTTACCCACTAATCCCTCTAACCTACACATCCCTGGACACTAAGGAACAATTTCTTAGCTCTGGCTAAGCACGGTAGCACCGTACTAGGATGCTGAAAACAAAACAGAAGTTGCTGGAAAGACTCAGCAAGTCAAGCAGAGAGTGAAAAGTTAGCACCAACTCCACATAATGGGGACAAACTGATTCAAAACTGGTTCAAATTTTTTTTTGTTAACTCTATCTCATTCCAGTGATGCAGTCAGACCTGCTGAGTCTTTCCAGCAGTTTCTATGTTTAAGTTCAGTATTGACAATGATTATATAGTGTTCAATAAAAATGAAAGCTTGGCAACAATCTAGTCTCTAGCTTCATCTGTGAATCGAGATCAATGATACCAGAGTGGCCATCGCAAGTGACAAATGCACAATCTGCCCGATTGAGCCAGCCCTTACTCACATCCAGGGGTAATGCCTAAATTAGGAATGTGTCCCACAGCGTACTCCAGCAACAATCTGACATAGTCACTGAATCATACAGCACTGTGGTGGGCATTGCTGCTTCACAGCACCTGGAAACTGAATTCAATTCAGGTGACTGTGTGGAGTTTGTACATTCTCCCCATGTCTGTGTGGGTTTCCTCTGGGTGCTCTAGTTTTCTCCAGAGATGTGAGAGTTAGGTGGATTGGCCATGCTAAATTGCCACTTAGTGTGAGGGGGACTAGCAGGGAAAATATGTGGGGTTACGGGAGAGGGCCTGGGTGAGATTGTTTTGGTACAGGCTCAATGGGCTGAATAGCCTCTTTCTGCATTGTAGGGATTCTATGATACCTTATAGTCAATACTCCAAACTCCTCCATCACCATCCTGGGATCATCCTGTCCTATCGACAAGACATACCCAACAAAGATGACAACAGAGTGGTGTACAGTCAGGAGGGAGGTGCCCAGGGAGTTTTCAAGCATGAAATTTCATGCCATCAAGTCAAAAACAGACAAGGAAATCTCCTGCTGATTATCACCCACCAAACCCCATTAACTGATGGATCAGCACTCTTCCATGTTGAATATCAAACAGAAGAAGCACTGAGGATAACAATGGTAGAGAATTTTCACTCTGGGTGAACGATTTCACAGATAAATTGAGCTGGGCGAGTCTAGAAGGAGATTTTGCCCAACAGGGTCTGCAGCAGGTGGTAAGGGAACCAAGAGGAGGAAAAAAAGCTACTTGCCCTTGTCCTCATTTGCCCTTGACAGCATTGCTGGGAGTGGCCATTACACAAAACCCTTCTTCAAATCAAAGTCCCATTCTTAGTGAATCATTGCTCGAAATCCCTTGCAATGACATCCCTTCCTGCTCCTGCACAATTAACCTTGACTCCCTGCTATTGCTCATACACATGCTGCCCTTTAGCGACATTATTTCTAAGCTCACACGTATGCTGCCACAACCCAGCCTTACCATCTGCATCTTAGTTAATAACTGCTCCACCATTGGTGGCCGTGTCTTCAATTGCATGAGCCACAATCTCTGGGATTCTCTGCCTATACCTCTCCGCCTCTATCTCGCTTTCCTTCTATAAGACAACTGCTTAAAAGCAACCATTTTGACCAAGCTTTTGGTCATCTGACCTAATATCTCCTTATGTGGTACAAGTTTTGTTTTATAAAGTTTAAAGTTTATTGCTGTAAAGTTTCTGTAAAAATCCCCTAGTCACCACACTCTGGCACCTCTTGGGAGTACACTGTGGGAGAATTTAGCATGGCTAACGCAACTAACCAGCGCACCTTTTGCACCGTGAGAGGAAACTGAAGTTCCAGCAACAGAGAAGGAACGGCTGATTCAGTTCCAAGTCAGGATGGTGAGGGGGTTGGAGGGGAACCGCCAGTGGGTGATCATAATATCTCTAAAGTGCAGAAGGACGCCATTTGGCCCATCAAGCCTGCGCTGAGAACAATCCCAGTTAGGCCCTATTCCCTGTAATCCTCATGTATTTACCCTGATCATCCCCCTGACACTGAGGGAAAATGGCCAATCTAACATTTGGGCTGCGGGAGGAAACCCATTCAGGCACAGCGAATGTGCAAATTCAACACAGACAGTGACCCGAGAGCAGAATCAAAACAGAATCCCTGGTGCTGTGAGCCAGCAGTGCTAACCCGATACGTGACCCATATGTTGGTGATGTTCCCGGGTATCCTGATTTGATTTATTATTGTGTATCAATATACATCCAAACGTATTGTTTCTTGCCTACGATACAAAGTATACTGTTCATAGAGATCACAGAGGGAAAGGAAAGGAAAGGACAGGGTGCAGAATCTAAAATTATGTGAAGGTGCTGGCGTTGGACTGGGGGTGAACACAGTAAGAAGTCTCAAAACACCAGGTTAAAGTCCAACAGGTTTATTTGGTAGAACGAGCTTTCGGAGCGCTGCCCTTTCAACAAGGTCCTTCCAGGAGCAACAGTCCGAAACCGCGAGCTACCAAACAAACCAGTTGGACTGTAACCTTCTTACTGAATCTAATGCTGCCTGTGGATTATGGAAGCTGTGGTTGATGAGCTGAGATTCGAAGGGGTTTTTTAGGGCCAAAGTAGGTTTCCAGATGAGCCGTCAGTTTACTGCTGGGACAGCAGGCGGGAAGGGGCTGAATGGCCTCCAGGTCAAGGACACACTCCAGTCAAGGGAGCTACAGCCAGCCCTGGCTCTCCAGCCCGTGGTCCCCACGTCAGGAGCCCGGGCTCCAGCCCCCGGGGCAGCTCAGGCCGGCTGGACTGACCCCCAGTGACCGCCCCGGTCTCCCCCCGGCCCCCCGGTCCCCGGTCCCCCGTCCCCCGGTCCCCCACTCCGGCTCCTTACTGGTGTTGGGCACCTCCCGGTACCAGGCCCGGTAAAGCTCCCGCACTCGCCGCTTGGCTTCGCTCTGGTTGCGGGACAGGAACGGCTTCACCACCTTGACCGAACCCATTAGCCGGACGCTGCTCGCCGCCGCCATCTTCACCCGGGCACAGGGGGCGGATAACCGCCTGCTGATTGGTCCATTTCCCAGGGCAGCGACCGGGTCATCGCCTCTTCCTTCCTCTGATTGGCTAAGAGGTGTGTCAATCAGTGCGCGGCAGCGGAAACCCCGCCTTTCCATTCAAATGATTGGTGCACACAGCCATCAATCAACCATTATCCCGCCCATTCTTCACACTGATTGGTTGGCCGTTCCTTTATTCTGATTGGAAAGAGGAATGTCAATCAGAATTTCCCACCTTCTCCTCACTCCGATTGGTGCTGGGGAATGCCAATCATTCTTTGCCCGCCCTTTGATCGCGTTGATTGGTCGAGCTGTTCTTGGTCCTGATGGTGAAGATGGTGAGATGTCTCCCAGCTGCAGGTCACAACCCAACTGCTCTCTTTGGCAGCTTCCGGAGGGCTACCCCTTCATCAGGTGAGCAGCCATCACAACATTGCCATGGCAACCTCGTGTTGGACCATCACACATGAGAACACCACCCCCCAGATACACGGTGCACACTGTGGCCGCTGGGTCAACGTTGTCTACAGGAAACAATGTCCCGAGGCTTGGTACATTGGTGAGACCATTCAGGCACTATGACAATGGATGAACGGTCATCGCTCGACAATCACCAGGCAGGAGTGTTGGGGGACACTCAGTCACGGGCATTCAGTCTCCGATCTTCAGGTAAGTGTTCTCCAAGACGGCCTTCAAGACAGACGACAAAGCAGAAATGCTGAGCAGATATTGATAGCCAAGGGCAGCGCGGTAGCACAGTGGGTTAGCACTGTTGCTTCACAGCTCCAGGGTCATGGGTTCGATTCCCGGCTCGGGTCACTGTGTGTGTGGAGTTTCCACGTTCTCCTCACGTCTTTGTGGGTTTCCTGTGGGTGCTCTGGTTTCCTCCCACAGTCCAAAGATGTGCGGGTTAGCTTGATTGGCTATGCTAAGAAATTGCCCCTTGGATTATGAGGAGAGACTGAATAGGCTAGGTTTGACGCTTTGGAGTTTAGAAGGCTGAGAGGGGATCTTATAGAGATGTATAAGATAATGAAGGGGCTGAATAGGGTAGAGGTTGAGAGACTGTTCCCGCCTACCAAAGATAGCAGGACTAGAGGGCACAGCCTCAAGATTGAGGGGGACGGTTCAGATCAGAGTTGCGGAGGAGTTTCTTCACGCAAAGGGTGGTGAATCTTTGGAATTCTATGCCTGATGAGGTGGTGGAGGCTTTCTTGCTGAATATATTTAAGTCAAGAGCGGATAGGTTTTTGATTGACAAGGGAATTAAGAGTTAGGGGAGAAAGCGGGAACATAGAACATAGAGAACATAGAACATTACAGCACAGAACAGGCCCTTCGGCCTTCGATGTTGCGCCGACCAATTATGAAAAAAGCAATGACCCTCCAAACTAAACCATTCCCTTCTCTTCCATAAACTTATCAACTAATCTCTTAAACGCCACCAAACTTGGCGCATCTACAACTGCCGCAGGCAGGGCATTCCACTCCCTAACCATCCTCTGGGTAAAGAACCTACCTCTGATATCCGTCCTATAACTATCACCCCTTAATTTAAAGCTGTGTCCCCTCGTGCTAGCTTTCTCTATCCTAGGAAAAAGGCTATCACTGTCCACCCTATCTAAACCTCTAATCATCTTATATGTTTCGATTAGGTCCCCTCTTAGCCGCTCCTTTCTAACGAAAACAACCTCAAATCCCTCAGCCTCTCTTCATAAGACCTGCCCTCCATACCAGGCAACATCCTGGTAAACCTCCTCTGTACCCTCTCCAATGCCTCCACATCTTTCTTATAATGCGGGGACCAGAACTGCACACAATACTCCAAGTGCGGCCGCACTAGAGTTTTGTACAATTGCAACATGACGTTGCGGCTCCGAAATTCAATCCCCCTACCAATAAAAGCTAAGACTCCATATGCCTTCTTAACAACCTTATCGACTTGACTGCCTACTTTCAGGGATCTATGCACATATACACCAAGATCCCTCTGTTCATCAACACTAATAAGAATCCTACCATTAGCCCTATACTCTACACATTTATTATTCCTGCCAAAGTGCATTACCTCACACTTTTCCACATTAAACTCCATTTGCCACCTCTCGGCCCAGCTCTGCAACTTGTCCAAGTCTCTCTGCAAACTATAACACCCCTCTTCACTATCTACCACTCCTCCGACTTTGGTGTCATCCGCAAATTTACTAATCCATCCTTCAATACCCTCATCCAGATCATTTATAAAAATTACAAACAGCAGGGGCCCCAAAACAGACCCCTGAGGTACACCACTTGTAACCGAACTCCACGATGAATATCTCCCATCAACCACCACCCTCTGTCTTCTATCTGCTAGCCAATTCCTAACCCAATTAGCTAAATCACCTTCTATCCCATACATCTGCATTTTCTGCAGAAGTCTTCCATGGGCCACCTTATCAAACGCCTTACTAAAGTCCATATATACCACATCAACCGCCTTACCCCATCCACCTCTTTGGTCACTTTTTCAAAAAACTCAATAAGGTTAGTAAGGCACGACCTACCCTTCACAAAACCATGCTGACTATCCCAATCAATTCATTTCTCTCTAAATAACTATAAATCCTATCCCTAATAATTCTCTCCAATACTTTGCCCACAACAGAAGTAAGACTCACTGGCCTATAATTCCCTGGAAGGTCTCTCTTCCCCTTCTTGAACAATGGGACCACATTCGCTATCCTCCAGTCCTCCGGAACCACACCCGTAACCAACGACGACCTGAAGATCAGAGCCAGAGGCTCTGCAATCGCCTCTCTTGCCTCCCAGAGAATCCTAGGGTAAATCCCGTCCGGCCCAGGGGACTTATCCAACTTCAAACCCTCAAGAATATCTAGCACATCCTCCCTATCTACTTCAATACTTTCCAGTTTGCAACCCTGTACCTCAGTGTTCTCCACAACTACATTTACATCTCCCTGCATGAATACCGAAGAGAAATATTTGTTCAGTAAGGGAAAGTGGTACTGAACCACTACAGATCAGCCATGATCTTATTGAATGGCGGGGCAGGCTCGAGGGGCTGGATGGCCAACTCCTGCTCCTATTTCTTATGTTCTTAGCATCCAGGGATGCGTAGGTTAGAGGGATTAGTGGGTATAAAATGTAGGGATATGGAGGTAAGGCCTGGGTGGGATTATGTTCGGTGCAGACTCGATGGGCTGAAGGGCTTCGTTCTGCGCTGTGGGGTTCTATGCTTCTATAATTCTATGAAGTTCCACGTGCATGAGTAAGGCATCAACCGGGATCTTGGGTTTATGGCACACTATGTGTAATCCCCACTATTTGGCCTAGGCTTGCAAAATCCTACTAACTGTCCTGGTTTGAAACAATTCAGACCTCTTTAACCTTTGATTATCCCTCTCTCCACTGTACCAGTAAAGGTTTGATTACCTGTAAAGATTTGCATTCCAACCATTATTTTACAATTCCACAAACCACCAGCTCAAAGTGCAGAGGATCTCCAAGAAGATCATGAAATTGAGTCTCTTTCTATATATGCCATGTTTGTGAACCCACCCACCTGTTGAAGGAGCAGTGGTTTGAAAGTTTGTGAGACTAAATAAACCTGTTGGACTTTAACCTGATGTTGTGAAACTTCTTACTGTGCCCAACCCAGAATAACACCAGTATAGAACATAGAACATTACAGCACAGAACAGGCCCTTCGGCCTTCGATGTTGCACCGACCATTATAAAAAGCAATGACCGTCCAAACTAAACCATTCCCTTCTCTTCCATAAACTTATCAACTAACCTCTTAAACGCCACCAAACTTGGCGCATCTACAACTGCCGCAGGCAGGGCATTCCACTCCCTAACCACCCTCTGGTAAAGAACCTACCTCTGATATCCGTCCTATAACTATCACCCCTTAATTTAAAGCTGTGTCCCCTCGTGCTAGCTTTCTGCATCCTAGGAAAAAGGCTATCACTGTCCACCCTATCTAAACCTCTAATCATCTTATATGCTTCGATAAGTATCTCTACATCATACAAATATATCACCGGTCTTTTGCAGTTGCTGGTTCAAAATCCTGGAAATCCCTTATTAACAGCATTATGGTTCAACCCATGGCACATAGACTGCAGCAATTCAAGAAGGCAGCTCACCACTTTCTCAAGGGCAACTGGGGATGGTCAATAAATGCTCACTGGCCAGTAATGCCCATGTCCCGTGAATGAATAAAATAAAACTCCAACCTTCATCACCACTGTTAAAGCTCTGAGTGCTCAGGTATCTCCTCAATAGCTACTCCACAGCCTGGCATCAGGGATTACAGATCTTTTATTCAATCTACTCGCTCCACACTCCAAACATTGACTGCCTACTCAGAGCAGTTCTCAACTAGCTCATCCCTTACCCAGGTCACATGACCCATTCCCCTAAAAGGCCATGTCCCAGTCCTGGTGGCAATCACTGTTAGTGCAGGCTCATAGAATCCCCACAGTACAAAAGGGGCCATTTGGCCCATCAGGTCTGCACCGGCTCTCTGATAGAGTATCTTACCCTGGCCTATCCCTCTAACCCACCCATTTCCCCTCTCTGACCCATCTAACTTACACATCTTTGGAAACTAAGGGGGCATTTAGCTTGATCAGTGCACTTAACCTGCACATCTTTGTACTGTGGGAGGAAGCCAGAACATTGCAACCTCCGTCCCGCCACCACCCACCCACCACCAATAGATACATGGAGAACGTGCAAACTCCATACAAACAGGCAGTCACCCAAGGCTGGAATCAAACATGCTGGGAGACAGTTGCACTAACCACTGTGCTTTCCCTACCTAATGCACCAAAGAACTTTTGCTATACAGCTTGTTAAAAGCATAATAAGAAGTCTCACAACATCAGGTTAAAGTTTAACAGGTTTACTCGGTATCACAAGCTTTTGGAGTGCTACTCCTTCATCAGGTGAATGAAGAATTGTGTTCACAAACACAGCATATATATACAGAGACTCAATTGCAAGATAACGGCTGGAGTTTGAGTCTTTACACATAATCAAGTTTTACAAGTACAGACAATGTGAGTGGAGAGAGGGATAATCACAGATTAAAGAGGTGTGAATTGTCTCGAGCCAGGACAATTAGTGGGATTTTGCAAACCCAAGGCGAATGGTGGAGATTACGTGTAGTGTGACATGAACCCAAGATCACGGTTGAGGCCTTCCTCATGCGTGCGGAACTTAGCTATCAGTTTCTGCTCAACGATTCTGCATTGTGTGTCATGAAGGGTGCCTTGGAAAACACTTGCCTGAAGATCAGAGGCTGAATGCCTTTGATTGCTGAAGTGTTCTCTGACAGCAAGGGAACACTCATGCCTGGTGATTGTCGTGCAGTGTCGGTACATCCATTGTCACAGTGTCTGCATGTCCTCAGGACATTCTTTCCTGCAATGTATAAAGTAGACAATGTTGGCCAAGTCGCATGAGTGTATGCCGTGTAGCTAGTGGGTGGTGTTCTCACATGAGATGGTGACATCGGTGTCGATGACCTGGCATGTCTTGCAAAGGTTAGGGTGGCAGGGTTGTGTGGTGCCATGATTACTGTTCTCCTGAAGGCTGGGTAATTTTCTGTAAATAGTGGTCTGTTTGCGGTTGCACAGTTGTTTAAAGGCAAATAGTGGACTGTGGGGATAAGCTTGACAAGATGTTTGTCTTCATCGATGACATGTTGAAGGCTCCGAAGACGTTATAGTTTCTCAGCTCCAGGGAAGTACTGGACGATGAAACATTCTCTGTCGGTAGTGTCCTGGGAAAACCAGATAGGTAGTGGGTCCCAGGAAAAGGAATTTATGGACTGTCTAAGAGCTGGAGTTTTTTTTGGAGCAGCTTGTGGCAGAGCCTACTAGGGAACAGGCAATTGTGGATTTGGTGATTTGTAATGAGGCAGACTTGATTAGGGAACTGAAGGTGAAGGAACCCTTTGGAAGCTGTAACCACAATATGATAGAATTTACTCTGCAGTTTGAGAGAGAGAAACTGGAATCAGATGCAATAGTATTACAGTTAAATAAAGGTAACTACAAAAACATGAGGGAGGAGCTGGCCAGAGTCGATTAGAAAGGGAGTCTAGCAGGGAAATCTGTGGAACAGCAATGGCAAAAGTTTTTGGGAGTTATTCGGGAGCACAGCAGTAATTCACAGCAAGGAGGAGGAAACATGCTCAGGGAAGGATGAGGCATCCATGTCTGATGAGGGAACTAAAGGACTGCATTAAAGTAAAAGAGAAAGCTTACAAAGTGGTGAGGATTAGTGGGAAGCAGAGGGTTGGGAAGCCTTTAAAAGTGAGCAGAAGACAACTAAAAATGCAATAAAGGGGGAGAAGATGCAATATGAGTGTAAGATAGCTAGTAATATAAGAGAAAATAGGAAGAGTTTTTTCAATATATAAAAAGTACGAGAGAGGCAAAATTAGACATTGGACCACTGGAAGATGAGGCTGGAGAAGTAACAATAAGAAACAAAGCAATGGCGGAGGAACTGAATAATTACTTTGCATCAGTCTTCATGATGGAAGACACCAGTGGGATGCCAGAACTCCAGGAGAGTCAGAGGGCACGGATGAGAGTAGTGATTGTCACTATGGAGAAGGTTCTGGGGAAACCAAAAGGTCTAAAGATGGATAAGTCACCTGGACCGGATGGACTACACCCCAGGATCCTAAAAGAGATAGCTGAGGAAATTGCGGAGGCATTGGTGGTGATCTTTCACAATCATTGAAGGCAGGGAGGGTACCAGAGGACTGGAAAGTAGCAGATGTAACACCGCTATTTAAGAAAGGAAGGAGGCAGCAGATGGGAAATTATAGGCTGGTTAGCCTGACTTCAGTCATTGGCAAGATTTTACAGTCCATTATTAAAGATGACATCTCAGAGTCACTGGAAGTTATCTTCGATTACAACGGGATCTTGATCAATTGGGTCAGTGGGCTGACGAATGGCAGATGGAGTTTAATTTAGATAAATGCGAAGTGATGCATTTTGGTAGATTGAACTAGGGCAGGACTTACTCAGTTAATGGTAGGGCGTTGGGGAGAGTTACAGAACAGAGAGATCTAGGGGTACATGTTCATAGCTCCTTAAAAATGGAGTCACAGGTGGACAGAGTGGTGAAGAAGGCATTCGGCATGTTTGGTTTCATCGGTTAAAACATTGAATACGGGAGTTGGACGTCTTGTTGTAGTTGTACAAGACATTGGTAAGGCCACACTTGGAATACTGTATGCAATTCTGGTCATTCTATTATAGAAAGGATATTATTAGACTAGAGGGAATGCAAAAAACTAGGATTTTCTAGGATGCTACCGGGATTGATGGTTTGAGTCATATGGAGAGGCTGGATAAGCTGGGACCTTTCTCTCTGGAACGTAGAAGGCTAAGGGGTGATTTTATAGAGGTCTATAAAATAATGAGAGGCACAGATCAGATAGATAATCGATATCTTTCCCCAAAGATAGGATACTCTAAAATTAGAGGGCATAGGTTCAAAGTGAGAGGGGAGAGACACAAAATGGTCCAGAGGGGCAATTGTTTCATAAGGATGGCGGTGAGTGTCTGGAACAAGCTGTCAGAGATAGTAATAGAGGTGGGTACAATTTTGTCTTTTAAAAAACATTTAAACAATTACATGGGTAAAATGGGTGTAGCGGGATATGGGCCAAATGCAGGCAATTGGGAATGGCTTGTTGTTGTTCACCCATCGTTTTCAATAAGAATATTGACACCATTAGTCTTTTTGAGGCTGGATGCAATGTGTATGAAGGTGACTGATCAGGACAATTTGGGCACAGAATGTCCTGACACACATTGGACAGACTTGTGTAGACACTGTAGTTTTTGCACTGGTGGCTCTGGACTTGTGCAGCTGCGCTTAAGTTGTGCTTTAGCAATACACCTTGCTTTGTAAGCTTGTGGATGAGGCAGCTCCAGATTGGGCAGTTTTGTGCCAGTATTTCTCTGGTGGTCGTGTCAATGTCAAGCGACTTCAGGGAGGCAATGAGTTGCCTTTGAAACGTTTCTTCGGCCCTCCATGCGAGGGTCTTCCAGCAGAGAGTTCCCCAAAAAGGAGCTGGGTATGTGCTTGTCTGACATACAGATGACATGACCTGCCCACCGGGTCTGTGCTCTCATCAGCAGTGTGTGGACTGATGGTAGACTTGCTCTAGAGAGAACTTCAGTGTCTGGTACTTTGTTTTGCCATCGGATACGTAGTATTCTGCGAAGACAAGTCATGTGGAAATGATTGAGCTGTCTTGCATACCTTTGATACACAGTCCATATTTTACAGGCATACAGGAGGGTAGTGAGTACTGCAGCGCTGTAGACCTTCAGTTTTGTTGCTGGGCTGATTCCTCGACATTCCCATACACTGGAGCACAATCTACCGAAAGCAGAACTTGTCTTTGCTATTCTGCAGTTAACTTCTGCATCAATAGTCACTGCTTAGGAGAGGGTGCTGCCAAGATAAGTGAACTGGTCCACTGTCTATAGTTTCTCCCTTTGATTGTGATTATGGGTTCTGTGTACGGTGCATGAGGAGCAGGCTGGTGCATGACTTCAATCTTTTTATGTTGATGGTGAGTCCAAAGTTGTTACAAGCCATGGAAAATTTGTCCACACTGACTTGTATCTCTGGTTCTGAGCCAGTATACAGAGTAGTTATTGGCAAAGAGAAAATCTCTCAGAACATTCTCCTTCACTTTGGTAATAACATGAACTCTCCTCAGGTTGAAGAGCTTCCTATCCACTCTGTACTCGGGGCTGATTCCAGTAACACTGTCCTGGAAGGCATCATTCAGCATGGCAGTAAACATCATGCTGAACAGTGTGAGTGTGAGCACACAGCTCTGTTTGATGCCATTGGTGACTGGGAATGCCTTAAGAGGATTCTCCACCATCCAGTATTCTGGCCATCTTGGAACTGGTGTACCATCTGAATGAATTTGGGGGAGGCAGCCAAACTTTGACATGATTCTCCACAGGCCTTATCAGCTGACACTATTGAAGGCTTTCGCGAGGTCAACAAAGGTTGTGTAGAGCTTGCGATTCTGCTCCTGACTCTTCTCCTGAAGTTGGCGCACATCAGACAATCATATGGAGAATAGCTAATGTTGTACCGTTGTTTAAAAAGGGGAGTAGGGATAACCCTGGAAATTATAGGCCGGTGAGTTTGATGTCAGTGGTAGGGAAGCTGTTGGAGGGGATTCTTAGAGGTAGGATGTATAGGCACTTACAGCGTTGCGATCTGATTAGGGATACGCAGCATGGATTTGTTAAGGGGAGGTCGTGCCTTACAAATCTGGTAGAATTTTTTGAGGAGGTTACGAAATCAGTGGACAAAGGGCGAGCCGTTGATGTTGTCTATATGGATTTTAGTAAGGCGTTTGACAAAGTCTCTCATGGGAGGTTAGTCGAGAAGGTCAAGGCAAATGGGATACAAGGACAGGTAGCTAGATGGATAAGTAACTGGCTTGGTAATAGGAGACAGAGTAATAGTGGAAGGGTGTTTCTCTAGCTGGAGGTCGGTCACTAGTGGTGTGCCGCAGGGCTCGGTACTGGGACCTCTTCTATTTGTAATATATATAAATGACTTGGAAGAGGGAGTAAGTGGAGTGATCAGCAAGTTTGCAGACGATACAAAGATGGCTGGACTTGCGGATAGTGAGGAGCATTGTCAGGCGATGCGGCAGGACATAGATAGGCTGGTAGCTTGGGCAGACAGATGGCAGATGGAATTCAATCCTGATAAATATGAGGTGATGCATTTCGGGAGAAAGAATGTAGGGGGGAGGTATATGATAAAGGGTAGACCTATTAAGAGTATAGAAACTCAGAGGGACCTGGGGGTGCAGGTGAACAAGTCTCTGAAGGTGGCAGAGCAAGTGGAGAAGGTTGTGAAGAAAGCATATGGTATGCTAGCCTTTATAGGAAGGGGTATAGAGTACAAGAGCTGGCCTTTAATATTGCAGTTGTATAAAACGCTGATTAGACCTCATTTGGAATACTGCGTCCAGTTCTGGTCGCCTTACTACCGGAAGGACGTGGAGACTCTGGAGAGAGTGCAGAGGAGGTTTACCAGGATGCTGCCTGGTATGGAAGGTCTGAGTTACGAGGAGAGGTTAGGCAAATTGGGACTGTTTTCCTTAGAAAGACGTAGACTTAGAGGAGATCTAATAGAGGTGTACAAGATTATGAGGGGTATAGATAGAGTAAACAGGGTTAAGCTTTTTCCTAGGATGGACTCGAATAGCACGAGGGGTCACGGGCTTAGGGTGAGGGGGGTAAGGTATAATTTGGATGCTAGAGGGAGTTTTTTCACACAGAGGGTGGTGGGGGTATGGAATGCGCTGCCAAGTAAAGTGGTGGAGGCAGGTACTCTGGAGTTATTTAAGAAATACTTAGATGGGCACATGAACAGAATGGGAATGGAGGGGTATAGAAAACTGATTTAAAATAGGGATCATGAGCCTTGGGAAGTGTGTAAATAGATGATGATATTGATGTACTTGTTTTTATCCTACAGGTGCTTTGGTCCACCTTGTTGTCTAACGAGGGGCATACACGCGATGGGTCGTGAGAGGGCTGCTCTTGGATCTTTTTCGAGAGTATCCTGTGCTTCACGTTGTTAGTGTACGCTTGACCTGGACCATGTTTGATTGGGCAACACGAAAGCGTCAGTGGACTATCGCTGTGCTGTGCAGATACATGGATTTGGGCCTGTGTCTGTGGGAGTTTGCGCATTCTCCCCGTGCTTGCATTTGTTTTCTCCGGGTGCTCCGGTTTCCTCCCACATCCCAAAGATGTGCTCTTAGGCTGATTGGCAAAACAAATTCTCCCTAAATTGTCTCAAATTTGGTTTTTTAATCCATAAATCTATAAACATGGACATCGCGGGTAGAGGTGGGAACATCGGGGTGGCGGCGTGGGCTCGTTGGGCTGAAGGGCCTGTTTCCCATGCTGTTTTGTTCTTTGTTCTTTGAATGGTGGAGGAGACTCAATGGGCCAAGTGGGCTAATTTTGTTCCTATGTCTTATGGCCTTATGGTTCTGTCTTTGTCTTCTGAGGAAGTTGGTGTGGTTTTCGCTGTGGCACGTCGAAACTGTTGATCGATGAGTTGAGTGCCGTATCCTGTTCTTATGAGGGTGTCTGTCATGTCTGATATCAAATAAACCTATTGGACTTCAACCTGGTGTTGTGAAACTTCTTACAGCGTCCACCTCAGTTCCATACCAACATGAGTGGAAAAGCAAATTGCGTGGAGGATGTTGAAAGCCTGCAGAGGGATCTGGATAAACTGAGTGAGTGGGCGAGGACCTGGTAAATGGAGTATAATGTTAGCAAGTGTGAGGTTATCCACTTTTGTAAGAATAATGGTAGGAAGGATTACTATTTAAATGGAGAAAAGCTGCAGCATGCGATGATGCAGAGGGATCTGGGGGTCCTTGTGCACGAATCGCAAAAACACAATTCCAAAAACGCAGGTGCAGCAGGTGATTAAGAAGGCGAATGCAATGTTGGCCTTTATAGCTAGGGGGATAGAATATAAAAGTAGGAAGGTTCTGTTGCAGCTGTATAGGGTGCTGGTGAGGCCACAGCTGGAGTACTGTGTGCAGTTTTGGTCTCCGCATTTGAGGAAGGATACATTGGCCTTGGAGGGGGTGCAGAGAAGGTTTACTAGGCTGATGCTGGAGATGAGGGTGTTGGATTATGAGGAGAGACTGAATAGGCTAGGTTTGTACTCTTTGGAGTTTAGAAGGCTGAGAGGGGATCTTATAGAGACGTATAAGATAATGAAGCGGTTGGATAAGATAGAGGTTGAGAGACTCTTCCCGTTTAACAAAGATGGCAGGACTAGAGGGCACAGCCTCAAGATAAGTGGGGGGGTTGGTTCAGATTGGATTTGCGGAGGGGTTTCTTTACGCAAACGGTGGTGAATCTTTGGAATTCTCTGCCTGATGAGATGGTGGAGGCTTCCTCACTGAATATGTTCAAGTCAGGAGTGGATAGGTTTTTGATTGACAAGGGAATTAAGGGGAGAAAGCGGGAAAGTGGTACTGAACCACTACAGATCAGCCATGATCTTATTGAATGGCGGGGCAGGCTCAAGGGGCTGGATGGCCTACTCCTGCTCCTATTTCTTATGTTCTTATCTCAACATCATGACTACCACCAACACCGCAAACCACTGGCTCAAAGTGGAAAGGATCTTCAAATTGAGTGTCTGTCCAGATCTGCCAGGTTAAAATCCAACAGGTTTATTTGGTAGGACAAGTTTTTGATGTTGCCCTTCATTAGGTGAGTGAAGAGTTCAGTTCACAAACAGGGCATATAAAGACCCAATTACGAGATAATGGTTGGAATGCGAGTTTTAACAGATATAGACAATGTGAGTGGGGAGACAATTAAGCATCTAGTTAAAAAGGTATGAAT
Organism: Sphyrna mokarran; assembly: GCA_024679065.1. Taxonomy (NCBI): domain Eukaryota; kingdom Metazoa; phylum Chordata; class Chondrichthyes; order Carcharhiniformes; family Carcharhinidae; genus Sphyrna; species Sphyrna mokarran. Next base: position 606,820 of record JAGIQG010000034.1, on the reverse strand, counting down.
TGTCTCCAGGCAGGACAGTAAGTGAGATTTTGCAAACTAAGGAAAGTTGTGGGGCTAACAGACAGTGTGACTTGAACCCAGGATACCAGTTGAGGCCGTTCTCATGTGTATGGAACTTGGCTATCAGTCTCTGCTCAGAGATTCTGCATTGTTGTGAAATCCACCTTGGAGAATTTTTACCTGAAGATCATAGAACATAGAACAATAAAGCTCAAACAGGCCCTTCGGCCCACGGGTTGCACCGATCACATCTACCAATCCACAGACCTATCTGTAACCCCCTATCCTATTCTTTTCCATATACTCATCCAGAAGTCTCTTAAAAGACCCCAGTGACTTTGCCTCAACAACCTCCAACGGCAGTCGGTTCCATTCACTCACCACCCTCTGAGTGAAAAACCTACCCCTGACATCTCTTTTGTATTTGCTTCCCTGCACCTTAAATCTGTGTCCTCTCGTAGTGACCATTTCAGTTCGGGGAAATAGTCTCTGAGAGTCCACCCTATCTATTTCTCTCAACATTTTATAAACCTCTATCAGGTCGCCTCTCAACCTACGTCTCTCCAGTGAGAAGAGTCCCAGCTCCCTCAACCTATCTTCATAAGGCCTGCCTCCCAATCCAGGCAGCATCCTTGTAAATCTCCTCTGAACTCTCTCAATAGCCTCCACATCCTTCCTATAATAAGGCGACCAGAACTGTGCACAATACTCCAACCGGAGTCTGACAAGAGTCTTATAGAGCTGCATCATTACCTCCTGACTCCTAAACTCTATTCCTCGATTACTGAAGGCCAGTACACCGTATGCCTTCTTCACCATTTCCTTCACCTGTGAGGCCGATTTAAGAGTCCTATAGTATTTAGTATTTAAGAGTCCTATAGTAGTATTATAGTCCTAATGGATTTTAGTAAGGCGTTTGATAAGGTGGCCCATGGAAGACTTCTGCAGAAAATGCAGATGTATGGGATAGAGGGTGATTTAGCTAATTGGGTTAGGAATTGGTTAGCAGATAGAAGACAGAGGGTGGTGGTTGATGGGAGATATTCATCTTGGAGTTCGGTGACAAGTGGTGTACCTCAGGGGTCTGTTTTTGGGGCCCCTGCTGTTTGTAATTTTTATAAATGATCTGGATGAGGGTATTGAAGGATGGATTAGTAAATTTGCAGATGACACTAAAGTCGGTGGAGTGGTAGATAGTGAAGAGGGGTGTTATAGTTTGCAGAGAGACAACATTAAAGGCCTGCTCTTGTACTCTATACCCCTTCCTATAAAAGCTAACATATTATATGCTTTCTTCACAACCTTCTCCACCTGCTCTGCCATCTTCAGAGACTTGTTCAGCTGCACCCCCAGGTCCCTCTGCATTTCTATACTCTTAATAGGTCTACTCTTTATCATATACCTCCCCCCTACATTCTTTCTCCTGAAATGCATCACCTCATATTTATCAGGATTGATTTCCATCTACCGTCTGTCTGCCCAAGCTACCAGCCTATCTATGTCCTGCTGCATTGCCTGACAATGCTCCTCACTATCTGCAAGTCCAGCCATCTTTGTATCGTCTGCAAACTTGCTGATCGCTCCACTTACTCCCTCTTCCAAGTCATGAGACTTGGACAAGTTGCAGAGCTGGGCCGAGAGGTGGCAAATGGAGTTTAATGTGGAAAAGTGTGAGGTAATGCACTTTGGCAGGAATAATAAATGTGTAGAGTATAGGGCTAATGGTAGGATTCTTAATATTGTTGATGAACAGAGGGATCTTGGTGTATTTGTGCATAGATCCCTGAAAGTAGGCAGTCAAGTCGATAAGGTTGTTAAGAAGGCATACGGAGTCTTAGCTTTTATTGGTAGGGGGATTGAATTTCGGACCCGCAACGTCATGTTGCAACTGTACAAAACTCTAGTGCGGCCGCACTTGGAGTATTGTGTGGAGTTCTGGTCCCCGCATTATAAGAAAGATGTGGAGGCATTGGAGAGGGTACAGAGGAGGTTTACCAGGATTTGCCTGGTATGGAGGGCAGGTCTTATGAAGAGAGGCTGAGGGATTTGAGGTTGTTTTCGTTAGAAAGAAGGCGGCTAAGAGGAGACCTTATTGAAACATATAAGATGATTAGAGGTTTAGATAGGGTGGACAGTGATAGCCTTTTTTCCTAGGATGGAGAAAGCTAGCACGAGGGGACACAGCTTTAAATTAAGGGGTGATAGTTATAGGACGGATATCAGAGGTAGGTTCTTTACCTAAAGGGTGGTTCGGGAGTGGAATGCCCTGCCTGCAGCAGTTGTAGATCCGCCAAGTTTGGTGGCGTTTAAGAGGTTAGTTGATAAGTATATGGAAGAGAAGGGAATGGTTTAGTTTGGAGGGTCATTGCTTTTTATATTGGTCGGCGCAACATCGAAGGCCGAAGGGCCTGTTCTGTGCTGTAACGTTCTATGTTCTACTTTGCCTCGGCATTCACGGTGGAAAGTGAACTGGGAGTTGCACTGCAGGTTTGCAGCATACGGAAAAGATTGAGTATGTGGATGTTAGGAAAGAGGATGTGTTAGACCTGTTAAATTCTATCAAGATAGACAAGTCGCCGGAACTGGATGGGATGTACACCAGGTTATTGTGGTCCTCTCTGGACCAATTTATAGAGACAGAGAAAACTACAACTACCGGCAGCCTCCTAATGACGACTTCCGGTTTCTAGTTAGTTTAAATAAAAACGGCAAAAACTACCCCCGCTCGCTATATAAGTACTCGTTAAGCACCTCTGCCATTTTTTCCGGATTCACATAGGCTGAATGCTCTTGATTAACTAAGTGTTTCTATATGCTAGGTCTGTGAGCAGTATTCCCACGGCTTACAACACCAAACAATAACCTACAGGACTTTATTTGCCCATCCCTGTATTAAAACAACACACACATGAAGCAAAAATATAATTTGAAGTTAGATAGTTCACATTCACTATGAATCAGGGAGAAGGAAGAGGAATCCATACAATGGCATCCCCATAGAGGGAGCCTCCACCCACTCCCCAAGCCAAAAATTGTTCAAATTAGTCACAGGAGGGATGCTTACAGAATGTGGGCTTTCAGTATTGTGTCCGCCAGAGCCTATCACTTTAACATGAAGCTGACTGTAGACTGACACTGCAGCTCCAAACAAACTTTTACCTGTAGATGTTTGTGAAATCCAGCTGTATGCCAGAACTGGGGAATAAAATGGGGAAATGTTTCTCTGTAAGGCATCGGCTTTATTTGCTGCTCTATTTGCATATCCATACTCATTCGCTAGTTCGGCAAAGGCCTGACGTGAAATGCTGATTGGTTTTAAAGTATGTCAATCACACGGCAGTTCCGCCTTCCCCTCCTTCCTATTGGTTAATATATCTGCCACTCACACAGAGTGCCGCCCCAGGATTGGTGGTTGTGTAGTGGGGGCGGGTCTGCAGCCTCTCCCTCCAGGGGGACCCAGGGGGATTTGCTCCCACTCAGATTCCCCTCTCTCGGGGCTTCCAGAGGCCTGAGAGACCCAGTGCCCAGGCTCAGGCCTCTGGAGGCTTGTGGACCCCAGTTGTTTGGAGTTTCCTGCTCTCCCTCCCAGTGTCCCAGGTTTTTGCATCATTCCTCAAGCCGGGACGTTGTCCTCAGACTCTCATTCCTCAAGCCGCAAGAAAAGATGAGGTGCAAGAGGCCATTCATAGGATGGAATCTTCTAGCCCCGCTTGCCCCAAAACCAGAAAATCCCACCTGAGATCAACAGAACTTCCCATCGTCCACCCCTCGCCCGCTACGATTCCTGTGGCGGACGGAATGGGGAAATTCGCCCCATAGTGTCTGAGTTTCCCAGCACAGAAAGTGACCATTCGGCCCATCATGTCACCAGCAGCCAAAGACAAGGAAACTAACCACTCATTCTGAATCCCATTTCCAGCACATAATCCATATCTTTGTAGGTTGTAGCGATTCAGATCGAGATCTCGGTAACTTTTAAATGAAAATAAACCGCTACAGAGTGCGACCTTCCTCCACCATGAGTCTGATTTGTCCAATCTGGGAGTCAGCACTCATTCCTGGTCAAGCCAGGAGGATAGGTTGTTGGAGAGGAGCCTTACCAGACTGCTTGATGCCCTGGAGGAGGGGCAGGATGCTATTTAACAAAGAACAAAGAAAAAAAAGCACGGGAAACAGGCCCTTTGGCCCAATGAGCCCATGCTGCTACCCCAATGTTCCTACCTCTACCCGTGATCCCTGTCTATGGATTGAAACCAAATTTGAGACAATTTAGAGAGAATTTGTTTTCCCAATTAGCCTAAGAGCACATTTTTGGGATGTGGAAGGAAACCAGAACACCCGGAGAAAACCCACGCAAGCACGGGGAGAATGCACAAACTTCAACAGACACAGGCCCAAATCCATGTATCTGCACAGCACAGCCATAGTCACTGAGCTTTCGTGTTGCCCATCAAATGGTCCAGGTCAAGTGTACACTAACGATGTGAAGCACTAGGATACTCTCAAAAAAATCCAAGAGCAGCCCTCTCACAACCCATCGCGTGTGTGCCCCTCGTTAGACAACAAGGTGGACCAAAAGCACCTGTGGGATAAAAACAAGTACATCAATATCATCATCTATTTACACACTTCCCAGGGACTCCCAAGGCTCATGATCCCTATTTTAAATCAGTTTTCTATACCCCTCTATTCCCATTCTGTTCATGTGCCCATCTAAGTATATCTTAAATAACTCCAGAGTATCTGCCTCCACCACTTTACTTGGCAGCGCATTCCATACCCCCACCACCCTCTGTGTGAAAAAACTCCCTCTAGCATCCAAATTGTGTCTTACCCCTCTCACCCTAAGCCCGTGACCCCTCGTGCCATTTGAGTCCATCTTAGGAAAAAGCTTAACTCTGTTTACTCTTTCTATACGCCTCATAATCTTGTACACCTCTATTAGATCTCCTCTAAGTCTACATCTTTCTAAGAAAAACTGCTCCAATTTGCCTAATCTCTCCTCGTAACTCAGACCTTCCATACCAGGCAGCATCCTGGTAAACCTCCTCTGCAGAGTCTCCACATCCTTCCGGTAGTAAGGTGACCAGAACTGGACGCAGTAGTCCAAATGAGGTCTAACCAACATTTTATACAACTGCAACATTAAAGGCCAGCTCTTGTACTCTATACCCCTTCCTATGAAGGCCAGCGTACTATATACCCACATGTTAATAGAAGAGTCCCGAGAAATGTGACCAATTCCACCTGGGAGGTAGTGGCAGCAATAATTCGGGCTAAAAGCATGAGCAGGAGAATGGCGGCGCAATGTTATAAGAAGATAAATGACCTCTTATGTAATGCAAGGATGAGTTATGTGGCCAAATGGGCAACCTATGATGGCGATTTACAAAGCACACTGGGATAATTGGCCAAATACAGAAATGGACAGAATATTGGACACATTAAACGGCTGATGAAGGACAAGCCGTTGATGTCGTCTACATGGATTTCAGTAAGGCGTTTGACAAGGTTCCCCATGGTAGGCTGATAAAAAAGGTGAAGGCGCATGGGATACAGGGCCAGGTATGTAGATGGGTTGAGAACTGGCTTGGGAGGAGGAGACAGCGGGTATTAGTGGAAGGCTCTTTTTCCAACTGGAGGTCAGTCACTAGTGGTGTGCCACAGGGCTCAGTACTAGGACCTCTTCTATTTGTGATTTATATAAATGACTTGGAAGAGGGGGTAGGTGGTGTGATCAGCAAATTTGCTGATGACACTAAGATACTTGGATTGGCGGGGACTGAGGAGCAGTGCCAGGCAATACAACAGGACATTGATAGGTTGGTAGATTGGGCAGATAGATGGCAAATGGAATTTAATCCGGATAAATGCGAGGTGATGCATTTTGGCCGGAATAGTGTAGAGGGGAGTTATAGGATAAAAGGTAAAACTATCCGGAGTATAGAGACGCAGAGAGACCTGGGGGTGCAGGTTCACAAGTCTCTGAAGGTGTCAGTACAGGGGGAAAAGATGATAAGGAAAGCATATGGTATGTTAGCCTTCATAGGAAGGGGTATAGAATACAAGAGTAGGAGTCTGATGTTGCAAGTGTATAGAACGTTGGTTAGGCCTCACTTGGAGTACTGCGTCCAGTTCTGATCGCCGTACTACCGGAAGGATGTGGAGTCCCTGGAGAGAGTGCAGAGGAGATTTACCAGGATGCTGCCTGGTATGGAAGGGCTGTCTTACGAGGAAAGGTTGAACGCACTGGGGTTGTTTTCCCTTGAAAGACGTCGGCTGAGAGGGGATCTATTAGAGGTATATAAGATTATGAGGGGTATAGATAGAGTAAATGGTGGTAAGCTTTTTCCACCATTAGATTCGGATAGAACAAGGGGTCACGGCCTTAGGGTGAGGGGGGCTATGTATAAGACTAATATTAGAGGGCATTTTTTCACACAAAGGGTAGTGGGGGTGTGGAATGCACTACCGAGTAAGGTGGTGGGAGCAGGCACGCTAGGGTTGTTTAAGGGTCTCTTGGACAGCCACATGAGCGGTCTGCAGATAGAGGGATATATGAGGACTGTTTAAATACTTTAATTGTTTCCACAGGCTATTCGGTCCACCTTGTTGACCAACAAGGTGCATGCATTCGGCAGGTCGTGCGAGGGCTGCTCCTGGAGGTTACTTCAGGAGTGGCCTAGTGCTTCACGTCGTTAGTGTATGCTTAAACTGGACCATCAGATGGGCAACATGACAGCTCAGAGACTATCGCTGTTGCTGTACAGACACATGGATTTGGGCCTGTGTCTGCGGGAGTTTGCGCGTTCTCCCCGTGGTTGCGTGGGTTTTCTCCGGGTGCTCCGGTTTTCTCCCACATCCCAAAAATGTGCTCTTAGGCTGATTGGGTAACAAATTGTCCCTATATTGGTCTTTATATGTCATTAAGACGTTAGGACGGCGGCGCGGGCTCGTTGGGCTGAAGGGCCTGTTTCCCGTGCTGTGTTGTTCTTTGTTCTTTGTATAGAAATAAGGATTTTCACAGTAACTTCATTGCAATGTTAACATAATGTACTAATAAATTTAAAACTTTGAACCTCAAAATCAGACTACAGAATACAGAGGAAATAGGCTATCTCAAAAACAATGGAGACTCTCTGGTCAAACACACTTGTTTACCAGACAAAGGGTGCCTTAACCCCTTATTTGGGAGGGAGGTATGTGACCTACGTTCCTCCAGCACCTACTAGAATGACCTCTGGGTATACACCCAAAGGTCAGTATAGGAGCACCTGATTGGACTCTATCGATCAGGATGATCAAACCCTGGTAGATTGATTGGCAATGATCGAGAGATGACCCAAAACAGCACAAAACTAATGAGGGATAAAAGAAGCTGCAGAATGGAAGGAACTCTCCCTCTCATGACCGACACGGACATGAGGATGAGGAAGAGACAGGATCAGAACAATGGTGACTACCACCAGCAATTGCCATCACGAGGAGAGCTACCACGGCAACAACAGAAGGAAGACCAGAGCTAGAGTATCAGACTAGACTGAAGGACTAGATTATACTCAAGATTACAGAATACATGGATAAAAGCCAATATCTGCCTGGGGATTTGCTAGTCACGCAAAAATTAAGTCAAGTCTAGTGTAAATAACCTACATTGATTTTGTTATTAATTCAAATTAATTTTGTGTATGAATAAATATTACTGTATTAACATGAAGTCAACTGGCAGTTCCTTGTCCACTGTATAAAACACACTGTGCGGCAGGCACAACAATTGGCAATTCTGGTGGGATATTGACAAGACATAACTTTGTTGTTCCGATATTGAATCCTACAGGCTAAAACTCAGAGCCGACAGGTGTGCAGTCCTTATTGGGCAAATAACTTTATTTTCTTTTTCGGGAAATTGTATGTTGTTGCTTTCATTATGACTAACGTGGGGAGAGATTAAACTCCATAGGTTTACATTAGATCGGGACTGGAACATAGCCCAAGGCAGTACCCGCAGTCCAAGCAACTCCCTATCCCTTGTCGTTGAACCTAGAACAGCAGGAAACAGTTCAGAGATAGAGAAGTGTCCCATATTGAAGTGTCCGTGAATGGAATCGGCTGCCGTCGGTGGTGGTCGAGGCGAACTCGCTGGGGTCTTTTAAAAGACTTCTGGATGAGTATATGGGATCCAATGGGATTGGGGGTTATAGATAGGTCTATGGCTGGGTAGGTTTTGATGTGTTCAGCACAACTTATGGGCCGAAGGGCCTGTTTGTGCTGTAGTGCTCTATGTTCTATGTTCTATATGGGAAGGAAAAAAATAATAGAAGAAACAGTGGACAGTATTTTGTGCCAATACTCAAATGGCTCTGAGATCCCTAGGAGACAAATATTGGGCTGCCTTAAGAAAAGTTCAAGGAAAGCAGGCAGCCAATTGCGGGAAGGTGACTGCCATTATGAGCTGCTAGTAGAAACTGAACGGGAATTAAACACTGTTCGTAGGGAACTGGAAGATTCAAAGCAGTTATAGGAGAAGAAAGAAGAAGAAATTAGAAAACTAAAAGAGGAAAAAGAAGAGGAGATAAAGATACTAAATGAACAGCGGTAGGAGAGGATAGAACAAATAACAGCAGAAAAGGACACAGAGATAGATGAATTAAAAAGAACGTACCAGGCTAATTTGTACATCTGGTAATATTCAGACCCAGTATGAGAGAGACTACCAAGATTTGGCCAGAGGTGAAGCCAAGCAAGCAGTGGCATAGCTGGAAGCTCAGTGCATGGATCTGCAGGCGACAATAAAGGCGCTACATCAAGCCAGTGAAGAGACGGGCAACCGCTGACCACTCCAAATGCCAGTGAGAAATTTCATGGCTGGAATCCCTATTATTGGTTTAGAATAGATTTATGTGTCCGTTCGGGACAGTAGAGGAAGAGGAGATAGAGTGCAGATTGGGAGAACTAAAAGAGGATGCAAACCGAGGATTTTGGTTCACCACCATCTTTCCCAGGGGAAGCCATACTCACCGTGCCCCTGGATTTATCTCCAATACCAACTCACCCAGTGATGACTGAACGATGGACAGGGGATGACCCAGGTCCAACTATTACATACACAAGGCAATTTGTCAAAATTACAATTAAAATCACAACATTTGAACCACCTGCTGACCCACACAGCTTCATTGAGGATATTAGGCAGCAAAAGATAATGCACTGGCTAGCTGAAAGGGAAGGAGTAAAATTAATAGTCATGTGCCTAAGCAAGTCTGCCGTGCAGCCTCTCAAAACGTTGGGGAAGGAAGCTTAAGTGAGAAAACAAAAGCGATATTGACTGCAGTAGGGTATAATAAAGGGGATCCCGTAGAGAAGTTAAATAAATATAGGCAGAGGAAAGGGGAACACCCAACTGTCTTTGCCAGTCATTTGTGACCCATTTCACAGAAGGGTGTGGGGAGTTAGATTGGGCTAGACTATTTGAAACTGACTCATCCAAATAGGCTAGAACATTAGTGTCCCACCCCACAGAGGAAGGCAAGAAAGCTTGTGCCAATTTCGATCCAGTAAGAAGTCTCACAACATCAGGTTAAAGTCCAATAGGTTTATTTGGTTGTAAACGCCACTAGCTTTCGGAGCACTGCCCCTCCATCAGGTGAGTGGGGAATTCTGAGCACAAATATAAAGATTCAATTTACAAAGTATTGATTCAAGTCTTAATGGTGCAAATAATGTGAGTAGAGAGAGCATTAAGCATAGGTTAAAGAGATGTGTATTGTCTCGAGACAGGACAGTAAATGAGACATCATCTAGTACTTCTCTGGAGTGAAGAAACTATGACATCTTCTCCGGAGTCTTCAACATGTCATTGATGAAGACGAACATCTTGCCAGGGCCATCCCCACACCCCCACTGCTTGCCTTCAAAGAACCGCACAACTTCAAACAGACCATTGTCTGCAACAAACTACCCAGCCTTCAGGAGAATAGTGATCACAACATCACACAATCCTGCCACAGCAACCTCTGTAAGACATGCCAGATTATCTACATGAATGCCATCATCTCACGCGAGAACACCATGCACCAGGTACACGTATATATGAACCAGAGGGGGACTAATATCTTGGGGGGAAAATTTGCTAAGGCTATGATGGGGGCTTTAAACTGATTCGGGGGGGGGGTGGGATCCTAAGTAGTTGGGGTGCCGAGAGGGATGAGAGTAAGGGGGTTATAGAAGAGAGTTGTAAAACACAGCGGCGTACGGGTGGGGTGGGGCATGGTTTGAGATGCGTATACTTTAATGCAAGGAGTATTCGCAATAAGGGGGAGGAACTTGCAGCTTGGACCAGTACCTGGAACTTCGATGTTGTGGCCATTTCAGAGACTTGGGTAGAGCAGGGACAGGAATGGATGTTGCAGGTTCCGGGGTACAAATGCTTTAGTCGGAGTAGAGAAGGAGGTAGAAGGGGGGGAGGAGTGGCGTTACTGGTCAAAGACTGTATCACGGTGATCGAAAAGAAGTTTGATGAGGACTTGTCTGTTGAGGTAGTATGGGCTGAGATTAGAAACAGGAGAGGAGAGGTCACCCTGTTGGGAGTCTTTTACAGACCTCCTAATAGTTCTAGAGAGGTTGAGGAAAGGATTGCGAAGTCAATTCTGATTAGGAGTGAAAGTAGTAGGGTAATTGTGATGGGGGACTTTAACTTTGCTAATATTGATTGGAATAGCTATAGCTCTAGCTCGTTAGAGGGGTCAGTTTTCGTACAGAGTGTGCAGGAAGGTTTTTTGACTCAGTATGTAGATAGGCCAACTAGAGGTGAGGCTACATTGGATTTGGTGCTGGGCAATGAGCCAGACCAGGTGTTAGGCTTGGAAGTTAGTGAACATTTTGGTGATAGTGACCACAATTCGGTTACGTTCACCTTAGTGATGGACAGGGATAGGCATGAAGCTGGGGGCAGTAGTTATAGCTGGGGGAAGGGTAATTATGAGGCCATCAGGAGAGAATTAGGGTGCATAGATTGGACTAGGAAACTACAGGGACTGGGAACATCTGGAATGTGGTGCTTATTCAAGGAGCAGCTGCTGCGAGTCCTTGATAAGTATGTCCCTGTCAGGCAGGGAGGAAATGGTCGAGTAAGAGAGCCTTGGTGTACGAAAAAAGTTGATTTGCTGGTTAGAAGAAAAAGGAGGCTTATGTCAGGATGAGGCTTGAAGGCTCAGTTAGTGCAATGGATAGCTATAGATTAGCCAGGAAGGAGCTAAAAAGTGAATTGAGGAGAGCTAAGAGGGGACACGAGAAGATGTTGGCTGATAGGATTAAGGAGAATCCTAAAGCTTTCTTTCGATATGTTAAGAATAGAAGATTGGTTAGGGCAAGATTAGGGCCAGTCATAGACAGCAGTGGGAAGTTGTGCGTGGAGCCTGAAGAGATTGGTGAGGCACTGAATAAATATTTCTCTTCGGTATTCACGCAGAGTGCTGGAAATGTAGCTGTGGAGAGCACTGAGGTACAGGGTTGCAAATTGGGGAGTATTGTAGTAGATAGGGAGGATGTGTTAGAAATTCTCGAGGGTTTGAAGTTGGATAAGTCCCCTGGGCCGGACGGGATTTACCCTAGGATTCTCTGGGAGGCAAGAGAGGAGATTGCAGAGCCTCTGGCTCTGATCTTCAGGTCCTCGTTGGTTACGGGTGTGGTTCCGGAGGACTGGAGGATAGCGAATGTGGTCCCATTGTTTAAGAAGGGGAAGAGAGACCTTCCAGGGAATTATAGGCCAGTGAGTCTTACTTCTGTTGTGGGCAAGGTATTGGAGAGAATTATTAGGGATAGGATTTATAGTTATTTAGAGAGAAATGAATTGATTGGGGATAGTCAGCATGGTTTCGTGAAGGGTAGGTCATGCCTTACTAACCTCATTGAGTTTTTTGAGAAAGTGACCAGAGAGGTGGATGGGGGTAAGGCGGTTGATGTAGTATATATGGACTTTAGTAAGGCGTTTGATAAGGTGGCCCATGGAAGACTTCTACAGAAAATGCAGATGTGTGGAATAGAGGGTGATTTAGCTAATTGGATTAGGAATTGGCTGGCAGATAGAAGACAGAGGGTGGTGGTTGATGGGAGATATTCATCGTGGAGTTCGGTGACGAGTGGTGTGCCTCAGGGGTCTGTTTTGGGGCCCCTGCTGTTTGTAATTTTTATAAATGATCTGGATGAGGGTATTGAGGGATGGATCAGTAAATTTGCAGATGATACTAAAGTTGGTGGTGTGGTAGATAGTGAAGAGGGGTGTTTTAGTTTACAGAGTGACTTGGACAAGTTGCAGAGCTGGGCCGAGAGGTGGCAAATGGAGTTTAATGTGGAAAAGTGTGAGGTAATGCACTTTGGCAGGAACAATAAATGTGTAGAGTATAGGGCTAATGGTAGGGCTCTTAATAGTGTTGAGGAACAGAAGGATCTTGGTGTATGTGTCAATAGATCCCTGAAAGTAGGCAGTCAAGTGGATAAAGTTGTTAAGAAGGCTTATGGAGTCTTAGCTTTTATTGGTAGGGGGATTGAATTTAGGAGCCGCAGCATCATGTTGCAGCTGTACAAAACTCTAGTGCGGCCGCACTTGGAGTATTGTGTGCAGTTCTGGTCGCCACATTATAAGAAAGATGTGGAGGCATTGGAGAGGGTACAGAGGAGGTTTACTAGGATGTTGCCTGGTATGGAGGGCAGGTCCTATGAAGAGAGGTTGAAGGATTTGAGGTTGTTTTCGTTAGAAAGGAGGCGGCTAAGAGGGGATCTTATTGAAACATATAAGATGATTAGAGGTTTAGATAGGGTGGACAGTGATAGCCTTTTTCCTAGGATGGAGAAAGCTAGCACGAGGGGACACAGCTTTAAATTAAGGGGTATGAGTTATAGGACGGATATCAGAGGTAGGTTCTTTACTCAAAGAGTGATTAGGGAGTGGAATGCCCTGCCTGCAGCTGTTGTAGATGCGCCAAGTTTGGTGGCGTTTAAGAGGTTAGTTGATAAGTATATGGATGAGAAGGGAATGGTTTAGTTAGGAGGGGCATTGCTTTTTATTTTGGTCGGCACAACATCGAAGGCCGAAGGGCCTGTTCTGTGCTGTATTGTTCTATGTTCTATGTTCTATGTATATATTCTTGCAACTCGGCCAACATTGTCTACCACTGCAGAAAAGGATGTCTTGAGGCATGGTACATTAGGGGGGACCATGCAGACGCTATGGCAGTGGATGAATGATCACCACTCGACAACCACCAGGCGAGACTGTTCCCTTCCTGCTGTTGAACACTTCAACGGTCACAGGCATTCAGCCTCTGATCATCAGGTAAAAGTTCTCCAAGGCGGCCTTCATGACACACAACAGCGCAGAATCGCTGAGCAGAGACTGATAGCCAAGTTCCCCACACACATGAGTATGGCCTCAACCAGGATCTTGGGTTCATGTCACACTACCTGTAACCCTCATAACTTGTCTGGGCTTGTGACATTTCACTGTCCTGTCTGGAGACAATACACATCTTTTTAATCTGTACTTAACCCTCTCTTCACTCATATCGTCTACATCTTTAAGACGTGATTAGCTGTAAAGCCTCTCATTCTAATCAGTATTCTGTAAACTGATTTGGTCCCTTATATTCCCTGTTTGTGATCAAAACTCCCACTCACCTGATGAAGGGGCAGCGTTCTGTTTCCAACAAATAAACCTGTTGGACTTTAACCTGGTGTTGCGAGACTTCTTACTGTGTTTACCCCACTCTGTACCAGTTTCAATCCCGCAGAGACCACACACAATAAAGCAATGGGTTCTCTGACGGCTAGCTCAAGCCTTGGAGCTGGACATTCAGGGATTTCCCCACTCTCATGATTAGGGAAGCGAGAATGCTTCTGATGAGGACTAGCCAGGGTCCAGTATGGAAAAACGAGGGTAAAGGGGATCACCAACACCAGAGAGATACAGTTCCACCTTACACAACACCCCGGGGAAAGATAGAGGACATATTTCAATTGTGGGCAGCCAGGACACTTTGCCCAAGATTGTAGGAGACTCCCAACAAGTCCATCAGGACGACCAGCTTACTAGTTCAGGCAACTCCTAGATACAAGAGAGCACCACCCCTCACCGATAGAAAGTTCTGGTCACCTCATGCATATCATAAACATTATCCCATCACTGTATCCAACTGTCCCACCTATGGATCCCAAATTGATGGTGTCTGGCCTCCAACCTTAACCTATAGCACCAAGTCAGATAGTGTAAGAAGACCCTAGTTAATGGCGAGGTAAGAATTCCTTTGAGATATCGAAGGCTCCCAAACTATCATCAACACATTTAAGTTAAAGGCACACATTCCTTGGCTAACTGCGGGTACAATCACACTCTGTGCATCCATGGGACACATGCAAGAACAAAGAACAACACAGCACGGGAAACAGGCCCTTCGGCCCTACAAGGCCATGCCACCCATTTTGTCATTTAGTGAGTGCCTCATTCCAATCCTTCTTCTACCTACAACTTTTGTCTATACCTCTTAGACTCCACAGTAAAGGATGCACCAGTTTAAGGGAGGTCTAATTTAGGGATAATTTGTTAACACCAATCAGCCTAAAAGCACTTTTTTGGAGTGTGGGACGAAACCCATGCAAGACGAAAGAAGGACCTGTACTTGTCTGCTTAGGCAATATGGTCTTCCGACCATTTCGTGGTGTTAGTTGACCTTCCCCCAAACACTGAACACATTGTTGGATGGGATTAAATGAACAAATATAATTTTTCATTTTATCCAGTTTAATGGATGAGTTTGGCAAATGGCTATGATTAGCAGAGCACCATCAATCATTCCAGTTGGGACATGAGCTAATAGGATTGGTGTAATAGGGGAATTCTGATTCGATCTGTTAACAAATAACAGTGATCCAGCCATCAGTGAGGAGCTTCAAAGGGTATTTGTACAACACAAGCATGATTGTGGCCAGATACCTGGGGAGGTGTTAATTGAAGGGCTGGATCCAAAACCGCAATACAGTTTCTCCAGCAGGCAGAGGGGGAAGGTGGCCAAAGTATTTGATAGTCTACTACAGCAGTGGGTGTTGAGGTGGGTGGTATCAACAAACAATGCACCGATATGGCTCGTGAAAAAACTCGATGGATCATGGAGACTAATGAGGTTACCCCATTCGCAGCCCCACAGTAGCTACAAGCCCCATGACAATGATGAGGCAAGAGATACTGGCAAAGCTTTTCATGATGCTACTTATCAGTAATAGTTTCTGGTCCATCCCTGGTCCTGCCAATACAAGTTTGCCTTCACCTTCCGGGGACAGCAATACACTTAGACTTGCCGATCACAGAGTTTCCGTAATTCCCCATCTTTCATGACCAACTAGCTAACGGACTAGGAAAGTTTTCCCAACCTGAGTAATTGGTCGAATGTTACAGACCAACACCAAAGAGGAACATGTAGCATTGTTAGACGAATTGCCCATACAGTTCCACTCATTAGGTTGTAAAATCAATCTGAAAAAGGCTCAAATTTTTCAATCCAAAGTCATGCCCCTGTCTAATCCATGGGGATGAAGTAGAAAAGGTTGAAAGCTTCAAGTTTTTAAGTGTTCAGGTCACCAATAACCTATCCTGGTCCTCCCATGCTGATACTATAGTTAAGAAAGCCCACCAGCGCCTCTACTTTCTCAGTAGACTAAGGAAATTTGGCATTTCAGCTACGACTCTCACCAACTTTTATAGATGCCCCATAGAAAGCATTCTTTCTGGTTGTATCACACTTTGGTCTGGGCTCCTGCTCTGCCCAAGACAACAAGAAAGTACAAAAGATCGTGAATGTAGCCCAATCCATCACACAAACCAGCCTCCCATCCATTGACTCTGTCTACATTTCCCACTGTCTTGGGGAAAAGCAACCAGCATAATTAAGGACCTCAGGCGCTCTGGACATCCTCTCTTCCACCTTCTGTTTGGTAAAAGATACAAAAATCTGAAGTCATGTACCAACCAACTCAAGAACAGCTTCTCCCCTGTTGCCATCAGACTTTTGAATGGATTTACCTTGTATTAAGTTGATCTTTCTCTACACCCTAGTAATGACTGTAACACTACATTCTGCACTCCCTCCTTGCAACGAAAGAACAAAGAAAATTACAGCACAGGAAAAGGCCCTTTGCCCCTCCAAGCCTGCATTGGCCATACTGTCCAACTGAACTAAAACTCTTTACCCTTCCAGGGACCATATCCCTCTATTCCCATCCTACTCATGTATTTGTCCGGATGCCCCTTAAAACTCACTATTGTATCTGCACAGATTCCCCGGCAGTGAGTTCCAGGCAACAACCACCTTCTGTGCAAAAAAAAAATTTTCCTCGTATATCTCCTTTAAACCTTGCCACTCACACCTTAATCCTGTGCCCCTAGTAATTGACTCTTCCACCCTCTGCCCATACCCGTCATAATCCTGTAGACTTCGATCAGGTCGCCCCCTTAACCTCTGCTGTTCCGGCGAGAACAATGTTTTTTTTCCCAAAAATATACTTTATTCATAAAAATATCAATTAGAACATTACAAGTACACATGTCAGAAAATTGCAAACAGTTCAGAATAAAACATTTTACAGTTGTATACAGATTACAGTTATTTCGTTTCAATTAGAACAGATCCATAAAAATTTCAATTAAATCATTGCAAATATCCATGTCTGCAAATGGCAAACAGTGCATAATAAAACATTTGTACAGTTCTATACAATTTACAGTTTCTCATTGCAATACTTAAATTACATGCATGCCTCAGAAGTTACTGTGTGTCGTTGTTGGTCAGATTGGTACCCAGTTATGCAGGTCAAGGGTATTCTGCAGTTCCCGGGCCCTCGGTCTGCCTCCGTTAAAAGGCCTTACAGTGTGACCTTTCCACATTGTGCCTTTGCGGCGGCTGCTCCAAGCTTCAGCGCGTCCCTCAGCACGTAGCCCTGACCTTGGAACGTGCCAGTCTGCAACACTCGGTCGAGGACAGTTCTTTCAACTGGAAGATCAGCGCGTATTGCAAGGACCAAAGTGCGTCTTTCACTAAGTTGATGACCTTCCAGCAGCAGTTGATATTTGTCTCGGTGTGCGTTCCCGGAAACAGCCCGTAGAGCACAGAGTCCTGCGTCACCGAGCTGCTCGGGACAAACCTCGACAAATACCCACTGCATCTCACTCCAGACCTTCTTTGCAAAGGCACATTCCACAAGGAGGTGTGTGACCGTCTCATCAGCCCCGCAGCCGCTTCGAGGGCAGCGTGCGGTGCTGCCGAGTGTGCATAAAGGATCTGATGGTGAGTTCCCTTTCTCACTACCAGCCAAGCCAGATCTTGGTGCCTGTTTGTGAGTTCTGGCAATGAGGCGTTCTGCCAGATGACACTGACAGTCTGCTCAGGGAACCATCCGTCAGGATCCGCCATCTCTGAGTTGAGGAGAACTAAGAGGGGACACGAGAAGACTTTGGCTGATAGGATTAAGGAGAATCCTAAAGCTTTCTTTAGTTATGTTAAGAATAGAAGATTGGTTAGAGCAAGATTAGGGCCAGTCATAGACAGCAGTGGGAAGTTGTGCGTGGAGCCTGAAGAGATTGGAGAGGCACTGAACAAATATTTCTCTTCGGTATTCACGCAGGGAGATATAAATGTAGTTGTGGAGAACACTGAGGTACAGGGTAGCAAACTGGAAAGTAGTGAAGTAGATAGGGAGGATGTGCTAGATATTCTTGAGGATTTGAAGTTAGATAAGTCCCCTGGGCCGGATGGGATTTACCCTAGGATTCTCTGGGAGGCAAGACGGGCGATTGCAGAGCCTCTGGCTCTGATCTGCAGGTCGTCGTTGGTTACGGGTATAGTTCCGGAAGACTGGAGATAGCGAGTGTAGTCCTATTGTTCAAGAGGGGAAGAGAGACTTTCCAGGGAATTATAGGCCAGTGAGTCTTACTTCTGTTGTGGGCAAAGTATTGGAGAGAATTATTAGGGATAGGATTTATAGTTATTTAGAGAGGAATGAATTGATTGGGGATAGTCAGCATGGTTTTGTGAAGGGTAGGTCGTGCCTCACTTATCTTATTGAGTTTTTTGAAAAAGTGACCAAAGAGGTGGATGGGGGTTAAGGCGGTTGATGTGGTATATATGTACTTTAGTAAGGCGTTTGGTAAGGTGTCCCATGGAAGACTTCTGCAGAAAATGGAGATGTATGGTATAAAGGTTAATTTAACTAATTGGATTATTAATTGGCTAGCAGATAGAAGACAGAGGGTGGTGGTTGATGGGAGATATTCATTGTGGAGTTTGGTTACAAGTGGTGTTCCCCAGGGGTCTGTTTTGGAGCCCCAGCTGTTTGTAATTTTTATAAATGATCTGGATGAGGGTATTGAGGGATGGATTAGTAAATTTGCGGATGACACCAAAGTCGGTGGAGTGGTAGATAGTGAAGATGGGTGTTATAGTTTGCAGAGAGACTTAGACAAGTTGCAGAGCTGGGCCGAAAGGTGGCAAATGGAATTTAAGGTGGAAAAGTGTGAGGTAACGCACATTGGCAGGAATAATAAATGTGTAGAGCATAGGGCTAATGGTAGGATTCTTAATATGAACAGAGGGATCTTGGTGTATTTGTGCATAGATCCCTGAAAGTAGGCAGTCAAGTCGATAAGGTTGTTAAGAAGGCATATGGAGTCTTAGCTTTTATTGGTAGGGGGATTGAATTTCGGAGCCGCAACGTCATGTTGCAACTGTACAAAACTCTAGTGCGGCCGCACTTGGAGTATTGTGTGCAGTTCTGGTCCCCACATTATAAGAAAGATGTGGAGGCATTGGAGAGGGTACAGAGGAGGTTTACCAGGATGTTGCCTGGTATGGAGGGCAGGTCTTATGAAGAGAGGCTGAGGGATTTGAGATTGTTTTCGTTAGAAAGGAGGCGGCTAAGAGGGGACCTTATCGAAACATATAAGATGATTAGAGGTTTAGATAGGGTGGACAGTGATAGCCTTTTTCCTAGGATGGAGAAAGCTAGCACGAGGGGACACAGCTTTAAATGAAGGGGTGATAATTTTAGGACGGATATCAAAGGAAGTTCTTTACCTAGAGGGTGGTTAGGGAGTGGAATGCCCTGCCTGCGGCAGTTGTAGATGAGCCAAGTTTGGAGGCGTTTGAGAGGTTAGTTGATAAGTTTATGGAAGAGAAGGGAATGGTTTAGTTTGGGAGGGTCATTGCTTTTTTTTTCATAATTGGTCGGCGCAACATCAGACCAATTACAGGCCGAAGGGCCTGTTCTGCGCTGTAATGTTCTATGTTCTATGTTCTCATTGTGTATTTTGTCCAGAAAGCACAGTAAGTGAGGTTTTGTGCTAACCCAGGCAAGTTACGGGGGTTACAGATAGTGTGTCATGAAGCCTAGATCCCTATAAAGACCATCCTCGTGTGCGGAACTTGGCTATCAGTTTCTGCTCAGCGACCCTGCGCTGTCGTGTGTCACGAAGGTCCCCTTGAAGAACGTTTACCTGCAAGTCGGAGGCCGAATGCCCGTGACTGCTGAAGTGTTCGCCCACAGGAAGGGAACTGTTTTGCCTGGTGATTGTTGAGCGATGCTCATTCATCCGCTGTCATAGTGTCTGCATGGTCTCCCCAATGTACCATGCTTCGGGACATCCTTTCTTGCAATGTATTAGGTAGACAACTTTGGCCGAGTTGCAAGTGTATGTACCATGTACCTGGTGAATGGTATCCTCACGTTTGATGATATCATCCATGTCTATGATCTGGCATGTCTTGCAGTGGTTGCTGTGGCAGGGTTGTGTGGTATTGTGGTCACTGTTCTCCTGAAGGTTGGGTAGTTTGCTGCGAACAATGATCTGTTTGAGGTTGTGCGGTTGTCTGAAAGCAAGAAGTGGGGGGGTGGGGATGGCCCTAGCGAGATGTTCATCGTCATCAATGATATGTTGAAGACTCCGGAGAAGATGTCGTAGCTTCTCCGCTCTGGGGAAGTACTGGACAACAAAGGGTACTCTGTCCACCATGTCCCGTGTTCGTCTTCTGAGGAGGTCAGTGCGGTTTATCGCTGTGGCACGTCGGAACTGTCGATCGATGAGTCGAGCGCCATATCCTGTTCTCACGAGGGCATTCTTCAGCGTCTGGAGGTGTCTGTCACGATCCTCCTCATCTGAGCAAATTCTGTGTATACGGAGGGCTTGTCCATAGGGAATGGCTTCTTTAACGTGTCTAGGGTAGAAGCTGGAGAAGTGGAGCATTGTGAGGTTGTCTGTCGGTTTGCGGTACAGTGAGGTGCTGAGGTGACCGTCCTTGGTGGAGATGCGTGTGTCCAAGAATGCAACTGATTCTGGAGAATAGTCCATGGTGAGTCTGATGGTGGGATGGAACTTGTTGATATCATCATACAGTTGTTTCAATGATTGTTCACTATGAGTCCTGACGCAGGTATCAACCCACCTTTCCTGCACGTAGGCGATCGTATCCCTGAGCAGCGCGAGGCTATCAGAGATCTTCCTGCCGGATACAGCACAGGTTTGATCAGTATGGATCACTGAGCCCAGAACAGTTTTAGAACATAGAACATTACAGTGCAGTACAGGCCCTTCAGCTCTAGATGTTGCACTGACCAATGGAACCAATTTTATGACCCTCTATCCTAAACTATTCTTATGTTATCCATATGCCTATCTACTGACCATTTGAACGTCCTTAAACTTGACAAGTCCACAACTGCTGCAGGCGGGGCATTCCACACCCTTACTACCCCCTGAGTAAAGAACCCACCTCTAGCATCTGTCCTATAACTACCACCCCTTAATTTAAAGCTAATTCCCCTCGTTCTATCCATTTCCATCCGAGGCTTTCACTGTCCACCCTATCTAATCCTCTGATCATCTTGTATGCGTCAATTAAGTCACCTCTTAGCCTTCTTCTCTCTAATGAAAATAACCTCAAGTCCCTTAGCCTTTCCTCATAAGCCTTACCGATCATACCAGGCAACATCCTGGTAAACCTACTCTGTACCCTCTCCAATGCCTCCACATCTTTCTTATAATGCAGCGAGCTGAACATAATACTCCAAGTGCGGCCGCACCAGAGTTTTGTACAGTTGCAACATGACCTCACAGCTCTGAAATTCAATCCCTCTACCAATAAATGCTAACACACTATACGACCTGGTACGATTTGACCTGGTTGACGATGACTTTGGCCAGAATTTTATAATCCATATTCAATAGTGAAATGGGTCGCCAATTTTGAATTTCTTCCCCTTCCCCCTTCTGCTGGTAGATGCCTTTCCTCGTGGATTCTGACATCCTGCCTTCCGGAAGCATACTCTCGTATACTTCCAGGAGGTCGGGGCCCGTCAAGTCCCACAACACCCAGTAAAACTCAGCCGGTAAGCCGTCGCTTCCGGGAGTTATACCCTTCTGAAAGGACTCAATGGCCTTTGTCACCTTGTCCGGAGATACCAGTCTGTCCAGACTGTCCCACACCCCGTCGTGTAAGACCTGCGTGATGGATGAAAGGAATGAGTGGGAGGCCGTGCTGTCTGTCTGCTTCAGGTCATACAGTCCGGCATAGAGGGATTTACAGATCCTCCACCAATTTGCAGCTCATCGACCAACATCACGACCAACATGGACATTAGTGTATAGAATGGTTAAAAGAATTATATTGGTGGCTGGAACTACACGATGATGTCACTTATCATACTGAAAACTGTGTAATTTGTGCTTATAATATCATGAGTATATAATGCCAGGAAAGCAGGGCTGAGACATACACACCCAGTGGAAGGTTCCTGGACAAATTTCCAAGTTGATTATATTGGCTCACTTCCACCACGTGGGAACGGATTCAAGATCGTGCTAATAATAATGGACACCTTCACCAAATGGGTCGAGAGATTTCCCACTAGATCCAATGCAGCTGATGCCATCGCAAAAATACTACTCAACACGATGGGGTTTTCCGACAGCGTAACATCAAGGGACACGTTTCACCAGGTGGGTGATGCAAAACATTGTGGCTGTGTTTGGCATCAAGCAGGACTTCCACATTGCTTCCCATCCACAATCCATTGGGCAAACTGAATGTACAAAGGGATCATTAGGAAAACTGTGCAGCGAAACAATGGAATTCAATTCTTCCCTTTGCTCTCAGGAAGGTTTGCAACATCATTTCCAGCTCTACTGGGTTGAACCTGTACACACTAATGGCTGGCTGAACAATGAGGAAGTTGAATATTTATTAATGCTTATCTGAGTTTGCTATCAAAGCACTCACGCATGAGAAAGCTATCCAGCAAATCGTCAAAAACATTAAAGTGGTCCAGTTAGCTACGGCTGTCCCACTAGGAGTTAAAAAGAAATAGCGCAAGACATATTTCGATAGAAAAATCCATCTCTTAAAATATGCACCAGGTGATGATTTCCCTCTACAACCTCAGTTCTTTCTTGTCCCTGAGATATTCAGGTCCGCACATCATCATTGACAAGATAAGCCTGATCGCCAACGGTAAAACCGTTAGTTCCATGTAAACCAGCTGAAAGCTTATGGGACTCGGACTAATCATTTCCACCATCTCACATTAGGGAGGATGACACTCAGAGACAAGAATGGCTTCATTCACTAAATATGAATGAAACCTCCTCATCCACTTCCAGGTTCAAACCAGACCTTTACTCCTGTTGTATCACAGCTTGGTATGGGTTCCTGCTCTGCCCAAGACGGCAAGGAACTACAAAAGATTGTGAATGTAGCCCAATCCATCACGCAAACCAGCATCCCATCCATTAACTCTGTCTACATTTCCCGCCTGCCTTGGCAAAGCAGCCAGCATAATTAAGGACCCCACACACTTCGGACATTCTCTCTTCCACCTCTGTTTGGAAAAAGGTACAAAGTCTGAGTCATGTACCAACCTACTCAACAACAGCATCTTCCCTGCTGCTGTCAGAGTTTTGAATGGACCTACCTCGCATTAAATTGATCTTTTTCTATACTCTCGCTGTGACTGTAACATTACATTCTGCACCTGCTCTTTTCCTTTTCAATGAACAGTATGCTCTGTCTGTATAGTGAGCAATAAACAATACTTTTCAGTGTATGTTAATACTTGTGACAACAAACAGATCAAATCAAGTGAAAATGTGATAATAGATCCTCATAAGACGAATGATTCGGAGGATGAGTTCCTATTGGGTGATTTACTGAAGGAAATGTTGTATAATGATATTTAAGGTACGCCAGATGATGAGATTCAGGCTGCCTGCAGACAAGTGCAAGGTACAAGAATTTCTGATGGAAACCAGCACTTACAACACCCTTAGTATAAAGGTCCACCATGACTGACCCATATCAACATACCCACGGTGAAATATACAACTAACCCATCCCCACACCGTCTTCATAACTGCTCCTACAATGAACTGAGTAACCCACAACAGTTCGATTCTTTAGCCACCTTTCTCCTGTTAAACCTTCAAAATGATTGTGCCAAATATGAATTCATCAAAGTAACTTTGCTAAAGTTTAAATTTACTGAGGAAGAATATGCCTCACTTTGAAACCAACCCCAATTCGAGCCACTTTTTAAACTTTTGTGATCCTTTCACCTTTGTCTCCTGGACCACGGTCAATACAGGGACCAATAGATCCACCGTTCGCTTGGGCCTTTTAGTTCTTGTCTCGAGCTAACAATATCGGTTTCATCTTTTAAACATTTGTCTCACTATTTTTCTTCCACTTAGTAAGCAGTCTGACAACACCAGATTTAAGTCTAACCGATTTATTTAATAGTAAAATCACAAGTTTTCGAGGTTTCTATAAACATAGACAGGGATCATGGCTGGAAGTGGGAATGTTGGGGTGGTGGCGTGGGCTCGTTGGGCCGAAGGGCCTGTTTCCTGTGCTGTTTTGTTCTTTGGTCTTTGTTTCCCTTTTTGTCAGGTGAACGGAGAGCTTTGACGAAGAGGGAAACCTCGAATGCTTGTGAGTTTACTATCGAATAAACCTGTTGGACTTTAACCTGGTGTTTACCCCAGTCCAAAGCCGGCATCTCCACATCAATCTTTCCACCTATTCATGGAAGGGACACCCTATCTAGCCGGCATCCCAGGGGACATACTGATCCCAGAATGCCTAGGGCTAATTGTAATTGTTGCTGTGAATTTGCAGGCCAGTTTAAATAAGGTCTTTTCCGATTACTCCACGACTCATGGACTTTCAATCTGAACAAAACATTTTGATCGATCGTGATTTTGAATCGAAACAAAAACACAAGCGAATATTCGATGAACCTGGGGATCCTCCTGATCACATCACTGCTGATACTGTTCTAAAAAAAAGAGGAAGGAAAAGGGGATCACGTCCATATATTACCAGGAGGCATAGGTTTAAGGTGTGAGAGGCAAGGAAATGTACAAGACAAGGTTTTACACAGAGAGCGATGGGTTCCTTGCTACATGGGAGGAAGTAGTGGAAGCCGATACAATAGTGAGTTTTAAGGGGCATCTTGACAAATACATGAATAGGATGGGAATAGAGGGATATGTTCCCTGGAAGAGTTGGGTGTTTTAGTTCAGTTGAGCAGCATGGTTGGTGCAGGTTTGAAGGGCCGAAGGCTCTGTTTCTGTTCTGCAATGTTCTTTGTTCTTTTGTTCTTTTAGTTTTAAACACAGTTAGAATGTAGCTACATCAAATATCAGGTGTGCTAACAGCAGAAAACACATTGATTTCCTCAGGACAATGATGAAAGATACAATTTAGGATCAACCTCATCAGCATCAACATTGCAGGACATCCCAAGCAAGATGAGGGTTTTTTGTACCCTGGCTATTTGTTGTTTGCCGTACCTGATGCGGGGAATGTGAGGATGGTGTGATATGAGTACATCCCAAAAAGAACAGAATGTTTGTATGTAGCAATCAATGGCTGATATACAGAAAACCAAATGGCAGCTCACTCAACAGCCAAGTAAGGCCCAGACATTTGTGTACAGTGTAATGACAAATTTATACAACATATTTACGGTCCTGAAAATATTACAGCAAATATTCTACTTCTAACCATAATCTACAAACAACCAAACATTCTAATAGATAAAATTACATAAAGCATCTGTGAGTCCAGGGTATGTACTGATATTAAAGATTTTCAATTATCCATTAGTGTCCATTAGTGTAAATTGCAGTCCAGGTGGGTTCTCTGTAAATATTGATCCATTGAGTTAAAGGGGATTGCAATTTGAGTGTGAACCCTACATTCTTTCTCCGTGTAATCCTTTCTTTTCATTGGCAGGATTGGATCATGGGGATGATAAAATATACCAGTGTAAACAGGATTAGTAACACAGTCAGGTGTGAAAAAACGAATGGGTGCATTTGGATGTTTGAGCCCCAGATTTTCCTGATGGAACTCTACAAGATTATGTAAATAAACAGGGCCTACCTTTACGGCTGATAAAATTGGATAACCTAAATTAAAGAATTAGGCATATTAAAAATCAAACACAGTCAAACCTCAGGTAGGCCAGTTCTACAATACACGAACCTGTCTGGGCCTGACTCATCCACCTACTATCAAAGATTGTTGCACCCTACTGATACTGATACTGCAGGAGATCATTGAACCCCATTGAAATGCACCGGCCTATTGTTAGAAGCCCAGATCAGGCCAGACATCCTGCCACCGAGAGTTCCTGCAGTTGGTTTATTCTGATAACAGGTTAAATGTAAACAGCAGGATGGAGACAGACACCTGGGGGCAGAGCCTGTCAGACAGACATCAAGAAACCCACTGGGTATTTGAACATCCCCTCCTCGAACCTCATTGACTGGAAGCCAGAGAAGTTTCTGGAAAGGCAAGCAGGCAGGGCGATTAAAGGGACACACTTTCAGACACCAGCGGGGAAAACTCGAGAAGACTCGATGAAGGAGATGACCCTTGACCATTCAGAAGACTGGGAGACCAGAACACCTCATTCGCCTCTCGAAGGCCATAGGGTCGAAAGCTTGCGAGTTTACTATCGAATAAATCGGTTGGATTTAAACCTGGCGTTGTCAGACCTCTTACTGTGTTCAGAAGACTGACCAGAGAATGAAGGAAGGAAGAAGCTGCCATCGAGACTCACCTTCATGATGACTGACCAGAGGGATTCAGAGAATCGAACCTGCAGTTTTAATCAAACCATCTTTGCGGGGAGTATATCTATTTTGGGGTATTCTCTTGTTTTATGTGGGTAATTTAATGGTTAGTAGTGTTATTGTTAATAAACTTGTTGAACCTTTACTTGTGTTTGTCCATCGTCCACCTTGCAAATTAGGGCACTGTGGTAAAACATTGGAATAAATAAACTGGTCGAAAAGAGTCAGATTTTTAAAATACAACAATGGTTCCCCAAACGGTACCTCGATAAGAAGCAATACTTTGCTCCAAAGTTGAAACTTCAACCCAGTATTCTCCAACACTCCGTCTGAGCCTGAATTAAGAGGGCAGTTGCCCCACGTGACGGCCAGTCTGAAGTGAGTGAAGGACTAATACAGATTCGATCAGTAAATTGGGCCTTAAACCCAGAGTCTGTAACACAAAGTGGACAAACTGTGTAGTTAGAACTAAAACAGTCTGGGAAATTTGGGTAAAATCTGTGGGATGGAATTTAGTGAAAACCGGACCCCTACTCTGATCTCTTACCTATACTCAAGTGACAAATCCTAAAAGGAAATAATTATGGCCAGTCATGCCGAATGGAAGGAAGCTCTCCGTTCATATTTGATCTATAAATGGCCGAAATGGATAGAGTGGGTGACAATCCAAAACCAGATCTGGGATCCGAGGGAGAGAATTGTTGGAGTCGTGCCTGTAAGGAATTGGGTAAAAGAGCTCCCATGCTTAGGAAAGTGATTGCAATTGCCAGTTGTCTAGAACAGCTCCTTGGTAGAGAAGGAGAGATTATCCGAGTTAAACGGGATAGCGAAGATCAGGTAACCCAACTGAAACAGGACTTAATGAGTGCTACCACACGCATTCAACAATTAGAAGCGGAGGTAAACACACAAGAGGAAAGGAACCAAATCAAAATGATACACATGAGCCAGTTCCAGGCTCAATGTGATAAAGCTTACCAAAAGGCACAGCGTGTTATCAGTGACAGAGAGGCTGCACTGCCTCAGGTAGAAGAACGTAAACGTAAATGCAGTGACCTGCAGGCTGCAGTAAAAGCTTTATACCAAGCAGGAAAAGCAAATACAGACCGTGTAACAGATCACTCCAAATGCCTGCGTGAGATTGCAGATTTAAAATCACAACTAGCTGTAAAAAGGGGTGTAATATGTGCATTCACCACAGAAACAGGGGAGAGTGACCCAGAGGTGGAGTGGGGGGATTGAGAAGAGGATGCCTGCCATTATGCAACAGCTAGTGTCATTGCTGACTGGGGACCCCCCACCTTCCTTCCCGGTAGTGGAACCTACGACACCACCTAATCCAGCCCCCATCTCAGAAAACTCAGTCTCAGCTCCGAGTGCTATTCCCATCCCGATAAATCCAGTCATTAATCCGGTTCTTGTACCAATAAATCTGGTCACTACCCAACGACAGAAGCACAATATAACTTATGTAACTCACTACACCATGACACAGCTTTGATATAACTAAAGCAATCGGAGTATTTGAACCCTCTGGGGATCCGCATGCTCTCTTTGATCAGGTCACCCAACATCGTGTTTTAAGCAGCCTGGATGAGGCAGAAGAGGTTAAACTTATTCTGTTATGTTTAAGTCCTGCCATCCGTTCCGACCTACCCAAACCCCAGAACATGGCCGGGAAAGCCTACCAGAGATGAAGGCAACTGTTCTGGCTGCCGTAGGTTACAATCAGGATGACCAGGTACAAGGCTTAAAAAAACTGCCAACAAAAGAGAGGGGAGCACCCGACAGCGTATAGTGTCCAACTATGGAACCAATGTGTTGCAGTTATCGGCCAAATAAATAGAGACCAATTATATGCACACTACTGGTCCCCATGGATCCGAACGCTGCTAATACAAACTACTGAGGAAAGTCGGAAAACCTGTGAGAATTTTGACCCTGATGATAATACACATACAGAAGCCCGGGCCTCGGCAAAACGACTCGTGTGGGGGAACGGGAATTCAGGCAAACAGACACCCCTATGCCAACAAAACACGGAATAATGAATCTGATCAACACAGATCCACTGCCAGTTTGCAGGGGGCAAGTGGAAACAGGGGACAGTGAAACTCACCCCCATATACCCCTGCCAGTCATCGATACAGAAGACTGCAGGCCCATACAGAACCCCGATATATTCCCAATTCCAGGTACAGGGAACAAGATAGAACTGACCCCAGAGATGCACCCCCACAAGCACAGTGTTATAACTGTGGGCAAACCAACCATTTTGACCGGGATTGTAAGGCACCAAGTTTCAGGGGACCAGCAAACACTGCACACCCATACACTCTTGATGCTCACTGACATAGTGAACCATAAGGCCGCACGGGACGTAGGCCTAACCCCCGACACCGAGAACGACATAAAGCTGAGCCCAGCGGCCCACAAGTACAGTGTTCTCTAACCATCATGTCCCTCGAAGGACCAACTCAACAAGCAGCTACAACCCCCACTTACTACCCCCAGTTCCCCACTCTAATTGACAGAGCTTCAAGAATAAAATCGCAGCCCAGGAGACCCTGACGAGAAGGATGGGGAACCCGCAAACCTTACTCCCTATGGCGCCCCTGGTACCGGGATTCCCAGGACCGTTTGACCTGGCGCTCACTGCCAGAGATAGTACCTGGCAGCCAAAGCCCACCCACGTAGGTTCCCTTCACTGAGACAGAATCAGGACATCACAGTCCAGATTGTAAACAGCTTCATCTGTCCACTCCACGCATCACCCAATTGACATTTTATTTTCAAGTTCTACAAATTTCACACCCCACTCAATCCCATTAAACACTGATTGTTGATCAACCCTTCGTATGACACCATTGGGCCTTTATAATTCATTTATTTATTTCTTTGTCTTTTTTAAAAAAAGGGTAGGATGTCATACGACATTCTTGCAATGAAATTGAAAAGAGAATCAGATATTAATAAGAATTAACAGGTGCTACCATCAACTCCCCCAGAATGAACTACATACTTCTCTGCTATCTGGGATTACTTGTCTCAGACCGAACCACAGAACCACTTCAACCAAAGACCAAAAGAGCAGCCTACGATACCCTGGACATATGTGGTTTACCCCACTGGATGCAGGCAAATGTGAGGATGGCATCCTATGGGTACACCCCAATAAGAGTATCACCTACGGGTGTAATAACCAAAGAGTGGTGTATAGAAAAGATAATGGGAACTCTGATTACTGTTCCCTAAGGACGACCCTCACTAGTGACTGGTGGGCATACACTAACCATGAAAAAGGGCTGGAATTAGGAAAAAAGTGCCCTGGTAATGTTATTCAGAATGAATATATCTACTATGCAATTAAGAAAGGGTTAGCACCAACTGTTAGCATACCCATTCCCAATTGTCCAGAAACCGCCCCAGGGCCCCAGAATGGGTTGATACTAAAACATACAGGGAAAATATTGTTTGACAACACACACTATGAATTGGTACCAGTGGTGATAGATTTAGCCGGAACACAACCACCAGACTGGTGCCCCTCCCCACTTAGAAAATTGTACCTCCACTCAACCCAGAGACTGCTAAGCCACAAAACTGGGATGCGCATGGGGGAAGAAATGCCCAGGGCAAAGGGGCGCAAGAGGGGGGAAATCCTGAATGATCTGGTGACTGCGTATGGAGCGGGAATATCCACCATTAATGCACTGGATCTGGCTGATTTGGAAAATAAGCTCAGTGTCCTAACCCAACAAGTTAAAGAGACCTTGGACAGCTTAAATGAAAATACTGGGCATGATGCCTAGGGAGATTTGGCTGAGGATAAGGCTAGTAGCCTTATGGTTACTGTACTAGAAGGACATGCCCAAACTATTAATCAGATAGCCCGAGAGAGGGTGGAAGATGATGCCAGGCAACAGAATCAAACCTTGTGTAGCATCTACGGGCAATGGATGGTCAGAAGTTAAGAGAAAATCTTGACCACGTTAGCAGGGGGATCAGTGATGCTCAGATTGAACACCTGAAATGGGAAAAGACACACCAATGTCATTAACTGCCAATTATGGCAACTGACCAAGGTCTGGTCTAACAATAGTTGTAGAGGAACCCTGGAGACTGCACTGGGAATGGTGATGGGGATCCCAGTAATTTTAAAAGATAAAGTCGGGTTGAGACCTTTTGAAGCTGAAAATATAGGGATCATTAAAGTAGTGATGTGGACGGGATCCCAGGGGACTTTCCCGTATGTGGTTGAAAGGAGGGAAGCTCATAGGCAGCAGTCTGCAGAAATGTGAATACAAACAAAATGTTTGTGTGCTCATATCCAGTATATGAAAATGAACTTGTCCTGTATGGATTCAAAACAACCACTGACCTAAATTGTACATTGGAAATATGGAATTTGGAAAGAGATGTCACCCAGGTGGTTTGCAGGGGGAGGGAGAATATTGTATTACAACCTCGCTAGAAAATTACCATTATGAGGCAGCCATTTGTAATATCCCCAACACTACCTTTTGCATTAAACCACGGATTCCCACCAGGATAGAATTAATTGAGATGGTAGACATAAACAGGAGAGTGAAAACAGTAATAAATGCTATCGAGAAATTGAGACAAAGCTTGCGTGACTATTTTGAAAAATTTGATACAAGATAACACTTCAACAGATTCGGACACAATTGGTCACAGCACACAAGACCTTTGTCAAAATGGTGCAACAAACAGGGGAAAGAGAAAAGGACATTAGAGAAATTAGAGTCACTACATGGTGGGAAGGCCTTTGGGATTGGGATTTAAATATTCAAATCCATCCATAGGTCTGCATTCTGTCACACCTGGCCGTAATAGGAATCCTGCTTATGGCAGTGCATCTAACCGT
The DNA here is from genome assembly GCA_024679065.1 of Sphyrna mokarran. Taxonomy (NCBI): domain Eukaryota; kingdom Metazoa; phylum Chordata; class Chondrichthyes; order Carcharhiniformes; family Carcharhinidae; genus Sphyrna; species Sphyrna mokarran. The sequence goes on along the minus strand of JAGIQG010000034.1, from coordinate 575,762 downwards.
CCTCGCTTTTAAATTCACTCGATGGAACAAGGAATTTCAACAAAACTTGAACTTGGCAAGGGCCATCTGATTCAAATCTTTGTCTCTTCTTTGGACACAGGTGTGGTCCCAGAGTATAGCTAATGTTGTACCATTGTTTAAACAGGGTAGTAGGGATAACCCTGGCAATTATAGGCTGGGGAATTGAAGTCAGTGGTAGGGAAGCTAAATATATCTACTATAGGAATTGTTAAAGATAGGATGCATAGGCACTTAGAGCGTTGCGATCTGATTAGGGATACGCACCATGGCTTTGTTAAGGGGAGGTCGTGCCTTACAAATCTGGTAGAATTTTTTGAGGACAAAAATGGTGGACGAAGGGTGAGCCGTTGATGTCGTCTATATGGATTTCAGTAAGGCATTTGACCAAGTATAACATGGGAGGTTAGTTCAGAAGGTCAAGGCTCATGGGATACGAGGACAGGTAGCTAGATGGATAAGCAACAGGCTTAGTAATAGAGAGACAGAGAGTAATGGTGGAAGGGTGTTTTTCTAACTGGAGGTCAGTGACTAGTGTTGTGCCTCTTCTATTTGTAATATATATAAAAGACTTGAAAGAAGGAGTAAGTGGAGTGATCAGAAAGTTTGCAAACCATATAAAGATGGCTGGACTTGCAGATAGTGAGGAGCATTGTCAGGGATGCAGCAGGACATAGATAGACTGGTAGCTTGGCATATAGATTTCAGATGGAATTCAATCCTGATAAATGTGAGGTGATGCATTTCGGGAGAAAAAATGTAGGGGGGAGGAATATGATAAAGGGTAGACGTATTAAGAGGGACCTGATAGAGGTTTATATGATGTTGAGAGGAATAAATAGAGTGGATTCTTGGAGGCTATTTCCCAGGGCTATTTAAATCTTGGAGGCTATTTCCTTCGTCTCTCCAGGGAGAAGAGACCCAGCTCCCTCAACCTATCCCCATAAGGCCTGCCTCCCAATCCAGGCAACATCCTTGTAACTCTCCTCTGCACCCTCTAAATAGCTTCCACATCCTTCCTATAAATGAGGTGACCAGATCTGCATACAGTGGGGTCTGACAAGTGTCTTATAAAGTTGCACCATTACCTCCCGGCTCCTAAATTCAATCCCTCGATTAATGAAGGCCAGTATACCATACACCTTCTTAACCACATCTCTACCTGCGAGGCCGATTTAAACGTCCCGGATAAGATTAAGATGGGATAAAGGGATGTGGTCTCTGAAAGGATAGGGGATTTTAGTTCAGTCGGGCAGCATGGCCTGTGCAGGCTTGGAGGGCGAAAAGGGTGTTCCTGTGCTGTAATTGTTCTTTGTTCTCTACCTCATCCAGATCCCCTTGCATTCTACTAAACTCCAGTGAGTATAAACCCAAACACTCTCCTCATACACCAACGCTTTCAACTCTGGAATCAATCTGATGAATCACATCTTTCCTCAAATAAGGAGACCAAAACCGGCACAATCCTCCATTCCAACAACACTCTCTACTTTTATAATACAGTTCCTTTACAATAAAATTCACATCCCATTTGTCTTTTTTATTACTTGCTCCAGCTCACACCGACTTCCTGCAATTTGTTATAAATTTATCTTGCTCTAATCTTTGACCCCTCTCCCTCAGAGAGGGTAATGTCCACATTTAAACTCAAACGTTCCTGCAGGACCTCCAATCAATCCCAGCTCAGAATTCCTCACCTCCCCCCACCCACATCCTTAGCCGAATGGGTGCCTGGCTGCTGAGACCAGTGACCTTGTGTTCTCCTGATGCACGCTTCACCTTTGGCTTCACCCTGAACCTGAATCTCAGAGCCAGTGGTGTCTATCTGCCCCGAGAGCTGTGTGAGAATTATTGTCAATTGTGAATCAAAGGGGAACCTGCGAGGGATGAGAGAGAGAGAGACAGACAGTCAGTGAAGTGATCCATCCCATAACCCTCAATCCATCCCAAAAGCCCCTGATCCTGGAAGTTGACAACCCCCCATCTTCTCCGATGGTCAGTGACATATCGCTAGACTGGCCACAGTCACTGCCCCTTCACTGTCACCTACTGAAGCGCATCAAATTCCCACCCTTCACATCAGCAGTAGGAGGGTCCATTCTGTGTTCTGGCAGATGGACACCATGTCTATCCTGAGGGTTCTTGGATATATAACACAGAACAATACAAAATCTCTCCTGGTTACATTTCAAAAAATCTGCCCCTTGTAAACGCTTAACATTACACCTACAAATATATAATAAATATATTTATTAATAAATGATTAATAAATTAATAAATATATAATCAATCAAACCAAAATCAAAACTCCCAATTCATATAATCTTAGACAACCAGGAAAAAAATGTTTTTTTTCCTGATGTTACTGCTGTTTCTCTTCCATTCCAGAGGGGAATTTTTCACTGTTTCTCACTATTTCTCACTGACCGCTATTCCTTCCCCTTTAATTTGCATATATGTTTTCTCGAAATTCCTGTTTTTGCCAATTTTAACAAGTAGCAGTCCATGTCATCAGCCAAATCATTTTCATGTCATTACTTTGTCAGACACCAAAAAAGAACCCAGACATTGTCTTTGTGTAAATATATCCATGCTGTTGGCGAATTATAAACCAATCTGCTCAAATACCTGTTCTGTAGATTAATACGTCCCGATATTTCCCCAGCAATAAGAAAGGGACTGGGATTGTCTGGGATTTCACGCTCTCCTGCTATTTTTGTACAATTCAGCAGATGACTGAAAGATTTCACCTCAACCACTTAGTAAACTTATTTCCCTCAGAAATCGTCAGTCGAAAATAAATCCACAATTATTCAAATCATACTGCAGTCTAAAACTTGCTGGTCTGTAAGAAGTTAACTCAAACTGTTTGTTCAACGACTGCAATTAATCTTGTCCTCCAAGGTTCCGAAGTGTTTCACAGGAGGTTTACCTCTGCTTTTAAATGGAGATCAGTCTCATTCTCTCTTTGGTAGTGTCGTCAAAACAAATCTCCGGGACAGCTGATTAATCGCCTGTTTGTCGAAAGGGGAGAATAGGTTGGAATTGGGAAGCAATGAATTGGATTGTAGCAGTCATGCCCCAGAATCGGAGCGGGATGGAATGGAATGTCACAGCAATGGATCTGAATCTGAGAGTAACAGGCTTGAATGCTGCAACAGATCCCAATCCTGGAGCAATGGGATGCAATGCCACGACAATGCACAGGAGCTTCTCCTCTACATTGGCCTATCTGTTTCAATATTACTGTTGGCTGCCGGGCATCAACGCGGATTTATTATATAATTGTCCTGACCCAAATTTTGTATTATCCAATCCTGGCTAGTGTTGGATTACCTGGTAAGCGTTTTAATCACGACACTGTCTTTTTTAACCTATCGGATTTAATTATTCATGTTGTTTGTTCTGTGATGGTGTGGCTCATTCCATTCTGTCCACTGTCTGCACAATTCCCTCCATCTGGTGCAGCAAAAATAAATACATTAGCAAATTCTATATGCCTGACAGTATTCTCCCGTCATGGTTTTGGTTTGTGGGGTGCGTATGTTTTTCTCTTTGTATCACCTCCTCCTCTGCTCTCTGTTGAAGTATCGTGCTATCATTATGCATTCTGTACTCCTGCGATAGTGAGAACCTCACTGACCTCTCTGCCTGAGGAAGCAGGCACTGTGAGTGATTACTGTTTGCCCACAGTCGAAGGGCAAACAGTCGACTCAAGTAAGTTGGCAGACGTTTTCGAAACTCCGTGCGTGCAGTGTGTCTCTGTGGAGTTTGCATAGTCTCCCCGTGTCTGTGTGGGTTTGTTCCGGGTGCTCCGGTTTCCTCCCACAGTCCAAAGATGTGTGAGTTAGGTTGATTGACCATGCTAAGAAATTGCTCCTTGGTGTCCAGGGATGTGTAGGTTAGAGGGATTAGTGGGTATAATATGGAGGGATATGGAGGTACGGCCTGGATGGGATTGTGTTCGGTACAAACCCAATGGGCTGAAGGGTCTTTTGCTGCACTGTAGGGTTCTATGATCTATGTATTTCCATATTCCAGCTTTAACATTCCCTGCCAGCTGAATATCTATTATTGAAAGGGAACAAGCTCCCCACTGTTGTGTTTTGGAAAAGGGCGGACACTGGCCGCTGATGCACTCTTCAATAAAATTTATTTTTACCTGTTTTGTGGAGAGGTTCTGTTCTTTTTCTAAAACACTGTGTCCTAATCCTGTGCTGACTTCATTTGAAAGAGCAGATCTCGCAGCCCAGACTTTGGACAGAATCTGGGCACTGCAATTACAGAGCAACCTCTGTCCGAAAAAGAAATTGGCAACGCATAGCGTAGAAATTGGGCTTCTGAATGAAGCAGAAACAGAACAGAAATCACCAAACCCAGTTTGAGCTTCCAAGAGCATGTGTCCTGTGCAACCCAGGGCAATGTATGAGACGATCCTGTTTTCTTTAAGAAGTTTTTCTTTGCTCTTTCAAAGCAAATGCATAAATACGCAGGAGGAAAGTGGACACGCAGCCTGTTATCGGAGGGAGCCCATGACCGCTAACATTGCATTTCAATTGAACTTGTGTGGATTTGGAGCATTTAATGAAAGAACAGGGGACAGTTCTATTCTCTTCCAGATACTTTCCATTATTGCATTGTTTGTATTCCCTCTAGAAGAAACTAGACTGGGGGGTGTGGTATGTGTAAGAGAAAAAGGGGGATATAAATTGTGATCACGTTTCCATGGGTCCCCGTATCAATACAGAATCTGCAGTTGGTGTTTGGAGAAGCACATGAGATCATTTGTATCTGTTCAAGCAGCAAAAACACACTTATTCCAAATTAATAAACTAAATATCACAGTTCTGAAGTGGTGAGAACTCAGATTCAAAACATGACTTACCAAGAACAGCCAATTGCAGCAGCAGCAACCGGCACATTTCACATTTATAACATTCATCAACCGGGCAAGAAAGTTCCCATTAAAATGAAGCATCAGTCCAGGTACAGACCAGTGCACCAGTGTGGCGGAGCTGTTATACTAATTTGTGGTTTAATGTATCCTTTGCATCATGGTCACCATTATTTACAAACGGAGAGATTGGAGGAAGGTACAAATCATCTACCGTCTGGTAGAAAATAGGTCAAAAATATGCTGGTTTTGACACATTCAAACAACAAACCATGAAAGTATAGAAGCAAAATGATCGCAATCACCCTTGGATATTCAGTTAGTGCCTGTACTGCTTATTCTCTGGACTGAGTTAGTTCTCCCACACAATTCTTCACCACTGACTGCACTGAGTATTGGAAGGCTGTTGATGTTCTGCAGTTGGAATTTGCAGGACAACCTCAACATCTTTGTCAATGATATGGTGATTCCAGTGCTGGACTGGGGTAAGCACAGTAAGTAATCTCAGAAGAAGAAAAACTCTTTTCCAAAAGTAGTCTCACAACACCAGGTTAAAGTCCAACAGGTTTAGCTTGTGCTACCAAATAAATCTGCTGGACTTTAACCAGATATTGTGAGACCACTTTCTTTACTATTGGGAGGGTGATTTGACCTGAGTCACCCACACAAAACCAACGGCAGTCTCGACTTTCTGTTGTGTGCAAACATGTACACAGTCGCAGTGGCAAGGAAAGAGGAGTTCTATTGTAATGGCATGTTCATATTCCTTGGCTCCCTTTCACTCAGAAAACATGAATCCTCAAATGTTTGAAGTCGACATCGTCAATTTATCTTTTGCAACTTGCAATCCATAAGACTATTGGTCGGAGTGACCTCCGCAGAGACTTTATGAAGAAAAGATACCCACTTTTGTGTTGTGTGCATTGCCACTCTGACAAATAGGTTGATTTTCAAAACAAGCTTAAACTAAAAATTGAAAGTTTCGTGAGCCTTTTTCATGAGCCAACTGTGTGTATAGATACGAACCTTTGGTAAGCCTCTCTGCATTGGAGGGTTTCTATGATTCTATGAATCTCCGACATTTCAGAGTATCACATAGTTTTCTTTTTTCACTGTGCTGTCAATGAAATGAAATAAATTCATAGCTGTCAAGGAAATAACATGACTGAAAATGTCTGAAACTTTCAAACAGGTAATTATTTTGGACAAACGTGATCTCTAATGCCCTGTTCATTTCCCTCCCTCCTGCAGCAAACTTACTAACAATCGGGATACTTATTCGAGGAAATTGTGGTCTCTCAAAATGTGTCACTTGTTACCTGGTGGCAATGGCAGCAGTGGATTCCCTTGTCATTATCTTTGAGGTGATATTGAAGCAGATTCCGCACATTTATCTTGGACAATTTGGTGATTTGCTGCAGTCACTGCCTATCTGCAATATTCACTTTGTCCTTCTCCATACAGTCAATTACTGTTCTGTTTGGTTCACCATAAGTTTCACCTTTGATAGATTTGTGGCCATTTGTTGCAGGAAGCTGAAAAGCAAATATTGCTCAGCAAAAATTGCAGCTTTGAGTTTGGCAACAGTGATCACATTGAGCTGCCTGCTCAATATTTTTTGGTGTTTTAACTTACAAGGTTCCTATGTCTTTTCACTCACACTATGGTTTTGTCACCATCGGTACAATTTCACTTCCTCTTTGCATTGGGCAATAATAGAGTTCAGCAATTATATTCTGAACCCTTGTGTTCCATTTATCTTAATTATTCTGTTCAATGTCCTTACTGTCAGACATATTTTGGTGAGAAGCAGAGCCCACAGGCGGCTCCAGTCACACAGCAATGGGAAGAATCAGAAAGACCCCGAGATGGAGAATCGAAGAAAATCCATTATTTTATTGTTTGCAGTCTCAGCAAATTTTATTCTGTTATGGACACTGATTTTGATTTACTCAATAACAAATCGTATGTTTTATTTTGGATTTAACAGAGTACAGCCACATTCGAATTGGTTAATAGTGGGATCAATGCTGCAACTCCTGAATTGCTGTACAAACACGTGCATTTATGCCATGACGTAAACAAAGTTCAGACAACAGTGGAAGATGGTGCTGACATATCTGTTTATCAAAATTATCAAATTTATTCAAAGATATATATAAATGTATATGTAAATATTATTATTACTTCTGTGTCAAAATTAACATATATACTGGGACAAAAAAACTGATGTATTGTGTGAACTCTCTTCCATATTTTTGGCGAGTGCAACATTGTCAGGAAAGGAAGTAAGACACCATCAATATATTTGGGTAGCGTTGGGTGTTTGCTTTTTTCATGAGTTACAGTATCAAGGTAATGCCTGCCACAATGTTGTCAAAAAGGCTCTTTTACTGTGAAATTTGTGACAAAATGTGGGGTATTCTTTCATTCTAATACAGGGAGTGGGTATTGTAACCAGACTGCAGTGTAAAAAGTTGATTTGTTGACAGTCTCTTTAGTTAACGTGAGACAAAATATTGACGTTAGTGTGGAACAGAACTGGGAGTCTGGAATATCTAATGACAGATCAGGGGTTGTGACCAACACTACTGCGACAACAAAGACGTGATGATGATTTGGCATTATGAAAAAGCAGGGCAGGGAATTGACACTATTGTAAAAGAGCAGAGGTGAGCACAGAGAAGCGATTGTGTTTGCCACTTGGCAACTGAGTGGAGGTATGTCAATGCAGATAAAGAGTGAAGCAATCCAATTTTTCATAGAATCAATGAACCATGCAGTGCAGAAAGAGACCCTTCGGCCCATTGACTCTGCACTGAACACAATCCCACCCAGGGCCCACCCTCGTATCCCTACATAACAGACCCACTAATCCCTCTAACCTACACATCCCTGGACACTAAGGGGCAATTTCTTAGCACAGCCAATCAATCTAACCTGCACATCTTTGGACTTTTGGTTTGGAACATACATGGTTGAGCTGGGTGGAGATTGCTGTTGCTATTTTAATGGTGCAGGGAATTTTCATTGCACTGGTTTGTTAACTGGTGGTATGGTGTCTTGTTTGAATGCCAACAGCATTTTGCCAGTCACAATATCCAACTACTACATAACCATAAATTTGGTGTGATACACCAATAATAATGTATCAGCCACAAGCGGTAGTTTCTATATACGGAATAATTTCAAGAAATATATTAACTTGGAGGCATTATTAATGTCCTGTCCTTTGTGAGGTATCGTATACATAACAATGCATTTATTTTCATTAATTCTCAGCCTTATATCGATTCAAGACTGGCAATAGTTTTATTGATAGTATTAGTTTCTGAATCATTTCAGGGTTTGTGTTAGGTTCTGTTTCTGCATAAGTTTCAGGGTGTGATTTGATTTTAGTTTTTGTGTCAGTTTCAGATTGTGTGATATCTGTGTATCTGCCTGTAATATTTGTACCAACTCTTAGTGGCACCCTCACATCTTTCTCAAAAATTGTTCAGCAAATTAAAACCTCAGCTTGTAATGTATTTTTGGTGGGGGAAGGTGGTAGATTGTGGGATGAATTAATGGAGGGCACATGGAACAGCTGGGGAATCCAGTGTGAAATCATTTGACACCCATTTTCTCTGAACACATTTTGGCTGTGGCCCCTTATCCTTTGGGAGCAGCTAACTGGATTTTGTGCCTTACTGCCCCGCTCATTATTCTCTGTCACGCATCAATAGGATATGATTGGTTTTCTGGTCCCCTTCCCCTACTTCGCACTAAATTGAACGTTGCCACTTGTTGATATCCATGTTAGATTTTATTTACACTTAAAGATCATTCCATATGACTTCAGTGACGCACGATAGGACTTCGTTGCCCGTGGCAAAACAAATCCCAATCTTCATGAGTATAACATATCCCTCCAGACATCTACCTCCGTATGAACTTGAATTATTTGTTGTCCAGTATTCAGTGTGGAAATAAGGGCTGATCGCCCAGTAATAAGACTTGGTTTTGCTCTGATTAATGATAGGTTAGTCCATGACTGTGGGAAGTTTCTGAGCAGGACAACCCTGTAAGTGAACAGGAGTGTTAGGACACATCATCAGCCATGCTCACTCTCACCGTCACTCACTCTCACCGTCACTCACACATACCGTCACTCACCCTCACCGTCACCGTCACTCACTCTCACCGTCACTCACACTCACCATCACTCACACATACCGTCACCGTCACTCACAGTCACCGTCACTCACAGTCACCGTCACTCACACTCACCGTCACTCACCCTCACCGACACTCACACTTACAGTCCCACATCACGTCACTCACCCTCACCGTCACTCACTCTCACCGTCACTCACACATACCGTCACTCACCCTCACCGTCACCGTCACTCACTCTCACCGTCACTCACACATACCGTCACTCACCCTCACCGTCACCGTCACTCACAATCACCGTCACTCACCCTCACCGTCAAGCACACTCATCGTCACTCACTCACCATCACTCACCCTCACCGTCACTCACACTCACCGTCACTCCCACTCACCGTTACTCACACTCACCGTCACTCACCCTTACCATCACACACTCACTGTCACTCACGCTCATCGTCACACACACTCACTGTCACTTGCTCACCATCACTCATCCTCACCGTCACTCACCCTCACCGTCACTCACACTCACCATCACACACACTCACCGTCACTCACACTCACCATCACACACACTCACCGTCACACACACTCACTGTCACACACACTCACCGCCACTCGCACTCACCGTCACTCGCACTCACCGCCACTCGCACTCACCGTCACTCACCCTCACCGTCACTCACCCTCACCGTCACTCGCACTCACCGTCACACACACTCACCGCCACTCGCACTCACCGTCACTCACCCTCACTGTCACTCACCGTCACTCACTCACCGTCACGCACTCAAGCTCCCGTCCACACACTCACCGTCACTCACCCTCACCGTCCTCACACTCACCGTCACCTCACCCTCACCGTCACTCCACTCACCGTCACTCGCACTCACCGTTTCACTTCCACACTCACCGTCACTCACCTCACGTCCTCTCACTCACCCACAACCGTCACACACCTCACCGCCACTCGCACTCACCGTCACTTCACACCTCACCGTTAACTCACACTCACCGTCATCCCCTCACCGTCACTCACACTCACCGTCACACACCTCACACGCCACTCGCACTCACCGCCACTCGCACTCCCGTCACTCTCACTCCTCCCGTCCCGCGCACTCACCGCACTCGACTCACCGTCACTCACCCTCACCGTCACTCGCATCTCCTCTCCGCCACTCTCACTCACCGCCACTCGTCACTCACCGCCATCGCACTCACCGTCATCACTCCTCACCGTCACTCGCACTCACCGTCACTCGCACTCACCGCCACTCGCACTCACCGTCACTCACCCTCACCGTCACTCACACTCTCCGCCACTCGCACTCTCCGCCACTCGCACTCTCCGCCACTCGCACTCACCGTCACTCACTCTCACCGTCACTCACACTCACCGTCACTCACCCTCACCGTCACTCACTCTCACCGTCACTCACACTCACCGTCACTCACCCTCACTGTCACTCACACTCACATCACTCACTCTCACTTCTCTCACACTCACCTTCACTCACACTCACGTCTCTCACCCTCACGTAAGGTCCATCACGTACTCATTACTGTCTATCACCCTCACCGTCACTCACTTCACCGTCACTCAACCTAACATCACTCACTCACAGTCTTCACTCACCGTCACTCACACTCACCATCACTCACTATGTTTGTTTTCACTCACACTCACCGTCACTCACACTCACCGTCGCTCACCCTCACCGTCACTCACTCTCACCGTCACTCACACTCACCATCACTCACACTCACCGTCTCTCACCCTCACCGTCACTCACACTCACCATCACTCACACTCACTGTCTCTCACACTCACCGTCACTCACTCTCACCGTCACTCACTCTCACCGTCACTCACACTCACCATCACTCACACTCACCGTCTCTCACCCTCACCGTCACTCACACTCACCATCACTCACACTCACTGTCTCTCACACTCACCGTCTCTCAAACTCACCGTCACTCACACTCACCGTCACTCGCCCTCACAGTCACTAACACTAACCATCACTCACCCTCACCGTCACTCACTCACCATCCCTCAACCTCACTGTCACTCACCCTCACCGTCACTCACCCTGACTGTCAATCACACTCGCCGTCACTCACACACTCCGTCACTCACACTCACCATCACTCACCCTTACCGTCACTCACCCTCACACCCTCACCGGCGCTCACACTCACTGTCACTCACCCTCACCGTCACTCACACTCACCGTCACTCACACTCGCCACATTCACTCTCACCGTCACTCACCTCACCGTCACTCACCCTCACCGTCACTCACACTCACTGTCACTCACACTCACTTCACTCACACCCACCGTCACTCACACTCACCGTCACTCACTCTCACCGTCACTCACACACACCGTCACTCACTCTCACCGTCACTCACACTCTCCGTCACTCACACTCACCGTCACTCGCACTCACCTGCACTCACACTCTCCGTCACTCACACTCACCGTCACACACTCACCATCACTCACCCTCACCATCACTCACTCTCACCGTCACTCACCCTCACCGTCACTCACTCTCACCGTCACTCACACTCACCGTCACTCACACTCAATGTCACTCACACTCAATGTCACTCACTCTCACCTTCACTCACACTCACCATCACTCACACTCACCGTCTCTCACCCTCACCGTCTCTCACACTCGCCCTCACAGTCACTAACACTAACCGTCACTCACCGTCACCGTCACTCACTCACCATCCCTCAACCTCACTGTCAATCACCCTGACCGTCAATCACACTTGCCGTCACTCACCCTCAGCGTCACACACTCACCGTCACTCACGCACACCGTCAGTCACCGTTACTCACACTCACCCTCACTCACACTCACCGTCTCTCACACTCACCGTCACTCACCCTCACCGTCACTCAATGTCACCGTTACTCACCCTCACCGTCACTCACCCTCACCGTCACTCATGTCACCGTCACTCACACTCACCGTCACTCACACTCACCGTGTCTCACACTCATCGTCACTCACACTCACCGTCACTCACACTCACCGTACTCACCCTCACCGTCACTCACCCTCACCGTCACTCACACTCACCTCACTCACACTCACCGTCACTCACACTCACCATCACTCACACTCCCGTCTCTCACCCTTACCGTCACTCACCCTCACGTCACTCACACTCACCGTCACTCACACTCCCTTCACTCACACTCACCGTCTCTCACCCTTACCGTCACTCACCCTCACCGTCACTCACACTCAGCGTCACTCACGTCACCGTCACTCACCCTCACCGTCACTCACGCTCACTGTTACTCACACTCACCGTCTCTCACCCTCACCATTACTCATACTCACCCTCTCTCACTCACCATCACTCACCGTCAGTCACACTCACCGTCACTCACACTCAGCGTCACTCACACTCACCGTCACTCACCCTCACCGTCACTCACACTCACCGTCACTCACACTCACCGTCACTCACACTCACCGACACACACTCACCGTCACTCACACTCAGCGTCACTCACCCTCACCGTCACTCACCCTCACCGTCACTCACGCTCACTGTTACTCACACTCACCGTCTCTCACCCTCACTGTCACTCACACTCACCGTCACTCACACTCAGCGTCACTCAACGTCACCGTCACTCACCCTCACCGTCTCTCACCCTCACCGTCACTCACACTCACCGTCACTCACACTCACCGTCTCTCACCCTCACCGTCACTCACACTCACCGTCACTCACCCTCACCGTCACTCACGCTCACTGTTACTCACACTCACCGTCTCTCACCCTCACCGTCACTCACACTCACTGTCACTCACACTCACTGTCACTCACACTCACCCTCTCTCACTCACCATCACTCACCGTCAGTCACACTCACCGTCACTCTCCCTCATCGTCATTCACACTCACCGTCACTCACACTCAGCGTCACTCAACGTCACCGTCACTCACCCTCACCGTCACTCACGCTCACTGTTACTCACACTCACCGTCTCTCACCCTCACTGTTACTCATACTCACCCTCTCTCACTCACCATCACTCACCGTCAGTCACACTCACCGTCACTCACACTCAGCGTCACTCACACTCACCGTCACTCACCCTCACCGTCACTCACACTCACCGTCACTCACACTCACCGTCACTCACACTCACCGTCACTCACCCTCACTGTCACTCACACTCTCCGTCTCTCACACTCTTGTTATCCACACTCACTGTCACTCACACTCACCGTCACTCACACTCACCTTCACTCACTCTCACCGTCACTCACCCTCACCGTCACTCACCCTCACCGTCACTCACTCTCACCGTCACTCACACTCACCGTCACTCACACTCACCGTCACTCACACTCACCGTCACTCACCCTCACCGTCACTCACACTCACCGTCCTCCTCATTGTCACTCCACCATCGTCACTCACCTCGCCGTCACCACACTCCGTCACTCAATCACCGTCTTCACACCCACCGTCACTCACATACCGTCACTCACCCTCACTCACACTCACCGTCACTCACCCTCACTCACACTCACCGTCACACACTCACTGTCACTCACCCTCACTCACCCTCACAGTCACTCACACTCACCATCACTCACCCTCACTCACACACACCGTCACTCACACTCACCGTCACACACTCACTGTCACTCACCCTCACTCACCCTCACCGTCACTCACCCTCACTGTCACTCAACCTCACCGTCACTCACTCTCACGTCACTCACACTCCCGTCACTCACCTCACTGTCACTCACCTCACCGTCACTCACTCTCACATCACCACACTCACCGTTACTCACCCTCACCGTCACTCACACTCACCGTCACTCACCCTCCCGCATCACATCACCGTCACACACTCACTGTCATCACCCTCATCACCCTCACGTCCTCACCCTCACTGTCACTCAACCTCACCGTCACTCACCCTCACCGTCACTCACTCTCACCGTCACTCACCCTTCACCGTCACTCACCCTCACCATCACTCACTCTCACCGTCACTCACCCTTCACCGTCACTCACACTCACCGTCAATGAGTGTGAGCAAGCCATCGCCGCCTGCTCCTGCCCCTCACTCCAACACCACCATCAACACTCGGTCCAGCCATGGGTTTTCACCTCGAATCTCCACCAGTTTTTCTCCCAGGCCTCTCTTCTTGTTCACCTGCAACAGCTTCTTTACCCTAAATGATGCTCTCCTCTTCTGTCACTCCAGGATCCCAGCCATCTGCCGGCATCCCAAAATTCCCTGTACCCACCAACTCCACTGATTGCCACGTCTATTGGCCAGCTCCAGACCCCAGTACTCAGGCTGCTGTCCGAGCACCCATTTGATATCTAACTTTGTCGCAAGTGTCTTTGTCTCTCAGTGTCTGCCTTCCACATCATTATCCCTCAGCTATCACAACAAATCCGCTGGGCGCTCTCCACTGACCCATAATATCAACCTTAAATACAATATTGGAAGCTTCAATTCTTGTCAATGGGAGATCTCCGTTAACCCTGTCCGTCTCAGCAATCCGGTTCCCCCAGACACTCTCAAATTGCCTGAAAACAGCTGCTACAGCACTCAATCAAATCCAGCTCCACCACCTCCACTATCAGTCCTTAGCAGCCGGATCATCTATCAAACGCATCAATTTCTAATCTTAATTATCCCATTAACTGTATTCATCCCTCGATTCCCCCCAAACTTTGCTAACAGCCAGCTCACTCGTCACCCTACCACCTCCTCCCATCCCCCAACAAACCACGGTGCCTCCCCCCCCCCCCCCCCCCCCCACACAAACGCTCCCCCTCCCCACAAGTTTGTTCTTGCAGCTGGAATCGCTTCAGCTCATCAGTGGATCAGTTGTAATCTCAATGGTCAATGGGGTCTCAAATTTGATCATTCCGAGCAAGCTGGTGTATATTTAATATTTGCTCATTTTACTTCTTTTCAGTTAACCTTTGCGGTGACTATTATCATTCTTTCCCACAGCAAATGTGGTCTTCCTCAATGATTCACTCTTCCTCTTGTGGCTGTTGAAGTGACTCTGAGGCAATCCGATCGTTTATCAAGATCAGTTTAATTTCATTTTTTCCATCTCATCCTCTTTTGCTCTCACCGACTTTTATCTCCATTCCATCGTCACTTTCATTTTTGATTAATTTCTGGCCATTTGTTTCCAGATGCTAAAATGTAAACAGCAAATAGCAGTTGTTTTGATTGGAACATTGACTGTCCAGAGCTGTTGTAAAAACATTACCTTGCATTAAACTGATAAGAACAGATACTACACATGATCATAGCCAAAAGGCCGAGATTCGATAGCCTGCCAACTGCCACGGGGACCCCCTCCCTTCCTCGTGCACTGGCTTTCACGTGGTTCTTGCTGGGCTCAGAAAAATACTTTGCCTGACTGAGCGCTGCAGATCCAGCGACAGGGAGCAGGGGCGGTGTGCGTGTGCCCTGACTCTGCCATTGGCACCGGCTGGCAAGGAGGCACGTGCTGCCGCATGATCTGTTTTTGACGCTCCTGTTTGTGAGTGCACCGGTCCTGGAGGTAGTGCAAGACCAGGTCGATGCCTGGCCTGGAAGGAGCGAGCCCCTTTTCATTGCCAATTGTTCAGACTTTGGCAGAGTCAGGGCACACACACTGTGCCCCCTGCTCCCTTTCATTGCAACTAGAGCACTCAGTCAGGATGACTGCTTTGCTACATAAGAAGTCTAACACCAGATTTAAGGATAATCACATCAATCGTTTGGACTTAAACCTGGTGTTGTCAGACTTCTTACTTTGTTTACTCCAGTCCAGCGCTGGCATCTCCGCATCATGTTTCCCGCCAGGAAGCACATAAAAGGCAATGGTTCAGGGAGCAAGGAGGGGGGCCCACATCAAAGTTTATAGGCTATCACTTCTTGACCTTCTGGTGGAAGTTTGAATTCTGCCTGTTTTTGCAATGGTTTATTTGAAATTTTTTATGAATAAAGTATATTCTTGAAAAAAATTATAGTACTGGTATGCTGCACTTGGTTGAAGTCATTATGTTACATTTTAGCTTCATTTGAAGCAATTTTTTCACGTGGCATCTCGGCTTTTTGACTAAGATACAAATGAGATCAAGCCTTGGAGGAGGAGGAACTCTGCCTATTCCAATCAGCTTGGATCATATAGATCAAGCCCAAGACAGGAGGTAAGAGCCTTTTCTTATCAGCTTGGATTGGGAATGTCCTAACTTGTTGGGACTTTGAATTGGATTGCTTCGACATCCTTGGGTTACTGGTCCAACATGTGCCTAATCAAGGTGACACTTTGGCCTGATGGCAAAGGAGTAAACCTTAACCCTTCCTTCACATTTGCAATTGAGTGAAGCTATGGCTGATACACTTATACTGGCCACCCTACAGATTGTCACTCCTGTGGAAAATCTTGCCAAATAATAGCCAACTGCAGAGTCCTCATCTACAAGAAGTGGCACCAGACAAATAACTTCTTTCCTTTGTGGGAAAGCGTCACTGGCTGGCCAGCATTTATTGATGAATCCTAGTTGCCCTGGAGAAGGTGGTGGTGAGCTGCCTTCTTGAATTGTGCAGTCGATGTACTGTGGGTTGACCCATAAAATGCAGTTTAATATCTGATACGTCACCTACCTGGGGGCCAAATATTAACCTGACTTTTGGAACAAGGCGGTGGGAAAAAGGGCTCCCTCCTTCCACGTGACGCATCGACCTGGTCTTGCACTACCTCCAGGACTGGTGCACTCACAAATTAGAGTGTCAAATACAGAGCATGCAGCAGCATGTGCCTCCGAGCCAGCAGCGTCAACGGCAGAATCAGGGCACACGTACATCACCCACTGCTGCCTGTCACTGGAACTGCAGCACTCAGTCAGGCAAAGTGTTTTTCTGTGCCCAGCAAGAACTACGTGAACACCAGTGCCCTTTGGCTAAGATCAAGTGTAGTATCTGTTCTTATCAGTTTAATAAGGTCTAGAGTGAGATGCAGTGGGTGTTTGTCGAGGTTCGTCCCAAGCAGCTCGGTAACGCAGGACTCTGTGCTCTACAGGCTGTTTCCTGGGATGCACACCGAGACAAATATCAACTGCTGCTGGAAGGTCATCAACTCTGTGAAGGACGCACTTTGGTCCACCCGAAACTTGCTGATCTTCCAGTTGAAAGAACTGTCCTCGACCGAGTGTTGCAGACTGGCACATTCCAAGGTCAGGACTATGTGCTGAGGGACGCGCTGAAGCTTGGGGCAGCCGCCACAAAGGCACAATGGGGAAAGGCCACACTGTAAGGCCTTTTAACGGAGGCAGACCGAAGGCCCAGGAACTGCAGAATACCCTCGACCTGTGTAACTGTGTACCTATCTGAACAACAACAGCACATAGTAACTTTTGAGGCATGTGCACATTTGTAAGTTCTGATATGTTATGACTGTAATTTGTGTAGAATTGTTTAAAAAGTTCTTTTAGTTCTGCACTGTTTGCAATACAAAGACATGAAATTTTGAAGAGGTGGTTGCTGTGCGCCAGTCAGAGCCGTGGCAGCACTTGGCATTTTTTGGGGCATTTATATGGTTTGTAAGTTTTTGAAATGATATGATAGCACTTTGTATAGAAATGTATGAAAGTTTGAATTCTGTACTGTTTTTGCAATTCAAGATGTAATTTTGCAATGGTTTATTTGAATTTATTTTTATGAATAAAGTATATTTTTGGGAAAAAAATCTGTTCTTATCTGATACGTCACCTACCTGGGGGCCAAATATTAACCTGATTTTTGGAACAGGGCGGTGGGAAAAGGGGCTCGCTCCTTCCACGCCAGGCATCGACCTGGTCTTGCACTACCTCCAGGACCGGTGCACTCAGGGACAAGAGCGTCAAAAACAGAGCATGTGGCAGCACATGCCTCCTTGCCAGCAGGTATTAACGCCAGAGTGAGGGCACACGCACGGCGTCCCTGCTGCCTGTCACTGGAAGTGCAGCAATCAGTCAGGCAAAGTGTTGGAACATAGGACATAGAACACTACAGCACAAACAGGCCCTTCGGCCCACAAGTTGTTTTTCTGTGCCCAGCAAGAAGCAAGTGAACGTTAGTGGGCGAGGAAGGGAGGGATTCCCCGTGGCAATTGACAGGCTATAGCTTCTTGGCCTTTTGGCTAAAATCAAGTGTAGTATCTGTTCTTATCAGTTTCAGAGATTAAGCTGTGGTCAGCATGTAATGTTCTGGAGTTCTTATCACCAAGAGCTGCTTCAGAATGTGAGAATATGTATTGTCAGACAGCTGTTTGAAGAACAATATGAGATAATATTATTTCTCTTGGGATTTTCAATATTAGTGAGGATTATGTTTTTAAGTGTAGTTATGTACAACTTACACAGTACTATCAGTCACTTTCAAGTTTAAGGAGGAAGAAATCAAGAACACATCACCACTTTATTTGTAGGCTATTTTGTTTACTGGCTTAGTATTGGACTCGCCAATGGCCAAAAGGATGGATGGATGTGAAGCATTCCTCATAGTTTAACATGATTTTTAAAGATTTAACATTGAGGTGCTGACAGAACAAATCAGGAAAGCGTTAAATTATTCTCATAAAATACTATGGGCTAACAAGAGAACAATTTACAAGCACATAAATGCAGCAATAGCTTTAAAGAAGTAATTATGATTTAAAACATTTAAATTTAGGCCATGTTGCTTGAACGAACTAAAAACCTCTGTTGTCCTCTGCTGGGGACAATATTCCTCTATTCTCATCGTATTCATGTATTTATCAAGACACCCATTAGTAGTCACTATCCTACTTGCTTTCACCACCTCCCTGGCACTCACCAACCTGTGTGTTAAAAAAAATCTCACCTCGTACATCTGTCTGGTATGGAAGGTCTGAGTTATGAGGAAAGATTAGGCAAATTGGGACTGTTTTCCTTAGAAAGATGTAGACTTAGAGGAGATCTAATAGAGGTGTACAAAATTATGAGGGGTATAGATAGAGTAAACAGGGTTAAGCTTTTTCCTAGGATGGACTCAAATAGCACGAGGGGTCATAGGCTTAGGGTAAGGGGGGGGTAAGGTATAATTTGGATACCAGAGGGACTTTTTACACACAGAGGGTGGTGGGGGTATGGAATGTGCTGCCAAGTAAAGTGGTGGAGGCAGGCACTCTGGAGTTATTTAAGAAATACTTAGATGGGCACATGAACAGAATGGGAATGGAGGGGTATAGAAACTGATTTAAAATAGGGATCATGAGCCTTGGGAGTCCCTGGGAAGTGTGTAAATAGATGATGATATTGATGTACTTGTTTTTATCCTACAGGTGCTTTGGTCCACCTTGTTGTCTAACAAGGGGCATACACGCGATGGGTCGTGAGGGGGCTGCTCTTGGATTTTTTTTTCAAGAGTATCCTAGTGCTTCACGTCGTTAGTGTACACTCAACCTGGACCATTTGATGGGCAACATGACAGCTCAGTGACTATCACTGTGCTGTGCAGATACATGGATTTGGGCCTTTGTCTGTGGGAGTTTGCACATTCTCCCCATGCTTGCGTGGGTTTTCTCCGGGTGCTCCGGTTTCCTCCCACATCCCAAAGATGTGCTCTTAGGCTAATTGGCAAAACAAATTCTCCCTAAATTGTCTCAAATTTGGTTTTCAATCCATAGATCTATAAACATGGACAGGGATCGCGGGTAGAGGTGGGAACATCGGGGTGGCAGCGCGGGCTCGTTGGGCTGAAGGGCCTGTTTCCCGTGCTGTTTTGTTCTTTGTTCTTTGTTCTTTGTAACAAATTGTTGCATTAAACAAAGGGCCACAATAGGATGATTCTGTTAAAACACCAAAACTCTGCACTTATGGGTGTCCACATTTGTTGGTTCATAAGAACAACGTCAATTTGCACACTCCTGATCACTATCTATCAATTAGCTTACAGAAAGATCACAGTGCATAGTTCTTGTTTTCATGGGGCACATTAAGATAAGTTTGAGATCATTGGTCACTGCTCTGATATCAATATTGTACAAAGAACAAAGAACAAAACAGCACGGGAAACAGGCCCTTTGGCCTAACGAGCCCGCGCCGCCACCCCGATGTTCCCACCTCTACCCACGATCCCTGTCCATGTTTATAGATCCATGGATTAAATATAGAACATAGAACGCGACAGCACAAACAGGCCCTTCGGCCCACAAGTTGTGCCGAACACATCAAAACCTACCCAGCCATAGACCTATCTATAACCCCCAATTCCATTGGATCCCATATACTCATCCAGAAGTCTTTTAAAAGACCCCAGCGAGTTTGCCTCGACCACCACTGACGGCAGCCAATTCCATTCACTCACCACCCTCTGAGTGAAAAACTTTCCCCTAGCATCCCCTCTGTACTTGCTTCCCTGCACCTTAAATCTGTGCCCTTTCGTCGCGACCATTTCAGCCCTGGGAAATAGTCTCTGAGAGTCCACCCTATCTATTCCTCTCAACATCTTGTAAACCTCTATTAGGTCGCCTCTCAACCTTCGTCTCTCCAGAGAGAACAGTCCCAGCTCCCTCAACCTGTCTTCTTAAGGCATGCCTCCCAATCCAGGCAACATCCTTGTAAATCTCCTCTGCACCCTTTCAATAGCTTCCACGTCCTTCCTATAGTGAGGCGACAAGAACTGCGCACAGCACTCCAAGTGTGGTCTGACAAGGGTCCTATAAAGCTGCAGCATTACCTCCTGACTCCTGAACTCAATCCCTCGATGAATGAAGGCCAGTATACCATAAGCTTTCTTAACCACATCCTCCACCTGGGAGGCCGATTTGAGAGTCTTATGGACCCGGACCCCAAGATCCCTCTGCTCTTCCACACAGCTAAGAATCCTACCTTTGATAGTGTACTCATTCATCCCGTTGGATCTGCCAAAATGGACCACAACACAAATTTGAGACAATTTTAGAGAGAGTTTGTTTTGCCAATTAGGCCTAATAGCACGATCTTTTTGGGAATGCTGGGAGGAAACCGGAGCCCCGGAGAAAACCCCGCAAACACAGGAGAAATGCGCCAAACTCGCCACAGACACGGTCCCAAATCCATTTAATCTGCAAGAAACAGCGCTAGTCACTGAGCTTTCGTGTTGCCCATCAAATGGTCAAGGGGCATACACACTAACGACATGAAGCACTATGATACTCTCGAAAAAAATCCAAGAGCAGCCCTCTCATGACCCATCGCGTGTATGCCCCTTGTTAGACAACAAGGTGGACCAAAGCACCTGTAGGATAAAAACAAGTACATCAATATTATCATCTATTTACACACTTCCCAGGGACTCTCAAGGCTCATGATCCCTATTTTAAATCAGTTTTCTATACCCCTCCATTCCCATTCTGTTCATGTGCCCATCTCAGTATTTCTTAAAGAACTCCAGAGTACCTGCCTCCACCACTTTACTTGGCAGCGCATTCCATACCCCCACCACCTTCTGAGTGAAAAAACTCCCTCTAGCATCCAAATTATACCTTACCCCCCTCACCCTAAGCCCATGACCCCTCGTGCTATTTGTGTCCATCCTAGGAAAAAGCTTAACCCTGTTTACTCTATCTATCCCCTTCATAATCTTGTACACCTCTATTAGATCTCCTCTAAGTCTATGTCTTTCTAAGGAAAACAGAGACTTTCCAGGGAATTATAGGCCAGTGAGTCTTACTTCTGTTGTGGGCAAAGTATTGGAGAGAATTATTAGGGATAGGATTTATAGTTATTTAGAGAGAAATGAATTGATTGGGGATAGTCAGCATGGTTTTGTGAAGGGTAGGTCGTGCCTTACTAACCTCATTGAGTTTTTTGAAAAAGTGACTAAAGAGGTGGATGGGGGTAAGGCAGTTGATGTGGTATATATGGACTTTAGTAAGGCGTTTGATAAGGTGGCCCATGGAAGACTTCTGCAGAAAATGCAGATGTATGGGATAAAGGGGATTTAGCTAATTGGATTAGGAATTGGCTAGCAGATAGAAGACAGAGGGTGGTGGTTGATGGGAGATATTCATCGTGGAGTTCGGTGACAAGTGGTGTACCTCAGGGGTCTGTTTTGGGGCCCCTGCTGTTTGTAATTTTTATAAATGATCTGGATGAGGGTATTGAAGGATGGATTAGTAAATTTGCAGATGATACTAAAGTCGGTGGAGTGGTAGATAGTGAAGATGGGTGTTATAGTTTGCAGAGAGACTTGGACAAGTTGCAGAGCTGGGCCGAGAGGTGGCAAATGGAGTTTAATGTGGAAAAGTGTGAGGTAATGCACTTTGGCAGGAATAATAAATGTGTAGAGTATAGGGCTAATGGTAGAATTCTTAATAGTGTTGATGAACAGAGGGATCTTGGTGTATTTGTGCATAGATCCCTGAAAGTAGGCAGTCAAGTCGATAAGGTTGTTAAGAAGGCATATGGAGTCTTAGCTTTTATGGTAGGGGATTGAATTTCGGAGCCGCAACGTCATGTTGCAACTGTACAAAACTCTAGTGCGGCCGCACTTGGAGTATTGTGTGCAGTTCTGGTCCCCGCATTATAAGAAAGATGTGGAGGCATTGGAGAGGGTCAGAGGAGGTTTACCAGGATGTTGCCTGGTATGGAGGGCAGGTCTTATGAAGAGAGGCTGAGGGATTTGAGGTTGTTTTCGTTAGAAAGGAGGCGGCTAAGAGGGGGACCTTATCGAACATATAAGATGTAGAGGTTTAGATAGGGTGGACAGTGATAGCCTTTTCCTAGGATGGAGAAAGCTAGCATGAGGGGACATAGCTTTAAATTAAGGGGTGATAGTTATAGGATGGATATCAGAGGTAGGTTCTTTACCCAAAGGGTGGTTCGGGAGTGGAATGCCCTGCCTGCAGCAGTTGTAGATGCGCCAAGTTTGGTGGCGTTTAAGAGGTTAGTTGATAAGTATATGGAAGAGAAGGGAATGGTTTAGTTTGGAGGGTCATTGCTTTTTATATTGGTCGGCGCAACATCGAAGGCCGAAGGGCCTGTTCTGTGCTGTAATGTTCTATCTTCTATGTTCTATGTTCATAACTCAGACCTTCCATAGCAGGCAGCATCCTGGTAAACCTCCTCTGCACTCTCTCCAGATCTCCACGTCCTTCCAATAGTAAGGCGACCAGAACTGGACGCAGTATTCCAAATAAGGTCTAACCAGCGTTTTATACAACTGCAACATTAAAGGCCAGCTCTTGTACTCTATACCCCTTCCTATAAAGGCTAGCATACCATATGCTTTCTTCACAACCTTCTCCACTTGCTCTGCCACCTTCAGAGACTTGTTCACCTGCACCCCCAGGTCCCTCTGCGTTTCTATACTCTTAATAGGTCTACCCTTTATCATATACCTCCCCCCTACATTCTTTCTCCCGAAATGCATCACCTCACATTTATCAGCATTGAATTCCATCTGCCATCTATCTGCCCAAGCTACCAGCCTATCTATGTCCTGCTGCATCGCCTGACAATGCTCCTCACTATCCGCAAGTCCAGCCATCTTTGTATTGTCTGCAAACTTGCTGATCACTCCACTTACTTCCTCTTCCAAGTCATTTATATATATCACAAATAGAAGAGGTCCCAGTACCGAGCCCTGCAGCACACCACTAGTGACCGACCTCCAGCTAGAGAAACACCCTTCCACTATTACTCTCTGTCTCCTATTACCAAGCCAGTTACTTATCCATCTAGCTACCTGTTCTTGTATCCCATTTGCCTTGACCTTCTCGACTAACCTCCCATGAGGGACTTTGTCAAACGCCTTACTAAAATCCATATAGACAACATCAACGGCTCGCCCTTCGTCCACCGTTTTCATCACCTCCTCAAAACATTCTACCAGATTTGTAAGGTACGACCTCCCCTTAACAAATCCATGCTGCATATCCCTAATCAGATCGCAACTCTCTAAGTGCCTATATATCCTATCTCTAAGAATCCCCTCCAACAGCTTCCCTACCACTGATGTCAAACTCACAAGCCTATAATTTCCAGGGTTATCCCTTCTACCCTTTTTAAACAACGGTACAACATTAGCTATTCTCCAGTCCTCTGGGACCTCACCTGGGTCCAAGGAAGAGACAAAGATTTGCGTCAGAGGCCCAGCAATTTCACCTCACACCTCCCTAAGCAGCCTGTAATAAATGCCATTAGGCCCCGGAGATTTATCAGTTTTAATGCTACCTAGAAGTTCTAACACTTCCTCCCTCGGTATGGATATTTCCCTCAACTGGTCCACAGCTCCCTCAGAGACAGAAGCTGAGAATCCTAGGGTAAATCCCATCTGGCCCAGGGGACTTATCTATTTTCATACTCTCAAGAATTGCTAATACTCCTCCTTTTGTTCCTCTAGTCTACAACCCTGTATCTCAGTGTTCTCCTTGACTACACTGACTTTTTCTTGCGTGAATACTGACAAGAAATACTCATTCCGTGCCTCTCCTATCCCTTC
Source organism: Sphyrna mokarran (assembly GCA_024679065.1). NCBI lineage: Eukaryota > Metazoa > Chordata > Chondrichthyes > Carcharhiniformes > Carcharhinidae > Sphyrna > Sphyrna mokarran. Next base: position 551,181 of record JAGIQG010000034.1, on the reverse strand, counting down.
ATGTTCCACACACAACTTCCCACTGCAGTCTGTGACTGGCCCTAATCTTGCCCTAACCAATCTATTATTCTTGACATATCGAAAGAAAGCTTTAGGATCCTCCTTAATCCTTTCCGCCAAAGTCTTCTCATGTCCTCTTCTAGCTCTTCTTAACTCTCTCTTTAGCTCCCTCTTGGCTAATTTATAATTCTCCAGTGCTCTAACTGAGTCTTCACATCTCATCTTTACATAAGCCTCCTCCTTTCTCTTCACCAAAGATTCAACTTTCTCAGTACACCACAGTTCCTTCGCTCAACTTCTTCCTCCCTGCCTGATAAGTTTATCAAGGACTCGCAGTAGCTGCTCCTTGAATAAGCTCCACATTTCAGATTTTCCTACCCCCTGCAGTTTCCTACTCCAACCTATGTGTCCTAAACCTCGCTTAATTGCCTCACAATTATCTTTCTCCCAGCTATAACTTCTGCCCGTCAGTATAGGACTTTCCCTTTCCATCACTAAGGTAAACATAACCGAATTGTGGTCACTATCACCAAAGTGCTCACCTACCTCCAAGTCTAAAACCTGGTCTGGTTCATTACCCAGAACCAAATCCAATGTAGCCTCACCTCGTGTTGGTCTGTCCACCTACTGTGTCAGGAAACCTTCCTGCACACATTGGACAAAAACTGACCCCTCTAACGCGCTTGAACTATTGTTTTTCCAATCTATATTTGTAAAGTTAAAGTCCCCCCCATAATAACTAACCTGTTATATTTGCTCCTATGCAGGATCATCTTTGCAATGCTTTCCTCTCCCTCTTTGGAAGTTTTTAGAGGCTTATAAAAACTTCCAAAAGGGTGACCATGATAGTTTGCCTTTGAGAACTGCATTTTGATTATGTTTTCTGAAGTTATAAGCGGACTCAGATCTTCCTGTTTCAAAGTCCTTATGGTTTAAATGTTTTTTTTTTACCTTGGGACTCATGCCGTTCCTGGGATTCTTACGATACTGAATTGTCAGAGATAGAATGATTGACAGTTCAGTCAGCAGGAGGAGTTTAATTTTGAGTTTTGAACTACTGGATGCACTTTTGGTTTTGAAAGTTCTTCAACACGAGACAGAACATTTCTGCTTTTATGTTGGCATGCTGAAAGCTGGTCTTTTTTGCCTTCCTGGACTGAAACATCTACTGTTGGTGCAACAAGAGTGTCTCTATCTGTTGAAGTACTTTGCTAAAAAAAAGTGTCTAGCAATGGCATTGTCTCTACCTCGAGCGCTGGTTGGAGGTTACAAAGCTGGGAAGTCAGAGTTTAAATTCTCCAAAAAAAGGACTAAGTTCCAACATCACGTGGAAATTCTTTTTTGCGGATGTTAAACCCTTGCCTGGGGTATGTTAATAAGGAGGTTTATTTGTCGAGAACATTTCAGACAGTTGTTACTTTTTTTACATTATCATGACCATTTATGTCTTGTTTTTTAATCTGTAGAAGTTAGTATGACACTTCATTTACACGTTCAATAAAATGTCTGATCAAAGTTCCTAATGGTTCAATTGAATCAAAAGTGAAGTGAAATATCTAAGATCTCGTGCTTACCATAGCCAAATTCAAATTGCAATATTTATGATCCAGTCGGACCTGATAGGAGTCTCTGAGCTGGGTATTATACCTGTGCGTGTGTGTGTGTGTGTTCCTGTGATTCTAGGAGAGTTTGTGTGTGTGGGTTTGCTGTCTTCTGTCTCCAGGAGAGTCTGTGTGCGAGTGTGTGTGCTCATGTGTCTCTGGGAGATTTTGTGTTTTTTTATTATTGATTCGCAGGGTAGCAGCATCGCTGGCTGGCCAGCATTTATTGCCCATCCCTAGTTGTCTTTGAGAAGGTAATTCTGAGCTGCCGTTTTAAATCGTGCAGTCCATATTGTGCGGGTTTTCTCACAATGCTAGTAAGGAGACATTTTCAGCATTTTGACTCAGCAACTGTGCAGGAACAGTGATAAATATCAAGTCAGGATGGTCAGTGGCTGAGAGGCGAACTTGCAGTTCTTGGCATTTCCATGCATCTGCTTCCAGATGGAAATGGTCGTGGGATTGGAACGTGCTGTCTAAGGATTTCTGGTGAATTGCTGCAGTGCATCTTGTAGATGCTACTGAGCGTGTGTAGTGGAGGAATTGAATGTTTTTAGATGTAGTATCAATCAAGCAGGGTACTTTGGTCTGGATGGTAGCAAGCTTCTCGATTTTTGTTTGATCTGCACCTACCCAGGCAAGTGCAATCATCCATCATACTCCTGACTTGTGCCTTGGAGATGATGGATAGACTTTGGGGAGCCAGGACAGGAATTGTATGCCGCAATATCCCCAGCCACTGTCCTGTTCTTATAGCTATTGTATTTATGCAGTGAATCCAGTTGAGTTTCGGGTCAATGGTAATCTAAAGGATGTTGATAGTGAGGACTCTGAAGGTTCCACCATTGAATTTCAAGGGATGGAGTTAGAGTGCCTCTATTTGGTGGTGGTCATTACCTGGCATTTATGTGGTACAAATGTTATTTGCCACTTGTCAGCCAAGCCTGGATATTATCCAGGTCATATTCCATTTGAGCATACACTCTTTCAGTACCTGAGGAGTCACAAATGGAGCTTAACATTGTGCAATCATTGGGGAATATCTACATTTTTGACCTTATGACGGAGGGAAGTTAGCTGAAGATTGTTGGACCTAGGGCACTATCATGAAGGACTCCTGAAGAAATATCTTGGAACTGAGATGACTGACCATCCGCAATGACAACCATTTTCATTAGTGTAAGACATGAATCAAACTTGGGAGATTGCTCTTTGATACCCATTCTCTCCAATTTCCCTGGAGCTCCTCGATGCCACACTCTGTCGATCTTGATGTCAAGGGTTGTCACTCTCACCTCACCACTAGAATTCAGTCTTTTGTACACATTTTAATGAAGGCTTCAATGAGGTCAGGAGTTGTGTGAAACTGGTGACACCCAAACTGGGCGGAATTGAGCATGTTACTGCTGAACAGATGATGCTTCATAGCGCTATCGATAACCTCTTCCATTACTTTTACTGATGATGCAGTGTAATCTCATTGGGCAGTAACTGGACAGGATGGATTTGTCCTGTCTTTTTACATACTAGACATATCGAGGAAACTTTCCACATTGTTGGGTAAATGTCAGTGTTTTAATTGTATTGGAAGAGCTTGTCCATAGAGCAGCATGTTCTAGCGGACAAGTCTTCAGTGCTATTGCTAGAATGTTGTCAGGACCCATTGCCTTTTCAGTCCCCAATGTCTTCAACTGTTTATTGATATCACGTGTTGTGAATCGGAATGGCTGGAAACTGGCATCAGAAATGCTGGGAAACACTGGAGGAGTCAGAGACGGTTCATCCACTCGACACTTGTGAACATTGTTGTGAATACTTCAGCCTTATTTTTTGCAATGATGTGCTGGGTTCCTCCGTAATTGAGGATGAGGTTACCTGTGGAGTTTCCTTCACCAGTGAGATGCTTAATTGTCCATTATCGCTCTCGACTGAATGTTCAAGGACTGCAGACCTTAGATCTGATTCGTTGATTGGGAGATCTCTGAGTTCTGTCTATCACTTGCTGCTTTACCATTTCACATGCAAGTAGTCCCGTTTGGTACTTTTACAAGGTTGACAACTCATTTTTAGATACGGCTGGTGCTGCTCCTGGAATGTCATTCCACACTCTCCATTGACCCAGAGTTGATCCTCTGGCTTGACGGTGATGATTAGTGGTGGAAAGGCCATGAGGTTGCAGATTTTGCTAGAGTACAATTACATTGCTGTTCATGGCCACAGCGTCTCTCTGATGCCCAGTCTTGATTTGCCAAGTGCCCGAAGTCTATCTCATTCTGCAAACATAGCACCACACAAAAGAGTGGAGGTTATTCTCAATGTAAAGGTGGGATTTCGACTCCACAAGGTTTGTGTGGTTGTCACTTTTAGCAATTTAATTATGAGTTGGAGTATTGTGTGCAGTTCTGGTCGCCTCACTATGGGAAGGATGTAGAGGCTACTGAGTGAGTTCAGAGGAGATTTACAAGGATGCTGCCTGGATTGGGAGGCAGGCCTTACGAGGAAAGGTTGAGGGAGCTGGGACTCTTCTGACTGAAGAGACATCGGTTGAGAGGCGACCTGATAGAGGTTTATAAAATGTTGAGAGGAATAGATAGGGTGGACTCTCAGAGACTATTTCCCCGAGCTGAAATGGTCAATATGAGAGGACACAGATTTAACGTGCAGGGAATCAAATACAAAGGAGATGTCAGGGGTAGGTTTTTCACTCAGAGGGTGGTGAGTGAATGGAACCGACTGCTGTCGGAGGTTGTTGAGGCAAATCACTGGGGTCTTTTAAAAGACTTCTGGATGAGTACATGGAAAAGAACAGGATAGGGGGTTATAGATAGGTCTGTGGATTGATAGATGTGATTGGCGCAACTCGTGAGCCGAAGGGTCTGTTTGTTTTATGTTCTATGTAACAGAAACATCTGCATCCAGCAGATTGGGAAGCATGACGTCAAGTATGTTATTTCTTCTTATTGGCTCCTTCACCATCTACTACACACTCAGCCGAGTAGGTCTGTAATTTTGGACCTGACCAGTTTGATCACTGGTGCTGCTGCCACTCTTGGTGATGGACATTGAAATCCCCCACCCAGATTACATTCTGACCCTTGCTGCCCCCAGTGTGACCTCCAAGTGTTGTAAATATGCTGGAATACTGATCAACCAAATGAGGACAGTACACGGTAACTAGAAAAAAAGGCTTCCTTGCCTTTGTTTATCTGAAAATATGAGAATTGGTGTGATCCTGGAAGTTCAGGACGTCCAGGGAAATTCCCTCCCAAATGTGTAGCACTGTGCCGCAACCTGTTCTTGATCTGTCCTGCTGATGGGACAGAACAAATCAAGTGATGGTGTCTGGAGTGTTACCTGAAAGCTTTGATTCCGTGAGAATGACTACATCAGGCTGTTGCTTGTATAGCCTATGAGACAGTGCTCCCAAATTTAGCACTAGCTCCAAATGTTAGTAAGGAGAATGTTTCAAGTTTGACAGGGCTGTTTGATTTTCCATTGTCTTTTCCAATGCCTTAGTCAATGCCACGTGGCCCATCCATTTTCATTCCTTTGTGGAGACTTTGTAGTGATTGTTTCAACTGAGTGACTAGCTTGGCAGTTTCAAAGGCAGTTGACAGTCAACTACATTAATGTGGCTGTGGTGTCACATGTAGGCTACACCAGGTAAGAATGTCACAAAAGAACATTAGTGAACCAGATGTTTTTTTCTGACAATCGACAATGTTTTCATGGTCTTCAGCAGACTCATATTTCTTGATTATTTTACTGAATTTAAATTCCACCATCTGTCGTGGCGGGATGCGAATCTAGGTCCCCAGAAAATATCTAGGTTTGGAGTTTAATAATCGAGTGATAATACCACTGGCCCTTCGCCTCCCATGTGTGCTTGTTTTCCAATGTCTCTAGATTTTGTATGTGTGGGTTTGTGTCCCTCTGCCTCTAGGAGTTAATGGGTCTGTGTTTGTCTCTCTGTGTCTCTATGGATATTTGTGTGCATGTGTTTGTCTTCCTCTGTCTCCAGGAGAGTTTGCTCTGTGCATTTGCGTCGTGTGTCTTTTGGATAGATTTCTGTGTTGGTGTGTGTTCTTGTGTCTCTCCAAGAGTTTGTGTACAGGTTTCCTTTCCTGGGTCGAGGAAATAATTTGTGTGGCTTTGCATTACGTTGTCTATAGGAAAGTTTGTGTGTGTGTGTGTGTGTGTGTGTGTGTGTGTTGTGTGTGTGTGTGTGTGTGTGTGTGTTTGTGTGTGTGGTGTGTGTGTGTGTGTGTGAGAGAGAGAGGCTGGGAAGGGGGGACTTTGTTCTTACATTGCTAGGAGAGTTTGTATCAACATGTGTTTCCTCGAGTCTCAAGAAGAGTTTGTGTGTGGGTTTGTGTTCCTGTGTCTCTAGAAGTGGTTTTGTGTCTGTGTGTGTGTATACGTGCGTGTGTGTGTGTGTATGTACGTGTGTGTGTGTGTGTGTGTGTGTGTGAAATTGTGTATCGTAGTCAACAGCACTTCAGTGAAATTGGTGATTTCTTCTCCAGCCTGTTGTATGATTTTGATTTTTCATTCTTTATCTTCCAGCAAACATACTCACAATTCTGACACTGATGAGCCAGAACTGTGGCCTGTCCAAATGTGTCACTCGATACCTGGTAGCCATGTCATTGGGAGATCTACTGGTCATTTTTCTTGACCTGATATTGAGACACATTCCCATTCTTCATGCGGAACATTTTCGATTCCTGGTGTCCATCCCCGTGTGTAATATCCACGCCGTCCTGCTTTATGCAGCCACTGACTGTTCTGTCTGGTTCACCGTCGCTTTCACCTTTGATCGATTTGTGGCCATTTGCTGCCCCAAGCTGAAGAGTAAACATTGCAATGAGAAAACGGCAGCTTTGGTTCTGGGAACAGTGAGTGTGCTCAGTTGTTCAAAGAACATTTTCTGGTATTTTATGTTAACCAATAGATATGATCTGATGAACTTTCCCTGGTTTTGTACATTTCTACCAGATGTTGAGACATCTCCAGCCTGGGTAGCAATTGTGCTTCTCCACAACATTCTGAACCCATGTATTCCATTTGCCCTGATTTTGTTGCTCAATGTCATCACCATCAGACATATTTTAGTGAGTAGCAGAGCCCATAGGAGACTCCGAGCTCATAGTAGTGGGGAGACTCCCAGAGATCCCGAGATGGAGAGTCGAAGGAAATCCATCATTTTACTGATTTTAATATCAGCCAATTTCATGCTCTTATGGTCAGTCACCATGGTTTATACGACTTCTGAGCAGTTTTCGTGGTTAGGGTATTTTACTGCAGTTTTTCCTATTTACTTTATGGAAGTTGGCTACATGTTGCAGCTCCTGAGTTGCTGCACAAACACTGCAATTTATGCCGTGTCACAAACTCAGTTCAGACAGCGGATGAAAAATGTGTTGAAATTTCCCTTCACTAAAATTCTTCAATTCATTTAACGCTGAGAGGAAAACCCACCCACATAGCCTTTCTATTTTCCAATTGTTCATTCAAGCTGTATGACACCTACCATCTTCATGCTGATTGGATAGATGAAACATCACTATCAACTCTGCTCTGAAACTGAACACACCACCTATCTACCATTGCGGTTCTTAATACCGACTGGACAGAAATGGGTCATTCACTAATTGTCCTCTTCCATTGCTCAGCCAAGTTGCCCATTGTCATAACCTGTCACCAGCCTCCCAATATTTCTGCCACTTCATTGGCCAGCAGGCACACTCATTACCTTCATCACTGACACAGATTGGATACTAATCCTCTAATCAGGAATAGTAGTTCATGATTGGGTGTGGAGGGAGGACCTGTGATGTGAGGTGTTTGCAGAGGCAGGTGCAGTACAGCAACACCAGCTACAAACTGAGCCAGGCCAACTGACTGATCAGGCAAGTGAGGCCGAACCACACCAAAAATCAGGAAAAACTTTAGAACTCAGGAAGTGTTAGAATCCAAAAAAAGATACAAAAACTAAAATGAGGGCATTTTATCTGAATGTTTGTAGCATTCAAAACAAGGTAAATGAGTTTATGACACAAATCATTGTGAACGAGTGTGATTTGATGGCCATTTCAGAGACATGGGTACAGGATGATCAAGATTTGGGCTTAAATGTCCAGGGGGAATCAGCCTGTTTGGAGGGACTGACAGGAAATTAAGGGAGGTGGTGCAGCTTTGATATTTAAGGATGTCATCGGGAAGGTAATGACACATATTATAGGTTCTTTGAAAAGAAATGTGCAATCCATTTGGGTGGAAAATAAAAATAATTAGAAGATAAAGCATAGTCTACCGGCCTTCAAATAATGACATTGTGATCGGATGGGAAATAAACAAATAAAAGCCTGATGCATGTAAATATGACACAACAATTATCATAGGGCATTTTAATCTGCATATAAACTGGTGAAACCGAGTTCGCCAAGGCAGCCTTGAGGAGGAGTTCACAGAATGTATCCGTAATATCTTCCTTGAACAGTATGTAATTGAACTTACTAGGCAGCAAACTGCCCTAGATCTGGTCCTGTGTAATGAGATTGGAATAATTAATGATCTTGCACTTATGGATCCTCTCAAAAACGGCTATCACAGTTTAATTGAATTTAAATACAAACGGAGAGCGAGAAAGTAAAATCCAAAACCAGTTATTATTATTATTATTATTTAATAATAATATTATTATTATAATAATATATAATATTATAATATATAATATTATATAATATTATAATATATAATATAATAATAATATTATTTAATAATAATAATAATATTTAATAATAATAATAATAATTATTATTTAAATTATTATTTAAATGGTAAAAAAAATGCAGCATTCTGCTGTGCGGAGGGATCTGGGTGTCCCTGTGCAAGAATCACAAGGAGTTGAAGGAAAATGGAATGTTGTCCTTCATTGTTAGAGGTGTGGAGATTAATAACAGTGATGTTATGTTGCATCTGTACAAGGTGATGGTGAAACCAGACCGAGAGTACTGTGCATAGTTTTATTATCCTTACCTGAGAAAAGGATGTATTAGCATTTGATGGGTTGCAGAAGAGATTCACTAGATTAATTCTCAGTTCAGAGAGTTGACTTATGAGGAGTGACTGAAGGGGCTATATTATTTTGCGTGAGATGAATAATGAGAATGGGGAGAGATCTTATAAAAACATATAGGGTTATGGAGGGAATGGATAAGGTAGAAACAGGAAAGAATTTTCCAATGGCAGATGAAACTAGAACCGGAGCGTGGCCTCAAAACAGGGGGAGCAGAATTAAGATTGTGTTGAGGAGAAACTTCTTCACTGAAAGAGTTGTGATTCTATGGAATTCACTGCCCAGTTAAACAGTTGAGGCTACCTCACTGAATGATTTTTAAGGCAAGGATAGATATATTTCTGAGCAGTAAAAGAATTAAGAATTATGGTGAACGGCCTGTAAGTGGAGCTGAGTCACAAAAAAGATCAGCCGTGATCTTATTGAATGGCAGAGCAGGCTCGAGGGGCCGAATGGACTCGTCCTGCTCATAATTCTTATTTTCTTATGTAATCAAGCAAGTGAGTCATCAACTGATCGAGGGAGAGAGTCTGACTGACCAAGATGGTCTAAATGAATGATGGATTGAGTGATTGAGGAAAATGGACAGATCGAATGAGCAAGGCTGATGACGTCTAAGCAAGTGAGGCCAACTGCCCAACTGATTAAACAAGGCTGGCTGACTGATTGAGAGAAAGGGGCTAACTTAACAATCCAGCAAGTGTGGTTGACTGACTGATCGAGTGACTGAGGCTGAGTGATTGATTGAGTGAGTTTGGCAGACAGATCGACTGAGTGAACGAGGCTGACTAATTAACTGAGCAAGTAATGCTGAGAAACCAACAAACTGAGCAAGTCTGAATGACCAACCAACTGAGCAAAGCAAGCAAGGAAGGCCAACTTACGGAATGAATAAGCAATGCCAACTGACCAAGCAAGCAATGGTGACTTACTGCGTGAGAAAGGACCACTTAATTCACAAGCGAACCTGTCTGACTGATGGAACGAGATTGATTGACTCTGAGAGAAAGACCAATTGATTTCTGAGTGATCGAGGCTGACTGACAGAATGAGTGAGCCAGAATGACCGAGCGGGACTGATTGACTAAGTAAACAGTTCAATTGACCAACCAAGATATGAGATAGGCCAAACGACTAAGTGATTAAGGTTCTGAATGACGAGTGGCTCTGACTCACTGAGTGGGTATGGGAGTCTGACTGAATGACTAATTGAGTAATGCAGACTGAATGAGGAGTGAGGCCGACTGAATTCTGGGTGACACCGTGGCAAAGTGCTGAACACTGCTGCAGCACAGAGCCAGGGACCAGGGTTGGATCACAGTCTGTGTGGAGTTTGTACGTTCTCCTCCTGTCTGTGTGGATTTTCTCTGAGTGCTTCGGTTTCCTCTCACATTCTGAGAGATGTGTTGGTTTGGTGTATTGACCTGAATGGGCTCCGTACTGCAGCGACTAGGGGAATTTCACAGTAACCTCATTTCACTGTTAATGTGACTTGTGATTAATAAGCAAAAAAACAAATGACCAAGCAAGAGAGTGAGGTCGAATGACACACCAATACATATAACAAGTGAGCAAGGCCGACTGAATGATCAAGCACGTGAGGCCGATTTTCCGACCGATTGAATAAGGCAGAGAGGCCAAAAGATAAATGAAAACTGACTGAGCGGGTGAGGCTAACTGAGCAAGCAAAACCCACTGACCGACTGGATGAATAAGTCAGAATGACCGAGCAAGTGAGGCTGATCTCCCTCAGCATCGTATGAGAACAACTGAAGTAAACATGCAATATGCATCGTTATCTAGCACGGTATCAAAACAAACACGAACATGGACTCCAGGCAATAATATCAACGCAATTAAATGTTCCAACATATTTTATTTGCCTTATCAATATGCATGCTGTAGCAATAACCTGAAATTTTATTCAACTCTGTGTGTTTAAGATATTTTACATATCCTGATCACTGTTATTTCATTTTGCAACTTCGAATTTCGTGCCTCGATTGGAACACAGATTTCTTCATCTGTACATTGGCTATCGAGCTGTTTTTAAATTCATTGCAACAAGACAAAATTACACAGTGTTACCAAATGTAAAATGATAAATAATCTCATACAGCCTGCATCTGTTACACAGTCCAATGTTACAGTTAATTATGAATTGAGCATAGAATTTGTTGTCACCGAAATACATCAAATAACAGAATCTATGTACAAAAGAGGACATCACCCTGCATCAATTTCAGCCTTCTGAGTTATGAAGGCACACATCAGGAAATTTTTGATTATGGATTTTAGGCAACAACTATTATGTTGTTTGTTATTTTGGTATTGCTCTGTAACACTTTATTTCAGATATCAGTTTCTGTTTCAATGAGTGTGTGAGTGTCATTGCACTACAGATTTATACATATATACATGTTTCTGTATTTCTGTATGTGTCTGATAGAGAGTATTGAAGTGTTTGCATGCATGTCTATGGCTGTGTCTCTGTGTCAGTGAGTGTCTCTCTCTCTGTCTGTGTTTATGTGTGTATGTATGTGTATGTTGCTCTCTCTGTGTCTGTGAATATGTGTGCCTCAGTACATGGGTCTCTGTGTTTGCACGTGTGTCTCTATATCTGTGCGTGTGTCTCTATGTCTGTGCGTGTGTCTCTGTGTCCGTGCGTGTGTCTCTGTGTTTGCGCGTGTGTCTCTATATCTGTGCGTGTGTCTCTATGTCTGTGCGTGTGTCTCTGTGTCCGTGCGTGTGTCTCTGTGTTTGCACGTGTGTCTCTGTGTTTGCACGTGTGTCTCTGTGTCTGTGCGTGTGTCTCTGTGAGTTGTGGAGTAGGCCTCCCGCAATGGGTCAAATGGCCTAAAACTGCACATATTTGTGACACACATGCTTAATGTCTTGAAGGGAGCTGTAGAGCAGTTGAGGGAAATATCCATTACGACGGAGGAAGTGTTAGTGTTTCTAGGTAGTATTAAAACCGATAAATCTCTGAGGCCTGATGGTATTTATCCTAGTCTGCTGAGGGAGTCGAGAGATGAAATTGCTGGGCGTCTGACGCAAATCTTTGTCTCTTTTTTGGACACCGGTGAGGTCCCAGAGGAGTGGAGGATAGCGAAAATGGTACCATTATTTAAAAAGGGTAGTAGGGGTAACCTGGGTATTTATAGGTCGGTGAATTTTACTTCAGTGGAAGGGAAGCTGTTGGAGAGGATTCTTAGAGATAGGATGTATATGCATCTAGGGCATTGCGAGCTGATTAGGGATACGCAGCATGGTTTTGTTAAGGGGAGGTCGTGCCTTACGAATCTGATAGATTTTTTTGAGGAGGTGACGAAAGCGGTGGACGAAGTTCGAGCCGTTGATGTCATCTATGTGGATTTCAGTAAGGCATTTGACAAAGTCCCTCGGTATGTTGGTTCAAAACATTAAGGCTCATGGAATACAAGGACAAGTATCTAGATGGATTGATAACTGGCTTGGTAATAGGAGACAGAGAGTAATAGTGGAAGGGTGTTTTTCTAGCTGGAGGCCTGTCACTAGTGGTGTGCCGCAGGGCTCAGTACTGGGACCTCTTCTATTTGTAATATATATAAATGACTTGGAAGTGGGAGTATGTGGTGTGATCAAGAGGTTTGCAGGTGACACGAAGATGGCTCGACTTGCGGACAGTGACAAGCAGTGTCAGGCAATACAGCAGGACATAGATTAGCTGGTAGATTGGGCAGATAAATGGCAAATGGAATTTAACCCTGATAAATGTGAGGTGATGCATTTTGGGAGAAAGAATGTAGAGGGGAGTTATATGATAAAGGGTAGACCTATTAAGATTATAGAAATGCAGAGGGACCTGAGGATGCAAGTGCACAATTCTTTGAAGATGGGCAGTACAGGTGAAGAAGATTGTGAAGAAAGCTTATGGTGTGCTAGCTTTTATAGGAAAGGATATAGAGTACAAGAGCTGGCGTTTAATGCTGCAGTTGTATAAAATGTTGGTTAGACCTCATTTGGAATACTGCGTCCCCTTACTACTGGAAAGACGTGGAGACCTTGGAGAGAGTGCAGAAGAGATTTACCAGGATGCTGCCAGGTATGGAAGGACTGGGTTACAAAAAAAGATTGGGCAAATTGAGGCTGTTGAAGGATGGAGAATGAGGGGAGGTCTAATAGAGGTGTATAAGATATGAAGGGTACAGATAGAGTAAACAGTGATAAGCTTTTTATTAGATTGGAAAGAAATATTACGAGGGGCCAGGGGCTTAGGGTGAGGTTACGACGTATAATTTGGATATTAGAGGGAGGTTTTTCACACAGAGGGTTGTAGGGATATGGAATGCTCTGCCAAGTAATTTTTATTAGATTGGAAAGAAATATTACGAGGGGCCAGGGGCTTAGGGTGAGATTACGACGTATAATTCGGATATTAGAGGGAGGTTTTTCACACAGAGGGTTGTAGGGATATGGAATGCTCTGCCAAGTAAGATGGTGGAGGCAACCGTGCTGGAGTTGTTTAAGGGTTGCTTAGATAGGCATATGAGCGGAATAGAGATGAAGGGATATAGGAGACTGTTTTAAATAGGGATCAAGAGCCTTGGGACGTTCCTGAGGATCAATTGATTACTATGGACCTTCCAGCTATTAGATTTTACATTGATTATTCTTTGGAGGCTTTGCCTGAGATATATTTTAGCCATTGACTGACATTAGTGTCACTCTCAGTTACAGAACTAACCATAAATTGCACCTAAATTCTAACCAATCCCCAGATGGAGTGTGCAATCATTAACGAGGCAATGCTTTCTGATGTCAAATAAATGCCATCTACAATCAATTCACTTCGGAAGAATTCGTCCAAAGATGCTAATAACACTGCTCTTGATGCTTAGTGGCACAGATCAGCACTGCGGGTAAGAGAAGCTTTTGGAACAAGTTCGGAGGTTATTTCAGAAGTAAATTCTTAAGACCATTTTTGTATTATTCAATTCCAACATGATTCCAATCGCATTACTAGGCAGTCTCTGGTAATCTCTATTCCCAACTCCACAGGATCACTCAATATTTTTCTTGTCACATTTATCTGCTGCTGAAATCCAGACCCAGCCTTTGGTTAATTATATACATGACTGATCCAATGTACCTTTGATTGTGTGTTCCACAGTGAATTCTTCAAAATCACACATCTTCCAAATAGCTACTGAAATGTCTTGATTCTCACAAAGTCCTATTCCCTCATTGATTCGATGCACACGGAACTATCTTGGTTCACTCAATAACTTCATTTCAAAGCCTCATCCTTGTTTGAAATTCCCTATGGTTGTGCCATCTCCATATTTCTCCAATCTTATGGAACAACAGTTCTCCAAGATCTCTCTACTCTTGCAATTTTGGCCAGTAGTATCGCTTATATTAACCAACCCATCATTTGGGTTGAGAATTTGACCCTATTGATATAGACGACTGAATATTTTCCTTCCACCTGGTAAGTCATATATTACAATTCCACGCAAATCAAACAATACACAAAAATCAATAACGTGATCGAGTGGTTTTAGCGAGTGTCACCCAAAGGTCAATCCTGCATAATCTCAGCAAACTTCCACCAGAACCACCAACTATATATTGATCCATTATTTGGCCAAACATCTGAATATGAGTGATGAGGTGAGAGCAATCTCATGTGACATCAAGACCACATTTGATTGCCACCCTGAGCAAAGTATCCCCGCAAATATAAATTCAACATAAACTAGATGAGACTTGAGGGGTTAGAAACCTAGAGAAAATTTCACTCGTGAAGAAATACAGAGAACAAAGAACAAAACAGCATGGGAAACAGGCCCTTTGGCCCAACAAGCCCACGCTGCCATCTCGATGTTCCCAGTTCTACCCATGATCCCTGTCATCCCTGTCTATGTTTATAGATCTATGCATTAGAACCAAATTTGAGACAATTTAGGGAGGATTTCTTCTGCCAATTAGCCTAACAGCAATCTTTGGGATGTGGGAGGAAACCGGAGCGCCCAGAGAAAACCCACGCAAGCACAGGGAGAATGCGCAAACTCCCACAGATACAGGCCCAAATCTATGTATCTGCACGGCACAGTGATAGTCACTGAGCTGTCGTGTTGCCCATTAAATGGTCCAGGTCAAGCGTACACTAACGACGTAAAGCATTAGGATACTCTCGAAAAATCCAAGAGCAGCCCTCTCATGACCCATCGCTTGTATGCCCCTTGTTGGACAAGGCGGACTGAAGTACCTGTAGGATAAAAACAAATACACCAATATCTTCGTCTATTTACACACTTCCCAGGGACTCCCAAGGCTCATGATCCCTATTTTAAATCAGTTTTCTATACCCCTCCATTCCCCTTCTGTTCATGTGCACATCTAAGTGCCTCCACCACTTTACTTGGCAGTGTATTCCATACCCCCACCACCTTCTGTGTGAGAAAACTCCCTCTAGCACCCAAATTATACCTTAACACCCTCAGCCTAAGCCCGTGACCCCTCGTGCTATTTGAGTCCATTCTAGGAAAAAGCTTAACCCTGTTTACTCTACCTATACCCCTCATAATCTTGTACACCTCTTAGATCCCCTCTAATTCTACGTCTTTCTAAGGAACACAGCCCCAGTTTGCCTAACCTCTCCTCGTAACTCAGATCTTCCATATCAGGCAGCATCCTAGTAAACCTCCTCTGCAATCTCTCCAGACTCTCCACGTCCTTCCGGTAGTAAGGCCGGAATAGAAGATTAAGAATAGAAGATTGGTTAGGGCAAGATTAGGGCCAGTCATAGACAGCAGTGGGAAGTTGTGCGTGGAGCCTGAAGAGATTGGTGAGGCACTGAATAAATATTTCTCTTCGGTATTCACGCAGAGTGCTGGAAATGTAGCTATGGAGAACACTGAGGTACAGGGTTGCAAATTGGGAAGTATTGTAGTAGATAGGGAGGATGTGCTAGAAATTCTCAAGGGTTTGAAGTTGGATAAGTCCCCTGGGCCGGACGGGATTTACCCTAGGATTCTCTGGGAGGCAAGAGAGGAGATTGCAGAGCCTCTGGCTCTGATCTTCAGGTCCGCGTTGGTTACGGGTGTGGTTCCGGAGGACTGGAGGATGGCGAATGTGGTCCCATTGTTTAAGAAGGGAAAGAGAGACGTTCCTGGGAATTATAGGCCAGTGAGTCTTACTTCTGTGGTGGGCAAGGTATTGGAGAGAATTATTATGGATAGGATTTATAGTTATTTAGAGAGAAATGAATTGATTGGGGATAGTCAGCATGGTTTCGTGAAGGGTAGGTCATGCCTTACTAACCTCATTGAGTTTTTTGAGAAAGTGACCAGAGAGGTGGATGGGGGTAAGGCGGTTGATGTAGTATATATGGACTTTAGTAAGGCTTTTGATAAGGTGGCCCATGGAAGACTTCTACAGAAAATGCAGATGTGTGGAATAGAGGGTGATTTAGCTAATTGGATTAGAAATTGGCTGGCAGATAGAAGACAGAGGGTGGTGGTTGATGGGAGATATTCATCGTGGAGTTCGGTGACGAGTTGTGTGCCTCAGGGGTCTGTTTTGGGGCCCCTGCTGTTTGTAATTTTTATAAATGATCTGGATGAGGGTATTGAGGGATGGATCAGTAAATTTGCAGATGATACTAAAGTTGGTGGTGTGGTAGATAGTGAAGAGGGGTGTTTTAGTTTACAGAGTGACTTGGACAAGTTGCAGAGCTGGGACGAGAGGTGGCAAATGGAGTTTAATGTGGAAAAGTGTGAGGTAATGCACTTTGGCAGGAACAATAAATGTGTAGAGTATAGGGCTAATGGTAGGGCTCTTAATAGTGTTGAGGAACAGAAGGATCTTGGTGTATGTGTCAATAGATCCCTGAAAGTAGGCAGTCAAGTGGATAAAGTTGTTAAGAAGGCTTATGGAGTCTTAGCTTTTATTGGTAGGGGGATCGAATTTAGGAGCCGCAGCATCATGTTGCAGCTGTACAAAACTCTAGTGCGGCCGCACTTGGAGTATTGTGTGCAGTTCTGGTCCCCACATTATAAGAAAGATGTGGAGGATTTGGAGAGGGTACAGAGGAGGTTTACCAGGATGTTGCCTGGTATGGAGGGCAGGTCCTATGGAGAGAGGTTGAAGGATTTGAGGTTGTTTTTCGTTAGAAAGGAGGCGGCTAAGAGGGGATCTTATTGAAGCATATAAGATGATTAGAGGTTTAGATAGGGTGGACAGTGATACCTTTTTCCTAGGATGGAGAAAGCTAGCACGAGGGGACACAGCTTTAAATTAAGGGGTATGAATTATAGGACGGATATCAGAGGTAGGTTCTTTACGCAAAGAGTGATTAGGGAGTGGAATGCCCTGCCTGCAGCTGTTGTAGATGCGCCAAGTTTGGTGGCGTTTAAGAGGTTAATTGATAAGTATATGGAAGAGAAGGGCATGGTTTAGTTTGGAGGGGCATTGCTTTTTATTTTGGTCGGCACAACATCGAAGGCCGAAGGGCCTGTTCTGTGCTGTATTGTTCTATGTTCTATGTTCTATGTTCTAAGGCGACCAAAACTGGACGCAGTATTCCAAATGAGGTCTAACCAATGTTTTATACAACTGCAACATTAAACGCCAGCTCTTGTACTCTATACCTCTTCCTATAAAGGCTAACATATCAAATGCTTTCTTCACAACCTTCTCCACCTGCACTTCCACCTTCAGAGAGTTGTTCACCTGCAGCCCCAGGTACCTCTGCATTTCTATACTCTTAATAGGTCTACCCTTTATGATATACCTCCCCCCTACATTCTTTCTCCCGAAATGCATCACCTCACATTTATCAGGATTGAATTCCATCTGCCATCTGTCTGCCCAAGCTACTGTAGAACATAGAACATTACAGCACAGAACAGGCCCTTCGGCCTTCGATGTTGCACCGACCAATATAAAAAGCAATGCCCCTCCAAACTAAACCATTCCCTTCTCTTCCATATACTTATCAACTAACCTCTTAAACACCACCAAACATGGCGCATCTACAACTGCTGCAGGCAGGGCATTCCACTCCCGAACCACCCTTTGGGTAAAGAACCTACCTCTGATATCCGTCCTATAACTATCACCCCTTAATTTAAAGCTGTGTCCAGCCTATCTATGTCCTGCTGCATCGCCTGACAATGCTCCTCACTATCCGCAAGTCCAGCCATCTTTGTATCATCTGCAAACTTGCTGATCACTCCACTTACTCTCTCTTCCAAGTCATTTATGTATATTACAAATACAAGAGATGGCAGCAATGATGGGACGGAGTCATTGGCGATGATCAGAGCACATTAACCAATGCTGGCTGCTGAAGAGACAGGTCCCAGAAAGCCACTGAACAGATATGCAGGGTGGAGGGAATGGGCATTCCACAAATGGAGACAGCTAACATCTCAAGGAGTGGGAGTCCATTACTATCACAATGATAAAATATCCAACAGTTGGATGAAGGCTGCATATCAGCTGAAATCCCATCGCCTGATCAACAACATGTTGCTTCGATGCAATTTATATCCGACGAGGGTGACCCTGTCAAGAGGGAATCGCTCTGCCACAAAACCTGCCGAAGATGTGAGGCAGGTTGGGAAACACTTGGACACATTTCTAGCTTTTACCCATTCGTTGAGAACTGTCGAATCAAGCGCCACAATAAGACCTTGGAACAACTGTGCAATTACGTTGGAAAATACAGCTGGGCATCCTACCTGGAACCGAGGCTCATCGCCAAAGACAGCACCCTCTGGAAGCCAGACATCATCTTCACAAGGGAAAAAGATCAGCAGGATGCGGTGGTGGATGTAACAGCCCATTTCGAAGACAATTGTGACAGTTTGGAGAAGGCGTGGCAGGAGAAGTGCCTGAAGTACCAACACCTCGGACGAGAGATTGGAAAACTGACTGGATGCGCGAATCCCCAATACTTTGGATTTGTTGTTGGCGTCAGGAGCAAGTGGCTGGAAAAGAACAACAGCCTGATGGCTTTCCTGGGCATAAAGAGATTCCGCTCATTCGCCCAACAAATCTCAAGGCTCACCCTGTCACTTATGTTGGAGCTACTGGGGATCATCAACGACAGGTGAGAGACCTCAGAAGACCGCAAGACAAGCTGGTCACTTGTCAGACATCAGGGCTCATAGCCCACAAGGAGACCATATGGATGCATATGGAGGACTCACTGGTGTTTGCTGTACTGTTTGTATGTGTTGTTTCATGTGTTTCATGTGTAAATGTTACTGACGACACCTATTCCATCCACAGGTGCCACAGTCAACCTTGTCAGTGATAAGGGGTAAGCACTCAGTGGGTTGTGGATGGTTCTTGGGTACCGATCTGAGAGTTGTCCAGTACTTCACTGCCGGCGGTGTGTGCTAACCATGGACTGGTGAATGGGCAGCACGTCAGCCCGGTGAGTAGCTCTGTTGGCTGTGCAGCTACAGAGACCCAGGGCAGTACTCCCGGCCTTGGTCAGTGTCTGTGGGAGTTTGCACATTCTCCCCGTGCTTGTGTGGGTTTTCTCCGGGCACTCCGGTTTCCTCCCACACCCCCAAAAACGTGCTAATTAGGCTAATTGGCAACGGCTAAAGTGTCACCTATTTGGATTCCCTTTAATTCGGCCCAATTGTTCCCCAAATTTCCACCCTCTCGCTGGAGTAACTCGTGCACTCGGTACAGACAAATGCCTCACCAGTAGGCCCTTTAACATCAGGGATGACAGTAAATAACCTGGTTATAACACCTCAGCTCTGAACTTAACTCACGTTCCCTCGCTAGAACATCTTAGCTTTAAACCCCAACGCACGTACCTCAATCAAGATCAAGTGGGCCTTGATTGGGGTTCCGCTAGAGGTTGACAAAACCGTCGACGAGCGACATAAAGACTCGAACAAGACACTCATCCGTGTGTATTAAAACAGACTGGTGAGTTTGACGTCAGTGGTAGGGAAGCTGTTGGAGAGGATTCTTAGAGATAGGATGTATAAGCACTTAGAGCGTTGCGATCTGATTAGGGATACGCAGCATGGCTTTGTTAAGGGGAGGTCGTGCATTACAAATCTGGTAGAATTTTTTGAGGAGGTGACGAAAACAGTGGATGGAGGGCGAGCCATTGATGTCGTCTATATGGATTTTAGTAAGACGTTTGACAAAGTCCCTTATGGGAAGTTAGTTGAAAAGTTCAAGGCTCATGGAATACAAGGACAGGTAGCTAGATGGATAAGTAACTGGCTTGGTAATATGTGACAGAGAGTAATAGTGGAAGAGTGTTTTTCTAGTTGGAGGTCGGTCACTAGTGGTGTGCCGCAGGGCTTGGTACTGGGACCTCTTCTCTATGTAATATATATAATTGACTTGGAAGTGGAGTGATCAGCAAGTTTGCAGATGATACAAAGATGGCTGGTCTTGCGGATAGTGAGGAGCATTGTCAGGCGATGCAGCAGGACATAGACAGGCTGGTAGCTTGGGTAGATAGATGGCAGATGGAATTTAATCCTGATAAATGTGAGATGATGCATTTCGGAAGAAAGGATGTAGTAGGGGAGTATATGATAAAGTGTAAAGCTATTAAGAGTATAGAAACACAGAGGGACCTGGGGGTGCAGGTGCACAACTCTCTGAAGGTGGCAGAGCAGGTGGAGAAGGTTGTGAAGAAAGCATATAGTACGTTAGCCTTTATAGGAAGGGGTATAGAGTACAAAAGCTGGCCTTTAATGTTGCAGTTGTATAAAACGTTGGTTAGACCTCATTTGGAATACTGCGTCCAGTTTTGGTCGCCTTACTAACGGACGGACATGGAGACTCTGGAGAGAGTGCAGAGGAGGTTTACCAGGATGCTGCCTGGTATGGAAGGTCTGAGTTACGAGGAGAGGTTAGGCAAATTGGGGCTGTTTTCCTTAGAAAGACATAGACTTAGAGGACATTTAATAGAGGTGTGCAAGATTATGAGGGGTATAGATAGAGTTAACAGGGTTAAGCTTTTTCTTAGGATGGACTCAAATAGCACGAGGGGTCACGGGCTTAGGGTGAGGGGGGTAAGGTATAATTTGGATGCTAGAAGGAGTTTTTTCACACAGAAGGTGGTGGGGGTACGGAATACGCTGCCAAGTAAAGTGGTGGAGGCACTTAGATGTGCACATGAACAGAATGGGAATGGAGGGGTATAGAAAACTGATTTAAAATAGGGATCATGAGCCTTGGGAGTCCCTGGGAAGTGTGTAAATAGACGAAGATATTGGTGTATTTGTTTTTATCCTACAGGTACTTTGGTCCGCCTTGTCCAACAAGGGGCACACAAGCGATGGGTCGTGAGAGGGCTGCTCTTGGATTTTTCGAGAGTATCCTAGTGCTTCACGTCGTTAGTGTACGCTTGACCTGGACCATTTGATGGGCAACACGACAGCTCAGTGACTATCGCTGTGCTGTGCAGATACGTGGATTTGGGCCTGTGTCTGTGGAAGTTTGCGCATTCTCCCCGTGCTTGCGTGGGTTTTCTCCAGATGTGCTCTGAGGCTAATTGGCAGGAGAAATTCTCCCTAAATTGTTTCAAATTTGGTTCTAATGCATAGATCTATAAACATAGACAGGGATGACAGGGATCATGCGTGGAGATGGGAACATCGAGGTGGCGGCGCTGGCTTGTTGGGCCAAAGGGCCTGTTTCCTGTGTTGTTTTGTTCTTTGTTCTTTGTATTTCTTCACGAGTGAAATTTTCTCTGGGTTTCTAACCCCTCAAGTCTCATCTAGTTTATGTTGAATTTATATTTGCGGGGATACTTTGTTCAGGGTGCCAATCAAATGTGGTCTTGATGTCACATGAGATTACTCTCACCTCATCACTTATATTCAGATGTTTGGCCAAATAATGGATCAATATATAGTTGGTGGTTCTGGTGGAAGTTTGCTGAGATTATGCAGGATTGACCTTTGGGTGACACTCGCTAAAACCACTCGATCATGTTATTGATTTTTGTGTATTGTTTGATTTGCGTGGAATTGTAATATATGACTTACCAGGTGGAAGGAAAATATTCGGTCGTCTATATCAATAGGGTCAAATTCTCAACCCAAATGATGGGTTGGTTAATATAAGCGATACTACTGGCCAAAATTGCAAGAGTAGAGAGATCTTGGAGAACTGTTGTTCCATAAGATTGGAGAAATATGGAGATGGCACAACCATAGGGAATTTCAAACAAGGATGAGGCTTTGAAATGAAGTTATTGAGTGAACCAAGATAGTTCCGTGTGCACTGAATCAATGAGGGAATAGGACTTTGTGAGAATCAAGACATTTCAGTAGCTATTTGGGAGATGTGTGATTCTGAAGAGTTCACTGTGGAACACACAATCAAAGGTACATTGGATCAGTCATGTCTATGATTAACCAAAGACTGGGTCTGGATTTCAGCAGCAGATAGAACATAGAACATAGAACACTACAGCACAAACAGGCCCTTCGGCCCACAAGTTGTGCCGAACACATCAAAACCTACCCAGCCATAGACCTATCTATAACCCCCAATTCCATTGGATCCCATATACTCATCCAGAAGTCTTTTAAAAGACCCCAGCGAGTTCGCCTCGACCACCACCGACGGCAGCCGATTCCATTCACTCACCACCCTCTGAGTGAAAAACTTTCCCCTAGCATCCCCTCTGTACTTGCTTCCCTGCACCTTAAATCTGTGCCCTCTCGTCGTGACCATTTCAGCCCTGGGAAATAGTCTCTGAGAGTCCACCCTATCTATTCCTCTCAACATCTTGTAAACCTCTATCAGGTCGCCTCTCAACCTTCGTCTCTCCAGGGAGAACAGTCCCAGCTCCCTCAACCTGTCTTCATAAGGCATGCCTCCCAATCCAGGCAACATCCTTGTAAATCTCCTCTGCACCCTTTCAATAGCTTCCACGTCCTTCCTATAGTGAGGCGACCAGAACTGCGCACAGTACTCCAAGTGTGGTCTGACAAGGGTCCTATAAAGCTGCAGCATTACCTCCTGACTCCTGAACTCAATCCCTCGATGAATGAAGGCCAGTACACCGTAAGCTTTCTTAACCACATCCTCCACCTGGGAGGCCGATTTGAGAGTCTTATGGACCCGGACCCCAAGATCCCTCTGCTCTTCCACACAGCTAAGACTCCTACCTTTGATAGTGTACTCATTCATCCCGTTGGATCTGCCAAAATGGACCACAACACATTTATCCGCGTTGAAGTCCATCTGCCACTTCTCCGCCCAGTCTTGCATCCTGTCGATGTCATGCTGCAACTTCTGACATCCCTCCAGACCATCCACAACACCACCGACCTTCGTGTCATCGGCGAACTTACTCACCCATCCCTCCACTTCCTCATCCAGGTCATTTATGAAAATGACAAACAGCAAGGGTCCTAGAACAGATCCCTGGGGCACTCCACTGGTGACCGACCTCCATGCAGAAAAAGAGCCATCCACAACCACCCTCTGCCTTCTGCAGGCAAGCCAGTTCTGGATCCACAAGGCCAAAGCCCTTTGGATCCCATGGCCTCTCACCTTCTCAAGAAGTCTTGCATGTGGGACCTTGTCAAATGCCTTGCTGAAGTCCATGTACACCACGTCCACTGCTCTTTCTTCGTCAATGTGTTCAGTCACATTTTCGAAGAACTCAATTAAGCTTGTAAGGCACGACCTGCCTTTTACAAAACCATGCTGACTATTTCTAATCAACGTAAACTTCTCCAAATGCTCGTAAATCTTGTCCCTCAGAAGCCTCTCCATCAGCTTACCAACCACTGAGGTCAGACTCACCGGTCGGTAATTTCCAGGACTATCCCTGTTCCCTTTCTTGAAAATAGGGACCACATCCGCAATCCTCCAATCCTCCGGAACCTCTCCCGTCTCCATCGACGACGCAAAGATCATCGCCAGGGGCTCTGCAATGACATCCCTCACCTCCCACAATAACCTGGGGTACATCCCATCTGGTCCCGGAGACTTGTCTATCTTGATAGCATTTAAAAGTTCTAACACATCCGCTTCCTTAATATCTACATACTCAATCTTTTCAGTCTGCCGCAAACTTGTAGTGCATCCTCCCAGATCACTTTCCACCGTGAATACTGAGGCAAAGTACTCATTAAGCACCTCTGCCATTTCTTCTGGTTCCATACAGACTTTTCCCCCTTCACCTTTTATAGGTCCTATCCCTTCTCTTCTCATCCTTTTACTTTTCACATATTTGTAGAAGGCCTTGGGATTCTCCTTAATCCTACAATCCCATCCTATGCCATCTTCTATTAGTGGGCATCTGGTGGTGGTTGATGGGAGATATTCATCGTGGAGTTCGGTGACAAGTTGGTGTACCTCAGGGGTCTGTTTTGGGTCCCTGCTGTTTGTAATTTTTATAAATGATCTGGATGAGGGTATTGAAGGATGGATTAGTAAATTTGCAGATGACACTAAAGTCGGTGGAGTGGTAGATAGTGAAGAGGGGTGTTATAGTTTGCAGAGGGACTTGGACAAGTTGCAGAGCTGGGCCGAGAGGTGGCAAATGGAGTTTAATGTGGAAAAGTGTGAGGTAATGCACTATGGCAGGAAATAATAAATGTGTAGAGTATAGGGCTAATGGTAGGATTCTTAGTAGTCTTGAGAACAGAGGGATCTTGGTGTGTATGTGCATAGATCCCTGAAAGTAGGCAGTCAAGTGAGAAGTTGTTAAGAAGCATATGGAGTCTTAGCTTTTATTGGTAGGGGATTGAATTTCGGAGCCGCAACGTCATGTTGCAACTGTACAAAACTCTAGTGCGGCCGCACTTGGAGTATTGTGTGCAGTTCTGTCCCCACATTATAAGAAAGATGTGGAGGCATTGGAGAGGGTACAGAGGAGGTTTACCAGGATGTTGCCTGGTATGGAGGGCAGGTCTTATGAAGAGAGGCTGAGGGATTTGAGGTTGTTTTCGTTAGAAAGGAGGCGGTAAGAGGGACCTAATTGAAACATATAAGATGATTAGAGGTTTAGATAGGGTGGACAGTGATAGCCTTTTTCCTAGGATGGAGAAAGCTAGCACGAGGGGACACAGCTTTAAATTAAGGGGTGATAGTTATAGGACGGATATCAGAGGTAGGTTCTTTACCCAAAGGGTTGGTTCGGGAGTGGAATGCCCTGCCTGCGGCAGTTGTAGGCGCGCCAAGTTTGGTGGCGTTTAAGAGGTTAGTTGATAAGTATATGGAAGAGAAGGGAATGGTTTAGTTTGGAGGGTCATTGCTTTTTATATTGGTTGGCGCAACATCGAAGACCGAAGGGCCTGTTCTGTGCTGTAATGTTCTATGTTCTATGTTCTATCTCATGACCCCTTCTGGCTCTCCTAATTTCCTTTTTAAGCTTTCTTCTATAAGCATTATACTTCTCTAGATCCCCAACATCTCCTAGCTCTTTGAACCTTTTATACACCTTTCTTTTCTTCCTGACTATGTTCACCACAGCCTTCGTGCACCACGGTTCCTGCGTCCTACCAAAACCTCCTTGTCTCACCAGAACGTTGTCGTGCAAAGCTCCAGACAAGCATTCCTTGAATATCTGTCACCTTCCTTCTGTGCTTTTCCCCAAGAACACCTCCTTCCAGTGTATTCGCCCCAATATCTGCCTGATGTCTTCATATTTCCCCTTATTCCAAACACCTTCATAGCCTGCCTGATCCTATCCTTTTCCAATGCAAGGGTGAAGGAGATAGAATTATGATCTCCATCCCCAAGATGCTCTCCTACCGAGAGATCCATCACCTGTCCTGGTTCATTAGCTAGTACCAGGTCCAGTACACCCTCTCCTCTCGTTGGCTTGTCCACGTGCTGTGTCAGGAAACCCTCCTGAACACACCTAACAAATTCTTCCCCATCCAAACCCCTTACCCTTAGATATTCCAGTCGATGTTTGGGAAATTGAAGTCTCCCATCGCAACAACTCTGTTATTTCTACATCTCTCCAGTATCTGTTTCCCTATCTGCACCTCAACTTCCCTGTCACTATTGGGTGGCCTATAGAATACACCCAGCAACGTCACCGACCCTTTGCTATTCCTAACTTCCACCCACAGAGACTCCGTAGACATTCCCTCCTCGGTATCCACCTTCTCTGCAGCCATGACACTGTCCCTGATCAACAGTGCCACTCCACCACCTCTTTTGCCTCCCTCCCTGTCCTTCCTGAGGAATCTAATCCGGACCTGTAGTACCAGTCCTGTCCCTGAGACATCCAGTCTCTGTAATGGCCACCACATCACAATCCAAAGCAGCAATCCATGCCCTACAAGTTCATCACTTTATTTACTACCCTCCTGGCTAAATAGACACAGCTCTCCCTCAGACTGGACATCTCCCAAACTTGTAGTGCATCCTCCCAGATCACTTTCCACCGTGAATACTGAGGCAAAGTACTCATTAAGCACCTCTGCCATTTCTTCCGGTTCCATACAGACTTTTCCCCCTTCACCTTTTATAGGTCCTATCCCTTCTCTTCTCATCCTTTTACTTTTCACATATTTGTAGAAGGCCTTGGATTCTCCTTAATCCTACCAGCCAAGGCCATCTGGTGGTGGTTGATGGGAGATATTCATCGTGGAGTTCGGTGACAAGTGGTGTACCTCAGGGTCTGTTTTGGGGTCCCTGCTGTTTGTAATTTTTATAAATGATCTGGATGAGGGTATTGAAGGATGGATTAGTAAATTTGCAGATGACACTAAAGTCGGTGGAGTGGTAGATAGTGAAGAGGGGTGTTATAGTTTGCAGAGGGACTTGGACAAGTTGCAGAGCTGGGCCGAGAGGTGGCAAATGGAGTTTAATGTGGAAAAGTGTGAGGTAATGCACTATGGCAGGAATAATAAATGTGTAGAGTATAGGGCTAATGGTAGGATTCTTAGTAGTCTTGATGAACAGAGGGATCTTGGTGTGTATGTGCATAGATCCCTGAAAGTAGGCAGTCAAGTCGAGAAGGTTGTTAAGAAGGCATATGGAGTCTTAGCTTTTATTGGTAGGGGGATTGAATTTCGGAGCCGCAACGTCATGTTGCAACTGTACAAAACTCTAGTGCGGCCGCACTTGGAGTATTGTGTGCAGTTCTGGTCCCCACATTATAAGAAAGATGTGGAGGCATTGGAGAGGGTACAGAGGAGGTTTACCAGGATGTTGCCTGGTATGGAGGGCAGGTCTTATGAAGAGAGGCTGAGGGATTTGAGGTTGTTTTCGTTAGAAAGGAGGCGGGTAAGAGGGACCTAATTGAAACATATAAGATGATTAGAGGTTTAGATAGGGTGGACAGTGATAGCCTTTTTCCTAGGATGGAGAAAGCTAGCACGAGGGGACACAGCTTTAAATTAAGGGGTGATAGTTATAGGACGGATATCAGAGGCAGGTTCTTTACCCAAAGGGTGGTTCGGGAGTGGAATGCCCTGCCTGCGGCAGTTGTAGGCGCGCCAAGTTTGGTGGCGTTTAAGAGGTTAGTTGATAAGTATATGGAAGAGAAGGGAATGGTTTAGTTTGGAGGGTCATTGCTTTTTATATTGGTTGGCGCAACATCGAAGACCGAAGGGCCTGTTCTGTGCTGTAATGTTCTATGTTCTATGTTCTATCTCATGACCCCTTCTGGCTCTCCTAATTTCCTTTTTAAGCTTTCTTCTATAAGCATTATACTTCTCTAGATCCCCAACATCTCCTAGCTCTTTGAACCTTTTATACACCTTTCTTTTCTTCCTGACTATGTTCACCACAGCCTTCGTGCACCACGGTTCCTGCGTCCTACCAAAACCTCCTTGTCTCACCAGAACGTTGTCGTGCAAAGCTCCAGACAAGCATTCCTTGAATATCTGTCACCTTCCTTCTGTGCTTTTCCCCAAGA
Source organism: Sphyrna mokarran (assembly GCA_024679065.1). Taxonomy (NCBI): domain Eukaryota; kingdom Metazoa; phylum Chordata; class Chondrichthyes; order Carcharhiniformes; family Carcharhinidae; genus Sphyrna; species Sphyrna mokarran. The sequence goes on along the minus strand of JAGIQG010000034.1, from coordinate 523,616 downwards.
ACACCTCCTTCCAGTGTATTCGCCCCAATATCTGCCTGATGTCTTCATATTTCCCCTTATTCCAAACACCTTCATAGCCTGCCTGATCCTATCCTTTTCCAATGCAAGGGTGAAGGAGATAGAATTATGATCTCCATCCCCAAGATGCTCTCCTACCGAGAGATCCATCACCTGTCCTGGTTCATTAGCTAGTACCAGGTCCAGTACACCCTCTCCTCTCGTTGGCTTGTCCACGTGCTGTGTCAGGAAACCCTCCTGAACACACCTAACAAATTCTTCCCCATCCAAACCCCTTACCCTTAGATATTCCAGTCGATGTTTGGGAAATTGAAGTCTCCCATCGCAACAACTCTGTTATTTCTACATCTCTCCAGTATCTGTTTCCCTATCTGCACCTCAACTTCCCTGTCACTATTGGGCGGCCTATAGAATACACCCAGCAACGTCACCGACCCTTTGCTATTCCTAACTTCCACCCACAGAGACTCCGTAGACATTCCCTCCTCGGTATCCACCTTCTCTGCAGCCATGACACTGTCCCTGATCAACAGTGCCACTCCACCACCTCTTTTGCCTCCCTCCCTGTCCTTCCTGAAGGATCTGAATCCCGGGACCTGTAGTATCCAGTCCTGTCCCTGAGACATCCAAGTCTCTGTAATGGCCACCACATCACAATCCCAAGCAGCAATCCATGCCCTAAGTTCATCCACCTTATTTACTACACTCCTGGCATTAAAATAGACACAGCTCAGTCCCTCAGACTGGACATTTCCCTTCTCCCCCACTCGTCTAACCTGCCTCTCATCCTGCCTAGAGTCCTTCCCTACCTGGGAGCTAACTTCCTTGCTCCCAGTCTCCACATCACTATTCCCTCCCCCTAACCTTTCTAGTTTAAAGTCCCCCCAGTAGCCCTAGCCAGTCTTCCCGTCAAGATATTAGTCCCCCTGGGATTCAGGTGCCACCCGTCTTTGCTGTACAGGTCACACCTGCCCCTAAAGAGGTCCCAATGATCCAGGAACCGGAATCCCTGCCCCCTGCTCCAATCCCTCAGCCACGTATTCAACCTCCACCTCATACTATTCCTGCTCTCACTGTCCCGTGGCGCAGGCAGCAATGAATGTGACAAGAAAAATATTGAGTGATCCTGTGGAGTTGGGAATAGAGATTACCAGAGACTGCCTAGTAATGCGATTGGAATCATGTTGGAATTGAACAATACAACAATGGTCTTAAGAATTTACTTCTGAAATAACCTCCGAACTTGTTCCAAAAGCTTCTCTTACCCGCAGTGCTGATCTGTGCCACTAAGCATCAAGAGCAGTGTTATTAGCATCTTTGGACGAATTCTTCCGAGGTGAATTGATTGTAGATGGCATTTATATGACATCAGAAAGCATTGCCTCGTTAATGATTGCACACTCCATCTGGGGATTGGTTAGAAGTTAGGAGTAATTTATGGATAGTTCTGTAACTGAGAGTGACACTAATGTCAGTCAATGGCTAAAATATATCTCAGGCAAAGCCTCCAAAGAATAACCAATGTAAAATCTAATAGCTGGAAGGTCCATAGTAATCAATTGATCCTCAGGAACATCCCAAGGCTCTTGATCCCTATTTAAAACAATCTCCTACATCCCTTCATCTCTATTCCGCTCATATGCCTATCTAAGTAACCCTTAAACAACTCCAGCATGGTTGCCTCCACCATCTTACTTGGCAGGGCATTCTATATCCCTACAACCCTCTGTGTGAAAAACCTCCCTCTAATATCCGAATTATACGTCACAACCTCACCCTAAGCCCCTGACCCCTCGTAATATTTCTTTCCAATCTCATAAAAAGGTTATCACTGTTTACTCTATCTATACTCTTCATATCTTATACACCTCTATTAGACCTCCCCTCATTCTCCATCCTTCTAAGGAAAACAGCCCCAATTTGTCCAATCTTTTTTCGTAACCCAGTCCTTCCATACCTGGTAGCATCCTGGTAAATCTCTTCCGCACTTTCTCCAAGGTCTCCACGTCCTTCCAGTAGTAAGGGGACGCAGTATTCCAAATGAGGTCTAACCAACATTTTATACAACTGCAGCATTAAACGCCAGCTCTTGTACTCTATATTCTTTCCTATAAAAGCTAGCACACCATAAGCTTTCTTCACAATCTTCTTCACCTGTACTGCCCATCTTCGAAGAATTGTGCGCTTGCACCCTCAGGTCCCTCTGCATTTCTATAATCTTAATAGGTCTACCCTTTATCATATAACTCCCCTCTACATTCTTTCTCCCAAAATGCATCACCTCGCATTTATCAGGGTTAAATTCCATTTGCCATTTATCTGCCCAATCTACCAGCTAATCTATGTCCTGCTGTATTGCCTGACACTGCTCGTCACTGTCCGCAAGTCGAGCCATCTTCGTGTCACCTGCAAACTTGTTGATCACACCACATACTCCCACTTCCAAGTCATTTATATATATTACAAATAGAAGAGGTCCCAGTACTGAGCCCTGCGGCACACCACTAGTGACAGGCCTCCAGCTAGAAAAACACCCTTCCACTATTACTCTCTGTCTCCTATTACCAAGCCAGTTATCAATCCATCTAGATACTTGTCCTTGTATTCCATGAGCCTTAATGTTTTGAACCAACATACCGAGGGACTTTGTCAAATGCCTTACTGAAATCCATATAGATGACATCAACAGTTCATGCTTCATCCACCGCTTTTGTCACCTCCTCAAAAAAATCTATCAGATTCGTAAGGCACGACCTCCCCTTAACAAAACCATGCTGCGTATCCCTAATCAGCTCGCAATGCCCTAGATGCATATACATCCTATCTCTAAGAATCCTCTCCAACAGCTTCCCTATCACTGACGTCAAATTCTCCAGCTTATAATTACCCGGGTTATCCCTACTACCCTTTTTAAATAACGGTACCATTTTCGCTATCCTCCACTCCTCTGGGACCTCACCAGTGTCCAAAAAAGAGACAAAGATTTGCGTCAGACGCCCAGCAATTTCATCTCTCGACTCCCTCAGCAGACTAGGATAAATACCATCAGGCCTCAGAGATTTATCGGTTTTAATACTACCTAGAAACACTAACACTTCCTCCTTCGTAATGGATATTTCCCTTAACTGGTCTACAGCTCCCTCCAAGACATCAAGCATGTGTGTCACAAATATGTGCAGTTTTAGGCCATTTGACCCATCGAAGGAGGCCTATTCCACAACTCACAGAGACACATGCACAGACATAGAGACACACGCGCAAACACAGAGACACATGTACTGAGGCACACATATTCACAGACACAGAGAGAGCAACATACACATACATACACACATAAACACAGACAGAGAGAGAGACACTCACTGACACAGAGACACAGCCATAGACATGCATGCAAACACTTCAATACTCTCTATCAGACACATGCAGAAATACAGAAACATGTATATATGTATAAATCTGTAGTGCAATGACACTCACACACTCATTGAAACAGAAACTGATATTTGAAATAAAGTGTTACAGAGCAATACCAAAATAACAAACAACATAATAGTTGTTGCCTAAAATCCATAATCAAAAATTTCCTGATGTGTGCCTTCATAACTCAGAAGGCTGAAATTGATGCAGGGTGATGTTCTCTTTTGTACATAGATTCAATTTACCTTATTGAAACATATAAGATGATTAGAGGTTTAGATAGGGTGGACAGTGATAGCCTTTTTCCTAGGATTGGGAAAGTTAGCACGAGGGGACACAGCTTTACATTAAGGGGTGGTAGTTATAGGACGGATGTCAGAGGCAGGTTCTTTACCCAGAGGGTGGTAAGGGTATGGAATGCCCTGCCTGCTGCAGTTGTAGATGCGTCAAGTTTGGTGGCGTTTAAGAGGTTAGTAGATAAGTTTATGGACGAAAAGGGAATGGTTTAGGTTAGAGGGTCATTGCTTTTTCTCCATTGATTGGCGCAACATCGAGGGCCGAAGGGCCTGTTCTGTGCTGTAATGTTCTATGTTCTATGTTCTGTTATTTGATGTATTTCGGTGACAACAAATTCTATGCTCAATTCATAATTAACTGTAACATTGGACTGTGTAACAGATGCAGGCTGTATGAGATTATTTATCATTTTACATTTGGTAACACTGTGTAATTTTGTCTTGTTGCAATGAATTTAAAAACAGCTCGATAGCCAATGTACAGATGAAGAAATCTGTGTTCCAATCGAGGCACGAAATTCGAAGTTGCAAAATGAAATAACAGTGATCAGGATATGTAAAATATCTTAAACACACAGAGTTGAATAAAATTTCAGGTTATTGCTACAGCATGCATATTGATAAGGCAAATAAAATATGTTGGAACATTTAATTGCGTTGATATTATTGCCTGGAGTCCATGTTCGTGTTTGTTTTGATACCGTGCTAGATAACGATGCATATTGCATGTTTACTTCAGTTGTTCTCATACGATGCTGAGGGAGATCAGCCTCACTTGCTCGGTCATTCTGACTTATTCATCCAGTCGGTCAGTGGGTTTTGCTTGCTCAGTTAGCCTCACCCGCTCAGTCAGTTTTCATTTATCTTTTGGCCTCTCTGCCTTATTCAATCGGTCGGAAAATCGGCCTCACGTGCTTGATCATTCAGTCGGCCTTGCTCACTTGTTATATGTATTGGTGTGTCATTCGACCTCACTCTCTTGCTTGGTCATTTGTTTTTTTGCTTATTAATCACAAGTCACATTAACAGTGAAATGAGGTTACTGTGAAATTCCCCTAGTCGCTGCAGTACGGAGCCCATTCAGGTCAATACACCAAACCAACACATCTCTCAGAATGTGAGAGGAAACCGAAGCACTCAGAGAAAATCCACACAGACAGGAGGAGAACGTACAAACTCCACACAGACTGTGATCCAACCCTGGTCCCTGGCTCTGTGCTGCAGCAGTGTTCAGCACTTTGCCACGGTGTCACCCAGAATTCAGTCGGCCTCACTCCTCATTCAGTCTGCATTACTCAATTAGTCATTCAGTCAGACTCCCATACCCACTCAGTGAGTCAGAGCCACTCGTCATTCAGAACCTTAATCACTTAGTCGTTTGGCCTATCTCATATCTTGGTTGGTCAATTGAACTGTTTACTTAGTCAATCAGTCCCGCTCGGTCATTCTGGCTTACTCATTCTGTCAGTCAGCCTCGATCACTCAGAAATCAATTGGTCTTTCTCTCAGAGTCAATCAATCTCGTTCCATCAGTCAGACAGGCTCGCTTGTGAATTAAGTGGTCCTTTCTCACGCAGTAAGTCACCATTGCTTGCTTGGTCAGTTGGCATTGCTTATTCATTCAGTAAGTTGGCCTTCCTTGCTTGCTTTGCTCAGTTGGTTGGTCATTCAGACTTGCTCAGTTTGTTGGTTTCTCAGCATTACTTGCTCAGTTAATTAGTCAGCCTCGTTCACTCAGTCGATCTGTCTGCCAAACTCACTCAATCAATCACTCAGCCTCAGTCACTCGATCAGTCAACCACACTTGCTGGATTGTTAAGTTAGCCCCTTTCTCTCAATCAGTCAGCCAGCCTTGTTTAATCAGTTGGGCAGTTGGCCTCACTTGCTTAGACGACAGTCAGCCTTGCTCGTTCGGTCTGTCCATTTTCCTCAATCACTCAATCCATCATTCATTTAGACCATCTTGGTCAGTCAGACTCTCTCCCTCGATCAGTTGATGACTCACTTGCTTGATTACATAAGAAAATAACAATTATGAGCAGGACGAGTCCATTCGGCCCCTCGAGCCTGCTCTGCCATTCAATAAGATCAAGGCTGATCTTTTTTGTGACTCAGCTCCACTTACAGGCCGTTCACCATAATTCTTAATTCTTTTACTGCTCAGAAATATATCTATCCTTGCCTTTAAAATCATTCAGTGAGGTAGCCTCAACTGTTTAACTGGGCAGTGAATTCCATAGAATCACAACTCTTTCAGTGAAGAAGTTTCTCCTCAACACAATCTTAATTCTGCTCCCCCTGTTTTGAGGCCACGCTCCGGTTCTAGTTTCATCTGCCATTGGAAAGTTCTTTCCTGTTTCTACCTTATCCATTCCCTTCGTAACCCTATATGTTTTTATAAGATCTCTCCCCATTCTCATTATCAATCTCACTCAAAATAAAATACCCTTCAGTCACTCCTAATAAGTCAACTCTCTGAACTGAGAATTAATCTAGTGAATCTCTTCTGCAACCCATCAAATGCTAATACATCCTTTTCTCAGGTAAGGATAATAAAACTATGCACAGTACTCTCGGTCTGGTTTCACCATCACCTTGTACAGATGCAACATAACATCACTGTTATTAATCTCCACACCTCTAACAATGAAGGACAACATTCCATTTTCCTTCAACTCCTTGTGATTCTTGCACAGGGACACCCAGATCCCTCCGCACAGCAGAATGCTGCATTTTTTTACCCGTTAAATAATATTCCAAATAATTCCTACCAAAAAGGATGACCTTAATTTTACCAAAACTGCACTCCATCTTCCAGATCCTCGCCCACTCAATTTGACTATCTATATCCCTTTTCAGACCTTTTGCATTCTCTTCACAATGTGCTCTGTCACTCATCTTAGTGTCATTGGAGAATTCTGATATATTACACTTTGTTCCCAAATACAAATCGTAAACAATTGCTACCCTAACACTGATCCCTGAGGCACGCCACTAGTCACTGATCATCAATAACAAAAAAATCCATTTCACTCCACTCTTCTTTTTGTTAGTTAATCAATCAACTGTTCATGCCAGCACATTACCTATAACAGTGAATTGTTACCTTATGTAGCAGTCTTTGGTGTGGCACATTGCTAAATGCCTTCTGTAAATCCAGATAAACCACATGCACAGGATCCCCTTTGTCCACTGCATATGCAATATTCTCAAATAATTCCACCAAATTAGTCAAACATGACCTGCTCTTCATGAGCCCATGCTGCGTCTTACCAATTGTGATGTAGAGATGCCGGCATTGGACTGAGTTTGTAAGAGCTCAGTAAGAATTTAGCAACACCAATTTTAAATCCAACCGATTTATTTGATAGTAAATCTGCGAGCTTTCGACACTCTTGTGCCTTCGTCAGGCAAATGCAGTGTTCTGGTCTGCAATCACACACATATCAACACAGGCAGTCACAGATTGCTGATCAGAATGCAAATCCTTACATCTAACCTGCTATTCAAGTGTTAAAGTGGCTAACAATGTGTGTGAAGGGAATCCTGAGCATTGGTTAAAGAATTGTGTATTTTCTCCAGACAGCACAGTAAGTGAGGTTTTTTGTTAACCCAGGCAAGTTACGGGGGTTACAGATAGTGTGTCATGAAGCCAAGATCCCTGTTAAGACCGTCCTCATGTGTGCGGAACTTGGCTATCAGTCTCTGCTCAGCGACTCTGCGCTGTCGTGTGTCGTGAAGGCCCCCTTAAAGAACATTTACCCCAAGGTCAGAGGTCGGAGGCCGAATGCCCGTGACCGCTGAACTGTTCGCCCACAGGAAGGAAACTGTTTTGTCTGATGATTGTTGAGCGATGTTCATTCATCCGCTGTCGTAGTGTCTGCATGGTCTCCCCAATGTACCATGCTTTGGGACATCCTTTCTTGCAACGTATTAGGTAGACAACGTTGGCCGAGTTGCAAGAGTATGTACCGTGTATCTGGTGAATGGTATCCTCACGTTTGATGATGTCATCCATGTCTATGATCCGGCATGTCTTGCAGAGGTTGCTGTGGCAGGGTTGTGTGGTATTGTGGTCACTGTTTTCCTGAAGATTGGGTAGTTTGCTGCGAACAATGATCTGTTTGAGGTTGTGTGGTTGTCTGAAAGCAAGAAGTGGGGGAGTGGGGATGGCCCTAGCGAGATGTTCATCGTCATCAATGATATGTTGAAGACTCTGGAGAAAATGTCGTAGCTTCTCCGCTCCGGGGAAGTACTGGACAACAAAGGGTACTCTGTCCACCGTGTCCCGTGTTCGTCTTCTGAGGAGGTCAGTGCGGTTTATCGTTGTGGCATGTCGGAACTGTCGATCGATGAGTCGCGTGCCATATCCTGTTCTCACGAGGGCATCCTTCAGTCTCTGGAGGTGTCTGTCACGGTCCTCCTCATCTGAGCAAATTCTGTGTATACGGAGGGCTTGTCCATAGGGAATGGCTTCTTTAACGTGTCTAGGGTGGAAGCTGGAGAAGTGGAGCATTGTGAGGTTGTCTGTCGGTTTGCGGGTAGTGATATGAACTGCGCAACTGGTGGGCCGAAGTGCCTGTTTGTGCTGTAGTTCTCAATGTTTCTGCGAGTCTAAAGACTCTATTTCCTCTTTAAGACACATTATTAAGATAATAACAGCACAGTGGCACAGTAGTTAGTACTGCTGCCTCGCAGCTCTATGGATCCAGATTCTAGTCCCGGCTTGGGTCACTGTCTGTATAGAGATTACATGTTCTCTCCGTGTCTGTGTGGGCTTCCTGCAGACTCTTTGGTTTCCTTCCACACCCTGAGGAATGTGCTGGTTAGGTGCATTGACCTGAAAAGGTGCAGTGGTGTGGCCGTGAGGGGAATTTCACAGCAATTTCTTTGCAATGTTAATGTAAGCTTACTTGTGACAAATAAAACAACTTTCAACAAAGCTATAACTTTAAAACATTCTGGTATAGGATCGGACTCCTCTTCCATGTACACTTCCTAGTAACATTATTCTATAATCTTTGAGTTGTAACATAGCAACATAGAAAATAGCTGCAGAAATAGGTCATTCTGCCCTTCGAGCCTGCTCCACCATTCAATTCGATCACGGCTGATCACTCGCTTGATTACATAAGAATATAAGAATTATGAGCAGGACGAGTCCATTCGGCCCCTCGAGCCTGCTCTGCCATTCAATAAGATCACGGCTGATCTTTTTTGTGACTCAGCTCCACTTACAGGCCGTTCACCATAATTCTTAATTCTTTTACTGCTCAGAAATATATCTATCCTTGCCTTTAAAATCATTCAGTGAGGTAGCCTCAACTGTTTAACTGGGCAGTGAATTCCATAGAATCACAACTCTTTCAGTGAAGAAGTTTCTCCTCAACACAATCTTAATTCTGCTCCCCCTGTTTTGAGGCCATGCTCCGGTTCTAGTTTCATCTGCCATTGGAAAGTTCTTTTCTGCTTCTAATAGGGATTATTATCTAATAGGGATTATTATCTAATAGGGATATCTGTAACCCCCGTAACTTGCCTGGGTTAGCAAAAAACCTCACTTACTGTGCTGTCTGGAGAAAATACACAATTCTCTAACCAATGCTCAGGATTCCCTTCATACACATTGTTCGCCACTTTAACACTTGAATAGCAGGTTAGATGTAAGGATTCGCATTCTAATCAGCAATCTGTGACTGTCTGTGTTGATATGTGTGCGATTGCAGACCAGAACACTGCATTTGCCTGACGAAGGCACAAGAGTGTCGAAAGCTCGCAGATTTACTATCAAATAAATCGGTTGGATTTAAAATTGGTGTTGCTAAATTCTTACTGAGTTCTTCTTACCAATCAGACAGTTTATATCCAGATATTTCACTCTTTCTTCCTTGATGATAGATTCAAGCATTTTATCTACTTACAGATGTTAAGCTAACTAGCCAATATTTATATATATTTTGTCTACTGTCTTCTTAAACAGTGGCGTCACATGTACTATTTTCTAATCTGCAGGAACAACCCCAGAGTCCAGCGCATTTTGGTAAATTACCATTACTGCATTTGCTAATTCTCCCACCACTACCTTTATTACCCTGCCTGCTGCAGTTGTAGATGCGCCAAGTTTGGGGGCGTTTAAGAGGTCAGTGGATAGGTTTATGGATGAAAAGGGAATGATTTAGGTTCGAGGGTCATTGGTTTGGTGCAATTGGTTGGCGCAACATCGAGGGCCGAAGGGCCTGTTCTGCGCTGTAATGTTCTATGTTCTATGTTCTATGCATTCCATCAGGACAACGAGACTTGTCAACCTTTACGAACATTAACTTGCCCAACACTACTATTTCGTGATAATGACGCTTTCTACGTCCTCACCTGCCATAGACTTCCTTGCATCAAATTTAAGCATATTATTTGCCTTTCACTGTGAAGACTGACACAAAATACCTGTCCAATGCCACAGCCATTTTTGGATTTCCAGTTGTTACATTCCTCTTCTCCTTCTGTAAAGAACCAATGTTCACTTTCGCTACTCTCTTTCGTTTTATACATGTGAGGAAACGTCGGAAATCTGTTTTTATATTCTGACCTCGTTTACTCTCATAATCCATCTTACTTTCCTTCATAGATTTTCATGGCTTTCTGTTACCTTAAGGAATTCCCAATCCTTTCATTTCCCAATACTCTGCCACTTTGTGTGGATTTTCTTTCAATTTGATACTCTCCTTCATTTCTTTAGTTACCTAAGGCAGATAATCTCTTTCTCTACAGTCCTTCCTTATCACGAGTATATAAGGTGACTGACAACTATGAAAGCTTTCAAAGTCCTCCATTGTTCCTCAGTTAGAACATAGAACATTACAGCGCAGAACAGGCCCTTCGGCCTTCGATGTTGCGCCGACCAATTAAGAAAAAGCAATGACCCTCGAACCTAAACCATTCCCTTTTCATCCATAAACTTATCTACTAACCTCTTAAACGCCACCAAACTTGGCGCATCTACAACTGCAGCAGGCAGGCATTCCATACCCTTACCACCCTCTGGGTAAAGAACCTACCTCTGACATCCGTCCTATAACTACCACCCCTTAATTTAAAGCTATGTCCCCTCGTGCTAGCTTTCTCCATCCGAGGAAAAAGGCTATCATTGTCCACCCTATCTAAACCTCTAATCATCTTATATGTTTCAATAAGGTCCCCTCTTACCCTCCTTCTTTCTAACGAAAACAACCTCAAATCCCTCAGCCTCTCTTCATAATTTATCCAACCAGAAAGTTTGTGTTCCCAGTCTACTCTAGCCAAAGCCTCCCTCATTCATTTGTAATTCACCTTTGTTTAAGCGCAAGAAACTGGTTTTGGATTTTACTTTCTCACTCTCTGTTTGTATTTAAATTCAGTTAAACTGTGATAGCCATTTTTGAGAGGATCCATAAATGCAAGATCATTAATTATTCCAATCTCTTTACACAGGACCAGATCTAGGGCAGTTTGCTGCCTAGTAAGTTCAATTACATACTGTTCAAGGAAGATATTACGGATACATTCTGTGAACTCCTCCTCAAGGCTGCCTTGGCGAACTCGGTTTGACCAGTTTATATGCAGATTAAAATCTCCCATGATAATTGTTGTGTCGTATTTACATGCATCAGGCTTTTATTTGTTTATTTCCCATCCGACCACAAAGTCATTATTTGATGGCCGAGAGACTGTGCTTTATCTTCTAAATATTTTTATTTTCCACCCAAATGGATTGCACGTTTCTTTTCAAAGAACCTATAATATGTGTCATTACCTTCCCAATGACATCCTTAAATATCAAAGCTGCACCACCCCCCTTAATTTCCTGTCAGTCCCTCCAAACAGGCTGATTCCCCCTGGACGTTTAAGGCCAAATCTTGATCATCCTGTACCCATGTGTCTGAAATGGCCATCAAATCACACTCGTTCACAATGATTTGTGTCATAAACTCATTTACCTTGTTTTGAATGCTACAAACATTCAGATAAAATGCCCTCATTTTAGTTTTTGCATCTTTTTTGGATTCTAACACTTCCTGAGTCCTAACGTTTTTCCTGATTTTTGGTGTGGTTCGGCCTCACTTGCCTGATCAGTCAGTTGGCCTGGCTCAGCTTGTAGCTGGTGTTGCTGTACTGCACCTGCTTGTGCAAACACCTCACATCCCAGGTCCTCCCCCCACACCCAATCATGAACTACTATTCCTGATTAGAGGATTAGTATCCAATCTGTGTAAGTGATGAAGATAATGAGTGTGCCTGCTGGCCAATGAAGTGGCAGAAATATTGGGAGGCTGGTGACAGGTTGTGACAATGGGCAACTTGGCTGAGCAATGGAAGAGGACAATTAGTGAATGACCCATTTCTGTCCAGTCAGTATCAAGAACCACAATGATAGATAGGTGATGTGTTCAGCTTCAGAGCAGAGTTGACAGTGATGTTTCATCTGTCCAATCAGCATGAAGATGGTAGGTGTCATACAGCTTGAATGAACAATTGGAAAATAGAAAGGCTATGTGGGTGGGTTTTCCTCTCAGCGTTAAATGAATTGAAGAATTTTAGTGAAGGGAAATTTCAACACATTTTTCATCTGCTGTCTGAACTGAGTTTGTGACACAGTGTATATTTTGCAGTGTTTGTGCACCAACTTAGGAGCTGCATCATGTAGCCAACGTCCATAAAGCAAATAGGAAAAACTGCAGTAAAATGCCCTAACAACGAAAATCGGTCAGAAGTCGTATAAACCATGGTGACTGACCATAACAGCATGAAACTGGCTGATATTAAAATCAGTAAAATGATGGATTTCCTTCGACTCTCCATCTCGGGATCTCTGGGACTCTCCCCACTGTTATGAGCTCGGAGTCTCCTATGGGCTCTGCTACTCACTAAAATATGTCTGATGGTGATGACATTGAGCAACAAAATCAGGACAAATGGAATACATGGGTTCAGAATGTTGTGGAGAAGCACAATTGCTACCCAGGCTGGAGATGTCTCAACATCCGGTAGAAATGTACAAAACCAGGGAAAGTTCATCAGATCATATCTATTGGTTAACATAAAATACCAGAAAATGTTCTTTGAACAACTGAGCACACTCACTGTTCCCAGAACCAAAGCTGCCGTTTTCTCATTGCAATGTTTACTCTTCAGCTTGGGGCAGCAAATGGCCACAAATCGATCAAAGGTGAAAGTGACGGTGAACCAGACAGAACAGTCAGTGGCTGCATAAAGCAGGACGGCGTGGATATTACACACGGGGATGGACACCAGGAATCGAAAATGTTCCGCATGAAGAATGGGAATGTGTCTGAATATCAGGTCAAGAAAAATGACCAGTAGGTCTCCCAATGACATGGCTACCAGGTATCGAGTGACACATTTGGACAGGCCACAGTTCCGGCTCATCAGTGTCAGAATTGTGAGTATGTTCGCTAGAAGATAAAGAATGAAAAATCAAAATCATACAACAGGCTGGAGAAGAAATCACCAATTTCACTGAAGTGCTGTTGACAAAGATGTACAATTTCACACACACACACACACACACACAAAACCACTTCTAGAGACACAGGAACACAAACCCACACACAAACTCTTCTTGAGATTCAAGGACACATTTTTATACAAAATCTCGTAGCAATGTAGGAACAAAGTCACCCCTTCCCAGCCTCTCTTTCTCTCTCTCTCTCACACACACACACACAAAATACACACACACAAACACACATACACAAACAAATACTCATAGAGCCACAAGAATGCCAATAACCCAAAATCTTCAGGAGACACAAAAACACGTGCAGATGCACAGACGGACAAATGCTCCTGTCGACACAGGAACATAAACACATTCTCCGTGAGGTAGGGGAACACAATTCCAAATACAAAAGGGGTCCAAGAGGTACAAACACGCACAGTCTCCTTCAGACACAGAAACACAAACACACACACACACACAAACTTTCCTGCAGACAGCATAATGCAAAGCCGCATAAATTACTTCGTTGACCCACAGGAAAGGAAACCTGTACACAAACTCTCGGAGAGACACAAGAACACACACCAACACAGGTCCTATGAAGAGAGGTTGAAGGATTTGAGGTTGTTTTCGTTAGAAAGGAGGCGGCTAAGGGGGGATCTTATTGAGGCATATAAGATGATTAGAGGTTTGGATAGGGTGGACAGTGATAGCCTTTTTCCTAGGATGGCGAAAGCTAGCACGAGGGGACACAACTTTAAATTAAGGGGTATGAGTTATAGGACGGATATCAGAGGTAGGTTCTTTACTCAAAGAGTGGTTGGGGAGTGGAATGCCCTGCCTGCAGCTGTTGTAGATGCGCCAAGTTTGGTGGCGTTTAAGAGGTTAGTTGATAAGTATATGGATGAGAAGGGATGGGTTTAGTTAGGAGGGGCATTGCTTTTTATTTTGGTCGGCACAACATCGAAGGCCGAAGGGCCTGTTCTGTGCTGTATTGTTCTATGTTCTATGTTCTAACACAGAAATCTCTCCAAGAGACACAAAACGCAAATGCACAGAGCAAACTCTTCTGGAAACACAGAAAGACAAACACATGCGCACAAATATTCATAGAGACACAGAGAGACATGCACAGACCCATAAACTCCTAGAGGCAGAAGAACACAAACCCACACATACAAAATCTCCTAGAGACATTGGAAAACAAACACACATGGGAGGCGAAGGGCCAGTGGTATTATCACTCGATTATTAAGCTCCAAACCCAGATATTTTCTGGGGACCTAGATTCGCATCCCGCCACGACAGATGGTGGAATTTAAATTCAGTAAAATATTCAAGAAATATGAGTCTACTAAAGACCGTAGAAACATTGTCGATTGTCAGAAAAAAACATCTGGCTCACTAATGTTCTTTTGTGACATTCTTTCCTGGTGTAGCCTACATGTGACACCACAGCCACATTAGTGTAGTTGACTGTCAACTGCCTTTGAAACTGCCAAGCTAGTCACTCAGTTGAAACAATCACTACAAAGTCTCCACAAAGGAATGAATATGGATGGGCCACGTGGCATTGACTAAGGCATTGGAAAAGACAATGGAAAATCAAACAGCCCTGTCGAACTTGGAACATCCTCCTTACTAACATCTGGAGCTAGTGCTAAATTTGGGAGCACTGTCTCATAGTCTATACAAGCAACAGCCTGATGTAGTCACTCTCACGAAATCAAAACTTTCAGGTAACACTCCAGACACCATCACTTGATTTGTTCTGTCCCATCAGCAGGACAGATCAAGAAGAGGTTGCAGCACCGTACTACACATTTTGGAGGGAATTTCCCTGGACGTCCTGAACTTCCACTCTGGATCATACCAATTCTCATATTTTCAGATAAACAAAGGCAAGGAAACCTTTTTTTCTAGTTACCGTGTACTGTCCTCATTTGGTTGATCTGTATTCCAGCATATTTAACAACACTTGGAGGTCACACTGGGGGCAGCAAGGGGCAGAATGTACTCTGGGTGGGGGATTTCAATGTCCATCACCAAGAGTGGCAGCAGCACCAGTGATCAAACTGGTCAGGTCCAAAATTAGAGACCTACTCGGCTGAGTCTGTAGTAGATGGTGAAGGAGCCAATAAGAAGAAATAACATACTTGACGTCATGCTTCCCAATCTGCTGGATGCAGATGATTCTGTTACATAGAACATAGAACAAACAGGCCCTTCAGCCCACGAGTTGCACTGATCACATCTACCAATCCACAGACCTATCTATAACCCCCTATCCTATTCTTTTCCATATACTCATCCAGAAGTCTTTTAAAAGACCCCAGTGAGTTTGCCTCAACAACCTCCGACGGCAGTCAGTTCCATTCACTCACCACCCTCTGAGTGAAAAACCTACCCCTGACACCTCCTTTGTATTTGCTTCCCTGCACCTTAAATCTGTGTCCTCTCGTAGTGACCATTTCAGCTCGGGGAAATAGTCTCTGAGGGTCCACCGTATCTATCCCTCTCAACATTTTATAAACCTCTATCATGCCGCCTCTCAACCTACGTCTCTCCAGTGAGAAGAGTCCCAGCTCTCTCAACCTATCTTTGTGAGGCCTGTCTGCCAATCCAGGCAGCATCCTTGTAAATCTCCTCTGAACTTTCTCAATAGCCTCTACATCCTTCCCATAGTGAGGCGACCAGAACTGCGCATAATACTCCAACTCATAAAGAAATTGCTAAAAGTGACAACCACACAGACCTTGTGGAGTTGAAATCCCGCCTTCACATTGAGAATAACCTCCTCTCTTTTGTGTGGTGCTATGTTTGCTGAATGAAATAGACTTCGGGCACTTGGCAAATCAAGACTGGGCATCAGAGAGACGCTGTGGCCATGAACAGCAATGTAATTGTACTCTAGCAAAATCTGCAACCTCATGGCCTTTCCACCACTAATCATCACCGTCAAGCCAGAGGATCAACTCTGGGTCAATGGAGAGTGTGGAATGACATTCCAGGAGCAGCACCAGCCGTATCTAAAAATGAGTTGTCAACCTTGTAAAAGTACCAAACGGGACTACTTGCATGTGAAATGGTAAAGCAGCAAGTGATAGACAGAACTCGGAGATCTCCCAATCAACGAATCAGATCTAAGGTCTGCAGTCTTTGAACATTCAGTCGAGAACGATAATGGACAATTAAGCATCTCACTGGTGAAGGAAACTCCACAGGTAACCTCATCCTGAATTAAGGAGGAACCCAGCACATCATTGCAAAAAATAAGGCTGAAGTATTCACAACAATGTTCACAAGTGTCGAGTGGATGAACCGTCTCTGACTCCTCCAGTGTTTCCCAGCATTTCTGATGCCAGTTTCCAGCCATTCCGATTCACAACACATGATATCAATAAACAGTTGAAGACATTGGGGACTGAAAAGGCAATGGGTCCTGACAACATTCTAGCAATAGCACTGAAGACTTGTCCGCTAGAACATGCTGCTCTATGGACAAGCTCTTCCAATACAATTAAAACACTGACATTTACCCAACAATGTGGAAAGTTTCCTAGATATGTCTAGTATGTAAAAAGACAGGACAAATCCATCCTGGCCAGTTACTGCCCAGTGAGATTACACTGCATCATCAGTAAAAGTAATGGAAGAGGTTATCGATAGCGCTATGAAGCATCATCTGTTCAGCAGTAACATGCTCAATTCCGCCCAGTTTGGGTTTCACCAGTTTCACGCAACTCCTGACCTCATTGAAGCCTTCATTAAAATGTGTAGAAAAGACTGAATTCTAGTGGTGAGGTGAGAGTGACAACCCTTGACATTAAGATCGACAGAGTGTGGCATCGAGGAGTTCCAGTGAAACTGGAGAGAATGGGTATCAGAGGGCAACCTCCCAGGTTTGATTCATATCTGACACTAAAGAAAATGGCTGTCATTGCGGATGGTCAGTCATCACAGTTCCAAGGTATTTCTTCAGGAATCCTTCATGATAGTGCCCTAGGTCCAACAATCTTCGGCTAATTCATGGAAGACCTTCCCTCCGTCACAAGGTCAAAAATGTAGATATTCCCCAATGATTGCACAATGCTAAGATCCATTTGTGACTCCTCAGGTAGTGAAAGAGTGTATGCTCAAATGGAATATGACCTGGATAATATCCAGGCTTGGCTGACAAGTGGCAAATAACATTTGTACCACATAAATGCCAGGTAATGACCACCACCTAGAATGGCACTCTAACTGCCATTCCTTGAAATTCAATGGTGGAACCTTCAGAGTCCTCACTATCAACATCCTTTAGATTACCATTGAGCAGAAATCCAACTGGATTCACTGCATAAATACAATAGCTATAAGAACAGGACAGTGGCTGGGGATATTGCGGCATACAATTCCTGTCCTGATTCCCCAAAGTCTATCCATCATCTCCAAGTCACAAGTCAGGAGTATGATGGATGATTGCACTTGCCTGGGTAGGTGCAGATCAAACAAAAATCGAGAAGCTTGCTACCATCCAGACCAAAGTACCCTGCTTGATTGATACTACATCTAAAAACATTCAATCTCTCCACTACACACGTTCAGTAGCATCTACAAGATGCACTGCAGCAATTCACCAGAAATCCTTAGACAGCACGTTCCAATCCCACGACCATTTCCATCTGGAAGCAGATGCATGGAAATGCCAAGAACTGCAAGTTCGCCTCTCAGCCACTGACCATCCTGACTTGATATTTATCACTGTTCCTGCACAGTCGCTGGGTCAAAATGCTGAAAATATCTCCTTACCAGCAGTATGAGACAAACCGCAGAATATGGACTGCACGATTTAAAACGGCAGCTCAGAATTACCTTCTCAAAGGCAACTAGGGATGGGCAATAAATGCTGGCCAGCCAGCGATGCTGATACCCTGCGAATCAATAATAAAAAAACACAAAATCTCCCAGAGACACATGAACACACACACTTGCACACAGACTCTCCTGGAGACAGAAGACAGCAAACCCACACACACAAACTCTCCTGGAATCACAGGAACACACACACACACACGCACACAGGTATAATACCCAGCTCAGAGACTCCTATCAGGTCCGACTGGATCATAAATATTGCAATTTGAATTTGGCTATGGTAAGCACGAGATCTTAGATATTTCACTTCACTTATGATTCAATTGATCCCTTAGGAACTTTGATCAGACATTTTATTGAACGTGTAAATAAAGTGTCATACTAACTTCTACAGATTAAAAAACAAGACATAAATGGTCATGATAATGTAAAAAATGTAACAACTGTCTGAAATGTTCTCGACAAATAAACCTCCTTATTAACATACCCCAGGCAAAGGTTTAACATCTGCAAAAAAGAATTTCCACGTGATGTTGGAACTTAGTCCTTATTTTGGAGAATTTAAACTCTGACTTCCCAGCTTTGTAACCTCCAACCAGCGCTCGAGGTGGAGACGATGCCATTGCTAGATACATTTTTTTAGCAAAGTACTTCAACAGATAGAGACACTTTAGTTGCGAGCTAGCAATATACCAACAGTCGATGTTTCAGTCCAGGAAGGCAAAAAAGACTAGCTTTCAGCATGCCAACATAAAAGCAGAAGTGTTCCGTCTCGAGTCGAAGAACTTTCAAAACCAAAAGTGCATCCAGTAGTTCAAAACTCAAAGTTAAACACCTCCTGCTGACTGAACTGTCAATCATTCTATCTCTGACAATTCAGTATCGTAAGAATCCCAGGAACGGCATGAGTCCCAAGGTAAAAAAAACATTTAAACCATAAGGACTTTGAAACAGGAAGATCTGAGTCCGCTTATAACTTCAGAAAACATGACCAAAATGCAGTTCTCAAAGGCAAACTAGCATGACACCTCCCACTTCAGAAATAAATGGACTACCAACTTTAAAAATGGTTTCATTTTTCAAAACTTTTCTGTTTCACATTGCTACTATTCAGCAATGAACATATACGACTTAGACAAAATCAAAATCTGCAGACATCACAGTACTATATTCATTTTAGTCCTTGTTTTCTACTGTCAATCGGACAACACGATCTGGACCATTCAGAAAGATATTGTTATCTTCTTTCTTTCCCTATTCATTGACCGGAACCAATCTGGTAAGGAACTAGAGCACTTTGTTTGACCTTGATCTTCCACCATCAGTTTCTGCATATTTTTGGCTAAGACAGATAACAAATGGTCTTCCTTGCTGTCAGATCCCAGTTTGACTGTGCCTTCAAAGATAAGAAGGGTCAAAAGGCCTGTTACTGTGTTGTAATGCTCTATGGTTGTTTACTAAATGTTTGTTTTGCATTCATGTTTACGAAGGAAACTGGCATGGAGTCTATGGAATAAGGCAAACAAGTAGGCAACTCATGGAACCTATACAGATTAAAGGGGAGGTGGTGTTTGCTGTCTTGAGGCAAATCAGAATAGATAAATCCCCAGGACCAGACAAGATATTCCCTCGTACCTTGAAGAAGACTAGTGTTGAAATTGAAGGGCCCTGGCAGATATGTTTAAAATGTCGGTGTCCACGGTTGAGGTGCTGGATGATTGCAGGATAGCTCATATTGTTCTGTTGCTTAAAAAAAGCCTCAAAAAGTAATCCAGGAGATTATAGGCCGGTAAGTTTGACTTCAGCAGTAGATAAATTATTGAAAGGAGTGCTAAGACTTAAAATCTACAAATATTTGGATTGTCAGGGACTTGTTAGGGAGAGTCAACATGGCTTTGTGAATGGTAGGTCATGTTTAACCAATCTGTTAGAGTTTTTTTGAGGAGATTATCAGGAAAGTGGATGAAGGGAAAACAGTGGATGTTGTCTACATGGGCTTCAGTAAGACCTTTGACAAGGTCCCGCATGGAAATATACTTAGGAAGGTTCAGTCGCTAGGTTTACATGGAGAGGTAGTAAATTGGATTAGACACTGACTCAATAGAAGAAGCCAGCAAGCGGTACTGGAGGATTGTTTCTTTGAATGGACTAGTGACTTGTGACTAGTGTCTGCCACAGGAATCAGTGCTGCGTCCATTGTTGTTTGTCATCTATATGAATGATCTGGATGATAATATGGTAAATTGGATCAGCAAATTTGCTGATGTACAAAGATTAGAGCTGTAGTGGAGAGTGAGGGAGATTTTCAAAGCTTGTGGAGGGATTTGGACCAGCTAGAAAAATGGGCTGAAAATTGGCAAATGGGGTTAATGCAGACAAGCGTGAGGTATTGCCTTTGGAATGACAAACCAAGGTACAACATACAAGGTAAACTGTGGGACACTGAAGAATGAGTAGACCAGAGGGATCTGGGAATACTGATACATACTACTCTAAAAGTAGTGTCATGGGTAGACGGGGTAATAAAAAGTGCTTGTGGCACATTAGACTTTATAAATCAAAGTATTGAGTCTAAGAATTGGAATGTTATGGTGAGGTTGTAGAAGACATTAGTGAGGCCAAATTTAGAATATTGTGTGCAGTTTTGGTAACAGAATTACTGCAAGGATATTAATAAGGTTGAAAGAGTGCAAAGTAGGTCGACAAGAATGTTACTGGGACTTGAGAAACTGAATTACAGAGAGAGACTGAATAGAAAATAGAATATACAACATAGAACATTACAGCGCAGTACAGGCCCTTCGGCCCTCGATGTTGTGCCGACCAGTGGAACCAATCTAATGACCCTCTAATCTAATCTATTCCATGTTATCCATATGCCTATCCACTGACCATTTGAACATCCATAAAGTTGGCGAGTCTACAACTGCTGCAGTCAGGGCATTCCACGTCCTTACTACTCTCTGAGTAAAGAACCCACCCCCTCTAACATCTGTCCTATAACTACTACCCATTAATTTAAAGCTATGTCCCCTCATGTTAGCCATAATAGGTTAGGACTTTATTCCCTGAAGTATAGAAGAATGAGAGGAGATTTGATGAGCTGTATAAAGTTGTGATGGGTATACACCGAGTGAATGCAAGCAAGCTTTTACCACTGAGGCTCGGAACAAAGCTAAAGGACATAGGCGAAGGGTAGAGGGGGAAAAGTTTAAAGGGAATATTAGCAGGAGGGGCTGGCTTCTTCACACAGAGTGGTGGGACTGTGTTGCCAAATGAAGTGTTGAATACGGACTGACTTTTAATATTTCAGAAAAACTTGGATGGGTTCATGGATGAGAGGGGTGTGGAGGGATATGGTCCAAGTGCAGGTCAGTGGGACTGGGCAGAAAAAAAATGATTTGGTACAGCCAAGAAACGCCAAAAAACCTGTTTTTGTGCTGTAATACAGTGTTGTTTCACTGGGTAGGCACACTTCTGCTCATTGTACATAGAACATAGAAGATAGAACATTACAGCGCAGTACAGAGCCTTTGGCCCTCAATGTTGCGCCGGCCAGTGGACCTCTAACTTAAACTATTCCAATATCATCCATATGCCTATCCACTGACAATTTGAATGCCCCCAAAGTAGGTGAGTCCTCAACTGCTGCAGGCAGGGCATTCCACGCCCTCACCACCCTCTGTGTAAAGAATCTGCCTCTGACATCCGTCCTATAACTACCACCTCTTAATTTAAAGTTATGTCCCCTCGTGTTGGTCATCCCCATCCGAGGAAAAAGGCTCTCACTATCCACCCTATCCAATCCCTTGATCATCTTATACGCCCCAATTAGGTCACCGCGTAACCTTCTTCTCTCTAATGAAAATAACCTCAGGTCCCTCAGCCTTTCCTCATAAGGCCTTCCCACCATACCAGGCAACATCCTGGTAAACCTCCTCTGCACCCTTTCCAATGCTTCCACATCTTTCTTATAATGCGGCGACCAGAACTGTACGCAATACTCCAAGTGCGGCCGCACCAGAGTTTTGTACAGTTGTAACATAACCTCACGGCTCCTAAATTCAATCCCTCTACCAATAAAAGCTAACACACCGTACGCCTTCTTAACAACTTTATCAACCTGGGTGCCAACTTTCAAAGAGCTATGTACTTGTACCCCAAGATCCCTCTGCTCGACAACACTATTAAGGGTCCTTCCATTAGCCCTATATTTCATATGCCTGTTATTCCTACCAAAGTGAATCACCTCACACTTATCCGTATTGAATTCCATTTGCCACCTCACGGCCCAGCTCTGCAACTTATCTATGTCTCTCTGCAAACAGACATGAATACAGAATCATTATGCCAGCAATTCATTCAAATGATGACACAATCTTGCAAAACAGTCTTACTGTTTACATAAGCCCGATGCTTCCACTTCTCAACCTCATTTTTGAGATTACACATGACAATTGATCCATTTGCATTTCTCTTTGTATAGATTATGAGGGTTTTTTTTATAGTTCGGTAATTTACTTTCAGACAATTTGTACAAATCAGTAACAGTCAGATTGGCTTGTATCTGTCACATGCCTGTTCAATATCTTTGCTCACCTTTGTTCTCCTTCTCCGGCTCCACTTCCACTAATTTAATGTGATTGCTCAAGACTTTCAGCTTCTGAATTCTGGACAAAATAAACATCAGCCGTTCCTTCTAAGCCTGTCTGAAGTTTGTAAGGTAATTTTTGCAAGGGTATTGTTTAATTGGAAGAACATTTTTTTTAAGTCCATAATCATGTATAA
This sequence comes from Sphyrna mokarran, assembly GCA_024679065.1. Lineage (NCBI taxonomy): Eukaryota > Metazoa > Chordata > Chondrichthyes > Carcharhiniformes > Carcharhinidae > Sphyrna > Sphyrna mokarran. The sequence goes on along the minus strand of JAGIQG010000034.1, from coordinate 500,741 downwards.
AGACACTATTACTTCCCAAATTGTTCCCAAAATCCTGTGCATGTGCTATTAACAAATCTTTCACGTCATGTTCATTGCCTTTGGAAGGTAACTCAGAATGTGTCCCAATTTCCAATAAATACTCATTTTCCATGTTAATTTGAGGAATATGAAATTCACAATTATCTGGATTCGATCCTTCACACTGTGTTATAACCGAAACAATATCCGCTTTCTGCTCTCCCTCCCCATCAAAATCCGTTTATAAGAATTTCTCATGATGCACTCTGAGTTTTTCTTCCAGCTGGAGTACTTATCAAATAATTCACCTCCCTCAATTTCCTTTGAGTTTGATAAGGCAATGTGTTTCGAGGTTCACAGAAAACTGGTCGCAGTACTGAGGCGTTATCCCACGTAGCGGGTAGTGAATTTGATTGACTCATTAAGTATATCCCTATTTTGCAAAGTATACAAGTGGAATTCCTTTATGACAATCCTTTGGAAATTCTTGGCCATAAGCCCTCAGCATTGTCTTTAAAGATTGATGCCACCACTCAAATACTCAATCCGATTCTGGATGGTGTGACATTGCTGTCAATTGTTTTAGTCCCAAAGTATGCATTTTCTTCATGAGTAATTACAATCCTTTTAATAATATTGCATCATGGAATGGCCTCTGAAAACCTCATAGGTACATTTATTACAGTTACAGTTAATAGGAATTGTTTCTCATTTTATGTTTTATGAAGGAGTCAAACAAAATCAATTAAAACCCTTGTAAATAATTTCTCAAATGCTGGAGTGGGTATTAAAATGCTGCTGGTTTGATCAGCGCTTGAGGTTTCCATATCACTTGACATGTTTGACATGACAGGCAACATTTAACCATATCTGTAAGTAGTCCAGGCCATTAAAATATTTTGCTATTTAAGCTGGAATTCTCATTATTCCCGAATGGTAACCTGCACTTACATCCTACTAACAATATTTCCTTTACATACCGCTTGATGCACTTCTGCCTCCTTTTCATCTGCTTTAATGGTACTGAGGTATTATTCCACGTGCTTAACTAAAAGGTCGCGCGTAGTGATATGAACGGCTCAACTTGAGGGCCGAAGTGCCTGTTTGTGCTGTAGTTTTCAATGTTTCTGCGAGTCGAAAGACTCTATTTCCTCTTTAAGACACATTATTAAGATAATAACAGCACAGTGGCACAGTAGTTAGTACTGCTGCCTCGCAGCTCTATGGCTCCAGATCTAGTCCCGGCTTGGGTCACTGTCTGTATAGAGATTACATGTTCTCTCCGTGTCTGTGTGGGCTTCCTGCAGACTCTTTGGTTTCCTTCCACACCCTGAGGAATGTGCTGGTTAGGTGCATTGACCTGAAAAGGTGCAGTGGTGTGGCCGTGAGAGGAATTTCACAGCAATTTCTTTGCAGTGTTAATGTAAGCTTACTCGTGACAAATAAAACAACTTTCAAAAAAGCTATAACTTTAAAACATTCTGGTATAGGATCGGACTCCTCTTCCATGTACACTTCCTAGTAACATTATTCTATAATCTTTGAGTTGCAACATAGCAACATAGAAAATAGCTGCAGAAATAGGTCATTCTGCCCTTCGAGCCTGCTCCACCATTCAATTCGATCACGGCTGATCATTCACTTTCAGTATCCCATCCCCACTTCTCTCCGTGCTCCTTGATCCCTCTTGCTGCAGGGGCCGATTGCAGCTCGTTCTTGGCCATGTCTAACGAGCTGACCCTAATAGCTTTCTGGGTTAGAGAATCCCACAGGTTCAGAACACTGAGTGAAAAAAGTTCTTCATTTCAACCATTAATGTTGTACCCATTACTTTGAGACTGTGAATCAATTTCTGGACTTTTCCAACACCTATAACATTCTTCCCGCATCAAGATCTGTCCAGCACCATCAGCATTTTTTTTTTGTGTTTCTATGGGATCTCCTCTCATTTTTCTAAATGCCAGTGAATACAAGCCCAGTCGATCCAGCCTCTTCTCATATGCCAGCCGTGTCATTCCGGGACTCAGTCTGGTGAATCTTCCCTGGATTTGGTCACAGGCAAGAGAGTCCTTCCTCAGATTAGGATGCTAAAACTTCATCAAAGCTCTGCATGTGTAGCAAGACATCCTTATTCCTGTATTTAAGTCTAATTCTATTAACAATGAACAAAGAAAATTACAGCACAGGAACAGGCCCTTGGGCCCTCAACCCTGTACTGATTATACTGCCTGACTGAACACTTCTCAACCCCTCCACCGACTGAACCCCTCCACCGACTGAACCCCTCCGCCGACTGAACCCCTCCGCCGACTGAACCCCTCCACCGACTGAACCCCTCCACCGACTGAACCCTCCACCGACTGAACCCCTCCACCGACTGAACCCCTCCACCGACTGAACCCCTCCGCCGACTGAACCCCTCCGCCGACTGAACCCCTCCGCCGACTGAACCCCTCCACCGACTGAACCCCTCCACCGACTGAACCCCTCCACTTCTGGGACCATATACCACTATTCCCATCTTATTCATGTATTTGTTCAGATGACCTTTAAAGCTTACTATCATATCTGCTTCCAGTATCTCTCCAGGCAGTGAATTCCAGGCAAGCACCAGCCACTGTGTAAAGAACTTGTCTTGTACATCTCCTTTAAACCTTCCCTTCACACCTTATATCTGTGCCCCCTAATAACTGTCTCTTCCAGCCTGGGTAAAAGGCTTCCGACTGTACGTTCTGTCCATGCCCCTCATAATATTGTAGATTTCTTTCAGGTGGCCCCTCCATCTCCATCTTTCCAGTGAGAACAAAGCAACTTTCTCCAAACTCCTCATAGCTAATGTCATCGATAAAGACAACATCCTAGTAAATCTTGCCTGTTCCCTCTCCAAAGACTCCACATCCTTCTGGTAGTGTGGCAATCAGAATTGCACACTATAGTCCAAATGCACCAGCTCTGTCATAGCAGTGAGAGGTTGTTTCTTCTGTTTGGAGGGCTGTGACAAATAATATTCCTCAGGCATCAGTTCTGGGAAATTTGTTACTTGTAATTTTAAAAAATGATTTTGTGAAAAATGTAACTTGTTTGACGCATACATTTGTAGATGGTACAAATATTTGTGGATATTGATGAGGACCTTCAGAGGATAGACCAGGATATAAACCAGTCGGAGAGATGGAGGATGGAGTTTAATAAAAGATATTTTTATGCCTATTTCAGCAAGATTCTGGTTGCTTAACCCAGCGGTAAAGGAGGAAATGCTGATAAAGTTGGGCGGGCAGTTCATTAATTCAATTAAAATGTACGCAAATGCATTGGAATCGTGATTTCATACCTTTTGGGCGTGAATCGGATCGCGGCCATTCCCAGGTCTCAGTAAAGTGGCCGTCAGCGAGAATGTGAGTGCAGATCGCATTAGTGGCCGCACACAGACTTTACCAAGTTTTTCCACCCGAAAACAGGTGCTACACAATGGTAAAATTGGGTGCATAGTGTTCAGTTTTGTTCACCACACTATGGAAGGATCTGGAGGGTTTGGAGAGGGCACAGAGAATATGCTGACTGGCATCGAGGATATTAAGTGCGGCGAGGAGACGGTGGATAAACGTGGTTTGTTCTCATTAGGACAACAGAACGGAGGGAGTTAGTTGGTGTTGGGACGATCTGATAGAAGTCTACAAGATTATGAGGGGCATGGACAGAGTGGATAGTCAGAAGCTTTTCCAAGGATGGAAGAGTCAAGTACGAGGGGGCAGATAAAGGTACGATCAAGGGTTAATTGAGGTATATTGGGCAATTTTTTTAACATGAACAGTGGTGATTACAAGCTGCCTTGGGAAATAGTGGAAGCAGATGCAACAGTCACTTTTCAGGGGCACCTGGACGAATACATGAATAGGTTGAGAATCGATGGATATAGTCCCGAGAAGGGTAGGGAGATTTACTTCAGTTGGACAGTTTTGTCGGTTCAGGCTTGGAGGGCCGAAGGCCTTTACCACTCCTGTAATTGCCTTTGCTCTTTGATCTCTCTTCAATTGTCATTTCTAAAGTCCATCTCGCATTTTTATCCCTTTGCACTGTCACATGAGTTCTTACTGCATTCCAAAATGCATTTTTAAAATCCTGCGCAAGAATCCCTTCTCGAAGAGCTTCATATGTCTTGTCTATTTTCAAAGCCCTTATCCAGTAGAGAAAATTATTGAGTTTGATTCTTTCAATGAATTCAAATCTTATCAGCCATTGTATTCGGATTCAGGTTTGTGACTTCTCTGAAAACTACACTTTCCCTGGATTACATATTCGTGGGATGCAGCAGAGAATTGAAAGACAGAAGCGTATAATTGAAATGTGGTGCAGTGGGATTGTCAATGGACTAGTTAAACAGTGGCTCAGGACAATGCTGTGGGACCTGGCTTTGAATCACACCATATCAGATATGTTTGACTGTTGCATTCCTCAGGCATTGCGTAACAGGGCAAGGAGGAATGGGCAACTCATAGTTGTCCAGCCAGTAATACCCATGAATTAATGAAAAGAAAAGTTTGCCCACAATTTCATGATGATTGAGAACCCCAGCGTGGGCATGACAAACCCACAGTCTACGCTCTATTTATTTATCATGCTGCACACCCAGATGCACTGTAAATACAATCCCTTTATCTTGCCTAGAATTCAGTCAGCAAATCATCGGCTATCCCTAAGCAGCTCACAACACAACCTCCAGAAGCCTATCCACAACATCTCCGCTAACTTTCCAACCACAAGAGTCAGTCTATAGCCCCTCGAATGCAAGTTCGATTCATGGAATATTTAAATTTCAGTAAAGTTTATTTCTTAGTCACAAGTAAGGCTGACATCATCACTGCAGTGAAGTTACTGTGAAATTCTCCGAGAAGCCATAGTCCGGCACGCGTTTGGGTCAATACACCGAATCAGTATGCCTTTCAGAGTATGGAAAGAAAGAGAGCACTCGGAGAAAAATCATGCCGGCACGGGTAGAATGTGCGAACTCCACACAGATAGTGACCACAGCTGGGAATCAATCCCGAGTGGCTGGTGCTGTAGCTTCAGTTTTAACCACTGTGCTGCCGTGACAGGTTCATTGTATTGTGGAACGAGAGGGGAACCAATATCTTGGGGGGAAATTTGCAAAGGCTATGCAGGGGGGTTTAAACTGATTCAGAGAGGAAGTGGGATCCTGAGTAGCTCAGATGTTAAGAGGGATGAGAATAGGGGGGGTCATAGACAAGGACTCTAAAGCACAGCATCATATGGGTGGAGAAGAGCATGGTTTGAAATGCGTATACTTTAATGCAAGGAGTATTCGCAATAAGATGGACGAACTTGCAGCTTGGATCAGTACCTGGAACTTAGATGTTGTGCCCATTTCAGAGACATGGATAGAGCAGGGACAGGAATGGTTGTTGCAGGTTCCGAGGTTCAAATGCTTCAGTCAGAGTAGAGAAGGAGGTAGAAGGGGGGGAGGAGTGGCATTATTAGTCAAAGACTGTATCACAGTGACAGAACATAGAACATAGAACATTACAGCGCACAACAGGCCCTTCGTTTCATTTATAAAAATTACAATCAGCAGGGACACCAAAACAGATCCCTGAGGTACACCACTTGTAACCGAACTCCACGATGAATAACTTCCATCAACGACCACCCTCTGTCTTCTATCAGCTAGCCAAATCCCAATCCAATTAGCTAAATCACCCTCAATTCAATACATCTGCATTTTCTGCAGAAGCCTTCCATGTGCCACCTTATCGAACGCCTTACTAAAGTCCATATATACCACATCAACTATCTTGCCCCCGTCCACCTCTTTGGTCACTTTTTCAAAAAACTCAATAAGGTTAGTAAAGCACAACCTACCCTTCACAAACCAATGCTGACTATCCCCAATCAATTCATTTCTCTCTAAATAACTATAAATCCTATCCCCAATAATTTTCTCCAATACTTTGCCCACAACAGAAGTAAGACTCACCGGTCTATAATTCCCAGGAAAGTCTCTATTCCCCTTCTTGATCAATGGGACAACATTCGCTATCCTCCAGACTTCCGGCACTATACCTGTAAACAACGACGACCTGAAGATCAGAGCCAGAGACTCTGCAATCGCCTCTCTTATCTCCCAGAGAATCCTAGGGTAAATCCCGTCTGGCCCAGAGGACTTATCTATTTTCAAACCCTCAAGAATATCTAGCACTTCCTCCTTATCTACTTCAATACTTTCCAGTTTACAACCCTGTATCCCAGTGTTCTCCACAACTACATTTACATCTCCCTGCGTGAATACCGAAGACAAATATTTATTCAGTGCCTCTCCAATCTCTTCAGGCTCCACGCACAGCTTCCCACTGCTGCCTCTGACTGGCCCCATTCTTGCCCTAAACAAATCTTCTATTCTTAACATATCTAAAGAAAGCTTTAGGATTCTCCTTGATCCTATCAGCCAAAGTCTTCTCGTGTCCCCTTTTAGCTCTCCTCAAATCACTCTTTAGCTCACTCCTGGCTAATCTATAGCTTTCCAGTGCACTAACTGAGCCTTCAAGCCTCATCCTGCCATACCAGGATGTTGCCTGGTATGGAGGGCAGGTCTTATGAGGAGAGGCTGAGGGATTTGAGGTTGTTTTCATTAGAAAGAAGGCGGCTAAGAGGAGACCTTATTGAAACATATAAGATGATTAGAGGTTTAGATAGGGTGGACAGTGATAGCCTTTTTCCTAGGATGGAGAAAGCTAGCACGAGGGGACATAGCTTTAAATTAAGGGGTGATAGTTATAGGACGGATGTCAGAGGTAGGTTCTTTACCCAGAGGATGGTAAGGGTATGGAATGCCCTGCCTGCGTCAGTTGTAGATGCGCCACGTTTGGGGGCGTTTAAGAGTTCCGTGGAAAGTTTTATGGATGAAAAGGGAATGGTTTAGGTTAGAGGGTCATTGTTTTTTCTTAATTGGTCGGCGCAACATCGAGGGCCGAAGGGCCTGTTCTGCGCTGTAATGTTCTATGTTCTATGTTCTAACCCATGTTAAGAGAGTGACTAACGCATGTGTTTAATAGACAGACCACATCCAAGTTTTGCACACATATGTCAGAGCAGCTGAAACCCCCGTCAAAATAGAGTTCGACACGGAGACAATAGGAACAAATCCATCGGACTTCCTTTATGCAGAGGTCTGTCAAATTGTCACCAATGATTCTACAGAACACCAGATACAAACCCGAGACGTACATTCATTTTAATCAGGGAATTTTAAAAAATACTTAAACAGAACTACTCCAGAGAACTGAAAAAAGAGGTTGCAACACATTGGAGAAGATATTCAAACATAAGAATGGGAATATTAAACCTGCGTACTATTAGATTGATTGAACTGACTTGTTGATGTCGCATTTTGAGTCTTCAACTCTCAGCCCAAGCTGGATACAGTCCCTACACGATACCTTCCCAGCATGGGGAGATATACCAGATGCACTGGAACAGACTAGCACTGTGTCTGCTCTATATGTGGATATAAATTTCCATATCATGGGTACAAGAGGGACTGTAGCAGATAACATCGCTGTCAGGGAGATACATGTTGTGGGACTGGGGTAGGGGAGATTGAATGGAGTATGTATTTTCAGGTACAGTATGGATGTGAACAAATACAGACATTTTGTGAAATTGATAGGGAATGGGGGAATCAGATGACCAGATCATGGGGAGATTTGAACAGGTGAGTGAGTAACCTGAGGCTTTTCCAGAGCAGCTGGTGACAGAAATGAATGAGCATATGAATGACGGATAAATGGGATTTTGTGAAAGTTGGTCCATGGACAACAGATGTTCTTTGGTTCAGCAGCTTCATAACTGGGAAGCTGGTCATTGGAAAATTGGCACGGTTGAATCCAGTATTCAGAATGACAGCTGGGGGAACCAGAGAATAATACCCCAGAAGCAACGATAATAGGATTAATGATGGATAGGATGTGAGGTCAGATTTCAGCTCAGGGTAAAAGAGTTAACAAAGGTTGCATTTATTGTGAGCTAACGTTATGTACAGGGATGGTATCAGTAGATAGGGAAAAAAGATTGGAAGAACAACCATTGAAGTCAATGTAGATGTATCCATGACTCCAATGACAAAGACACTAATACATTGAATGATAGTTTTACAAACATAATCGCTGACATGGAGGTTTACCAGATGCACAATGGGAGAAATTTAGATAATCTGAGCTATCAAATACACTGAAACACTTTTCACTGTTCTGTCGGGTTCATTAGAGCAAAGAACAAAACAGCACGGGAAACAGGCCCTTCGGTCCAACGAGCCCGCGCCGTCACCCCGATGTTCCCACCTCTACCCGCGATCCCTGTCTATGTTGATAGATCTATGGATTGAAACCAAATTTGAGACAATTAAGGGAGAATTTGTCCTGCCAATTAGCCTAAGAGCACATTTTTGGGATGTGGGAGGAAACAGGAGCACCCAGAGAAAACCCAGGCAAGCACGGGGAGAATGCACAAACTCCCACAGACACAGGCCCAAATCCATGTATCTGCACAGCACAGCAATAGTCACTGAACTGTCGTGTTGCCCATCAAATGGTCCAGGTCAAACGTACACTAACGATGTGAAGAACTAGGATACTCTCGAAAAAGATCCAAGAGCAGCCCTCTCATGACCCATCGCGTGTATGCCCCTCGTTAGACAACATGGTGGACCAAAGCACCTGTAGGATAAAAACAAGTACATCAATATCATCATCTATTTACACACTTCCCATAGACTCCCAAGGCTCATGATCCCTATTTTAAATCAGTTTTCTTAATGGACATAGAGACACAACAGCAACGGCAACAACAGTGCAGAACAAATGACAAAATCAGGGATAAAGTTAATAGGGTTTACAGAAGTAAGTACTGGACTTGACACTTACCTAGGACACCAACTATAGCTAGGATGGGATAGTAAAATCCTTGAACAAAGTAGAGTAAATGTTCAATCCGCCATGAATATATTTCACTTGTTACGAAATAAAAACCCTGAGTGAAAGTGCCACTATTATAAATATAAGAAGGTGGTAAGGGTACTGGGGGTGGGGGTGGAATGTTCCGATGCATTGTTCCCAGATTCTGATCCAGGGTTGAAACGTTCCAGTTCATGGTTCTCAGATTCTGTTCTCTCCTCCCACTGTCCCTGCGACTGATGATCTCTGTTAGTCTCGGAGTTATCAGTCCCACTGGCACGATGGAATAACACACTGAATGGGAACCACTCTTTAAAGAAGAAGGAAAACCTCCAGTGACGCTGCATGGATCCGTGGAGACATATTAATCACAGTTACTGAACAAACAGCTTCAGTTAAACCCATTCAATCCAACACTTTTTAATGTCAGAAAATGCAATGGTCTACATGGAATGGCAAGGATTAGGGAGGGATGGAAAAACAGTAACAATAGGATGTCTGATCATAAGCTTTAAATCTTTGTTGGATATAGAAGTGGGCCCTGAGTTATCATTTGTGGATTTTAGATGAGATTATCACTTATCAGGATTGATAAAGACTACTGAAATCTACTCAGTTCTTAAACATCCAATTCATCACCCAACTTTATTTTAAATAAGCCAGAACAAAACCAAAAGGAATATTGCCTGTGAAGAATGAAAACAAATTCTTGGTGTGAACTTGGGTATAAGCAAATGTGAATACTCTGCAGATGTAACATAATTTTCCTTATGGAACTGGGCAACTGGATGGATGAGTTATTTGGTGTCAAACATATGCAAGGGTTAGTGTTTTTTCTTCATTGCTATCTTAATGATCATTATCATTTTACAATGTTTAAATTTAGGAGCAAAATCCAGAGCGGGTGCAAGAGCAGAGACATTGATACAGGTGGACAAGGAACTGTCCTTATTTCCATGCGCTCCTCCAGCATATGAGAATATGTATTGTCAGGGATCTACTAAAGGACAACATGAGATAATTTTTTTTTTTGCCTGGGATTGTTGTTATGAGTGAGGATTATGTTTTAAATGCGGTTATATATAATTTATATAACATTAGCAATGACTATCAAGTTTAAGAAGGAAGAGATCATGAACCAGTCACCTCTTCAGTTTTAGGCCATTCTATTTGCTGGCCTTGTATTGGGCTCGCCAATGGTCAGAAACGGGGGAGGTGGATGTGGGCCACTCCTCATAGGTGAACAGAATTTTTAAACATTAGACAATAAGGCAAAGACAGAACAACCTGCAAAGAGTTAAATTTATCACAAAAATGGCTAACACAGAACAGTTTATGCACGTGAAAATGCAGCAAGAGCTTTAAACAATTAATTATGATGTAAAACATTTATACTGATATTTCACATATATTTGAAATAGTTAACAAAAAATGGAGAGAAATGAACAGAGAAAATTACAGCACAGGAACAGCCTTGAGGCCCTCCAGCCTGTACCGACTACTTGCCTGAACGAAATAAAATCCCTACTCTTCTGGGGACCAGATCCCTTTATTTTCATCCTATTCAAGTATTTGTCAAGATTCCCCCAATAATCACTATCATATTTGCTTCCACTACCTCCCCTAGCAGTGACTTCCAGGCACCCACCACCTTCTGTGTAAAATCTAGACGTGTACATCTCCGTTAAACCTTACCCCTCACACCTTAACCTTATACTCCCAGGAATTGACATTTCCACCCCAAGAAAAATGGTTTCTGGCCATCCACTCTGGCTATGCCTGTCTTTATTTTGTAGACTTCTAGCAGGTCGCTACTCCGTCGTTCTAGTGAGAATAAACCAAGGTTATCTGAATTCTCTTCATACCAGGTAGCATCCTGGTAAATCTTTTCTGTACCCTCTCCAAAGCGTCCACATCCTTCTTGTAGTGAGGCGACCAATAATGAACACTATATTTCACGTGTCGCCTAATTGAGTTTATATTAAACTGCAGCGTGACTTGACAATTTTGAAAGTCAGTGCCACAGACGTGAAGGCCAGCATGCCGTTTGTCTTCCTGAATAACTTCTCCACCTGCATTTCAACTTTCAGTGGTCTGTGTGCCTGTACAACCAGATCCCTCTACTGTCAGTACTCTTGAGCGTTCTGCCATTAACTGTATATTTCCCATCAGTGTTCGATGTTTTAAAATGCATTAGAGTAAATTTTTTTCAAGATTAGTCTCCATGTGTCATCTCTCTGCCAAAGTCTCCAAACAGACTGTATGATGTTGCATTCTCTAACAGGCCTCATTACTACCCCCATTCCACCAATCTTTGTGATGTCTGCAAACTTACTAATCAAAGCAGTTACATTTTCCTCCAAATCATTTATGTCCTTTTTAAAACAGCAAAGGTCCCAGCGCTGACCACCGGCCTTATGGAATTCCATCCAATGATCATCATCCACTGCCTTACGCACTGCCTTTGTCACATACCATACGCTTTCTTTATCACATTCTCCAACTGTACTGACACCTTCAGAGACTTATGAAACTGCACCCCCAGATCTCTCTGCGTCTCTATACTCCGGATAGTTTTACCTTTTATCCTATAACTCCCTTCTACATTATTCCGGCCAAAATGCATCACCTCGCATTTATCCGGATTAAATTCCATTTGCCATCTGTCTGCCCAATCTACCAGCCTATCTATGTGCTGTTGTATTGCCTGGCACTGCTCCTCAGTACCCGCCAATCCAAGCATATTAGTGTCATCAGCAAATTTGCTGATCACACCACCTACCCCCCCTTCCAAGTCATTTATATAAACGACAAATAGAACATAGAACATAGAACATTACAGCACAGAACAGGCCCTTCAGCCGACCAATATAAAAAGCAATGCCCCTCCAAACTAAACCATTCCCTTCTCTTCCATATACTTATCAACTAACCTCTTAAATGCCACCAAACTTGGCGCATCTACAACTGCTGCAGGCAGGGCATTCAACTCCCGAACCACCCTTTGGGTAAAGAACCTACCTCTGATATCCGTCCTATAACTATCACCCCTTAATTTAAAGCTGTGTCCCCTCGTGCTAGCTTTCTCCATCCTAGGAAAAAGGTATCACTGTCCACCCTATCTAAACCTCTAATCATCTTATATGTTTCAATAAGGTCCCCTCTTAGCCTCCTCCTTTCTAACGAAAACAACCTCAAATCCCTCAGCTCTCCTCATAAGACCTGCCCTCCATACCAGGCAACATCCTGGTAAACGTCCTCTGTACCCTCTGCAATGCCTCCACATCTTTCTTATAATGTGGGGACCAGAACTGCACACAATACTCCAAGTGCGGCCGCACTAGAGTTTTGTACAGTTGCAACCTGACGTTGCGGCTCCGAAATTCAATCCCTCTACCAATAAAAGCCAAGACTCCATATGCCTTCCTAACAACCTTCTCGACCTGACTGCCTACTTTCAGGGATCTATGCACATACACACCAAGATCCCTCTGTTCATCTAGACTACTACGAATCCTACCATTTGCCCTATACTCTACACATTTATTATTTCTGCCATAGTGCATTACCTCACACTTTTCCACATTAAGCTCCATTTGCCACCTCTCGGCCCAGCTCTGCAACTTGTCCAAGTCCCTCTGCAAACTATAACACCCCTCTTCACTATCTACCACTCCACCGACTTTAGTATCATCTGCAAATTTACTAATCCATCCTTCAATACCCTCATCCAGATCATTTATAAAAATTTCAAACAGCAGGGGCCCCAAAACAGACCCCTGAGGTACACCACTTGTCACCGGACTCCAAGATGAATATCTCCCATCAACCACCACCCTCTGTCTTCTACCTGCTAGCCAATTCCTAACCCAATTAGCTAAATCACCCTCTATCCCATACATCTGCATTTTCTGCAGAAGTCTTCATGGGCCACCTTATCAAACGCCTTACTAAAGTCCATATATACCACATCAACCGCCTTACCCCCATCCACCTCCTTAGTCACTTTTTCAAAAAACTCAATGAGGTTAGTAAGGCAAATAGAAGAGGTCCTTGTACTGCGCCCTGTGGCACACCACTAGTGACATACCTCCAGTTGGAAAATGAGCCTTCCACTATTACCTGCTGTCTCCTCCTCCCAAGCCAGTTCTCAATCCATCTACATTTTGATGATAGTGAACACAATTTGGTCACATTCACCTTAGTGATGGAAAAGAATAGGCCTGAAGCTGGGGGCAGTAGTTATAGCTGGGGGAAGGGTAATTATGAGGCTAATAGGTGAGAATTAGGGTGCATTGGTTGGACTAGGAAACTACAGGGGCTGGAACATCTGAAATGTGGAGCTTATTCACGGAGCAGCTACTTCGAGTCCTTGATAAGTATGTCCCTGTCAGGCAAGGAGGAAATGGTTGAGTAAGGGAACCTTGGTGTACTAAAAAAGTTAATTCGCTGGTTAAAAGGAAAAAGGAGGCTTATGTCAGGATGAGGCTTGAAGGCTCAGTTAGTGCACTGGAAAGTTATAGATTAGCCAGGAGGGAGCTAAAGCGTGAGTTAAGAAGAGCTAAAAGAGGACACGAGAAGACTTTGGCTGATAGGATCAAGGAGAATCCTAAAGCTTTCTTTAGATATGTGACTGGGGCCAGTCATAGACAGCAGTGGGAAGTTGTGCGTGGAGCCTGAAGAGATTGGAGAGTCACTGAACAAATATTTCTCTTCGGTATTCACGCAGGGAGATGTAAATGTAGTTGTGGAGGACACTGGGATACAGGGTTGCAAACTGGAAAGTATTGAAGTAGATAGGGAGGATGTGCTAGATATTCTTGAGGGTTTGAAGTTAGATAAGTCCCCTGGGGCCGGACGGGATTTACCCTAGGATTCTCTGGGAGGCGAGAGAGGTGATTGCAGAACCTCTGGTTCTGATCTTCAGGTCGTCTTTGGTTACGGGTATAGTTCCGGAAGACTGGAGGATAGCGAATGTGGTCCCATTGTTCAAGAAGGGGAAGAGAGACTTTCCTGGGAATTATAGGCCGGTGAGTCTTACTTCTGTTGTGGGCAAAGTATTGGAGAGAATTATTAGGGATATGATTTATAGTTATTTAGAGAGAAATGAATTGATTGGGGATAGTCAGCATGGTTTTGTGAAGGGTAGGTCGTGCCTTACTAACCTTATTGAGTTTTTTGAAAAAGTGACCAAAGAGGTGAATGTGGGTAAGGCAGTTGACGTGGTATATATGGACTTTAGTAAGGCGTTCGATAAGGTTCCCCATGGAAGGCTTCTGCAGAAAATGCAGATGTATGGGATTGAGGGTGATTTAGCTAATTGGATCAGGAATTGGATAGCTGACAGAAAATAGAGGGTGGTGGTTGATGGAAATTATTCATCATGGAGTTCAGTTACAAGTGGCATACCTCAGGGATCTGTTTTGGGGCCACTGCTGTTTGTCATTTTTATAAATGATCTGGATGAGGGTTTAGAAGGATGGATTAGTAAATTTGCGGATGACACCAAAGTCGTTTGAGTGGTAGATAGTGAAGATGGGTGTTATAGTTTGCAGGGAGACTTGGACAAGTTGCAGAGCTGGGCCAAGAAGTGGCAAATGGAGTTTAATGCGGAAAAGTGTGAGGTAATTCACTTTGGCAGAAATAACAAATGTGTAGAGTATAGGGCTAATGGTAGGACTCTTAATATTGTTGATGAACAGAGGGATCTTGCTGTATGTGTGCATAGATCCCTGAAAGTTGGCAATCAAGTTGATAAGGTCGTTCAGAAGGCATACGGAGTCTCGGCATTTATTGGAAGGGGGATTGAATTTCGGAGCAGCAATGTCATGTTGCAACTGTACAAAACTCTGGTGCGGCCGCAGTTGGAGTATTGTGTACAGTTCTGGTCCCCACATTATAAGAAAGATGTGGAGGCATTGGAGAGGGTACAGAGGAGGTTTACCAGGATGTTGCCTGATATGGAGGCAGATCTTATGAAGAGAAGCTGAGGGATTTGAGGTTGTTTTCGTTAGAAAGAAGGCTGCTAAGAGGAGACCTTATTGAAAGATATAAGATGATTAGATGTTTAGATATGGTGGACAGTGATAGCCTTTTTCCTCGGATGGAGAAAGCTAGCATGAGGGAACATAGTTTTAATTTAAGGGATGGTAGTTATAGGACGGATGTCAGAGGTAGGTTCTTTATCCAGAGGGTGGTCAGGTTATGGAATGCCCTGCCTGCTGCAGTTGTAGATGTGCCAAGTTTGGGGGTGTTTAAGAGTTCCGTGGAAAGGTTTATGGATGAAAAGGGAATGGTTTCGGTTAGAGGGTCATTGCTTTTTCTTAATTTGTTGGCACAACATTGAGGGCCGAAGGGCCTGTTCTGCGCTGTCATGTTCTATGTTCTATGTTTTAACCCACGTTAAGAGAGTGACTGACGCATGTGTTTAATAGACAGACCACATCCAAGTTTTGCACACATATGTCAGAGCAGCTGAAACCCCCGTCAAAATAGAGTTCGACACGGAGACAATAGGAACAAATCCATCGGACTTCCTTTTTGCAGAGTCTGTCAAATTGTCACCAATGATTCTACAGAACACCAGATACAAACCCGAGACATACATTCATTTTAATCAGGGAATTTTTAAAAATACTTAAACAGAACTACTCCAGAGAACTGAAAAAAGAGGTTGCAACACATTGGAGAAGATATTCAAACATAAGAATGGGAATATTAAATCTGCGTACTATTAGATTGATTGAACTGACTTGTTGATGTCGCATTTTGAGTCTTCAACTCTCAGCCCAAGCTGGATACAGTCCCTACATGATACCTTCCCAGCATGGGGAGATATACCAGATGCACTGGAACAGACTAGCACTGTGTCTGCTCTATATGTGGATATAAATTTCCATATCATGGGTACAAGAGGGACTGTAGCAGATAACATCACTGTCAGGGAGATACATGTTGTGGGACTGGGGTAGGGGAAATTGAATGGAGTATGTATTTTCAGGTACAGTATGGATGTGAACAAATACAGACATTTTGTGAAATTGATAGGGAATGGGGTAATCAGATGACCAGATCATGGGGAGATTTGAACAGGTGAGTGAGAAACCTGAGGCTTTTCCAGAGCAGCTGGTGACAGAAATGAATGAGCACATGCATGATGGGTAAATGATAGATGGTGAAGAGGGGTGGTAGATAGTGAAGATGGGTGTTATAGTTTGCAGAGAGACTTCGACATGTTGCAGAGCTGGGCCGAGAGGTGGCAAATGGAGTTTAATGTGGAGAAGTGTGAGGTAATGCACTATGGCAGGAATAATAAATGTGTGGAGTATAGGGCTAATGGTAGGATTCCTAGTAGTCTTGATGAACAGAGGGATCTTGGTGTGTATGTGCATAGATCCCTGAAAGTAGGCTGTCAAGTCAAGAAGGTTATTAAGAAGGCATATGGAGTCTTAGATTTTATTGGTAGGGGGATTGAATTTCGGAGCCGCAACGTCATGTTGCAACTGTACAAAACTCTAGTGCGGCCGCACTTGGAGTATTGTGTGCAGTTCTGGTCCCCGCATTATAAGAAAGATGTGGAGGCGTTGGAGAGGGTACAGAGGAGGTTTACCAGGATGTTGCCTGGTATTGAGGGCAGGTCTTATGAAGAGAGGCTGAGGGATTTGAGGTTGTTTTCGTTAGAAAGGAGGCGGCTAAGAGGGGACCTAATCGAAACATATAAGATGATTAGAGGTTTAGATAGGGTGGACAGTGATAGCCTTTTTCCTAGGATGGAAAAAGCTAGCACGAGGGGCCACAGCTTTAAATTAAGGGGTGATAGTTATAGGACGGATATCAGAGGTAGGTTCTTTACCCAAAGGATGGTTCGGGAGTGGAATGCCCTGCCTGTAGCAGTTGTAGATGCACCAGGTTTGGTGGCGTTTAAGAGGTTAGTTGGTAAGTATATGGAAGAGAAGGGAATGGTTTAGTTTGGAGGGACACTGCTTTTTATATTGGTTGGCGCAACATCGAAGGCCGAAGGGCCTGTTCTGTGCTGTAATGTTCTATGTTCTATGTTCTATGTTCTAAATGGGATTTTGTGAAAGTTGGCCCATGGACAACAGATGTTCTTTGGTTCAGCAGCTTCGTAACTGGGAAGCTGGTCATTGGAAAATTGGTACGGTTGAATCCAGTATTCAGAATGACAGCTGGGGGAACTAGAGAATAATACCCCAGAAGCAACGATAATAGGATTAATGACGGAGAGGTTATGGGGTCAGATTTCAGCTCAGGGTAAAAGAGTTAACAAAGATTGCATTTATTGTGAGCTAACATTATGTACAGGGATGGTATGAGTAGAAAAAAGATTGGAAGAACAACTATTGAAGTCAATGTAGATGTATCCATAAAACCAATGACAAAGACACTAATACATTGAATGATAGTTTACAAACACAATCGCTGACATGGAGCTTTACCAGATGCCATAATGGGAGAAATTTAGATAATCTGAGCTATCAAATACACTGAAACACTTTTCACTGTTCTGTCGGGTTCATTAGAACAAAGAACAAAACAGCACGGGAAACAGGCCCTTCGGTCCAACGTGCCCGTGCCGCCACCCCGATGTTCCCACCTCTACCGTGATCCCTGTCGATGTTTATAGATTATGGATTAAAAACCAAATTTTAGACGATTTAGGGAAAATTTGTTTCGCCAATTAGCCTAAGAAAACATTGTTGGGATGTGGGAAGAAACCGGAGCATCCGGAGAAAACCCACGCAAGCACGGGGAGAATGTGCAAACTCCCACAGACACAGGTCCAAATCCATGTATCTGCACAGCACAGAGATAGTCACTGAGCTGTCGTGTTGCCCATCAAATGGTCCAGGTCAAAAGTACACTAACGATGTGAAGAACTAGGATACTCTCGAAAAATCCAAGAGCAGCCCTCTCACAACCCATTGCATGTTTGCCCCTCGTTAGACAACATGGTGGACCAAAGCACCTGTAGGATAAAAACAAGTACATCAATATCATCATCTATTTACACACTTCCCATAGACTCCCAAGGCTCATGATACCTATTTTAAATCAGTTTTCTTCATGGACATAGAGACACAACAGCAACGGCAACAACAGTGCAGAACAAATGACAAAATCAGGGATAAAGTTAATAGGGTTTACAGAAGTAAGTACTGGACTTGACACTTACCTAGGACACCAACTATAGCTAGGATGGGATAGTAAAATCCTTGAACAAAGTAGAGTAAACATTCAATCCGCCATGAATATATTTCACTTGTTACAAAATAAAAACCCTGAGTGAAAGTGCCACTATTATAAATATAAAAAGGTGGTAAGGGTGCTGGGGGTGGGGGCGGAATGTACCCAGATTCTGATCCAGGGTTGAAACATTCATTGTTCTCAGATTCCGTTCTCTCCTCCCACTGTCCCTGCGACTGATGATCTCTGTTAGTCTCGGAGTTATCAGTCCCACTGGCACGATGGAATAACACACTGAATAGGATCCACTATTAAACGAAGAAGGAAAACCTCCAGTGATGCTGCATGGATCCGTGGAGACATATTAATCACAGTTACTGAACAAACAGCTTCAGTTAACCCCATTCAATCCAACACTTTTTAAGGTCAGAAAATCAATGGTCTACATGGAATGGCAAGGATTAGGGAGGGATGGAAATACAGTAACAATAGGATGTCTGATCATAAGCTTTAAATCTTTGTTGGATATAGGAGTGGGCCCTGAGTTATCATTTGTGGATTTTAGATGAGATTATCACTTATCAGGATTGATAAAGACTACTGAAATCTACTCAGTTCTTAAACATCCAATTCAGCACCCAACTTTATTTTAAATAAGCCAGAACAAAACCAAAAGGAATATTGCCTGTGAAGAATGAAAACAAATTCTTGGTGTGAACTTGGGTATAAGCAAATGTCAATACTCTGCAGATATAACATAATTTTCCTTATGGAACTGGGCAACTGAATGGATGGGTTATTTGGTGTCAAACATATGCAAGGGTTTATGTTTTTTTCTTTATTGCTCTCTTAATGATCATTATCATTTTACAATGTTTAAATTTAGGAGCAAAATCCAGAGCGGGTGCAAGAGCAGAGACATTGATACAGGTGGACAAGGAACTGTCCTTATTTCCATGCGCTCCTCCAGCATATGAGAATATGTATTGTCAGGGATCTACTAAAGGACAACATGAGATTATTTTTTTGCCTGGGATTGTTGTTATGAGTGAGGATTTCGTTTTAAATGAGGTTATATATAATTTATATAACATTAGCAATGACTATCAAGTTTAAGAAGGAAGAGATCATGAACCAGTCACCTCTTCAGTTTTAGGCCATTCTATTTGCTGGCCTTGTATTGGGCTCGCCAATGGTCAGAAACGGGGGAGGTGGATGTGGGCCACTCCTCATAGGTGAACAGAATTTTTAAACATTAGACAATAAGGCAAAGACAGAACAACCTGCAAAGAGTTAAATTTATCACAAAAATGGCTAACACAGAACAGTTTACGCACGTGAAAATGCAGCAAGAGCTTTAAACAATTAATTATGATGTAAAACATTTATGCTGATATTTCACATATATTTGAAATAGTTAACAAAAGATGGAGAGAAATGAACAGAGAAAATTACAGCACAGGAACAGCCTTGAGGCCCTCCAAGCCTGCACCGACTACTTGCCTGAACGAAATAAAATCCCTACTCTTCTGGGGACCAGATCCCTTTATTTTCATCCTATTCAAGTATTTGTCAAGATTCCCCCAATAATCACTATCATATTTGCTTCCACTACCTCCCCTAGCAGTGACTTCCAGGCACCCACCACCTTCTGTGTAAAATCTAGACGTGTACATCTCCGTTAAACCTTACCCCTCACACCTTAACCTTATACTCCCAGGAATTGACATTTCCACCCCAAGAAAAATGGTTTCTGGCCATCCACTCCGGCTATGCCTGTCTTTTATTTTGTAGGCTTCTAGCAGGTCGCTATTCCGTCGTTCCAGTGAGAACAAACCAAGGTTATCTGAATTCTCTTCATACCAGGTAGCATCCCGGTAAATCTTTTCTGTACCCTCTCCAAAGCCTCCACATCCTTCTTGTAGTGAGGCAACCAGTAATGAACACTATATTTCACGTGCCGCCCAATTAAGTTTATATTAAACTGCAGCGTGACTTGACGATTTTGAAAGTCAGTGCCACAGATGATGAAGGCCAGCATGCCGTTTGTCTTCCTGAATAACTTCTCCACCTGCATTTCAACGTTCAGTGGCCTGTGTGCCTGTACAACCAGATCCCTCTACTGTCAGTACTCTTGAGCGTTCTGCCATTAACTGTATATTTCCCATCAGTGTTTGATGTTTTAAAATGCATTACAGTAAATTTTTTCAAGATTAGTCTCCATGTGTCATCTCTCTGCCAAAGTCTCCAAACAGACTGTATGATGTTGCATTCTCTAACAGGCCTCATTACTACCCCCATTCCACCAATCTTTGTGATGTCTGCAAACTTACTAATCAAAGCAGTTACATTTTCCTCCAAATCATTTATGTCCTTTTTAAAACAGCAAAGGTCCAGCGCTGACCACCGGCCTTATGGAATTCCATCCACTGATCATCATCCACTGCCTTACGCTCATCAATCATCTTTGTTACTTCGTTGGAAAGAAACTTGATCAATTTAGTGAGACATGGCCTCACCTCCAGAAAGCATGTTGCTTTTCAATAATGTATTCACTTATTTTCATGTTGGAGCAAATCCTATCTCGAAGAAACCTGGGATGTCGGCCAACAGGCCCGAGGGATTTATTTGTCCTCAATCCCAATACTTTGCTGTGTACCTCTTCTCTTTCGATGTTGATTGTTTAAGTTATACCCTTTCTATTATTTCTGACTTGCTGTTCCTACAGGAATAGTCCACAGTGAAAACTGAAGCAAAATATTGATTTAACATATCTGTCACCTTAGTGTCCCCAGTATGAACTCTCTGGTTTCATTTTCCAATGGACCAATTTTTATCCTGATGATTCTCTTTCCTTTTACGTAACATTGGAAATTTCTGCTATCCTTCATGCTATTTTGTGTTTGTTTTCTTTTGCAATTTACCTGAGCTCTTTCTTTGTTATGTTTGAAAGTTTCCTGACTTTCTAGCCTGCCCCTGATCATACAATACCTTAGGCTTTGCCTTTATGGTTTATGGATACTGTGAGCACAACAACCAATATTGTAGATCATATTTAATACCTGAACTGTACACATTGCTATCTGTGTCGTTAGAATAATGAATATTGAGGCCTTACCTGTGCTCAAAACTCCTGGCAATGCATAACAGAGATATGGGCAGAAAAGGATAGTATTGCAGGATTTGTCCAATTGAGAGTGATCGATGACTGGGCTGTGCACAATGACCCTAGGGGATTCGAAATGAGGGATTTGGAGATTAGAATTGCGTGCAGTATTCCAGTTGTGTTCAAGAAACGAGATTTGGGGAAAATGGACAGCACTTAATAGTCACAATGTGGCCCAAAAGATTTTTTGCAAATAAGAACTGCACACAATTGTCCCTTTGCTGGTAATTTCCTGATAAATTACAGTACACATGGCTCTAAGTTATTCTTAAATTGGAGAAGGAGTTCTGCCTGAACTCAACAGTCATCACATTGCTGTGTACGTGATGGGTTTGAAGCCCAACAACTTGCACAGTGATCTATCATTGGCTATATGAACAAGGTAAAGTAATGTTAAATTGCATTTGTTAATCCCAATTAAGGCTGATATTAACACTGCAAGAAAATTGCTGTGATGTTCACCTTGCTGCTGCATTCCAGCGCCTGTCGATGTTGCTTCGACAAGTGGAACCAATCTAATGACCCTCTAACCTAAACTATTCCAATGTTATCCAAATGCCTATCCACTGACCATTTAAACGCCCTCAAATTTGGTGAGTCCACAACTGCCGTAGGTAGGGCATTCCACGCCCTTTCTACCCTCTGAGTAAAGAACTTGTCTCTGATATCCGTCCTATAATTACCATCCCTTAATTTAAAGCTATGTCCCCTCGTGTTATCCATCTCCATCCGAGGATAAAGGCTCTCACTATCCACCCTATCTAACCCTCTGGTCATCTTGTATGCCTCAATTAGGTCACCTCTTAACCTTCTCCTCTCTAATGAAAATAACTTCAAGTCCCTCAGCTTTTCCTCATAAGATCTTCCCACCATATCAGGCAACATCCTGGTAAATCTTCTCTGTACCCTCTCCAATGCCTCCACATCTTTCTTATAGCGTCGTTACCAAATCAGTACACAATGTTCCAAGTACAGCGGCACCAGAGTTTTGTACAGTCGCAATATGACCTCATGGCTCCGAAATTCAATTCCTCTACTAATAAAAGCTAACACACCATACGCCTTCTTAACAACCTTATCAACCTGGGTGCCAACTTTCAGGGAGCTATGCACATGTACACCAAGATCTCTCTGCTCGTCGACACTATTAAGAGACCTACCATTAGCCCTATATTCTGTACTTCTGTTACTCTTACCAAAGTGAATCACCTCACACTTTTCCGTATTAAGCTCCATTAGCCACCTCTCAGCCCAACTCTGCAGCTTATCTATGTCCCTCTGCAAACTGTAACACCCATCCTCACTGTCTGCGACTCCTCTGACTTTGACATCGTCAGCAAATTTACTAACCCATCCTTTTACAGCCTCATCTAGGTCATTCATAAAAATGACAAACAGCAGTGACCCTAAAACAGATCCCTGAGGTACACCACATGTCACTGAACTCCAGTTGAACATTTCCCATCAACCACCACCCTCTGTCTTCTATCAGCTAGCCAATTTCTGATCCAAACTGCTAAATCATCATCAATCTGCATTTTCTGCAGTAGCCTACCACGGGGAACTTTATTAAACGCTTTACTAAAATCCATATACACCACGTCAACTGCCTTAGCTTTATCCACCTCTTTGGTCACCTTTTCAAAAAACTTGACAAGGTTTGTGAGGCACGGCTTAAACTCACAAAGCTGTGTTGACTATCCCTAATCAAGTATTTCTTTCTAGATGATTATAAATCCTATCCCGTATAATTCTTTCTAAACTTTTGCCCACAACGGAAGTAAGGTTCACTGGTCTGTAATACCCAAGGTAGTCTCTACTCCCCTTCTTGAACAAGGGGACATCATTGGCTATCCACCAGTCTTCCAGCACTACACTTATAGCCAATGACGACATGAAGATCAAAGCCAATGAACCTGCAATCTGTTCCCTAGCATCTCAGAGAATCCTAGGGTAAATCCCATCTGGCCCAGGGGACTTATCTATTTTCATACTCTCAAGAATTGCTAACAGTCCTCCTTTTGTACCTCAATCCCGTCTAGTCTACAACCCTGTATCTCAGTGTTCTCCTTGACTACACTGACTTTTTCTTGTGTAAATACTGACAAGAAATACTCATTCAGTGCCTCTCCTATCCCTTCATGTTCCACGCACAACTTCCCACTGCAGTCTGTGACTGGCCCTAACCAATCTATTGTTCTTGACATACCAAAAGAAAGCTTTAGGATCCTCCTTAATCCTTTCCGACAAAGTCTTCAAAAGTCCTCTTCTAGCTCTTCTTAACTCTCTCTTTAGCTCCCTCTTGGCTAATTTATAATTCTCCAGTGGTCAACTGAGTCTTCACATCTCGTCTTTACATAAGCCTCCTCCTTTCTCTTCACCAGAGATTCAACTTTCTCAGTACACCACAGTTCCTTCGCTCGACTACTTCCTCCCTGCCTGATAAAGTTATCAAGGACTCGCAGTAGCTGCTCCTTGAATAAGCTCCACATTTCAGATTTTCCTACCCCCTGCAGTTTCCTACTCCAACCTATGTATCCTAAACCTCGCTTAATTGCCTCATAATTATCTTTCTCCCAGCTATAACTTCTGCCCGTCAGTATGTGCCTTTCCCTTTCCATCACTAAGGTAAACATAACCGAATTGTGGTCACTATCACCAAAGTGCTCACCTACCCCCAAGTCTAACACCTGGTCTGGTTCATTACCCAGAACCAAATCCAATGTAGCCTCACCTCTTGTTGGCCTGTCCACCTACTGTGTCAGGAAACCTTCCTGCACACATTGGACAAAAACTGACCCCTCTATAGTTGAACTATAGCTTGAACTATAGTTTTTCCAGTCTATACTTGTAAAGTTAAAGTCCCCCCCCCATAATAACTAACCTGTTATTTTTGCTCCTATGCAGGATCATCTTTGTAATCCTTTCCTCTACCT
Organism: Sphyrna mokarran; assembly: GCA_024679065.1. Classification (NCBI taxonomy): domain Eukaryota; kingdom Metazoa; phylum Chordata; class Chondrichthyes; order Carcharhiniformes; family Carcharhinidae; genus Sphyrna; species Sphyrna mokarran. Next base: position 476,472 of record JAGIQG010000034.1, on the reverse strand, counting down.
CTCTGGAAATTTTTGGAAGCTTATAAAAACTTCCAACAGGGTGACCTCTCCCTTCCAGTTTCTAATCTCAGCCCATACTACCTCAATAGATACGTCCACATCAAATGTCCTTTCTGCCAACGTAATACAGTCTTTGACTAAGAATGCCACGCCTCCCCCTCTTCTACCACCTACTCTGCTCTGACTGAAACATCTGAACCTTGGAACCTGCAACAACCATTCCTGTCTCTGCTCTATCCATGTCTGTGAAATGGCCACAACATTGAAATCCCAGGTATCAATTCAGCTGCAAGGTCATCCATCTTATTGCGTATGCTCCTCACATTAAAGCATACGCGCTTCAAAGCACGCCCCTGCCTGCCAATACACTGCTGTGACCTAGAAACCTTATCTATGACTTTATCTATGACTTATCTATGACCTTATCTACTCCTTGTATACTTTAATGCAAGGAGTATTCGCAATAAGGGGGAGGAACTTGCAGCTTGGACCAGTACCTGGAACTTCGATGTTGTGGCCATTTCAGAGAAATGGGTAGAGCAGGGACAAGAATGGATGTTGCAGGTTCCGGGGTTCAAATGCTTTAGTCGGAGTAGAGAAGGAGGTAGAAGGGGGGGAGGAGTGGCATTATTAGTCAAAGGCTGTATCACAGTGACAGAGAAGAAGTTTGATGAGGACTTGTCTGTTGAGGTAGTATGGGCTGAGATTAGAAACAGGAAAGGAGAGGTCACCCTGTTGGGAGTCTTTTATAGACCTCCTAAAAGTTCTAGAGAGGTTGAGGAAAGGATTGCCAAGTCAATTCTGGTCAAGAGTGAAAGTAATAGGGTAATTGTTATGGGGGACTTTAACTTTACTAATATTGATTGGAATAGCTATAGTTCTAGCTCGTTAGAGGGGTCAGTTTTCGTACGAAGTGTGCAGGAAGGTTTTTTGACTCAGTATGTAGATAGGCCAACTAGAGGTGAGGCTACATTGGATTTGGTGCTGGGCAATGAGCCAGACCAGGTGTTAGGCTTGGAAGTTGGTGAACATTTTGGTGATAGTGACCACAATTCGGTTACGTTCACCTTAGTGATGGATAGGGATAGGCATGAAACTGGGGGCAGTAGTTATAGCTGGGGGAAGGGTAATTATGAGGCCATCAGGAGAGAATTAGGGTGCATAGATTGGACTAGGAAACTACAGGGACTGGGAACATCTGGAATGTGGAGCTTATTCAAGGAGCAGCTGCTGTGAGTCCTTGATAAGTATGTCCCTGTCAGGCAAGGAGGAAATGGTCGAGTAAGAGAACCTTGGTGTACGAAAAAAGTTGATTTGCTGGTTAAAAGGAAAAAGGAGGCTTATGTCAGGATGAGGCTTGAAGGCTCGGTTAGTGCAATGGATAGCTATAGATTAGCCAGGAGGGAGCTAAAGAGTGAATTGAGGAGAGCTAAGAGAGGACACGAGAAGACTTTGGCTGATAGGATTAAGGAGAATCCTAAAGCTTTCTTTAGATATGTTAAGAATAGAAGATTGGTTAGGGCAAGATTAGGGCCAGTCATAGACAGCAGTGGGAAGTTGTGCGTGGAGCCTGAAGAGATTGGAGAGGTACTGAATAAATATTTCTCTTCGGTATTCACGCAGGGTGATGTAAATGTAGTTATGGAGAACACTGAGGTACAGGGTAGCAAACTGGAAAGTATCGAAGTAGATAGGGAGGATGTGCTAGATATTCTCGAGGGTTTGAAGTTGGATAAGTCCCCTGGGCCGGACGGGATTTACCCTAGGATTCTCTGGGAGGCAAGAGAGGAGAT